>CAXDID010000654.1:0-685947 GCA_963988835.1 Hexamita inflata | reverse complement strand
TCAATATTTTTATATATGGATATTATATATATATATAGAAAAGCCTGTCAAATCATAGCCAAAAGATGGTCCAAATAAATAAAAAACAATTACTGACGCAAAATAGGAAACCAAGCCAATCTTAACGAAAGCCTAGAAGAAGAAGCTCCAAATGGAATATCAGAAATAGTTTATCTAACAATAGAGAGCTAAGGAAGATATCAAAGCGTCTAAACCCTAGGAAAAAGTTAATCTACCACCGGCAATATACCCCGAAATTAGGAATTTGCAAAATCAAATAAATTAAGAAGGACCCCAGGTACCTAATCAAGTTAATGAAACAGTGCATCAAAGGCAACCACCTCCAAGCAATGCCAATACAACGGAACAACCTCCCGTGCAAGCCGAAGGAAATAACGAGCAAAGAGAAACTGAGACGCGAGATCCAGTTTCTGGAAATTAAGTTAGCGAATCAGGTAAAACTGGCCCGCTAACGACTCCGTGAGGGCCCTGTTGGGTCCTTACTGAGTGGGCATAAATGACGGGTTGAGCCCGTTTTGAAAGTGGAAACACTGGCGTGCGAGAGCCTTTGTTTTACTTTTGAAAGTCTCAATGAAGTCTGTTTGTGCCGTCTCGAGGAAGTGAGATATATATATTTAACTGTGTAAATAGAAAACGATTTCAAAATAAAGGTTATTTAAAACAAACTGTAATACACTTTTGTAAATGTAAATAAACAAGCTAACTTGGATGGCTTAGATATTTGTGCGTTTAATAACAGAAGAATATCGAATGTGAAAAATATTTTCTTGTAACTATTTAATGATATTTAATGATATATATCCATATATTTTATTTATGATTTTGAAAATATATTTGAAAATATATTACAGTAATAATATATATCCTTCTCACTTAACTTTCGTTTATACTATTTCGGTCTTCTGTACAGGAACTGTAAGTTCACGCAAATGATCATTAGTTTTAGATACCCCTATGTACGTTAGGCGCACCTCCACAGCCAAGGCAACAACGATTCGGGTACAAGCATTCAGGGGCGTAATGCGGCTGCTTTGTGCAAGCCGATCTATACAGGAATCAACCTGAGACGTACCACCTGCGTTTCTAAGAAAGCAATGGAGCAGTTGCCGCTTTCCAATCCTGAAGGCTCATTGATGGCATTCCCTTAGCCATATCGATCCTTGACGGCAGCTTAGCACTTTGAATCGGGGGATTTTACCTTTTGCAACCGATTTGGCCGAGCTGCATCTCAGGAAGTGGTATGTGGCGAAGAACGAGAAGCGCAACCGTATGAACCCATCATCGATCACACTAAGCAAAGCTGGCTGGTTTCAGCAATGCCACTTCAGCTCTAACGTCGAACGCCGAGCCTAATCGTTAATTTTGAGCCATGAAATTATTTTGAAAGTAAAATTCAATTTATTCACGTAATATGATCAATACAATAATAATATAATTATTGATTCTCTCACTCGCTCATGGTTTAAGTCTTCAATTGTCGACGGTTACTCCGAGAATATATAGTTATAATTATTATATAATTCTAGAATATATTTAGAATTGATTTATTATTTTATAATTAATTTTTTCAACTCAGTGTAAAACAAATTATTATATGACAAATATAGAACGGAATCCGTTTTAAAAGTAGGCGAACAATATTCTCATTCTTAACTGTTCAACTACCTAACTGTTGAAACAACTACCAACCTAACTGTTGGAAGATAAGAACGATGCTCAACGTGAAATAAATTTAAGTCAGTTCGTTCTGTGAGAGCATTTACTTTCTCTTTGTACTAAGATATAATTTAACATTATTTGTGATCATTTACAAACGACGCTCAATTTTTCTACTAGTATTTTTCTCAACTCTTAAAAATCAGTCTTAACATTTGATTGTGTACTTCTCTATCTCCAGCTTAGTAAGATTCGTCAAATGTTAATACCTTTGTTAGAATTACAATTCAATTCTTTAAGCTTTTTAACTGTTGTATTAGGCCAGTATGTGTTAGTTAGTTTTCAGATACATCAAGTTCTTCTAAATTAACAAGCGATCCAATTTGATCAATTTGCTGTAAACTGTATTCGGACATATTTAAATTAGTTAGACTTATAACACTATGGATATGTGTAAGATCAACGAATGCACCTGAAATTCCAGAAAGATTATTCAGATAGTGATTATGAAAACCAGAAAGGAAATAATACGTTCATTTTTGTATTTCTTTTTATTAACCCTTGAAGCGGTCAGGTAACATGCTCTCGTAAACATCCAATTCAGTCAAAATTTACATTTAATGAAGTGGTAACTGAACCAAAACCCACTTTTGGCAAGCTTTTATGATCATAGAACTAAGGTGTCCCATTTTGATTAAAAAAGTCGTCACGGTTTTTGGCGTCAAACATCTCGGTTTCCAATCTCAATCAATCAAAATACGGTTTTTCGACGGTTATGTTAATTATATAGTAATACTTAATAATACTACATTTTATTGAATATAATTCATTATAACAGCAATTAGCATTATATATATTGTTACTTCATTGAGATAACCATTTATTTCATAAATATATTCATTTATATTGTATTACATAAGATATTTTAATAATATAAACTAATATGCTAGATATATGTTACTGTTTATAGGTAGATACAAGTTACATTTAGATTATAGTTCATTTTTTATGAAAGTGAAAATTTTTGTATAAATGGCATATATCGTATATATGTCATATATACAGAAAGTGTTTTCACGCGCATACGGTTTCATTTTTTACAGTCAAATCATTTCTTTTGGTCAAAATTAGTTAAAAATGAGCTAGAGGGATAAAAGTATGTCTTCTCACTATCAAATAGCTGACTTTTTACAAGTTCTAGATCCTTAGTCCCCTGATACTTTTTAAGAATTCCGTGAGAAATGCATGTCAACTGGGCTTTTGATGAATAATTAGTATTTAAAAGGTGGTGCCCTTGAACTTTATAAGCAACGTAACACCAGAATTATGGTAGAACGCGCTATTGTCATAGGAACTAAACTTGGTAACAAATTCGATAACTATATTCACTATTTAGAACATGTGTGGCAAGATAATCCAATGATAATGGATTTTTTGTAACAAGTAGCATTACTGGTTCGGGTTCGGTGTGGCACAAAATTAAAGTTTAACAAAATGATATTTTCTTTCATTTACTATATTGGATTCATGGTTTAAATAGTTATTCCATATGTTTAACATGAAGAAAATTGCATTTTTGAAAATCCATTGGCATTTCATTTTATTAAAATATTTTAACATTATTTTATATAAATATGATGAATATAGCAAATTCCACACCACGATAATAAATCAGTCACCGCAAAGAGCCTAGAGTCAATATAAGAAGCAGTGAACATGATACTTTGGGAAAACCCGACCATGTAGTGGTACATAGCACCAATAAAACGTGTTTATTACTTACATTAATATCAGAGTTAAGAAATATGTAGGGCAATCTACTATAATTTTGATAATAACTGCCTTCCCTTGTAAATCAACAACAAAAATTTTGAAATTGAGTTATATTTTAAAAAGGAAGCCAGTTGATATTATTGAGAGTCTAATATATATTATTAGTATTAGTATTGTAATGAATCTTTTATTTTAATATAATACTTAAGTGATCAAAATATAGTGGAAATAACTAAATTTTATTCAAATTTCCTATTATTAACGAGTAGAGATATAAAGAATATAGCCATCCATTGTCTATTTTCTATTGCACAATAAGGGTTTTTCATTGTCCCAGACAATAGAATACAATGAAGTATAGGACAATAAGAGCATACATTTCATTGCTAAAGTGGAATATTATTCACTTATATGCATAAAATAAAAATGTTCGCGCTCCAATATTTTCCACACCTCAATAAATGCAACTCAAAAGTCAATCTTTACAATTATGATTTAAAAGCTAAAAACAGTTTCTATAATATTCTTTATTAAAGATCAAAACGCACAAAAATTAGATTTAACTAATAAGAGCAATAATATATAAATTTAATTCACTCCACTTTCTTCCTTATGAACCCGAACCACTAATCAAGTAGCAGTATTAGCGAGTAGCTCAGCCTCAATAGAACGTGTTTTCTCATTTTTCCACAGACAAACGTCTTACTTTTTACGTAGAGCTATCAGTTCAGCAACATTGAGTTCAATGGCATATATTTACATTGAAGAGATTCTTGAGGAAATGCATTAGTGGAATGGAAAGAATTATATTCGTTCTGGATTAGATAAATTTTTATATGATGAAATTGATTTACTTCCAGACTTACAAGAAGAACAACAAGAAGAACATGCTCAGAATGAGCAAGCAGAAGAAGAGAATAATATGAATGAAGAAAGCGATTGGATTCACGGTGATTTCTAACCGGATGAGTGAAAATCAGTTGTTAGTACAGTAGCATTTAATAACTACTGTTACGTACCTTGGATTTCTTTCACTATTTCATACTATTTCTATATATTTATTAAACCGTATTCTTTGGTTCCGCTAAAAAGGCAGCCGTACTTTAGCCGAATTTGTTACTTAAAAACACGGAGGCCGGAGTCCACTTGGTCAGAAAAAGCCGTATTTGGTACGGTTTTTAATTCGAATGTTACACCTTAATATATGATCAATATGATCATATTATTCTTGTCTTTATCTCTTGTGGCAAGGTGTATGCAAGAAATTTATTGATAGTAGTTTCAATATTTTTGTATTTCAGATAAACATCATATTTCTATAGTGACATTTTAGTCTAGAGGGTAGTACATAAGGTAGATATACCTTTGGTCGCTGGTTCAATTCCCGGTCAATGCACTTTTTAGCTCAAAAATAGGGAAAAATCCGAAAAAAGGAATTAACTAAACGAAATATATTATATTTTAAGAAATTATAAGTAAATATCACTCCATATATGCTAATGAATATTATAAAAGGAGAATTCACCTCTAAATTATAACTACATATATATGGTTAATTACGTTACTTATTTTTTCATTTTTTATGTTTTCAGCTCAAATAGGTTTTAATAGAAATATTTTAGAAAGTACTGGCTCTACAAAGGATTACTATGCACCATGGAAATACACTTTTTCTAAACTAGGTTCTTTTGACGAGTAATATAATCCAAAATATTACCTGCTATTTTCCGCTTGCTTATGGTCACATCATTAATAGTTATGTCTTTTAATAGTTATGTCTTTTCTTTATTTACAGAAGAAATCGACTAATAAGCCAATTTGGTGCTTCTGTAAGTTAATTTTTTTATATAATTGGTTGGATAGGTATAATTTTAGATGGTTGTTTCTGCGCGAGCTCAAAATTGATAAAAGGAACTCAAATATAATATATTACTGTTCATATTATAGATATATTCTAGTTTCAAGTGCTGGAGCCATTGGTTTCGCACTTGCTCTTTTGAATAATGGCGTTCTCATGTTTATAGATAACAACTAAATAAAATGTATCAAAAATTCAGGAAAAAAATAGTTTAAGTGTTCTAATAAGATTATAATAGCTGCGAATATAATGATACTTGGAGTACAGTAAAACTGTATCCGGGTGTGAAAAGGGTCGAATTTACTATTCTGCAAATGTATTATATAGTAATAGCTTGGCGTATGGACAAATGTTCAAAGTAGGTGTTTTGTCAAGATTGAGATAATTCTTTTGTATTTTTACAATAGATATCTAGTAATAAGAAAATATTCGAACTTAATTTTGTATTAATAATTTTCACTCCTTTCTAAATTTATGCATACTAGTATACTAGTATACTAGTATGCATACTAGTATATCTAATCAAGGATTGATTATTTTGAATTATGTCTACTAATAACTATGTATTATGCTAATTTATAACGATTTACACAATATTGACAAAATATAATATAATTTAAATTTTATCAAATTTTACAGCCAAGATGGTACTTTGCATATATTTAATTTCGTACCGAAACAACTATAGTATTCAATTGTTTTAAACTACTTATAGTATATGCAAATAAACTATAATATATTTAACTTAAGTGTATATGTTTATATATGCTGTTATAAGACAAGGAAGATTTACAATCTATAAATTTTAATACTTTTGTTATTAATTAACTATATGGTGTTGTAGTTTTAACATTTATTATAATGATACTCCTTGATAAGTTCCTATATCAGAATTAATTGAAAAAAATATTATATATTTCATCATAATTTTCAATTTATTTCTTTATCAATTGCAATAGAAGTTCTACTGTGCGCACAGATGTATGTAGGTATATTGTTTAATCTAAATATTATATTAATTAGAGCATACGCAGAATTCCAAAAGTATGTGCATATGAAATGACTATGCGCATATATTTTAAATCTGATGTAAAAAATATATGCGAAGATAAAATCGTCTGTGCATCCACTCCGATATCCGCATATAATTGAGAAACAAACAAAACATCGTCAAATACTTGATTCAATACATAAATAATAATTTTCTATAAAATAAGGTATTTTCAGAGCATATGCTTGTTTTTTATAATAATTATGAGCTCCATTTTGAAATTGCTTAGCTTTGAGATTGTTAAAGTGAATAATTAATCTTTTAATTAATTGAATGTATTCATAATAACAACATTTAACCTATGTTGATATAGATGTTAAATTAGAGCGCAAATTCTAAATATAAAGTACTAATTGAATTAATACCATATAACATATCTATAAGTCGATTTATGTATAAATATTGAATATTTATTGAATATATTCACTCCAAACATGAAACCTAAATTTTTAACGTTTTAATCTTGATAGAAACTGTCTCATCAATTCATTTAAAATAGTGCTCAATACATACAATTTAACAAAATTAAATATAAAACAAGTTAATATTTATGTAGTTGTATTTCTAAAATTATTTTTTGTATAAATACTTTAGAAATTTGTAATATAAAATAATTCGGTCGTATTTTAGGTAGTTACTTACTTTTGATGAAGATTTACGTTAAATCAGTAGAATACCTCATGCTATAGTAGTCAATGGAATAAAATGAACTAAATCACACATGTCTATTTAAGACGTTGAATGTTAAAGAAAACTGCGAGTTATCGGACAAAAATGAAATATAATAAATATTTTAATATCATATATTTTTATTCTTATTTCAGTTATGAATTCAGTCCATTTATAGGATAGGAGTGGGGAAATATATATTTATGTAAGATTTATAGTAATATGCACATACGTAAAGATATGCAGAACTTTTTTATATGCACATGTTTTTCGTGGTGTGCATATAATTTTTATACGCATATAAATTAAATGCGCAGATATTTCAAATCTGCGTATGCTCTATTATATATCTTAGTTTTAGCTATGAATATAATAAGTATGAATGTTACCACTTAATTCCTAAGTATTAAAATTTAATATATTCTACAATGTGACTTGCTATAATATATTCAATAACATATGACACTGGATGTTTTGGAGTGAAATTTGTAATAATTATATTTTATACTATATATAACCAGCAACAACATATATCACTTAAAATTGATATAACTTCTTATTCGATTAAATATACTTATAAATATAAAATAATCTCAAATGAAAGATATGCATGCAAAGGTGGAACTGCTACTATTCGTGAAACATAGAATGTTACTATATTAACATATATTAAACATAATTATTTCAATGATTACAAAATCTATGAATATATTACTCTTAAGTTTTCCCTGTGATCCCTCACATAGAAATTAAGTTTATCTATACTGTATCTTGACAAAAAATGTATGTAAATACTACATTTTTTGTAGTTCAGTGTTTCTTCGTAAGTGGCTCTTTGATTATATCCGAACTTCTTAAATTATATTTAACATCTACTAGCAATTGGGGGCATATTACTTAATTTTTATGCTCATTAAAAAATGGGCTAATATTTGATTTTTCTAATAATGATTTTTGAACACAAATAGTTGAAAATATAGCGGGAATATATATTTCTAGAATTTCAATATTAATGTTTCACTCCAGTAATGAAATGATAAGTATTCATAAATCACCTAATATAAAATATAAGAGAAGTTATAGATAGAACTAATGTATTTAAATCCAAACTTCGTAGACTCATAGGACTTAGTAAATTGTTTAATTTCAAAATAGCATACATAATGAGATTTATGATATATATGATTAAAATGTTGCGATTAGTCAAATAATTTAAAATATCACTGTACAGTACCCTTATAGTATAATGTTATGTTTTTGACATAAAGTTAAGGCTAAGTTCAGTGTCACATATTATTATATTCATTCATTAATGTTTGGTCCTGAAATTATTCAAAAGTTTGAATAATTGCCTAAAAATATATGGTACCTAACACTGGAGAGGAGATGCAGAACTTATTACATCAATTATATATTATGATAAATGTCAAAGTAATAAATACGAAATAAAATATATATTGTTCACTAATGAATCTTGAAAATATCAATAAAGCTCAGATTTAAGCTAATATGAAAATCTGTCTCTTATTAATCTTGAGCTGGATTAATATATCAATATATAATATTATGCTAGTATTATTATTGATATCCGTGCAACGCTTCAGCAGTTATCAGATATTATTGATTTTGAACAATAATCTAAATGAGAGTATGGAGTTGAACAAGAGTCAAAATAATAATGGTTTGTTACTATTAACTTCTAATTATTTATTTTGTGGTTTTATTTTTCTTCAATCACAATATATATGATTAATGGAAAATATTCAAGATTGTAAAACCTGTTCTTCTATTATTGTCTATTAATTTTAAACTCAATAACGTGTTTATTTGTGTTACTTTTTGAGAACAGATTCCAAAACAATTGAATCTTGAAACCAAGTTGTGCTGATAATTAAATAGTTCATACTTGTAAAGTTGTAGTAAAAATTTGTTATTCTTTTGACAACAAATTTCAACGATTTATATCAGAACATACCATAAATTTTATTGTTGTCAGTTGTACTCAACATCATATTTGACGAAAACTCTTATAATGCATTTTGATTCATAGTTTCGATATGAATTTGTTCATTAACTCAATATTACAGCGTCAACATTAAATAATTCGAATGTGTTAATATATTTTGATCTAATATATGTGAACCTATAAATTATTCATTTTTCATTAGTGGGCTCTAAAAATTAATGTCGAATAATTGTTTATTATATACTATATAACCTAAATATAATATAGAAACAGTTGTACTCGTCTAAAAGACCCACTATGGACATTTGTATGGACCCGATTAATCCCTAACAAGTGCTTGCCAAATTGTTGATATCATTTTTCTGATAGATTATTATATATATATATATATATATATATATATATATATATATATATATATATATACTGCTGGGCCGTAGAAGAATGGACAACACGGCATTCTAGTACATAATCAACTGGGTTTTCAACAACGTGAGGGATACACCAATCCCAGAAATTTGCGAACTGTGCAAAAAACCATACAAGGAAGGCCACGAACAAGACTGTAAAAAGATCAACGAGCTGAACATAGCAGCCCACGATCGTTTTGCAAACTTCCTTGAAAGAATCCTTAGAAAGAGATATCAAGCCAGAAAAGTCTGCAAAGACAACGACAACAGGTTGGAAGACCGGACTAAACCGGACATCAGCATTGTGGTCAACGGAGTTCAGATTTATTTGGATATTGGAATCACTTGGGATCTTGATAAATACTACGCTCTCAAAGAGTAGCATTATCGGGACAAAAAGGATTAAAATGGTAACCCGCTCAAAATTATTCCGATTATAATCGGTAAGAATCTCACCATTCATTAAAAGTCGAGAGAATTCTTGGAAGAACTCCGAGTTAATTTCGAGACAATTTATGAAGAGATTGGCTACATGATAAGTACCTCTCAAACACACCGAGCCGAGCTTATGTATAGAAAGAAAGTAGTCCAACGGGGCGAAAAACATAGCGAGATCGATGTAGAGAAACCAAGTGCCAACCGCTTTGCCTCCCTAGCGGACAGTGATGTTTAATTCAAACGCACTGACGACTACGGGAAAATCTTTGATTACCTTCACGAAAGAGGAATGATGAAGGTAGCCACACAATCTCCAATCAAAGAAGTGCCCGCAAAGCCTAGACAGAAAAACTTTGAAAAAGCCCACAAAACAAAGACTAAAAAGAAGTCCACGCAAACAGCAGAAAAAGGCAACGATAAACTGGAGGACACGTCCACAAAGAAAAAACCTGACAAACCCACCCAGACCAAAGTAATCCCCAACGCGAAAGGCAATGACAAGAAAATTTAGTCTCTCAAAGAGAAGATCGCCAAACTGTAAAGAGAATTGTAAAGTTAATTTGATACAGCGGCGGCAGTGATGCGTAAATTCAAAGAAACCAAAAAGAAGCATGACGACAAGAAGATCACTTAAAAGACAAACAATGCCGAAGCCCAGCCTGAAAACGAGAAGAAAAAGACTGAAGTAAGTTAGAAAGCTGAACCTACGAAGAATATCGAAGAAAAAGCGCCTGACAAAACGAAGCTTAAGGACGCTCAGAAGCAGAAAGAGAAAAAGCCCCCAGTCTAAAAGTCACAAGATCAAAAGACCACTAAAATGCCCCAATCGAACGCAAAGTCTCCTCAAAAGGAAACTTAGAAAAAGAAAGAGGATAAATAACCTGTCTTAGAAAAGCCTGTCAAATCATAGCTAAAAGTTGGTCCAAATGAATAAAAAACGATTACTGACGCAAAATAGGAAACCAAGCCAATCTTAACGAAAGCCTAGAAGAAGAAGCCAGTTAAAGAATATCAGAAATAGTTTATCTAACAATAGAGAGCTAAGGAAGATATCAAAGCGTCTAAACCCTAGGAAAAAGTTAATCTACCACCGGCAATATACCCCGAAATTAGGAATTTGCAAAATCAAATAAATTAAGAAGGACCCCAGGTACCTAATCAAGTTAATGAAACAGTGCATCAAAGGCAACCACCTCCAAGCAATGCCAATACAACGGAACAACCTCCCGTGCAAGCCGAAGGAAATAACGAGCAAAGAGAAACTGAGACGCGAGATCCAGTTTCTGGAAATTAAGTTAGCGAATCAGGTAAAACTGGTCCGCTGACGACTCCGTGAGGGCCCTGTTGGGTCCTTACTGAGTGGGCATAAATGACGGGTTGAGCCCGTTTTGAAAGTGGAAACACTGGCGTGCGAGAGCTATGTTTTTGCTTTCGAAAGTCTCAATGAAGTCTGTTTGTGCCGTCTCGAGGAAGTGATATATATATATAATATATATATATAATATATAATATATATAATAGTATAATGATTGTAATTATAATTTCCACTGCTATTACACAAAGTATTGACACTACAGGATAAAAATAATGGATTCAATATTTACTGGGGTTTGAATTGTGGGAGAACATTATTATTTTTGCTATAATAACATCATTTCTTTGGAACGCAATGATACTGCCAATTGACATTCAAAATATCAACCTATCTAAATAGATAAAGGAGTGAGCATTTTCTGTGCATTTGAATTTAAGTTTATAAGCCTTATCATTGTTATTGGACTATGCATTATAAGTACTGTAGTTGAATATATTAATTCTCATGATGACGATTTTCACCAACAATTTTTGTTTTATGTATTTTTATGAATTTACATGTGCGAGTGAATAAATTCCGCTCCACATTATAGATGTTTCCAGGAATGTCGTTTAACAACGACTAGCTGTCAGATATTCGTGACAAGCAGAAGTCATCTTCTAAGCAGTATCGTGAGAAGCAGAAGGTGTTGCAGCAGGAGAAGAATATGCTCTTTGAGGAGGTTACAAACGAGAATTTCAATTTGAAGGCGGAGAACACCGTTTTGCGCCGGGAGATCGACGGAAAGTTCAACCAGATCACTGGTCAAATCCAGCTCCTAACCACCGAAATCCAGAAGCTCGTCTCTTCCCTTTCAGGTCAGTCTTATGTTCCACCTCAAACAAATCAATATTAACAACAACAGCAATAAATTGAGCAGCCGAATTTTGAGGTGTACGAGGACGACACGTGCTCTCCTCCTTATATTTCTGATTTGTCGAATCACGGTCTCTTATTTGTGTTCGTTCTTTTCATCGTTTTTGTGATTCCTAAGCTCTTCGTTCCCTCCGCTTCAAACGGGTTCAAGATGTAGCCTAAGTTCATGAACTATTTTAGTTAATAATAGAATACGTTTAATGTTGAAACGGTAAAAACGGCGTTTTAGGGAGCGGAAGGGTCAGCTGAAAACGAGAGCAAAAACGGACTGAAGGTTTTCGGGTTCAACGTTTTCGATGTCGCACAGTTCTGCCAAGACGTTTGCAAGGGGTAGGTGGAGTGAAAATTTTGAGTTCAAATAATTATATTAATATGAGATATATATATATATCACTTCCTCGAGACGGCACAAACAGACTTTATTGAGACTTTCGAAAGTAAAACATAAGCTCTCGCACGCCAGTGTTTCCACTTTCAAATTAATATGAGATATATAATAAGATAACTTATTATATTGAATTATTAACACAACGTACATGTAATCTACGATGTAGGTAAATTGATAATATATCGGCTCACTTCAATTGATAATATTAAAACCACTTCTTTAAAATGAGCTATTTACCAGTAATTGATGGAATCACTTTATTAATAGATAAAGAATATGTATTAGAATAGTAATTAAATATAGGTATATATAGGAATATATATCACTTCCTCGAGACGGTACAAACAGACTTCATTGAGACTTTCTAAAGCTCTGTATTGTAATTACTACATAACCTCATTCAGAAGGGGGTCGCATTTTCGCTTACAAGGGGGTTCCTTCATGTCTAACCCCCTTGTAAGCGAGTGCCAAATATCATGCGTTTTAGCCCTGTTTTTTGGCCATAAACCCTTCAAATACTACAATATTTGTGGATACATTTTGGATACATTTCACTTATAAGGGGGTTGCCATTTTCAAACCCTTATAAGCGAAAAGGCTACCCCCTTGAGAGCGAGGTAATGTAGTAAATATATATTTATACAAAATTTAATTAATAATGTATATATCATATTATAAATATGTTATATATTTATAATATATTATAAATATATTATAAATATTATGTATATATGTTTACATTTCATACCACAAAATAAAGTAAAATAATTACTTTATATTAAAAAAGATGTTAAATCACACATAATAAATACATTAAAGCTGTTACATAAATGAGGAAGCAGAATCACTTAGATTGGAAAAAAGATGAAAACCATTTTAATAATCTGGAAATTCACTAACCACAAGAATTATTAAAATATATATTATTTTTACTTGGCTATGGTAACTAGTATATATTTATATATTGCGTTTAGATGTATTGTTGGATTGTTGCTGTTGAGTGAGTCATGTTATTATATCAGCTATATTTCAATGAAGAATAACACGCAACTCCCCTACTCAACCAAATGCTGTTATCAACAAAAAGATCTCCAAAACAAACTCCATTAGCCCGAAAAAGCTAACGGAGATTCTGTGAGGAGGTTTGACGTGTGATAACACCACGCGAGATATTTGGTTAGAGAGGAATGCTGTTGTTTTCTTATTGATCGTGGTTTAGAAAGGAAAGGAAATGTGATCATCAGAGAAAAAGGGTGACCAGTATAGACAAATATGCTCGGTCATGCTTTTAGAAGAGTTGGAACTGATTTACTATAAAATTGTAATACACATCTAGTAACAAGTGAAATTTTGTTTGAAGTTTTTAATTTCAGCATTTATGTTTTCACTCCAAGAAGTTTGCTTTTGGCTTTACTTTCTGAGGCTTGCAGCATTTAGAGTTATTTCATTTTCTATTTTGATTAGTTTAAGTACGAATACTTCATATATATTGTTATAAATTATGGAAGTTATCTCTGGTCCAAGTTATTAAAATAGTGAAAATAATTACATTTTTCGATTTAGTAATATGAGCTACTAATCATTATCAGCAACTTGGGGGTAACTTCGACTTTAATTTTATATTTAAAAATAAACTAAATTGCATAATAAAAATATTTATTTTTAATATGTGTCACAAGTTACTGAAATCATAATTTGAGGTACATTTCTCAAAATACTTTAACTAGTATTCTGTACAAATTTAATATTGTAAATATTGTAAATAGATGTTTGTGATGTATGGGATACTGCAGGTGCTAAGCAACTTTTGATATAACGTCCACATCAACAATATTGTACATCTAATTTAGAACTAAATACGAAACATAGAACATAGCTACATATATATTTATAATTATAACGTAGCATAAATTACATATATGCAATAAATTGTTTCTTCAAAGATATTCAATTTGCTGAGTATTTCTAAATACAGTTAATCACATGAAATGTATCAAATATATTTTGTGAATATTATAATTACTCTTTAATATAATAACCATTACAACGGCGACTATGAACACTAATGATAAATATAAGTTCCCATAATATCTCAATAAGTGGTATAATTTGTTTCTGTTTTACTGATAGAAACTATAAACTATAATTCAACATACTATTAGTTATTAGTTATAAAAATACATTATGTTGTTAGGGGACGAAACTTTATTGTATTTAGTTAACTAACAAATACATATAAAATTTGGATTATATTGTAATATAGACTAAGTTCAATTTAAATAAATCTTAATAAAGTAGACATTAACCGCAAAGTTAAATGGTTTAAATATATTTATATTTTATTCAAACTTTTTGCTACACAAAATACAAAACTAGATTTAAGTAAGCCATTAATCACTATAAGCACTAAATTAATAAATCATAGCTTTAACATCTACTACTATCTAAATATTTAATAATACTCTTTGGAATATTTCCCACCTCATAATTATAGAATATATTCCCTATTTGATTCAAAAGATAAAGCACATAAGGAACACTATTTAACTTATAATGTAGTTCGTATAGCTGCATAGTATATTATTATTTAACGCTATCATTTAGGCCTCTAATATTATTTATCTTGACATTTGTGAAATATTAGATTTATAACTCTTACCATCAAAATGACGCCATGTATGGAAGTGGACATATTATTTTACTATAAAATATATTGTTTCTATTAGCATGAATCCATGACAAAAGTGGGTTTTCTATTAAAATTTCACTTCTATACAATGTAAAATTTATCCATATTATAATCTAGTTAGTGATATAATTAGGAAATACACCACACAATTGTATTTTAATAAGTCATTTTTGTAATCCTATGTTATAATAAAATCTCGTAGAATGAAGCTTACAATTAATCATGATTCTTCTCGTTAACCGGAATTTCAGTATAGTTCAGTAGTAATACCAGCTTCAATATAACGGTTTCTAGAGCTGAAATATTTGAATCAAAGGAGACTTGTCAGTATTGCATTTAAATTTTGTCATTGAGTAATTAATCAAAATTTGTAGCTTTGAACGCAGAAAATTAAATAAGTAATAGTACAACTTTATTAATTGAGGTCTAAAAACTAAACAGCGTAACAGGCAAATCAATACTAAATATAAAATATTCAATCAACTGTAGCAACTTCATTCAATTAGCAGTTCCCAGCTTCATTGACGAACTTAATAATAAATAATATTTACATAACTAAGTGTTAACTCCTCGCTATTCTGGATAATAAGCCTGAAGAAATCCCAAAAATATAGTTGATATAAAGTAGCTGTACACAAGCGAATTTAGTTTAAAATAATTTTGTAATCCATATTCACTTATTATTAGTTTGTGTAAGTAATTGAGCTCAAAAGTCAAATCTTCACAACTAAAAGCTTAAAGTTTTAGAAAATACAATAAATTTTTAAATACATCTGTCTAAGTAGCTGCAATTATATTACTATCTAATAATAATATTCATCTAATTCGCAAGCCCCGATAATTACAAAACCGAACACTTCTTCAACAAAAATGTTAAGAGTTGTGTCTAAAAATAACCACATACAAGATCATTACAGATCCTTTGCCCAGTTGAGTACAAATATTTATTATTATCCAATTCATTGATAAAAGATAGTAGAGATGCAACTTTGGTTGAGTAACCACAAGTACCAAAATCTTACTCAAGATCTGTAACAATGTAATCACATAAGTTGTGGGAACTAAAAGTATATTTGAATTACTTTTGGATTTAAATAAAGGAAATCAGTATCGAGCTGGATTAAATAACTGTTATAGTACTGAAATATCCAATATTGATGTATATAATAATAACTAAATAGAAGGAAATCATTGGTGAAGATAATAAATAAATACGGTTGTTGGTGTGATATGCAATATACTGTAACAATACCAGACTTCAAGAACTATTATTTCTTTTACTATTAGAAAATGTTAAAAAATTGCTTGAAGGTAGTGAGGTGTTATATTAATACAAAACAAAGATGTCACCTATATTTAAGTGTGAGCTCTTGTTTCCCCCTACTCAAAAGCTTCTAGCTCACACGCTAAATTTGCTATAATAAAGAAATAACGCTAAAGAGATATCACTCGTTTAAGACGTCCCTGTGTAATTTCTACGTTTTAGTCAACAAAGCTAATTTATGAAAGATTTTATCTCGAAAATATATGGAAGTTAAGCTGGATTGGAGAAAAGAATAAGAGGATCCAGCGATTGGTGTACGGACGCGATATGTAATTTATAACTAGTAGCGCAAGTACTGGGCCTGCAGGGGACCTCCGTGTTCATCTTCAACTGGGTCAATCTAAACGATTTTAGGTATTTCTTAATCACGAAAAACAGTGGAGGACTTTTTCTTTCAATCTCAACCGGGAGCTCAAGATGAAGTCTTGGTACTTTGCTTAATTAGAATTATAATTCAGGTAGTTACAGTCGCTTTCATTCTCAAAATACAAATAATGAATGTATTTTTGTTTCTTGAAGAATGAAATCAAGTGGGTTAGTCGGGCCCAGTATTAAATAATATATTGATGTTACTCTAAAACAACAGTTATTTTACTTATGATCTTCCACTTCCATTTCATAATGAGAAATCAATTTTCTTGATTGCTAAATTATACAACGTTGGGTAAAGTTGAAACTTATTATTGAAGTATATACAGAGTTATATACTTTAATTATTGTAACACAGCAATCCAGGACTCAACCAGGCCTTGGTGTGATTGAAGCACTTTACAAATCAATAGTAAATAGAGTCAAGGAGTATATTGAGGAGGAGGGAGAACCCGCTCATTATTGAGCCGGACAGTGATATAAGTAAGATTCAAATAATAAACTTCGTTCTTCTTCCTAATTCTAAAAAGCAATTCGAGGGCCCACTACTGTATGACTATTTCTTGGCATCTTTGGAGTGAAAATACAATCAAATAGACAGCCAGTTTCCGTTTAAATATGAATAACATTTAATATAAATTGCAATTTTTGGAAAGTAATTTACAATATATATATTTTAACATATATGAATGTATCATTGTACTACATATATCATATATATAATATTGAAAAAATTCAAGTTAACTTTCTGCGCTCATTCTAAATGATGTCACTAGTTTAAATTATAATCAAATGAATGACTGAAAGAAAATATATAATACTGAAATATGAATTAAAATGAATTTACTATTAAAAAGAGCAATATAATCTTATCCAAAAACAAAAGTTCAAAATAGGATTTCTAACAGTAATTGCTTTGGGATCAAGACCGAAAGGAGTGCTGAAATTATTGGAATGAGTTTGTTTAGTATTGGTCGCGAATACTTTAGTAAAATTTTATTTAAAATATAATTTACACTCCACAGTTTCTAGTGATTTCTATTTTACATTAAAGTTACTTTAATTTACTTTATGCTTTAATTAATGTAATAACATTGTACAATTAATGTAAAAACAAACTTTCTAAAAAAGGAAACTTAGAAAAAGAAAGAGGATAAACAACATGTCTTAGAAAAGCCTGTCAAATCATAGCCAAAAGTTGGTCCAAATGAATAAAAAACGATAACTAAAAGTCACAAGATCAAAAGACCACTAAAATGCCCCAATCGAACGCAAAGTCTCCTCAAAAGGAAACTTAGAAAAAGAAAGAGGATAAACAACCTGTCTTAGAAAAGCCTGTCAAATCATAGCCAAAAGATGGTCCAAATGAATAAAAAACGATTACTGAAGTATGTATATATGGTCTCTATTTAAACTTTTTCCACTTTCAAAAAAGATTCCAGCCTTTTACGCTGAAAATACACTATTTTATAGTCTTTTAACCAATATGGAATGGAAATAGACATATCAATTTGAAAAATATATAAAATGTCTTAATATAATCAGAATAAGATTTACTCTGTTTTAGGATGGTCTTTTAGTAATGGAATAGCAAATGGATATAGATAGTTCAGGAAATTAACCTGACATCTTCAGTTATTCAATACATTTTAAGTATCAAATAAATTCAATGTTTAATACTATCCATGAACAGTCTCTTTAAATTTTACTATAGAATTAAATCTATTTAATACATTATTGGGTGATATTTGACCTGATACATGTATCTATTAAACAGAAAAATAAGAAAGGTATTATTATAAATATTTAATTTTATTTAATTTTATGAATACTTAATGTTTTAAGTGTATCTCATTTTCGGGGTCTCTCACGGCCCCTAAGCTAAAAAAACTGTGTTTTAATAAATACATTTATTAGACCAAATAACCTATCATCTTAATCTGTTATCCAAAAATTAAATACTTACCCTTTTAATAACTAATGGTGTGCCGAATTTTGAAATAATAGATGTCTTATAAAATGATTCTATGATGTAGTGTAAATGTATATAAATAACATCAATGAACACATTAATAAATAGTACACTATATAAAATTATTTCTGATAATATATAAAATGACTCACTTAACTGTAACCTTATCATCAGTACTAAGGCTCAATTCAATCATTCCATCTTCATCTCATAAATCATGACAATCCACAAATCCAAACTCAGTTACACATAACGTTACCTCAAACTAATCTCAACATCATACCTCATCTTCTAGGATTGTCACTCTGAATAGCCTCTTCAGACAACCTAAGTTAGTTCGGCACTTGAACTAACACTATTGACCTCGGAAGTTATCTTTGTAACAATCTTTGGGATGGCTGGTATGAATCTTGGGACTAGCGTATCAGCGGCTACGCGTAGTGCTTCTAAGTTTAGAGCAGAGAACAATGTCATAACTCTTTAATCAGTTTCTTCCTGTTCAGGCTCATTTACTCTTGAAAGCGAAATCTCTGCAATATATTAACTGCATAAAATCTGTGTTTGTGTTTTGTTGTTTTACATAGTAAGTTCCATACGGACTTCTTCCTGTATTACAGGGAGTGAAAGCAGGATTTCATTCTAATTTATTTAAATATTTGACTTATTCTCTCCTTTCAGTATCAGTACTATGTGGGGCTAATACCACTTATGGTATCAACGGTTGGGCAGGTATATCCGGCTTTCGTTTCGGCTTCTATTTCTTAGGCTTCTTCGATTTCGGTTTTGTATGAATCATCTGAATCATCGCTTGTACATTTGGTTACGTCGTCTACCTTACTGTGTTAGCTAAGTATTCATTAATTGCTGCGTGTGGATTTTTCTTCGGAATACGAATATCATCACACTTGCTAACGCAGCAAAGCGATTATTCTAATTCCCTGGAATTACGTCTTCATGATCGTTGATTTCGTCTCTTCTTATCACCTTTTTCTTATACATGATTGCTGTGCAGTTGGCTTTATACACTCCAAGTAAGTTTCCTATCTCCTCGTATACGTATACATATATATATATATATATATATATATATATATATATATATATATATCCATCTGCGGATTGGAATCATAAATTATATATTTTGAATAGAATAGAAAAGTAACATGTAATAGAAAAGATTTAATTTTATGTATCTTAAAAGTAATAACATACAATTAATATCGTAAATATTTCAATGCCGTTTGATAATATGTACAATTCTAAAATTAAAATTTGTATATAGAAAAATCAATATACAGTGGTGGGCAAAGTAAAGGAGACTACCTCCTTTTGACCTTTAAAACGATCGCCTAAAGCTCGAATATGTTACTATTGATTTAAAGAATCACTTGAATGCTTCACCACCTGCATCGACGCCTTTTAATACAGTTCTGAGCATCTTGTCCACTAATTGTAAAACATTATTGACAAATTTTTGCCGTGTTGTAGATACCCACTAAAACGCTCAAGATTTATAGGTTTGCTTGAGATTAATCGTTCTTGATGCTAGATAATTCCGAGATAATTCATCCTTGACTCGTATACGAACATCATAAAGAGCCAATAATCCCAAAATTTTCATTGAGATTAAAATTCGTTCAAATAATACATAAATATAAAAACGGGAGGTCGCTTAAAAACTTCAAACATAATTAAGATGATTAGAAACGATTATCTAGTCAATTCAACAATTTAGCTTACAAATTTATTTCTGAGAAGTAGAAAACAACATGTCGAAAACCAGTAGTAATAAATATATTTAGTAATATTTGTCTCTGTGAGCCGTAATAACGATAGTCTATCTGAGAATAACTATTTAAAGAAGCCTATGATTCAACCTTAGACGGCTGGAATGTTCAAATATGTCCACTATTTAGTTTAAAATAGTGATTATTTTGAGTACAAAATTGATAAATATTTCTGACACCAAACAACTCGCTACTTTCTCCTTACGAGTGGTTTATGTTAATAAACACATTTAGATTATCTTAGTTTTACTATAATTATCAAGTTGATTAACGTTTACAATTTAAAGATTCCATTTGGAAGTGGAAGGTGTATACACAGTTGTAGATACAAGATTATATTAAATTTTTGCAGTTATAATACTCTATGTACCAGAATATCAAAAATATAATAAAAACCACCTCACTCTCTTCCTTGACCGAGTCTCCTTTACTTTGCACTTTACGATACAATTTTCATCAAAATATAGGACGCTTGATAATTATTATGTTAATATTAGTTCATAAATAATGTTAAATCTTATTATTGATTTATAATTAATAAGGTACATTAATTCAACTTCATATTTTTTGAATAAAGTAATGGAACTGACTTGAAAAAAAGTATATGGAACATTAATACAACAATTTGTTCATACAAAATGAAACAAAAGACCGTTCAAATACTTTCGTATTATTGGAGTTGAAATAGTGGATGTCATTTCCACTCTATATCTCTTTAGCAAAAAGGCTTTTTATAAACAAATTTTTGTGCAAGCTAGAAGCCTTTTATTAGGGGGAAACGCGAGCTTATGAGTTTTTATAACTGTGAATAAAATCAATATTTTATATTTACACTTCACTGCTCCTTGGTTTAGATCATCTTTTGTACACACGTGAGCAAAATAATTATAATTTAGACTGCTGTCAATAATAACATTTTATTGGCAATGTCTTTGAATGAATTTGACTATCTATTCGTTATTAAAATTCTTTATATTTGTCAACTGATGAACCCCTGATATTTAACGATTCCAGCAATTCGTGCTTCTTTAGTCAGAATTGAACCCAGTTCCCTTTTCTTCAATTAATAATTAATTGAATTTAATTGGACTTTCCAATAACTAATATTGTTTTGACATAAAACACAACTGGGTAATAATTCAATACTTACGGCAAACTAACTAAAAGAAGCCGCACATCAACGACCTTGCATCACTTAGTTACCACTACTTAATATAATTCAAATTCTTCATACTAACTCCTTAAACCTTCCAGCTCCTTTGAAAGCTTGGTGTGTTTAAAAAATTATCAAATAATTGCTACTATTTAAACATAATTGTACTTGAAAATATTATTAATCGTCTTATTATTTAGTAACATTTTACCAGTTATTAATTCAGCATTATTTATGAATTTTCAATTAAAAACCATTTTTTACAGTTTTCGACTTGAAAATAGTTGCTTTGGAAATCTAAATTCTCTCAAAGTAATAGTAAACAAATAATAATACTATTTATATTCCAATACTATTATGTTCATATACAGCTACTTTATAAGTTACTAAAATTTAATATTTCGTTAGTGTTATAATCTAGAATAACATGAAGCTAAAACTAAGTTATACAAATACAATTTATTATTAAGTTAATTAATATAGCTGGGAACAGCTAGTTCAATGAAGTTGCTGCAGATGATTGAAAATTTTGTATCTTATATTCATATGCCTCCAAAGTATTTCATATATTAGAACTCAAATAATAACGCCATGTTAAAATATGCTTCAACTTCTACATTGAACTCAATAACTTTTGGGTAATTCCAAAGTTGCAAAATTTAGGGGTAGTTATACATAAAAACCAAATGTGAAAGTGTTTATTGGTTGGAAACCGTAATATTCAACATGAAGATTATTTCATAACATTCAAAATTTGTGGGTAACTTGAAAGTATCTTAATTAGAGTATTATATTTGGTAATATTTTAGATTTTGATACGTTCAACTCATAATGTATTGGTTGAAAGATTAGGGTGCTTGATAAAAAGCGCATTGAATAATTGTATGTTACAAACTTTGACAATTTCTTCATTTAGTAAAGTGGCAACTGAATCCCAAAACCCACTTTTGGCAAGCTTTTATGATCATAGAACGATTACTATAAAATTAAAATTAATATAACTTTTAGAGAAATCTCTAAGAACCTCACTTAAAGAGATATTGAATATAAATTAAACTAATAAATTAAACTAAATTAATAGAAATCAAGCGCTCAGTAATTTCTCCTTTTCTTCTTTATTAGCTTCTTGTTTAGGATATCCGTATAAGTCCTTCTCGTGCACATTGAAGCCGCTCATTATAGCGAATACTAGGGATAACACACCCATCGCGCTCATAACTAGATTTGTGTTCGTAAAAGCGTCATACTGAACATTTCTGTATTAAATAAACTCAGCTGAACTGCATGTCGGATCTGAAACTGGTTTCATAGGCCACTTCTTGCCAATGAAAAGTTCGTTCGAGAGGTTTACGATGGCGATTCCGATGGCAAGTCCCGTTTCTCTGAACGACTGAACGGTGCCTCCGAGCATGCCGCGAATATCTGGCGTCGCTGTCTGCATCATGAACATCCCGTTCGAACTGAAGTAGACGCCAAGGCTGAAGGAGTAGAACACCATCACCAAGATAATCGCGTACAGCGGGGACTTGATCACGAAGCCGAGACCGATCACGAGGCAGATGGAGAATATCGAGGTCGTAATCTTCGTCCACAAGGAGCACACCTTCTTGGCCAAATATGCGGTCATGAGCGAGGCGCAGACTTACGCTACAGGAGTGACCAGATTTATGAAACCGGATTCAGTCGGAGAATAGCATCGCAATGTTTAGTATACGAATGGCATTTAAAAAAGAGTTGCGGTCATCATCGCGAAGTTGAACAAACTAGCGATGAGCGACAACACTATCTTCTTGCACGTCAGAATGCCTCTCGGAAGCATCGCGAACGGGTGGCGGAGTTCCCACCACACGAAGAATATGATGAGGGCGACGCCGCCGACAGCCAAGCATATTCCCAGGACCAGGGTTTTGTAGCTCAAGATCCCGTCGACCAATTTTGGTGGGATGTAGGTGAGGCCCAGAATCAACACTATCAGCGCGGCCATCACTATGAAACCGCCCAGGTAGTCGAACTTCTCTTCGATAAACTTTGGCGTTTTCGGAATGTACAGCCAGCAGAGAGTGAAGGATATGCCGCCGAAAATAATGTTGATAAAGAAGCAGTACTCCCAGCCAAGGTACTGGGTTATCACGCCGCCAACCACCGGGCCCAGCGCAGTCGCCACCGCGAACGCCAGCGAGTTGTTGGCCAGAGAGCGCGGGATGTCCTTCTGTTCCACCAGGATGCCGCACAGGGTCATGGTGGTCGCCATGTTGACGGCGCCGAAAACTCCTTGCATCAGGCGCGCGGCCAGCAAGACGTAGAAGCCGCCGTACTGCCAGGTGTTCTTGTAGCTGATGAACCTGCTGGCGCCGCACAGGGGGGAAAAGATCACGAAGCCGACCACGCCGATTCGGTTCGCGAGCGTGACTCCTATGCGGTCGCTGATTTTCGCGGCTGGGATGGCGAAGGCGGCGAATGAGATCGAGTACAGGTCGTTGATCCACTGGATCAAGTTGGTGGGAATCATCTCTCCCTTTGGGACGAAGTTCGAGTCTCGCTGGATGTTGGGGTTGGCGATGTTCACGATCGTGGAGTCCAAGGAGGACATGCAGAGCGACCAGCCCACGAGCCAGATTAGCTTTGTAGGCGACATTTTCGGCAAATCCTTCAGTTCCTGTTTGAACTTCAGTCTAGCGTCGGAAACGGCAGATTATGAATCCATATTTAAAGTGGTGTGTGTTATAAAAATATGTTGAAATATTACCTATGTAGTATAATAATTAAATTGTTGTCCCAAAAATAGTCAAGAAATAAGATTGAGATATAACATATACAAATATTTACAGTGGCAAATGACAAACTATATGGTTATATAGCAAATTAGTACATTAAAGTTTGAAGATTTACATACTAGATTAAATTTGTAATAACATAAAATGCTAATTCTATTAGGTTATTAATTAAGATATCAATTTTTTACCAACGAAAAGTGTATAAATTATCAATGCAGATAATATGTAACTTGGCTAATCTAGAATTGAATTCACTTTGTATTCACTTACTTCTGGAAGCACTGCAGGTCGGTTCTGTTGTGCTGGACCTCTTTGTCCTGCTCGAAAACGTGTCTCAGATACCTCAGCCTGAAGTAGACCTGGTTCTCCGTCTTGGTGGGGATGTTCAGAGCGATCTCTCTGAACCTGTGCGTTCCTAGCAGCTTCACCTGGGCGACCAGCAGAGCGTCTTCCTCTTCGCTCCACTTGTCTCTGAGGCGCGGCTTGGCTTACGGCTGCTTCTTGTTCAAGGCCGCATTCTCGGCTCTGACCGCATTGACCTGCTTCTGAAGCTCGTCTATCTGCAGGAGCAAATGGACCCGCATTAACTGGGACTCGAACATTCTGTTTCTGGAGTGAAATAGTTTGGATGGTGTTATCGCTTTTCTTCTCCATGGAGAGCCAAATATGTGTGTTATATGAATGTTATGAATCCGTTAAATCTGCATTTCTTGTGAATCTTTTATAACTTTAGATACAACATTTTCACATAAATGGAGAAGTAACTGTTGATTACTGTAGTATTTAACGAATTGAACTGAATATGATACTTTTTTGCACTAAATTTAGATTCATATTTATGCTCAACGTCGAGCTTTATCGTGCGTCATATAACTATAAATTATTTGCAGTTTCAAAAATGATAAGATACAAATAATTTACGTTGTGTATATTAGATTTCAAAATATTTCAGTTTTAGTTTAAAGCTAAATAATAAATAAATAATTAAGATAAATACTTGGTAGATGGTATGTTATCCAAAATTACAAATTTTGACTTTATCTGATAAAATCATCTGTATCATCTTTTATCCTAAATTCATCATTCCCTTGATCACAAACATCATATAAGTCAATAATTTAAACTTGTTATTTTATCCTAAACAAATTTTTTGATTGATCGATTTGTAAAGAATATAATTTAACAAAATGAAATAGAATAGAGGAAAATATAGAGTTCTATAAAGGAATTCACTTGTAGCTCGTGGGGAACTTCTGGAAACAGTCCAGGTTGATTTTGCTGCTGATCAGTTCCTTGTTTTGCATGCACACGTTCTTCAGGTAACGGAGCCTGAAGTAGACCTGGCTGCTGGATTTGGACTCCATTTTGACCTGTTTGTAGTTCTCTATTCCGAAGGCCTGAATTTACTGCACGAGGAGCTGGTCCTCGGCTGCGGTCCAGCGGTTGCGCTTTGTCTGGTTTTCTGGAGTTTGGAGATGTTTGGAACACTAGACCTGCTATTTCGTCTGCTGAATTTGGTCTTGGACTTCCTTGATCTAAAGCAACAAGTGGACTTGGACCAGCTGCTGGCTGAAGGTGTTCATTCGCTTGGAGTGAAATGGACTTACTCAAAACCATAAATTACATATCGATGTAGAAAATAGCGCAATTTGTAATTTGTAAATTATAAGATACAATTGTATAAAGTAATAACATACATTATTTTTACAAACTTTGTACAGTGGCTATCTGTATGCTAGATATGCCGTATAAATGAAGTTGATATTTAAAACAAAATCTCTGGAATTTGAATTAGAATCTATTTTTACTTTTCATAATTTTATAAAACTAGAAATCTTAAATGATCTAAACATGTGGATAAAATTTACATATATCTTTTTAGTTAATAGATTCAATATACATATTATTATCAGTATAACTCAAAATATGAATTATACTTCATATGGTTTTGATCTTCCATTGTTTATTAATGTTTATTATAATTTGACTAAACTACAAATTAAATTTACAACTGAAAAAGTATTAGACATAAATTATGGTTTAATTATTCAGTATCTCTACTTTTCAATATTATTTGACTGATTGTATATACTTTATGAACAATTGATACGCACATTGTAATAATTTGTAATATTTAATTTATGATTTGACAGTTAATAGAATACATTAAACTTTAATGATTAAAGTTCATATTTGTAAATATGTATACTTATATGATTTAATTTGATTTCAAAACATTTTAGTTTAATAATTTTAAAACAACAACTCATTCGCTAATGTTCCTTCAATCATCAATGGTTACCCGAGCCCGTCCGATCCCGTGTTGCCTCGGGATTCGTCTTCTTGATCAGATGGTCTCTTTTCTTACTTCGTCGACAGTGCCTTCATGCGGAACATTATTAGTATAATCATGATATATTCATTATTTTTAAAGGAATCACAAGAACTGATATTAAATTATTATTAATTGTTGATTAAGTTTAGTGTCGACACTTCCACAAAAATTACCAAATTCAGGAAAATGATATTAAAAGTTTCAAATCTTTTCATTTCACGCCGAGAGTTTTTTACTCTGTGAAAAAATCAGTTAACTGATACAGTACGTAACATAAGTTTTGTTTTTTTGGTTTTTTGGCCTAGGTCTTTTAACTATCACAGCACAGCAATCATGTATAAGAAAAAGGTGATAAGAAGAGACGAAATCAACGATCATGAAGACGTAATTCCAGGGAATTAGAATAATCGCTTTGCTGCGTTAGCAAGTGTGATGATATTCGTATTCCGAAGAAAAATCCACACGCAGCAATTAATGAATACTTAGCTAACACAGTAAGGTAGACGACGTAACCAAATGTACAAGCGATGATTCAGATGATTCATACAAAACCGAAATCGAAGAAGCCTAAGAAATAGAAGCCGAAACGAAAGCCGGATATACCTGCCCAACCGTTGATACCATAAGTGGTATTAGCCCCACATAGTACTGATACTGAAAGGAGAGAATAAGTCAAATATTTAAATAAATTAGAATGAAATCCTGCTTTCACTCCCTGTAATACAGGAAGAAGTCCGTATGGAACTTACTATGTAAAACAACAAAACACAAACACAGATTTTATGCAGTTAATATATTGCAGAGATTTCGCTTTCAAGAGTAAATGAGCCTGAACAGGAAGAAACTGATTAAAGAGTTATGACATTGTTCTCTGCTCTAAACTTAGAAGCACTACGCGTTGCCGCTGATACGCTAGTCCCAAGATTCATACCAGCCATCCCAAAGATAGTTACAAAGATAACTTCCGAGGTCAACAATGTTAGTTCAAGTGCCGAACTAACTTAGGTTGTCTGAGGAGGCTATTCAGAGTGACAATCCTAGAAGATGAGGTATGATGTTGAGATTAGTTTTGAGGTAACGTTATGTGTAACTGAGTTTGGATTTGTGGATTGTCATGATTTATGAGATGAAGATGGAATGATTGAATTGAGCCTTAGTACTGATGATAAGGTTACAGTTAAGTGAGTCATTTTATATATTATCAGAAATAATTTTATATAGTGTACTATTTATTAATGTGTTCATTGATGTTATTTATATACATTTACACTACATCATAGAATCATTTTATAAGACATCTATTATTTCAAAATTCGGCACACCATTAGTTATTAAAAGGGTAAGTATTTAATTTTTGGATAACAGATTAAGATGATAGGTTATTTGGTCTAATAAATGTATTTATTAAAACACAGTTTTTTTAGCTTAGGGGCCGTGAGAGACCCCGAAAATGAGATACACTTAAAACATTAAGTATTCATAAAATTAAATAAAATTAAATATTTATAATAATACCTTTCTTATTTTTCTGTTTAATAGATACATGTATCAGGTCAAATATCACCCAATAATGTATTAAATAGATTTAATTCTATAGTAAAATTTAAAGAGACTGTTCATGGATAGTATTAAACATTGAATTTATTTGATACTTAAAATGTATTGAATAACTGAAGATGTCAGGTTAATTTCCTGAACTATCTATATCCATTTGCTATTCCATTACTAAAAGACCATCCTAAAACAGAGTAAATCTTATTCTGATTATATTAAGACATTTTATATATTTTTCAAATTGATATGTCTATTTCCATTCCATATTGGTTAAAAGACTATAAAATAGTGTATTTTCAGCGTAAAAGGCTGGAATCTTTTTTGAAAGTGGAAAGAGTTTAAATAGAGACCATATATACATACTTCAGTAATCGTTTTTTATTCATTTGGACCATCTTTTGGCTATGATTTGACAGGCTTTTCTAAGACAGGTTGTTTATCCTCTTTCTTTTTCTAAGTTTCCTTTTGAGGAGACTTTGCGTTCGATTGGGGCATTTTAGTGGTCTTTTGATCTTGTGACTTTTAGACTGGGGGCTTTTACTCTTTCTGCTTCTGAGCGTCCTTAACTTCGTCCTTAGCTTCGTTTTTTCAGGCGTCTTTTCTTCGATATTCTTCGTACGTTCAGCTTTCTAACTTACTTCAGTCTTTTTCTTCTCATTTTCAGGCTGGGCTTCGGCATTGTTTGTCTTTTAAGTGATCTTCTTGTCGTCATGCTTCTTTTTGGTTTCTTTGAATTTACGCATCACTGCCGCCGCTGTATCAAATTAACTTTACAATTCTCTTTACAGTTTGGCGATCTTCTCTTTGAGAGACTAAATTTTCTTGTCATTGCCTTTCGCGTTGGGGATTACTTTGGTCTGGGTGGGTTTGTCAGGTTTTTTCTTTGTGAACGTGTCCTCCAGTTTATCGTTGCCTTTTTCTGCTGTTTGCGTGGACTTCTTTTTAGTCTTTGTTTTGTGGGCTTTTTCAAAGTTTTTCTGTCTTGGCTTTGCGGGCACTTCTTTGATTGGAGATTGTGTGGCTACCTTCATCATTCCTCTTTCGTGAAGGTAATCAAAGATTTTCCCGTAGCTGTCAGTGTGTTTGAATTAAACATCACTGTCCGCTAGGGAGGCAAAGCGGTTGGCACTTGGTTTCTCTACATCGATCTCGCTATGTTTTTCGCCCCGTTGGACTACTTTCTTTCTATACATAAGCTCGGCTCGGTGTGTTTGAGAGGTACTTATCATGTAGCCAATCTCTTCATAAATTGTCTCGAAATTAACTCGGAGTTCTTCCAAGAATTCTCTCGACTTTTAATGAATGGTGAGATTCTTACCGATTATAATCGGAATAATTTTGAGCGGGTTACCATTTTAATCCTTTTTATCCCGATAATGCTACTCTCTGAGAGCGTAGTATTTATCAAGATCCCAAGTGATTCCAATATCCAAATAAATCTGAACTCCGTTGACCACAATGCTGATGTCCGGTTTAGTCCGGTCTTCCAACCTGTTGTCGTTGTCTTTGCAGACTTTTCTGGCTTGATATCTCTTTCTGAGGATTCTTTCAAGGAAGTTTGCAAAACGATCGTGGGCTGCTATGTTCAGCTCGTTGATCTTTTTACAGTCTTGTTCGTGGCCTTCCTTGTATGGATTTTTGCACAGTTCGCAAATTTCTGGGATAGGTGTATCCCTCACGTTGTTGAAAACCCAGTTGATCATGTACTAGAATGCGTGTTGTCCATTCTTCTACGGCCCATCAGTGTGTACCCTGGTTTAGGCACCGTGTTGTCGACCTGTATTGACATTTTTTCTTGGATTTTTATTTCTTTGCGTGTGTCTCTGAAGAAATTCTTAGATTTAGTCATTTTGGCGTTTATTTTGCCAATGATTTATTCGAGTTTGGATTTGGTAATTTGATCCCCATTTTCTCGAATATAGTAGTCAATCTTTTGGATTTGATCTACCTTCATCTAATCGTAGTACGCGCCGGGTAAGATGATTCCAAGACCTCCTTGGCATTTGAAGTCAAATGCGAATTTTTGGAGTGCATCAGAGGATGCATTTGAGTGGAGTATTTCTTCCATGTCTGTCATCAGCTGCTTGTCAATTTCTTGATAAAGCTGCTTGTTCTCAGCGCAGTGTTCCGCGACATCGAGGAGAGGTCCGTAATTACAGGCGCTTACGATGCATTGGCAGAAGAGTAGAAGTTTATCCTTGTTTGGAATGTCTAATTTTGCGTATCCATCGAATTTCTTTTTGAGATTGTCCGTGATTTGTTTTGCCAGTGGTTTCGCTGTTTTTCCAAAATCTTAGCCTAAAAAGTTCACGATTCCTGATTTGTTAAAGAAGTAATATATATATCACTTCCTCGAGACGGCACAAACAGACTTCATTGAGACTTTCGAAAGCAAAACATATATATATATATATATATATATATATATATATATATATATATATATATATATATTATAGTTAAACTTACTTTGAAAGAAGGAATCTTCCCGACAGATAAGAGGAATTTATTCTATATTATTTTTATATTACCACTCTACTCCAGTCCAAAATACTAAAATGCACTAAATTTAGTATCTTTTTTACCGGCTACCTTTAATACCTAAATCGACTCTCATTAACATTCAGTGTATGATAAGACACCAACAACGTAAACATAAAGTTACAGCTGAATTATATATTTTCACATTATTCAAATACTCAAAGTTTATTATTGTTGACTGTGCTTCACTGAAATAATTAATTTCAATTAAAAGGGCTATAGTGAAAGGAGTACATGTTACTAATGATATATAGTTTTGAGATTCCAGCAGCTCTCGTTAAGTTGGTTAAAATACTAAAATGTAATTAACTTTGATTATTGCAGTTAAACCTTCTAGCCCGTAACACTTTTGATTATTTAAATATGTTAACTTATGTACTCCTAATTGTCACTTACATTCATTCAGGTTCGCTCTGATACTTTTCCCAAACTTTTGTATTTTTCCAAAAGTTGATTTTTGCAACTAAAATTGAATTTCTTGAGCTCTAGAAGAATCAAGTTGGGTTCACAGTTATATGATATATTACTATAATAGTAATATATTGTTCTTTGTAAATTAGAGTCATTTCGTGATTCACAAAAATATATTAATCTGCAATTCCATAATTTCAATATTTTGGGAATCGTATCAGAGGCCACCAGTATAACTACCATGTATAGTTAGGGGTACATAAAGCAATATAATCACACAGTATAAGGAGTTCTGCCTAGACGGTTTAGTTGTGATAATTATGCTTTCACTAATTTTAGTATTTTGAGCACTATTATACAAGCTAACTGATTAACATTATATTTTGGTATTAGTATTTAGTACTTATACTAATCCCTCCTTTAAGTCCGAAATTTAATATTTGAGTGATCTCCAATATATTGTAATTCAATTGAAGTTAACGAAAATATGAAATAAATTTAGAATGCTATATTTCTTTAATTAGCACCATATAATACGTTTTAATTTCGCGGGAGTCCATGCCTTCAGATGTAGTCAGTTTAAATGATATAAATATGTAGTATTTTAAATTTTTTTAAAGAGAAGTGTGGTAATATAATATAATATAAAAATATAAATGTTTTTATGTGCCAGCATATTTCCCCCTATCAAATATAGACCAGCTCTAATTTCACTTCGTATATATACCTGGCGACCTTGGATTTTCCCCTCTATACGATTGTGTTATCGGGATCCAGTAATCAAGTTGATTCTTTCAATATTCTTCGTCTCATTCTCTTTTGTAATATACCTTAAGTGATTAACATATTTTATCAACATTCATTACAACATTGGCAACTGCAGGATGGTGAGTACTTCTACTTTTATCGAATTTATTTTTGCAGCTTCCTTCAGTTCGTCTCATCCTCTTCTGCAGTAGTAGTTGGGTACCTCCATATGCTCCATGTCCACGACTTTAAAGTTTCCTTTTAGCTTTCGTCTACAAAATTTTCTATTTTCCAAATATTTACTTTTTTGAAAACTGCGAAAAATTGCATGAGCGAATTTTGGATTTAACTCTGTTTTTAAAACAGAGGACCCATGCGGGAACATAATAACACTGGCCATCCTGACTTAGTTATTACTGCAACTGCTGAACTTTTTTCACATTCTCTAATTTAAAGTGGCGGGCAAAGTAAAGGAGACTCGGTCAAGGAAGGAAGTGAGGTGGTTTATCTTTTGTTTTTTGATATAATGGTACATAGAGTAACACAACTGCAAAAAATTGATATAATCTTTTATCTACAACTGTGTATACACCTTCCACTTCCAAATGAATCTACAATATTAAATATTTTTGTTCAATAAATAGATGAACATTAGATCAAAATGATCAGTAAAATGCTAAACGAGTTTTATCAAGAACTCAATGATGTTTGAAGTGGTATATGCAAGTAAAATATGTACAATTAGTAGACTCAATGTTAGAAATAGTATCAAAATGCAAAGATGCTGGTGGTGAGGCCAGGTGTCAATAGTAACAAATATAAGCTCAGGCGATCGTTTTAAAGGTCAAAAAGAGGGAGTCTCCTTTACTTTGCCCACCACTGTACTGTGGTCGCCAAGCCAACTTTGATTTCAAAAAATACTAACTATTTCAAAACTATTTTTTGTATTAATTTTAACTATATATTAACTCAATGTTTAGTAGCGTCTCCTTTCTATTTTATTACTTCTTCTAACCTTTTGGGCATAGAGTCAATCAAATGATTGATGATATCTAACGAGATTTACTCCAACGCCCTCTTTACTTCTTCATTTAATAAGTCATATGTGGTACATTCTTCAGGGGAAATGTTTGACTTCAGTGGATTCCAGCAGTGAAAAAGTGGATTTAAGTCTGGACTCATTACTGGAAAGCGATAGAGCTCAATGTTGTTAGCAGTATAAAAGTTTTTCATATACTTACTAAATGTGTCGGGGCGTTATCTTGTTGCAACTTCAAGTTATGCTATTAAGTGATGGAAGTGTAACTTGTCTGAGAACTTAAGAATTGACAATTGAATTCATGGTCGTACCGCACGGCATAAACCATAATGGACCCTTATATCTATAGCTAATCGTACTATAGATCATGCACGAAAACAGTCCATATTTTACACTTCGAGAAAATACTTCGGATTCCACTCGTCTTTAGGTGTTCTGAGCACTCTACTCGCTCGATTTGCATAGCATTTTGAGCGATACTCATCGGTATACTAAAAAGTTCTCCAATATTCAATTGGTTGTTTCAGGTTCATTCGAGCAAAGTTCAAACTTTCCAATTTATGCTTTTCGGTAAGTTTTGGCTTTATCTAGCAACATAGAAGCTTAAACTGAATTTGGCCAGGAGACGAGATACCGTTGTTAGAGACATGGAAATTCCACGAAGGGCTTAGTATTTTTCAGCTATGATTCGTCGAGTTTCGAATCTATGGCCCTGGCGATATTTAACAACGCGAAAATCTCAGCTTAGTCAAATTTTCTGACACTATTATCGGCATGAGAAGCTTCTAGCTTGCCTGTAACTTCAAAGTGCTAAAAAATGGAATAAACAGTTTGGAGACTACATTGAAGGCAACAAGCAATGTATTTCTTGGTTGCAACAGTTTGTGATTCTGTTTCTCACATTCTCATCATTATGCGACGCTCTTGTATTGTGATCCGTCGGCTTCGTGTGTGCTTCGTCATTTGAAGGATGAAGTGAAAAAGAAATGAACCGCAGAATTAATTGAATATGTTATAATTAGCATAAATACAGTGATTTAATTTTCAAGCGCAATTATTACATAAACATTTGTTAAAATCAAAGTTGGCTCGGACACCACAGTATATTGATTTTTCTATATACAAATTTAAATTTTAGAATTGTACATATTATCAAACGGCATTGAAATATTTACGATATTAATTGTATGTTATTACTTTTAAGATACATAAAATTAAATCTTTTCTATTACATGTTACTTTTCTATTCTATTCAAAATATATAATTTATGATTCCAATCCGCAGATGGATATATATGCCACTTTAGTCACATATTATTTAGAATATACTAATATAGAGATCCTTTTTTGGCAATGAATTCTCTTATAACGATCTTAAAGTTGTTATCATACCAAAAAATATTTTAAACATATTGTATTTAAACATCGCAAAAGAATATAGTAAATACTACTTTGAGCATAAATAACACTAGATACTTTGTAAACGCACTTAAACAGACCTAATTTTTTTATTAAAATCTATTATTAATTATTCTTAAGGATTTAAACAATTTAAACAACATAAAATATATTAACTTAAAATATCACAAAAGAAGTGGTTTTTCTTACCGAAATATTGCTTCACCATTTGACTTTAAAATACTTATGGTAGAGTAAAATCACTCCAACTCAAAATGACCAATGGCAATAAACATTTAATTACCACTCTGTAGTTATAAATTCTCTGATATAATTGAGGTGGGAGGCAATTATTTAAAAATATTAATGTGTATCAATAGTATATAACATAGTTATATTTTATTCATTATTTAATGTTTAATTGCTTCATTCACCGATATTTTTCACTATATTTCTTGAAATTCACTATTAATTCAGTTTAACGATCTGGTGCGATAAAGCTTTAAATATATCCACTAGAGAATATTCTATAATATTAGTAACATAAGTTGAATAATATGATAATATGATAAATTATTCAATGATATGATACCTCTTTCCTTCAGATATGGTTTTGTATTTTCCTTTTTCACATATATTAATAATTTTAATATTTTATTTCCGTCAAAATAATTAATTTATTTTAGTATACACGTCATATATTTAGCTTAACATATTTTCTTCATTATATTCTTAAAACGTTCAAATATAGTAAATAGAGTAAGAACCCTAAAGTGGAAAATTATAATAACAATAAAAACACTAATATACAACAAGCAAACACATATTATAAAATTAACTTAAATAGTTCACAATTTCATCTCCGGTCCGCATATCAAAAAATCTAGTTTCACAGAAATTGGGTAAGGAAATTGCGTACGGTAAAATTGTGTTGTAATATGCATATTCTGAAACGAACACAGATCTATATACACATGTATTTTGATAACGATATGCGGAAGCTATGTACATATAATATTCAAACTAAAGATTATTTAAGTTCTAGTAATTCTATGAATTGTTAGATATTTCAGCAGTATCTAGCAAGGAAACTTGCTAAGATAATTTGAACACTGATGAAATCTCTGATAAAGTACGCAATATTGAGGACATCATTAACATCCACATTGATCCCGAACAACTCGATCCACTCAGAGGAGATAATTCTTCTGAGTGTAGCGAGGACTGAAAAAATAACATGACTCACCAACACATAATCCGATGAATACGGATAATGTGTGTATAACAAATAAAAAGAAAACATATATTAAATTATAATCAAATGAATGACTGAAAGAAAATATATAATACTGAAATATGAATTAAAATGAATTTACTATTAAAAAGAGCAATATAATCTTATCCAAAAACAAAAGTTCAAAATAGGATTTCTAACAGTAATTGCTTTGGGATCAAGACCGAAAGGAGTGCTGAAATTATTGGAATGAGTTTGTTTAGTATTGGTCGCGAATACTTTAGTAAAATTTTATTTAAAATATAATTTACACTCCACAGTTTCTAGTGATTTCTATTTTACATTAAAGTTACTTTAATGTAAAATAGAGACTCTGATCATTTTGATCTAATGTTCATCTATTTATTGAACAAAAATATTTAATATTGTAGATTCATTTGGAAGTGGAAGGTGTATACACAGTTGTAGATAAAAGATTATATCAATTTTTTGCAGTTGTGTTACTCTATGTACCATTATATCAAAAAACAAAAGATAAACCACCTCACTTCCTTCCTTGACCGAGTCTCCTTTACTTTGCCCGCCACTTTAAATTAGAGAATGTGAAAAAAGTTCAGCAGTTGCAGTAATAACTAAGTCAGGATGGCCAGTGTTATTATGTTCCCGCATGGGTCCTCTGTTTTAAAAACAGAGTTAAATCCAAAATTTGCTCATGCAATTTTTCGCAGTTTTCAAAAAAGTAAATATTTGGAAAATAGAAAATTTTGTAGACGAAAGCTAAAAGGAAACTTTAAAGTCGTGGACATGGAGCATATGGAGGTACCCAACTACTACTGCAGAAGAGGATGAGACGAACTGAAGGAAGCTGCAAAAATAAATTCGATAAAAGTAGAAGTACTCACCATCCTGCAGTTGCCAATGTTGTAATGAATGTTGATAAAATATGTTAATCACTTAAGGTATATTACAAAAGAGAATGAGACGAAGAATATTGAAAGAATCAACTTGATTACTGGATCCCGATAACACAATCGTATAGAGGGGAAAATCCAAGGTCGCCAGGTATATATACGAAGTGAAATTAGAGCTGGTCTATATTTGATAGGGGGAAATATGCTGGCACATAAAAACATTTATATTTTATTTTTATATTATATTACCACACTTCTCTTTAAAAAAATTTAAAATACTACATATTTATATCATTTAAACTGACTACATCTGAAGGCATGGACTCCCGCGAAATTAAAACGTATTATATGGTGCTAATTAAAGAAATATAGCATTCTAAATTTATTTCATATTTTCGTTAACTTCAATTGAATTACAATATATTGGAGATCACTCAAATATTAAATTTCGAACTTAACGGAGGGATTAGTATAAGTACTAAATACTAATACCAAAATTAAATTTTAACCAGCCAGCTTGTATAATAGTGCTCAAAATACTATAATTAGTGAAGGCATAATTATCACACTAACTAAACCGTCTAGGCAGAACTCCTTATATAATGTGATTATATTGCTTTATGTACCCCTAACTATAAGTGGTAGTTATACTAGCTGCCTCTGATACGATTCCCAAATTATTGATTTCCACAATTTGATTTTATAGTAAATCATGAATTGACTCCAATTTACCAATAGTGATATATCACTAATATAGTATTATATCATATAACTATGAACCCAACTTGATTCTTCTAGAGCTCAAGAAATTCAATTTTAGTTGCAAAAATCAACTTTTGGAAAAATACAACAGATTGGGAAAAGTATCAGAGCGAACCTGAATGAATGTAAGTGACAATTAGGAGTACATAATTTAACATATATTATACATATTGAAATTAATTATTTCAGTGAAGCACAGTTAGCAATAATAAACTTTGAGTATTTGAATAATGTGAAAATATATAATTCAGCTGTAACTTTATGTTTACGTTGTTGGTGTCTTATCATACACTGAATGTTAATGAGAGTCGATTTAGGTATTAAAGGTAGCCGGTAAAAAAGATACTAAATTTAGTGCATTTTAGTATTTTGGACTGGAGTAGAGTGGTAATATAAAAATAATATAGAATAAATTCCTCTTATCTGTCGGGAAGATTCCTTCTTTCAAATTAAGTTTAACTACATTTTCACCTTCAGATATAAGGTGGCGACCTTGGATTTTCCCCTATAAATATTATAAGATTCAAAGAATTTTTGTAACCAGCAGGTAACAAAGACGACTTCAATATGGAAACAGTTCATACATTGCTAGATCGGATAAATGACCTATTCAAATTCGATAAAATGTGTATGCTAGGTGTTTTAGTGGAGTTGAGCGGTAATAATTATATAATCACAATACTTTTATAGTAATATACATTTTTATAGTTTTAATTTTTAAGTTCAGTTTTTCACTTCATTTAATACTTCTTGTATTTTGAACCTTTGCATAATGTATTCTGGTTAGTCTTTCTTTTATTATTGAGGCTAGAGTGGTCTAGTTTTATTCTATGTAATAAGATTCCTTGAGATTGCTTATAGAAATTTATTGTAAAATTACCGAAATTGTCATTATACATTGTTTAATATAACTTATCGGATTACATCTGGAAGTACCGATACTGAATTGTTTCTGATAGTACTTAATATGAACAATAATTTTATCAAGGTGGCAATGGAATCTTAATTATAAATTATCAACATTTCTAAGATCATCATTTTTCATTGTGAATTAACTTAGCGGCACTCGGTATTCTTTATTTATTTAAAACAATAGTTTCAATAAAAACGATATTGGAAGTAATTCTACCATTATACTAATTCTATTATACTAATTCTACCATTATAATAATTCTATAGAATGTTGTTGCAGCATCCAAACTCAATTTTGATCTTGAATTAATACTAAGTACTAAGCTTAGATAGTCATCTCCAAATATGTTAATATCACTTAGTCAACTTTCAATTTAATACCTAGAGATAGTTATGTTTTATACTATTTTATTTTCATTTTCCAAAATAATAATAATTTTGAATTTAATAAACGAGAAGTACGAATCAAGTACCATGAACAGCGCACTGAGTAAAAATAGTACTAATACTATAATCTATTTAGAATGATCTGTTAGGAATCAATGTAAGATTAAATATTCAAGTTTTTATTCGAGCAAGAAATTTTATTTGTCCAGACCACAATCATATGCATAGTTTTATTCCATTAATTTAATGCTAATTATGTACATAACACGAATTTGTAATCAGAGCAGGAAGCTTTATTTCAACTAGGAAGTTTCTGAATAATGCTAAAATTGTGGACGACTAGTAATACTACCAGTCAACTGAGATAGTTATTGCTGTTTTTAAGTTTTGCTGGTTCCAAAATTATAATTTATAGTTTAGTTCAGCTTCAAGATTATCAGCTTTGATTTTAGAAGTACTTTCTATTTCAGCTTTAAAAATCATAATATAAAATTCTTTAAAACTCGTATCGTTGAAACTTGAAGTGCACTTAGTTGGATCAATTTAGAAAAGTGTGTGCAGAAACAATTCAGTTGTGATACTTTCCTTTCAATGGATAAAAGTTAGTGTATCATCGATTTTAACAATTTGTTGACAATCTCTATACAGCCGATTTACATTAAGCCCTTTCAAAATAATAAATGGTGTCTGTACTCATGTAGTTCCTAAAATGTGGTATATGAAAATAGTCGAGTTTCGTATCAATAATTAGATAGTTCAGAATTTTATTATGGGTAACATTTTCAGTTTCTTCTTAAAGGATTATGGTTAACACCATTTATCAAATTTCGACTTGGATGCCAACTTGGTCTGCTTTTGAGAATCTAGTGTTGGAGTGGAACTTCAAAAATAAATAACACAATATTGTATATTATATATTAGCTGATATAATTATAAATCTCATAACCTCCAAAGCGTCTAAAAGGGGTATTATGAACATTTATTCGATATAGATGGTCAAGAATCACTGGAGAAAATTATAACATTATACAACTTTTATATAATAGATCGAAGAAGAAACAGAATAAGTGTATAGATGATTCATGCTACATTTATAGTAAAAGACAACGTCAATAATTTAAACATCGTTTCGGTAATGAGTGAAATAATTGTTAAAATTACCACGTCAGTTTTGCTATTCCCACGTCAAATTACCCATCTCTACTATCAAAGTATGCAGTGTTGACAATAGTTTATTGTAAAATAATATATGTCCCTAAATAACATCATTCGAACTACCGAATTAAGTCCCCGAAAACGAAATTAACGGATTTCATCGCCCAAAGAACGACCCCGACGGTTCCCGTTCCGACCAGGGCGACAACCGCTCCGTTCTGCGGTCCAATTTTAATGTCTCCAATTTACTTTTTGAGGAGGAAAGTGACTATTTCGGAAATAAGGAGGCATTTGAAGCCGTAAAAGTGGAGCTAGTGCGATATTTTGAGCGTTATGTGCTTCTCGGAGCACAAAAGGAGGGCCACGATGAGCGAAACGATGAAGTAGAAGATGATCCTGAAAATAAAGTGTTTAAAGATGAAATAAGAATTTGAGGTGCACAGGAACATGTTTATCACAAATAAGCTGATAATTAAGATTATCATGTAAAATAAATAGTGATTCTTGGGAATGCGCTTTATAATATGCATATAAAGTGGAGTGCTTTGAATTGAGCGCATCGGAAATATTCCAAAGTACTCATGCGCACAGAGCAAACCGGCGTACATCGACCCTCCATCAATAGTAACGTTCAGCAGCACGGATAAATCGTGCGTGCGCATCTTAATTGACAGTTTTGTAACGATTATGAACTACACCGAGAACCAAATTATGAAATTTACTGTGTAAAACGTTCTTGCTGCGTTTACGTCGTACAATTTTTTAAGAAATAAAATAAATGGGGTGTTATTTTGCAATGCGTTAACGTATTAAACTATTACGTTAATGAATGTGATGTACAAAATGATGAACGAGATGCTCGTTACCTGATGAATTACGGACCCGCAGCTATTTCCCGAGCCGAACATAATCGGGTACTGGTAGAACTCGGCCGAGTGAATTGACTCGTGCGAGCACGAGTGTTAATAATCTTTTAAAGAAGAGAGCAGTAACTGAGTGAGAGAAAGAGGGATCTATTGCTGAATGTAAGTCAAAACGAACATCCGGGCTATTTATTTGGCTGAGTAATTCTAGGCGTTCAGCTTCACGTGGAGCATGAACCCCTGAATAAAATTGGTAGCGATTTTTGAAACGGAACCGATTTAAACAATCTTTGAAATGTGAGAGTTCACACTGTCCGAAAATATATTGTCCAGAAATTTCTAGTACACCTGAATCACAATCACAACCAACAAGAAAAAACCGTTCGCTATTTCAACCTTCTCCATGTTAATCGTGTTTGCCATTTGTGGAGTGGAATAAATATTAAACATGGAATATTATTGGTTAATAACGTGAATATATTCTTGTTTTCTTTTGTTTTTCATGAATGCAATGTAATTTGATTTAACACATAACACATTCGTACAACTACAATTTATACATATTACGTAAATATATGTAGGTTGTTCTCAAAATATTGGTAATTTTTCATTTGGGCTTGTGTTTAATCTAAAATCAAACTTTGATTTAATTTTAATATCTTTGATAATCAAAGATATTAAAATATTCTTCATTTATGTTATTTGTTAATTAAATTATTTCCATCTACAGGTTGGCTAATTCGTTAGTGGTTCACTTATCAATACTCTATTATTATAAAGACATCACACCGTAAATTACGTCTAAGTGAGTCATTTTATAAACACATGAAGTTATTTCACTAAGCCTAGTTTATATCATTATTTTGAAGATTCATGTTTGAATAATTGTACGGGTGATTAAACTTATTTAAAGATGTGTTCTGTTTTTAGTGGATACCAGAATAATTGTAAGTGTATTATAATAAATATACAGGTTTTTATCGTTCATTTCCATCTATGTTCTGCTGTTTAAAAAATATTAGTGTTAACAATTTTAAATAATAAAGTCAATCAGAATGATTTAAAATGTATATCAGTATTATAAAAGATAATATAGTATTAACATAATATTACATCAGTTTAACTCTTATCGGTTCAAAAATTGTGTACCAAATAATGTTATGATGTCAAATTGAATGAATTAAATTGTAATATTAATATTAGAAATAATATTATTAATAATAATATAGTTATCACTCCGCTTAATGTTCAACGAATAATTAATACATGTGCATTTATTATTGGAAATTAATGAGGTTCAAAACTTGATTAAGTAACACAAAATTATGTGTAGGAAGAAATAATAACCTAGAATTAAAGAGGACAATAGATGTTTACGGTGGACTAAAGAAGAGGATTAACTTCTTGTTGACTAAATTGGAATTATGGGAATATAAAACTACAAACAAATTAACATACCATCGAAATCTACTCAGTAAGTGTATTTCCGGATTCGTTATCTATCAAATGTTGTATTGCAGAACAAAGAGTTGTATCTAAATAAAACTGATTTAGATTGCTTCAAGTTGTGAAACGATTATTTATGTATTATTATGAAATCAAAATATCTTTCACATGAAGTCTTCAAGGTCTGAGTCTACAGCTTTGGTTTCCATGAATCCTGCGATTTCGTTCATGTCGACTGGCCATCTGAGTAAGCCGCCGAGACCTCCGAATCCTTGGCAGAATTGGATACCTTCAGCGGAGTTGTCGGTGACGAGTACGATTTCTACGTTGAATTTCTTTTTGTTTTCAACGAGGTATTCGACGAAGTTTTCGTCGGTAACGTCAACATCGTTTTCTTTTTCTTCAATGTCTGTGTCAACGAACATTTTTTGTCCGGTAACGGTGTTTCTGTAGAAAACATATTCTTTATCTCCTTGTTTCTTGCATACTCTGTTGTATGGGAAGTCTTCCCAAACAATGACGGTTTGCATGCTGCCCATTTCGAGGCATCTTGCAGAGTCTACGAGACCGAATGCGAATTTTCTGGTGTCTCTGGCGATGTTGTCTAAGAATTCTTTGATGATGTTAACTTCCTTCATGAGTTTAACGTCCTTGAGAACGTCAGCGCTGAGTTCGATTGCTTATTGAACGCCCTGCTCCATTCCGTAGCTGATATCTACGTGCTTGATGATAATTTTCTTAAGTCTTGCATCCAACCAGTCTGACTGGCTCAGAACGTCCTTGAAGTCGGCTGAACCTGCGAATATGAGCCCAGAAACGTTAGGAAGGTTCGTAATTGGGTCTATGAACAAACGGCAGCAGTGCTCGGCGGTGATGTGAACGTAGTTGTGGCGGGCTTCTTCACGTAAACGGGCGAAACGGACGGAGGACTGACCTCCGCGTCCGTGCTTCTTGGGCAGGTCCACGAGCATTCTGAAGAGGATTTTCCTGAAGTTTCCGCACAACGTGGCCATCATGCAGCCGTGACCGTCCATGACTAAGATGCCGTAGGTTTCGTCCATGGTCAAGAGGTCTTTTATCTGCTCGGTGTGGAACTTGCTGTCGCAGGAGTACATGAAGTTGGTGATGGGCTTGCAGGGTGAGAAATGGATGGCGACCTTCTGGATCTTGTCGTTGTCGTACACCTCGCCAGTGAACACACACACGCCGTTCTTGGGCATGCGGGGACCGTACTACATCACACGGTTCGCAGCCATCGTTATGGCAGTCTACACAGCCTAACGATTAACACGAGACTTGATACAAGCGGCCTAAGTAGCCTCCTAATTCAACATCTGATACAAAGTTGAGATTTCCTCAGTTGGTGGAGCAATAAGAGAAACAACCGAAGTACCATTGGTCTCAGTAGCCTCCAAACGCTAAATTTGCTTCTTGAGTCTCCACAACTCAATCTATAAATCTTCAGCCGATTACGCAGATGACATGCAGAAGGAGTGGAAACAAGCAGAATTACATAAATAAAGAATTAAATATTAATATATGAGAAAATACATGCAAACGATAAAAATACAAATGCAATGCTCGTTTCTTAGCAAACTTTGTTTCCTTACTCACTAATAAAGCAATTTTAACTACATATGAAATTTAGTTAATAAATAGCTCAGAGAAATTAATTGAAAGACTACCTAAAAAAGAAAGAGTCAAACATGTAACATCATGTACCACACCTCGGTAACGCTGATGCTTCGTTCTAATATCATGTCTAACAACTGAATAGTTTTCTGAAAACCGAAACCGTATTCCTACAGCTATTCGACCTTGAAACACCATCTTGGAGCACTATCAATGTGTTGTTGCCAATGTTGTGTATCATTGAGTAACTGGCTGACTTCCCACAGATTAAATTGTAATTGCACCAAGGTACTCACCGCGATCAGTATCCACAACCATTCTCTGATCAATAGGAGGCAAGCTTTCCAATTGACATGTCCAAAATTTCATCGTAGATGAGATAAATAGCACAAGGTTGATGTTTGGTCGCATAGACGACATATAAAGCCTGAAATATGTCAATTTCGTTGATATTGAATGATATTCGATGTGTCAACCCAGGTCTGATACGTCTATTTCTTGCTGGGAATCTCCCAGTTTTTATTTTTAATGTTTTTATTGTTGGTTATTGCTGGTTATTTCCCAGCACAAAAACCAGAAATCTCCCAAAATCTCCAAACTCCCAGCAAAACCTATACTTTCTCCCAGCAAAACTAGGAAATGTTAAGCCTTACTAACATGATATGTAGAACTTAGTAAGATATATAACTCGTTTGAAATTAAAAATATTAAATGAAGTAATATACAACACGAATCTTACTTAATGTCATTAACTGTTTATCTGTGAAATGGGCAGTCCGAATTGAACACGATAATTCAAAGTAATTATCACTTTCAAATTAGTGATTAAATTAACCTAATGTTTACAAACGTTTTGCAGTTTACAATATGGCGAGCGAATAATGAGTTTGAGAAAATATTATGGTTTATCCCAGCAAAGTTTTGAAGTTATTAAAACCATTTCAGCGAGAAATAATTTACTATTTTCTGTATATTGCTTTTACATAAACGGAATTGTAAACATAGTGTATAATGTAATCCTTTATTGTTTAGATAGGTGTCTAATACAAACATTGTCAAATATAAGGGACTGATCGACATAAGTATAGCAGTTCTTAGCGTAAATAATCAGTAGCACTACTTTATATCTGTGTTGGAAACAAAAACAGAGGTTAGCGAAAGATAGCTTCATACAATAAAACGTATATGATAGTACTCACAAAATTTCAAATCACTCCTTTTCGAACTGCCGCAGCCACTGCAGGTCCTTCCTTCCCTTGTTCTGCAAATACGCTTCTTTCAGGTACCGGAGCCTGAAGTAAATCTGGCTCGTCGTTTTCCCGTCGAGTTGAGTCTTTTTACCCCTATATAATTTTATATAGTAATCCCATACACAACGAATCTAGTCATCCATCTCCTTTTCACATACCGCCGCAACCAAACTTATTTTTTGCTTTGTGATTTGCACTTTAAATTTTGTTTTAAACTTGCTTGAAAACTGAAACATCTAGGTTGATAACAGCATGCTTAAAAGAATATGTCTCCCAGAGATAACAGAGTAAAATGACACTCTTCTTGCAAATTAGTTAGTTAAGTAAATCGTTGTATTAGTTCATAAGTATGTTGTCGAAATGAATGTTTTCAAGTTGGTATCCAAATTATATTGAATGTTGATCGCTTGTTGATGATGGCTCGTGAGATTGAATTATTATTTGCATCCATTTAATTGATTGATTGATCCGCTTTGATCGATTGTGTTAGCGAGGTGAACTGGATTTGATAATGCAATAGTAGACCCACACAGAGTTAGAAAATATAGTGACACTAAACAACTTCGTGTAACAAATCAATCATTCTCATTAAAATACCAGAATGTCTAATATTCAACAATTTAAAAAGTCAAAGGTCAAACATGATTGATAATATAGTTTTCGGCTCAAACGTGCAAATACATATTTTGGCTCTGTGTGTCTTTTTGTAATGTGTGTGTGAGTATCAATCAAATCTGACTGAATCTAATCACAATTATGTCTATTTTGTTTAAATATTCATTTACAGCACTATATATTAGTTCAACTCCACTTCGCAATATGATACTCAGTAGGGCTTATTCTACGTAATATTTATCCCAACAGCTGAATGATAAGCTCACAGTCTAGTCTATGAGTAAACACGTTCAATAACGTTCAATATCACCATCAATGAGCCACTCTTCCCTCACTATACCAAACACAGATATAGAGCAGTCTGATTCCATTTCGGAATATTAATTTGATTTTTCCGATTTCATCACTGCCATCCATCTTTAAAACGGATTGTTCCTAGTCTCGGAGTCTGACAGTTTGAGATTGGTTGACAGAACAATGGTGACACTAAATTAAATTGCTGGAAAGGGACCATTTGATCAGATGGTACTGTGCGATAATTTCATTTATATGTTCAAGGATCAAACCATTTACAAATTGGATACTTAACTTAAGCAGCACGTGAGTATTGTTTAGCCATTCGATTCTCTCATCTCTATGTTCGGAAAGGTTTGCTCGCATAATGCTAAGCTATTTGCAGTCGATAATCAACTCTATCTGCATATCAACAACAACTACGTATACACAATTTTTGGTAACTACGTGTGTAGTCTTCAGGGACAAGTGGTGCAACATCCTGGTTGCTCTCCAAAGCTCATCAGAACTTCAATAAAGTTCAATGAAAGCAAAATATTCGAAATAGACAACCTGGAAACGCCTAAGTGCATATTTAAAGGCAATGCTATATTGAAATAGAAATAATTTTTAAACAACCTTATCTTCCAGATGAACGACTGCGGAAGCGAGTAAATACATATTCTGAATTTGAGCACCAACTAAATTGTGTTGAGTAGCTCACAAGAGTGGAATGGAATAGAAGAAACAATATTTAGATCTTTGGATATCAACTAAATTCCTCGGTGTACTCCATGTGGTGTACAGGTTTTACTGAACTTCAATACCGTGCTGAAAAACGCCTAAAATTAAATCGATTATCAGGTTCAAAAACGCGACAGTCAGTTCTGTGCTTGCAAAAGTATTTTACTATAGTAACAATATAATGCGGTGGTTAGAAACTGCATAGATCGGACAACAGCACTTTGCGACAAGTTCGTTGGCTAAACAAATTACAACGACCAATGATATTATTTATATACTTCCTTATTAGAGATCACACGCATATTCATAAATTTATGTATATAAAACTTCGTGAAGTATAAGTTATGTGCTTTGTTAACTAGCAAGCCTTGAATTCGGGCATTGTCTTGTTTATATTTGGTGGCTATATTCGCATTCAGGTTTCTCCAAAAAGTTAGTATTATATCGTCTGCGAGATACAGAATATAGAATTTGTTTTAGTGTTTCATAAATTCGATGTTCAAGAACTAAAACCACGGATATTGTGAGCACGGACTAATAAATGCAGGTCTATGTTTGCGAATTATATATTATGTGCGTTCATGATTGGAGTGAAATTGTTGTATAAATAAAATTAGCAAGTATTTACAGAAACAAAAATACTCCGACTCCGGGAATCGGACCCGGATCTCCTGGGTGAAAACCAGAAATGCTAACCGTTATACCAAGTCGGACATACTAATTTTACTAGTAAGATATATATAACTCGCTTGAAATTATAAATATTAAATGAAGTAATATACAACACGAATCTAACTTAATGTCATTAACTGTTTATCTGTGAAATGGGCAGTCCGAATTGAACACGATAATTCAAAGTAGTTATCACTTTCAAATTAGTGATTAAATTAACCTAATATTTACAAACGTTTTGCAGTTTACAATATGGTGAGCGAATAATGAGTTTGAGAAAATATTATGGTTTCTCCCAGCAAAGTTTTGAAGTTATTAAAACCATTTCAGCGAGAAATAATTTACTATTTTCTGTATATTGCTTTTACATAAACGGAATTGTGAACATAGTGTATAATGTAATCCTTTATTGTTTAGATAGGTGTCTAATACAAACATTGTCAAATATAAGGGACTGATCGACATAAGTATATCAGTTCTTAACGTAAATAATCAGTAGCACTACTTTATATCTGTGTTGGAAACAAAAACAGAGGTTAGCGAAAGATTGCTTCATACACTAAAACGTATATGATAGTACTCACAAAATTTCAAATCACTCCTTTTCGAACTGCCGCAGCCACTGCAGGTCCTTCCTTCCCTTGTTCTGCAAATACGTTTCTTTCAGGTACCGGAGCCTGAAGTAAATCTGGCTCGTCGTTTTCCCGTCGAGTTGAGTCTTTTTACCCCATTATAATTTTATATAGTAATCCCATACACAACGAATCTAGTCACCCATCTCCTTTTCACATACCGCCGCAACCAAACTTATTTTTTGCTTTGTGATTTGCACTTTAAATTTTGTTTTAAACTTGCTTGAAAACTGAAACATCTAGGTTGATAACAGCATACTTAAAAGAATATGTCTCCCAGAGATAACAGAGTAAAATGACACTCTTCTTGCAAATTAGTTAGTTAAGTAAATCGTTGTATTAGTTAATAAGTATGTTGTCGAAATGAATGTTTTCAAGTTGGTATCCAAATTATATTGAATGTTGATCGCTTGTTGATGATGGCTCGTGAGATTGAATTATTATTTGCATCCATTTAATTGATTGATTGATCCGCTTTGATCGATTGTGTTAGCGAGGTGAACTGGATTTGATAATGCAATAGTAGACCCACACAGAGTTAGAAAATATAGTGACACTAAACAACTTCGTGTAACAAATCAATCATTCTCATTAAAGTACCAGAATGTCTAATATTCAACAATTTAAAAAGTCAAAGGTCAAACATGATTGATAATATAGTTTTCGGCTCAAACGTGCAAATACATATTTTGGCTCTGTGTGTCTTTTTGTAATGTGTGTGTGAGTATCAATCAAATCTGACTGAATCTAATCACAATTATGTCTATTTTGTTTAAATATTCATTTACGGCACTATATATTAGTTCAACTCCACTTCGCAATATGATACTCAGTAGGGCTTATTCTACGTAATATTTATCCCAACAGCTGAATGATAAGCTCACAGTCTAGTCTATGAGTAAACACGTTCAATAACGTTCAATATCACCATCAATGAGCCACTCTTCCCTCACTATACCAAACACAGATATAGAACAGTCTGATTCCATTTCGGAATATTAATTTGATTTTTCCGATTTCATCACTGCCATCCATCTTTAAAACGGATTGTTCCTAGTCTCGGAGTCTGACAGTTTGAGATTGGTTGACAGAACAATGGTGACACTAAATTAAATTGCTGGAAAGGGACCATTTGATCAGATGGTACTGTGCGATAATTTCATTTATATGTTCAAGGATCAAACCATTTACAAATTGGATACTTAACTTAAGCAGCACGTGAGTATTGTTTAGCCATTCGATTCTCTCATCTCTATGTTCGGAAAAGTTTGCTCGCATAATGCTAAGCTATTTGCAGTCGATGATCAACTCTATCTGCATATCAACAACAACTACGTATACACAATTTTTGGCGACTACGTGTGTAGTCTTCAGGGACAAGTGGTGCAACATCCTGGTTGCTCTCCAAAGCTCATCAGAACTTCAATAAAGTTCAATGAAAGCAAAATATTCGAAATAGACAACCTGGAAACGCCTAAGTGCATATTTAAAGGCAATGCTATATTGAAATAGAAATAATTTTTAAACAACCTTATCTTCCAGATGAACGACTGCGGAAGCGAGTAAATACATATTCTGAATTTGAGCACCAACTAAATTGTGTTGAGTAGCTCACAAGAGTGGAATGGAATAGAAGAAACAATATTTAGATCTTTGGATATCAACTAAATTCCTCGGTGTACTCCATGTGGTGTACAGGTTTTACTGAACTTCAATACCGTGCTGAAAAACGCCTAAAATTAAATCGATTATCAGGTTCAAAAACGCGACAGTCAGTTCTGTGCTTGCAAACGTATTTTACTATAGTAACAATATAATGCGGTGGTTAGAAACTGCATAGATCGGACAACAGCACTTTGCGACAAGTTCGTTGGCTAAACAAATTACAACGACCAATGATATTATTTATATACTTCGTTATTAGAGATCACACGCATATTTATAAATTTTATGTATATAAAACTTCGTGAAGTATAAGTTATGTGCATTGTTAACTAGCAAGCCTTGAATTCGGGCATTGTCTCGTTTATATTTGGTGGCTATATTCGCATTCAGGTTTCTCCAAAAAGTTAGTATTATATCGTCTGCGAGATACAGAATATAGAATTTGTTTTGTATTTCATAAATTCGATGTTCAAGAACTAAAACCACGGATATTGTGAGCACGGACTAATAAATGCAGGTCTATGTGTGCGAATTATATATTATGTGCGTTCATGATTGGAGTGAAATTGTTGTGTAAATAAAATTAGCAAGTAATTACAGAAATAAAAATACTCCGACTCCGGGAATCGGACCCGGATCTCCTGGGTGAAAACCAGAAATGCTAACCGTTATACCAAGTCGGACATACTAATTTTACTAGTAAGATATATATAACTCGTTTGAAATTAAAAATATTAAATGAAGTAATATACAACACGAATCTTACTTAATGTCATTAACTGTTTATCTGTGAAATGGGCAGTCCGAATTGAACACGATAATTCAAAGTAGTTATCACTTTCAAATTAGTGATTAAATTAACCTAATGTTTACAAACGTTTTGCAGTTTACAATATGGCGAGCGAATAATGAGTTTGAGAAAATATTATGGTTTATCCCAGCAAAGTTTTGAAGTTATTAAAACCATTTCAGCGAGAAATAATTTACTATTTTCTGTATATTGCTTTTACATAAACGGAATTGTAAACATAGTGTATAATGTAATCCTTTATTGTTTAGATAGGTGTCTAATACAAACATTGTCAAATATAAGAGACTGATCGACATAAGTATAGCAGTTCTTAGCGTAAATAATCAGTAGCACTTCTTTATATCTGTGTTGGAAACAAAAACAGAGGTTAGCGAAAGATAGCTTCATACAATAAAACGTATATGATAGTACTCACAAAATTTCAAATCACTCCTTTTCGAACTGCCGCAGCCACTGCAGGTCCTTCCTTCCCTTGTTCTGCAAATACGCTTCTTTCAGGTACCGGAGCCTGAAGTAAATCTGGCTCGTCGTTTTCCCGTCGATTTGAATCTTTTTGCACTCGTTTATCCCGAACAGTTTTATTTGTTGAATGAGTAATTAGTCCTCTTGTTTTGTCCACCTCTTCTTTTTCTGTGAACTCGTTTTATAGTTTTAAAGTTCGTTTTATTATTGTTGGATTTGGAAGATTAAATTTATCTGCTGAAGTTACTTTTCAAAGAAGCTCGTGTTGGAGTGGGTTAGTGTTCTTTTATAATTAATATAGAGATAAACTGTGAAAAGTTCCATCAAACTTAGAGATACAAATGGTCAAATCCGGAGTGTAAATTTTGTATACCAGAATATTAAGCGAATGTATTGCTTTAATGATGGAACTTACATTTCAATATACGCAATCTAAATAATGAGTTAAGTATGATTAATATTTATGATTATTAAGTTTAAAATTAACTTTTATTATATGTAGGCATTTTATTAGAATATTGATGCTCACCTTAGAATGGTTTTTATACTATAATGTAGTATAAATTATGTTTGTGTGTTTGCAAAACCTAAAACTAAACTCTTAGATACTAAATTTTTATGCTTTCATATTTATTGCTCAGGTTGTTTAAACTGAACTGAAATAATAGTAAAATACAATTTACTATATTGACATATTCATATAATCTAAGTTTGTGTTTTATTGCATAGTAGTCTAAATATATCCTTAAACAATTCCATATAATTCCCAACTTATTCATCACTTGTTGAATAAGCATTACTTATCAACATAGGCTCATTCAATCATACCATAAGTTGTTCGGCATTACTAGTATATCATTTCATTAATTTCGTGAACAAATGACTTGTATAATGTGCATGTGTGATAATTATTTTTAATTGAACGCATCGTTTTATTTAATAATAATTCGTTCACTGGTTATATTCCTAATCACTTAATAGGCCGAACAACTGAACCGTGTTATTCGCGAAATGTTCAAAGTTGAAAATTTGTTTTTGCGAAAGTGAATCAACTTCGTTTTTCATTATATATTATTTACTTTTTATTATATTTGCTTTCGTTTTGCGCAGGTATTTCTTAGAATAAAAGAGCTCTTTTTAATCCATTTTACATTGCAAATCGTATAGGTTTTGAATTGGTTTATACTGGTACATATTAGATCTCTGCTCTTCGTCAAACAGCGTTACGTAATCGCTATCCTCATTTTAGTCGTCAAATGCGATATTTTCATCGCACATTTCATTGCACTGCTTTTATTTGGCCTTAATCTCCTAAAAAAATTACTCAAAATCCTCAATGTTCGAGGTATAATTCTCTTTGTTAACCATTTGAACTATTTTACCATTTAGATGTTAATAATCGAATTCTTAGAGATATTTAAGCTTTACAAGTTGACAAAGGTTTTTAACACGATATTTCATGAACATTACAACCACGAAGTGACAACTTGCACAATTTTGAAAAATACTACAGCGCAGTAATATCTATATTTTTGTTTTTATCTATATCCAGTTCAATTAAATTAATATGAGATTTTAACGGTGTTATGCTTGTTATAGAGTTGTTATTTAACTTGAGATATATTAATTTAATCATATTTTTCAATGGTTGTACATCAGTAACTTAATTAAATTAAATATCAATTCCTCTAGGCTAGTCAGATTATTTAGTGTATTTATAATAGGGTAGCTAATATTATTATTTTGATATTGGAGTTGAACAGAAGTGACTAAAATTTATTAATTATTATCAGGTTGGTTCAAGTATTATAATTTATTAATTTCACTTCACTTTTTCATTCCATAGTGTAAATATAATTTTCTATAATTTTGATGAGTTCTGTGCCTACACGTTATTGCTAAGGATTAAATTAATGTATTAAACTATTGTATATGTAACTTTTATAATAAGACATTATTAAGTAAATTACTTATTTAACTCTAAAATATTCGATATATTTAAATTAGTGTTGATAACGATAGCTCCTAATTTTGTGGGCCTGCTAAATAAACTGATCTATAAAGAGATAATGCAGCTAAGTATATTTTTGTAAATTTCTGGGAGAACTTATGAAACAGCTGCAAAACTAGTTATGAACAATATATTAAATTTAGTTTAAAAAATTATTATATAAAATAATATTTTAAATATGTTATATTAGCCTTCTTATTAATGCAAATATATATTTTAAATATAATAGAGTAAAGTTATCTGCAATTTCATACATTGTTAAATATATGAGATGGCGTATATTAGTAAAATTATAAAATGTAATAATTGAATACATGAACAAAATTTAATACATATAAAGATATTGATCTGTACTTACTACTCTCTGCGTCAAGATAGAATTAATTGATTACTAATTATTGTGAATAAAACTGTAATAAATAGTTAACAGGTTAATAACCGAAATATATATGTATTAAATAGCTAAGTTAATTATTTATTATGTCATTTAAAATTTATTAAATATTTGGATCATTATCAGACAAGTATATTTGATATTGAAAGAAGAGAAGTGGTAAATTACAATATTGTATAATTAGCTTAATAGATTATTAAGAATATATAATTTATAATAGAAAGTCTGAATATTAAGTATTTGAATAAATCTGAATCGTCAATGAATGTACAATTCGAGTTATTAATAAATGAAGCTGTACTGGATTAAATTTATAGATACGTATTACAAACATATTGTGATCTATTTATTGCATTTAATTCTGAAAATAGTATTTTCTTGATTGACTTCATTGACTTGCTCATTGACTTCAATGACCATATATCATACGATCAATAAAGCTTAAAATTCCAAAATACTATAATTGTGTTAACTGCACTTGATACATGTCATTCTTGAAACATAGACCGTTGAGCTCGTGCATTGATCAATTTGTGCTAAAATAAATTTACAAATTAATAATTTAATATCACGTGGAGTGAGAGTCGAAACTATAATGTTGCTGTGTATTTAAATTAATACTCGTTATATTGATGCAGTTATGGATAATATAAATTAAATTTAGAACACTTATTTGAGAAATTATGAAAAGGCTGATTTCGGCTATTAGGTTGAATTGACTGAGATCAATATATTTTATGATATAGTCTTATATCAAATATGTATTCAGTTAATTATTGCAGGCTAAGCGGACAAGTTATATTTTCCGATTTTATAATTCTAAATGAATGAAATGAAAGTTGGAATATTTTTGAAGGTCCACGCTATACACAAGATTAGTCTCACTTATTGATAATTGTAGCCTGTTATCAGTAATATGTGTTTAAAGCTGGTAAAAAATCTTGAACAGTTAAGTAAATTTCATTCAATAGTTGAACTGGCACTGTTCCTATAATTTCTGTAGGGACTCAAGTATTGCGTGATCGACTCAAGAAAGATGACGAATATAGATCTGAAACTGAAAATCAGATTTACTATTATAAAAGACTTTATCAAGCTCATTTAGAATTTTGCAGCGTCTAGCCGTCTACAGTTGATTAAATGAAATCATAACACGATTCCATACTTGTATACGCTTATTTCACCTTGATCAATTCATTTGAACATGCGTATCAGTTTCATCTTCTATTCATAATATTTTTTTGATATTCCTTGTAATTTCAAGGTCCAGAGTCTCAGGCCACCTTAATTTTTTGCCTCAATTTCTTATTTGATATGTACTGTCATTAATTGAATTTGCTTCCCAACATCCAGAATTGGAGTGGAAAACAAAATGAATGTTGATGATGTGGTACTTCTTGCCGTAACTTTTCAAACCTCCAATTAATGTAAATGGAATGCGCATTTTCATGTAATTATTTCGCAAAAATGTAACTAAAACTTGCTTGTGAAAATAAAAATTGTAGTGTAGAAATGGAAAACTATTTCACTCGTAGTTTTGGTGGAACGAACTGTGCGCAGTAATATTAGTGACCCTATTGTATTTATTAATTTAATATTGCAGTTTGACAAAAATAAATGAGTTACTACAGTACCTTGTTTATAGAGACCGCTACAGTCCCGGTTATAGAGGCCGTGTTTTGACTTTCGTTTTTTAGCGGTCTCTATGACCAAAACTAAAATACCATGGTTTATTTTACCAACAAATTTCTTAGATCCATACTGTTTACAAATTGAAGTCTCATCCATGTTGCAAACAGAAGCAGGTTGAAGATTTTAAGCTTTTATGACATTGTTAATTTCAAGAAGATATTTATTAGTTGCTGCCATTACCTCGTGTTCTGGTGGTAATTATTTTGAACGAGTAGGAACTTAAAGGCTCAGACCTTATCTTTTCAGAAAATTACAGAAGTATCCATTTGAACCCTTAAAACAAAACTCGGGATGGTCTTAAGGAAGTTAAGAACGCTTAAGTTCGGCTTCTTGTCTGAGATCATCCATAGTTATGCAATCTCTTTCTTCAACACACTTCTCTAGATGTTGTTCAATTTAGGGTAAATAACTTTCAGCAGTTCTAATTTTAGATCGGTCCTCCAAGTTTGAGTCCTCAAGCATTATTTTACCCTCTTAGGACAGAAATGCTTTGAGATTAGTTAATCTTACTCCATCTTTCAAAAAGAACTTTAAAGTTACCTCTCTGGCTCGACCAGGATACTTTTCTTAGAACAGATGATACTTTAAAATTACTTTCTGTTTAAGAGCAAGGGGAAACTAGGATCTTTACCTGCTTACAACATCAGGTCTTTGTACCATGACAACAGCTACCTCAGGGATTGGTGCTGGAGCAGGAGCTGCAACTGCTGCAGTGTTCGGACAGCTTGATATCTCTGAATAGTCATGAAGAAACGATTATTCTTAGAGAATGCTTGGGTCGACTGAATATTCCATTAATTTAAAAAGGATGGAGGTGGCATGAATTTTCATTTATATCAGAAAATATGAATCAAATCTAATGGAGGTCTATCTTAGTTATAGAAGCCAAATTACGGTCTGACTTAGCCATAGAGACCATATTGAAAAATTTGATTTGTTTTCAGGAAATGCTTTTTTTCGCGGGCTCTATAAGTAAACAGCGACGGCCTCTATAACGGAAAAAGTGACGGTCTCTATAAACAAGGTACTGTAGTAGTTTTATCAAATGAGAAAGAGGTTAAATGTCAACGCTTCTAAGTTTTCTAATTTACTTAATATTTAAACATCCTTCAATTTATTATCACTAATTTATAACTGGTAAGTTATATCAGATGTTAAAAAGACTATATATTGGAGATTATATTTCTAGAAACAGTTAGTTCTTTTAGGTTTATAAGTTGAGACAAAGTTGAGACATCTTTTAAATTATTATATTACATATTCAATTTACTAAGACTAATTAGTTATTTTATTGGATTTACAGTGGTGGGCCCTCGAAATGCTTTTTTGAATTAGGAAGAAGAATGAAGTTTATTATTTGAATCTTACTTATATCACTGCCCGGCTCAATAATGAGTGTGTTCTCCCTCCTCATCAATACACTCATTAACTATATTATATATATTATATTATTAATCTTAATTTAAGAAGATGTAAACTTAAAAATATAACGCCTTTAATATATTTGATTAATTTACAAGTGCTTGATCTTAGCTTCAACTATGGTTATAATTTAGGATTACTCAAAAATTTAATGAATCTTAAGAAATTAATATTATCATTCTGTAAATTAAATAACATATCTTCGCTACGCTCACTCATCAACTTAGAAGTATTGGATTTATCCTGCAATAAGGATGGTTTCGATATTTCTCCATTGAAATATCTGTTTAAACTGTCAGAATTAAATTTAGCTTGTAATAATCATAAAAATATTGATGCTTTAAATAAATTGGAAAATTTGCAGGTGCTGTAGTTGTCACTTAATTCAAATTCGATATAACACCATTGGACACCATTGTAATATTTAACATTATTTAACCAGACTTAATATATTACAATTAGATAAATGTAATTTGGTTTCAATTGCAGTCCTAAGACCATTAATTGACTTATAAGAGTTAAATTTACATTCTAATTTTATAATTAATCTGTATCCGCTTTAACTCTTTGCACGGCCATGGTGATTTCGAATCACATACTATATCGGTAATTTGGAGTGATTAGGCTGTAATATAATAAATTTCATTTGCTTAGGACTTCCTACAATATTTATTTTATAAATCTGTGAATGAATCACTAAGTTATTAGGATTCACTAATTTATACATTTGTTATATTATAATATTTACATATAATCTAACATACTACTATATTACCACACCCATAACATGATCAATAAAGTGTGCCAATCTTCATGATGACTAAAATGATAGCGATCAAAAAATCCAACGTTAAATACAAGTACTGGCATTAGTTCAAGTTACAAAAGATAATAAAATATTTTATGTTCTAAAGTATTGGACCGTAAGATCGAAATTTTAAAAGGTCTATGATCATATTAATGGAATATGGTTCCATATTGTTGGCACTTGCTTGCGATTTGTTTGGAGTCGATTTTCATAACATTATTTTGTACTTCGCTTGCTATCGACCCGTTTTTAATTCTTCATCTATTAGACGAGGGAGTGGCCGTGCAGACTTGAGTCATTAGAGTATGAGTTTTGATGTTGTGTCTCAATAAAAGTAGATTAAAATCTGAATCTTCAAATGAAAAACAAATTTCCAAATTCTAAATTCTGCATGAATTTTGAACAAAAGTTTATATCAACCTGAATGGATATAATACATAGCAACTCTATGCATTTGTAAATAAAGATGGATTAGAAGTCGTTCTCACTGAAGCAGCGGGTACAAAAAGAGTAAATGTTCCTCATTTTCTAGTATTTAAAAGCCGCTGATGGTAGAGTAGGGTCGAGTGAGGATAAGTCCTACCTCATTGAGATATACTCATACGACAACTTTAGCTCGGTTCAGCAGAAGGAAAGTGTTTCTTGAACCAAGCAAAGGGTTAATACTTTACTTAACTAACTAAATTAAATTTGAGCAATAACTAAATTTAAGATTTTACACCATTATCAAAGCATATTTAATTTAATTAGTTTATTGTTGCCAATTAAAATATTCCTTCGTTAACAGAAACAATTTTTGTGAACATGATACTAAAAATTGTATTTGCTAATACTATTCTGATAAAAACATAAAGAAGGTGTAATAATATGAAATAATAGCAAAAAGAGCAATGCGCTAAAATTATAACTTGTCTTAATACCTAATAATTAAATTTAGTGAGTTAGTTACGAAAAGTATTAGTTACGAAAAGCTGTATAATTATTTGAACAAACTAATTTATATTAATATTAGTGAGTATTTAATATGTTATAATATTATACTAGTTTTTATATATTTATTTATGATCACTTTCCTTCTTTGAGGTATTCGGAGATAACGCTTTTTTGGAAGCTTTCGTTGACTCTGACTCCGTCTGCGGGTTGGTTGAAAAGTTCTGAGTGCTTCATTGATTTTCCCCAGGTGGTTTCTTTGTTTATTTTCTTTTCAGCTGGTTCGAAGTCGTTCAGGTGAATTCTGGAGAGTGTGAAATCTGGTCCTTTAACCGCTTTTTTAACTTCAAATTTGTTGTTTTCTTTTATTTGTTCAAAGTATCCGCTCCACTTCAATCTTGATTTGTTGTTGTACTCCTCGAAGAACTCCGGGTCGCCTGTGATTGACAAACTTACTCCATTACTCGCGTTTCTTTTTCCTGTTTGAACCGGTTTTGAAATTTGTTCGGCTCTCGTTTCGGCTTCGTATGGGATTCCGGGCACATCTTAACTTACTTTGTTCAGGTTCTGCTCAATATTTTACTTTGTCCGTTTAAAGAACGCGAGGTCCGTTTCCACTTCGTTTCTTTCCACCTCTAATTTAATGTCTTTGAGGAAGTTACCCACTCCATTTTGAGTTGCTTTCAAGAGGAGATTTACATCTTACTAAGTGAGGGTCCGGTCGCCCAAGGTTTGGTACATGCGCTTGAGGACGGATTTGTCGTTCATGGCTGCTTCTTCGCAGAGAAGTAAAGAGTGGGCCACGTTCCTCTTCTTCTTGTTGAACGCGCTCATGAGCTTGTTCTTGAGATTCAACAGCTCCAAATCGTTTATTAGAGTGGAAGTGTAGCGGGTGGACTCAGGCGCGCGTTTGGCCTTCACAATCACGGATTTGGAGCGGGGCTCGGATTTGTAGTCGCCCAAAGAGATTTGAGACTGCTAATTGAAAAACTTAATTCGCTGGCTGAGATTCGCAGCATCGCAGAAGGAATCTGTGAACTTCTCCATTGAATTATTCGAGAAATTGGACTGCGAGAGCTTCTCAACGTGAATCTCATCTAGGTTTTGCTCTTACTGGTGTTCTTAAACTTAAGCAAGTGGCTCTTCTGCTTTAACAGGTTCTTGAACTATTTCAGGATATTTACCCTTCCTGTCTTGCTCGTAAACCTGGTTGATGTATGTTTGGTACGTTTTCTCCAGAGATTGTTTGTTGTCGAACTCCTGCCCAATGAAGCGTTGAAAGTCCTGCATGGTGAAGTCCGAGCTCTGCATGCGCGCGTTTTCTGTACACGGGATTGTTTTCTGCTTCGTGTGTGTGATGTTATTTAATAATAAATCTCTTTCTTGTTGGTTTATTTCTGGGAGCATTCTGGTGATGAAGCTGCGCACGTCTCCGTCAATTGATTTGAACGCCGAGTATTCCGACTTGAACTTTCTGTTAATGTTTTCTTTCAGTTTGTAAACTAGTGCGTTTTGGAGCTCTTGTGAATTGTATTTTGGTTTGTATTCTGAGGTGGATTCAACGGTGCAGGAGTTTACGTGTTACCCAAGTTACCTGTAGGAGTTGTAGCTGGGTTAGTACTCGAGCATTTTCTAAAAATCGGAGTTCTTCATTTACTAACCCGAGCTGAACTTGCTGAAAAGTTAATTTAGTTGCTCAGATGGGACAATTTCAGGAGAGACACCCTGAGAGCGGAGGAAGAGCTCGAAATCAGCCGAGGAAATGGACGCGTTTTTATGGGCATCAATCTGCTCAAATAAATTTGATTTATGCTTGTAGTCGGAGAGCTTCGAGTTAATTATCTAAAATGCTGTTTACTCAGCTGGGGATAATTAAATGGCAGGCGAGGACTCAGATTTACCGACTAGATCAACCAATTTCTGCACGGAACACATCTTAGGCCTCGTGTAGAGCTGACGAACAAGCTTGTCCATCTCAATCTAATCCAGCACACCTACCATGTCACGCAAACGCTAACGCATCTCAGTCTCTGGAACCTCGTGCGGATTGTTGAATTTGGTCGGAAGCGCATCCTATTAGCCAGATAAAGCCGAACAAAGCTTTTTAATATACTTCGGCTAAGGCGCATAACGCGCACGAATTTCATCAGGAGTCAAAATCTGTTTCATTAATGTGAAGCGGAATACTAAACAACTGGAATATATGCGAATAAAAATAGTAAACCACTTCAATTAATCATATCCTAAACGTAAAAAATAAATCATTAAAAATCAGAAAATCATTATTATTTTATCAATAAATTAGTTAAAAATGATATAGCAACGCTTAAGTAAATAAATATATTGAGATTATGTATTATTACCCCTGCGCTTTATGGCAAGTTCATAAGATATAAATAAATATTTATAAAACGAACGATTAAGCTCGGCGGCCAACGTTAGAGCTGAAGTGGCATTGCTGAAATACCAGCTTTGTTTAGTGTGATCGATGATGGGTTCATACGGTTGCGCTTCTCGTTCCTCGCCGCATCCCGGTTCCTGAGATGCGGCTCGGCCAAATCGGTTGCGGAAGGTAAAATCCCCCGGTTCAAAGTGCTGAGCTGTTGTCAACGAGCCTTCAGGATTGGAAAACGGTAACCGCTCCATTGCTTCCTTAGAAACGCAGATGGTACGACGCAGGTGGACTCCCGTATAGATTGGCTTGCACGAAGCAGCCGCGTTACGCCCCTGGATGTTTGTACCCGAATCGTTGGTTGCCTTGGCTGCGGAGGTGCGCCAAACGTATAGGTGTATCTAAAACTAATGATCATTCGCGTGGACTTACAGTTCCTGTACAGAAGACCGAACTAGTATAAACGAAAGTTAAGTGAGTGGGATATATAAATAAATATTTATAAATATATATGGATATTATCAATAAATAGATAAAGAGAATAAACTAAAATGAATTTGTAACAACGTAAAATATATGAAATTTAAATGACTTAACATATATTATTTTGTTACTTGTATTTTTAGATATAAAAATACTATTCTACTAACTCAATATACTTATCAAACATAGCTATACTAATAATTTTGATAGATTATGACAATCTTTATTAATAAATTAACTTGTACACTAATTTGTATACCACCACTTCATAATTTATATTGTCATGAAAATAAAAAAAGAATATCAGTCCGTAAATTACGTAGCATTCCTCTCTAACCAAATATCTCGCGTGGCGTTATCACACGTCAAACCTTTTTTATGTTATGGCATATTTGCAATGTACAATTTGTAATTTTAATAACTCACAGACTCTCCGTTAGCTTTTTCGGGCTAATGGAGTTTGTTTTGGAGATCTTTTTGTTGATAACAGCATTTGGTTGAGTAGGGGAGTTGCGTGTTATTGTGTTTGCGTTGTTTCTTATTTGTTCAAGGTTTAAACCTGGGAATAGTGTCATAAATTAACTATCTTGTTTGCGATTTTCTGGAGTCGCTTTTCTTTAGAAGGCAATTTGCACGTTTTGTTGTTGGGCATTCTTAATTCCATTTGAATCTCCTCCTGTATGGCAGGTGTGAGTGAAAGTAGGATTTCGTTCTAATTTATCAGGATGGATGAATTGAGTATTGTCATTAAAATATAAATAGTATCTGATAAGTTACAATTAAAACTTGAAAAGTGCAAAAACATTATTAATATACTAAAAAATTAAATAGTCAGTTAATTTAAAATTTAGTTCAGTAAAAGTAATAGTTTTAACAAGAAAAGTAATACCATTAACATTTAAGAAAGTGACACAAACTAAAAATATATTAATATGTCATTTAATAGAAATATTGACATAAGTATCATTTAGAAACAAGTATAGCTAAATATACTATCTGCAAATAGTTGCAGCATAAGAACTATAGATGTATTTAAATCACTGACTAATCTTAATGTTTTAGCACTTTATGGCAATGAAAAAATAGATTTAACATCACTATCATATCTAACTTAGCTTATTAAATTAGATTTAAGTTTGGGCTATAAAATGTTAATGAATTATAATATTTACTTAATTTATAAGATTTATAACTATAATTTAATAAAGAGATAAATATAGATCCTCTTCAATATCTAAAAGTTAATAAAACTAAATATTAGTAATTGTAGCATAATTGATATAACGGTATTAACCTCATTAAGAAATTTAAATGAATTAAATATTCGTAACAATTATATTGTATTTATTCAGCCTTTAGCGAAACTTGAAAATTTATCTTTGCTATTTGTACAATGTAATAGGATAATCGACTTATTCCTACTAAATAAACATCCAAACTTCATTTCATATTAAATATAGAATCAAAAACACCCTAATAAATGTGATGTATCAAAAGCTTGAATTCTGACTGTTGGAGGGACTGGGTGGGCCGAAGCGATCATTAAAATTCATCATTCTATAATGATATTTCTATCATCATTTATAAAATAATAATTGATAACCAAAATCTGCACTTTAATTGTGTAAGCGTAGCAAGCTACTATTATCATTTCTATCACATTTATACAACAAACAAACAAAACCGCTTCGTACCACTTCACAACAGATGAATCATTTGAAATCATCAATTGAAACCGAGATTTAAAGTCAAATTCTTACCGATGCGATCTATCTGGAACCTGATAGTACAAGATGATAACGCTGGAAGCAAATATGCAGTCGACGTCTCCGTCATCCTAGTTACAAGGGCATCTTCCAGGATCTACGCTTAATCAGGTCTCTGCTAAATTGATAACAAATACACGAAAGAGTTAATACACGTTTTTGAAAAACCTATGAGTGATAATATAAATATACTAAATACTAAAGGAAAGAGCATAAAAAATATCATTTGTTTGATATTGTGATAGAATTAGCTATTAATTGAATGTTAGTATTTATGTTTTGAGACGTTGACCAAAAAACGTCGAAACCTAAAAATGATGTCTTACTAATATATGACTATAACTAAACTATGATTAAGTCACGGAACATTAGTCATTTATTAAATCTTTTCTATAAATAGAGCCCACCACATCAACCCAAACGTGACCGTTCCAAAAGCTTTTATGTTGAAAAGCGTTATAACCTCATTTATTAGACTTAAATATGTCACAAACATGTAACACAACATAAAATCCAATATAAATTCGACAAAATTGAAAATATAAATATGTGTCTTAAAATGTGACAAAACGCAAACTTTATTTTCTTAATAGTTAGTATCACTATTTAAATAAATGGACGATTTTTAATGTAGCCAGTGATAGACACTATGATTGTAATTGCGTTTTGTAATACAGTTTTCTTATCATTGGAACGAAATCAATCATTAGAATTGAAGTTCAATGATTGAACCTTAATTGCAAAAGATTAATTTTAGTAATTAATAATATTATAACATATTAATACATTAAGACATAAGATGACATTATAAGATTTTTAATATATTTATATAATTATGTAAAGATACTTCATTTCGCTTTGTCTTCCAGTTCGTAGATCCGTTCGAAATGGTGGAAGTCGTAGTCATGGTCTCCGCATTTTTCTTCTCCCTTCAGCAGTTTTCTTTTGTCGCACTCATAAACGTTTCCGACTCTAATTCCGGATTTGACGATGAAGTCGTAACCCGGGTTGTAGTAGTCGACTAGGAAAGATTCGTTGAGATCTGAAGCGAGCTGTTTAGCCATGAGCGGGATGAACTCGAAGTTTACGATCACGTGGCCGATGTGGTACAGATCGTCGTGCATCGTGTGAATGATGCACTTGCCCTTGTAGAACTTCCACATGCAATCACGCTTGGAATCCCTGCGCTCGTAGTGCAAGTAGCCGTCATGCACAGAATACCACTTCTGGCCACGTCTGTTATACACATACTGGTACTTCTTCCTGTTTTCAAACTCCTCGTCCGTCAAATCAAAAATCATCTCCTCCTCTTGCTAATCGGACATACACAACGGAGTCACCGTTTCCTTAGTGAACAACTTCGGCTCGTCATGGCACTGCAAGAAATAAGAAGATGGAAACTCCGTGATATTCAATGGACGATCTAAATACTCCGAGGCATTCACATATTTTGTATAATTCAGAAATTAAAATGAACGAAATATGACGAACATTTGGTGGGGAGTGGAGAATATATTACATTTATAATATATTGTAAATATTAAATAGTATTTCACTTCCTGTACTGTAAAGTTACATTTACCTCCATCGTGGTGCAAAATAGAGAATAAAAATATATTGTGATAACATCTGATGAACCAAAGAAATTATAACATGATTAATTTATTGTAATAGTCTTATAAATCAACTCATTAATTTCTCACGTAGAGCATGTTTTTGATCCTGCGTTCCATTTCCAGGTTTTTGTTACGGTTTAGACCTGGCATAGTGGAATTGAAGCGCGTGATGCGCAAGATGGTGACCAGATTTAGTATGGGAGTATTCTCTATGACGCGATTTGCATTCATATCTAAAACAATAATTTTGGAAGATGGAACAAAGAAAAATGTGTTAGAAGTGATTGATCGTAAAGGAGTAAAATAGGATCTTCCCATAAAGTACGCTTTTGCTTACTACATACACACACATGCTCTATTAAAAACTAACACACTGTGGGACCAAGTATTTTCAGAGTCTCCCATCCTTCGCTTGAGGGATGATTTGGCACTTCACCTTCTTTCATAGCGCTCTATAGAAAGCTTCTAGCTGATGAAATATCAGCCACGAACATCAAGGCAGTTATCTCAAGATTATTCTAGCTCAACCTTTGGTCCTATGAATTCTTTTTAAATCGATTTTTGCTATGTCATTTTTAATATATTTGCGAGAGTTTGGTAATGGTTCCACACCAACTTTCATAAATCAAATTTTCATTGACTGTATTTTCTCGTCAAGCTATTAACAGATATAGTAAAAATTAGGGGAATACACGTATTTACATTTATGCTATCTATAGCTCATCACTATGAGAATTACTGAATGATAGATATTAAACAATGAGCATTTATGTATAATTTTATTTGGCTTTTGGCGACCAGCATTTTATTCATCATTTGTGATGTGAAAAATTTTATATTTCATCAACAATAGTAGAGGTCTATATCCTCAAAAAATATAGTTAGAATTCCTAAATTCATTCTCCTTCTAAAATCGACTTTCGTCAAAAAGTATCAAAGTCGAATATTGGGTTAACTTTGTCCTTAGCATCATATCACAAGTGGGGATAGGATTTTGAAGGCTTTTCTGAGTAGATTAATGGAAAAGAAGAAACTATTAATTACGCGAACTATGATGGGACCACAGTGTTGACCGCTTTTGATAATGCTTGGTTAGAAAAAGATATTGTTCACTGTGCCAAAGTTCTTGACTTGATTAAAAATGGCGAAAAATAGCGCTAATAAGTTTAGATTCATTGGTATGCGAATTTTAAATTTTTAAGTAATTTTTATATACTTGTCAACACTGAGAACTAGACCAGATAACGATGTTCCTTTTGCTATAAATACAAATATTGAATCAGTGGTTTAAATAGAACACGCAAACACATTTATTTCATTTAACGAAACGTGCAATTTAGTATTTTTAGTAAACTTATTATCTACAAATATATGACCAGATTTCTAAGAAATCTGAAGATTGTCGTCCACACGAACTTAATTCAATACTTACTATCTTTTACAGTATACAAATTATTAACCATCAATATCTAAAGCCTAATCACAATTATTCATACTATTATATTTATCTTATATTAATTTATTAATTACTACACTATAAGAAAACATCTTGTTAATTGGATAAGAAATAAATAATACATGCATTTAATTACTGAGTTATAAAAGATAGCCCCCGTCAGCTCTCAATAATGTGAATACTGGAGTGAAATTTTATATTTATATTAGACCTAGTCTACATAATATATTGTTACAATATTTTCACTTTATATTAATTTTCATACATATTTTCAACTACTCATAATTGGTCTAAATATTTGATTTCTTAAACAGGCGTATAGCTATGTCTTGAACTTCAATGTTAGAATAATAGTTAACATGTGCATCTACATCTATTTCATTATCACCTCAAATTATTGCTTCAGTATTAAATTATTTTATTTTATCCAAATATATTATATTTTATTGAACTTCACTGGCTCCGATTAGTCTGCATTTTTTACACAAGGGTACTCATGAGTAATGAATATTATCATGTTATCTTCATGAACTATAATGATTTTATTTTCATCATTTTCTTAAGTTTTCGATTTTACATTTCTTTGAAAATTTTGTTCACAAACTATTTTGGGTTTTGATTCCATAGGAAGCTTAATTCAGCTCTAGTCATTGTTACACCACTCGGCTGTAACCTGATTTGCTCTACCTACCAACAAACTTCTGAGAGGCGTCTTAAGAAAAGCGGCAGTGGGCGTAGCTAGCAACATTTGCTACGAGTTTCAGAAAACATACACAAACTAGGAAACCATAGAAACCGTGTGTATTTTCAAATCGCTTGCGCGCCACTCGCCACTGCAACTCCGCAGGCTCTTCCGCGGACTAGCGGAATCGCGCCTTGGAAATACCACCAGCAAGAATTGGCCGAGCGCTAAATATAATTTCAAACTGTGGTCACGAACCATACTTGAATTACGCATTGCAACCTGCGATTCAATGTGTCGCCGCTTTCTTTTGCGTAGCTGTTCGGAAGATCTCAAATTTACCATAAACAAATCTGTTTCAAATCTGGGCGGGTACAATAATAATCGGTCAGAGTCAACTAGTCTATAAGGCGCCCCATTTGATGTGAAATCCGTACTAAATACGGATGGCTTGGAACAAACCTCAGCGCTGCTATTTTTAGAAAAGGAAAATGCGTACGGATGCCTTTTAAGCGGAACTACAATAGAAATACGGATTAATAATATTATGAAATAGAGAAAGAAATCCAACAGTAGTAAATGAATGTTCTACTGTACTAATAACTGAGTTTCACTCATCCAGACCGACATCATCGTGTACCCAGTCACTTTCTTCTTCATCATCATCATTTTGGATAATGTCCTTTTCCAAATCCATTTCATCATAAAGTAATTAATCGAATGAATATAATTCTTTCCATCCCACAAATGCATTTCCTCAATAATTTCCTCAATATAAATGTAGGCCATTGAACTCAATGTTGCTGAACTGATAGCTCTACGTAAAAAGTAAGACGTTTACCTGTAGAAGAACGAGAAAACACGTTCAATTGAGGCAGAGCTACTGGCTAAGATAACTACCTAAGCTAAATAATCCATAATTTGAGAATTATCTTACCACATGTATTCCAAATAGTGAATGTAGTTATCTAATTTGTTGCCTAACTTATTTCCAATGACTAAAGCACGTTGTGCGAGTTCTCTTGAATCACGTTACTAAAATATTTCAAGCGAATTGCCAGTTAAGTAATCATTATGCATCAAAAGAGCTGTATTAGCGCAAATTTCGTTGAAAGTTTAAAAGTTGTCAGTTGATTGTGGATCAAGGACACGAAGGAAATCTGCAATCTAAGTCCCATCATGGCGTTATCTTATGCAACAGAAATTACTTCTATATTGTAAGTAGTCTTCAACCATTCAATTTTCTCCTTTACAATGGAGGCTAAACTGTTATGGATTGAGTAAAACGACAGATCAACTGAGGAAGCACGGAACAAAGGCCCTCTCTTTTGATACCATGTTGGTTTTAGAATTAGTGTTAGAATTGGTTTTAGACTACGCGGCAATTAAATTTCTCACATACATTACATTATGTTATTATTTAATCTTCATATTTCATTCCATTATTAATAATGATTTTCACAATTATATTATTATTCTCAATTGCTCATGTATCAAAATATAATTATTAAATTTTTAGATTTATTATGTTACTATTTAGTACATTCATGAAATGTAAATTAATTTTTAATTTATATTATGTTTATTCATTGATTATTATAGAATTACATAAATATCCATAAATATCTAATTAATATTTTTTATATAATTGCTACGCTTTTATATATTAATCATTGTATCAAAAATTATCCTTTGGGTGTACAAAGTTCACACAAGCAGACTTTTCCAGGATATTCTTTTTCTCTCACCTAGATTTTATAAGATTTCCGCTTCCAATGTTAACAGACTCAAAGATTCTACACTGGACTGTATTTGCTTTCTCTCTTCTTTTAGCGCTTTCTTGTATAATATTCTGGTTCGCCTCAAAAACCTATTGGATTGACGGATTCTTCCGGATGCTCTTCATTGTTGTTGCGTGTGTTTTCATAGCGTGTTCTCCCTTCAATTGGATGAAGTTCTTAACTGAAAAATTCGCATTTTTATCAACCCGTTTTTGGAGATCTGGATTCATTATTTTGATTTCTTTGTTCCCTTTCCCCTGTTTCAATAAGTATTGTTGGGTAGGAACGCTTTCATTTTAGAATGCAGCTTCGCTATGTTTATTCATTGTTGGGTTTGTTCAGCTGGGACTTGAGGTATTTGACTTTCAGAAAGATAAGAATGTGTAGGTGGTACATGTTAAAACGGAGCAAAAAATTACCTACACGAGCAGTTTACCAAAGTGAGCAAGCTTATTCCATTCATATATAATGTGAATATATTAGTAAAGAAATAGGGTAGCTAATGTTATAATTTTGCTGAATGAGTTTAACGAAAAATATGTATTGAATTAAAAATATGTATTGAATTTATCTCTGTGAAAAAATCAGTTAATTGATTTAAATTATTTGTATAATTTGAGTAATTGCTGAGAAGATCCATGAAGCAGATACCTATCTGTGTATTTACAATATAATTTTGGGCAAATTATACCCAAGTATATTGTATTTGGCTATTTATTTAGTTTTATAATTTGACGGAATCAAATACATCATGTTATTATTTAACCAATGGTGTAATTAGTACTAGATTAGCAGTTTGACTTTATTAATGTATCTCATATTCGCTTTGAAAAAGGTACATCCGTATATTGATCTGCAATATTTTAAATATGCAAAAATAGAACGCTCATACTATACAAAACCAATATGTATCGAATAACAAAAACAAGAATTGTATATTGTTGTCTTTTATGATACAAAATTAAATCAGCACTTTTCTCTAAAATTATTTATATTTATGTGATTTGAAGTACCATCTCTCATATGGATATGTTCAACTTGCAATTGCAATAAATGGCGCTAACCATGGAAATCCAAGAAGTACGGGCACTAATCCAGGAAGTCACTTATCAACAACAGTTGTAATAAGTGAGGGTGAAAAGCGCAAAATAGTTTCAGTAAACCAAGCCGAAACACAAGTACGCCCAGAGAGCCCGTTGGAGTTACCAAGAAGACCTAGATCTATTGTAGTTGGTGAAATACTTCGGCCTCTGCAACTACGCAGCCCTCTACGAGAACATGCCGCACAAGTACAAAGACCAGATCTACTTCAGAATCCGATATCTGCGGAACCAGTTTAGAATCAACGGAGACCGGTGCACCATGAACAGGCAGTGGCTTGAGTTCTTCGTGAACAATCGTTAATGAAGAATTTTGATTTCTATTCTTGCATTATAATATTATATATCAGTTAATTTATGATTTCTAATATCTGCATTAATTTATAAAAAATAAATATATATGAATAAAAGCCCAGTCTAAAAGTCACAAGATCAAAAGACCACTAAAATGCCCCAATCGAACGCAAAGTCTCCTCAAAAGGAAACTTAGAAAAAGAAAGAGGATAAATAACCTGTCTTAGAAAAGCCTGTCAAATCATAGCTAAAAGTTGGTCCAAATGAATAAAAAACGATTACTGACGCAAAATAGGAAACCAAGCCAATCTTAACGAAAGCCTAGAAGAAGAAGCAAGTTAAAGAATATCAGAAATAGTTTATCTAACAATAGAGAGCTAAGGAAGATATCAAAGCGTCTAAACCCTAGGAAATAGCTAATCTACCACCGGCAATATACCCCGAAATTAGGAATTTGCAAAATCAAATAAACTAAGAAGGTCCCCAGGTACCTAATCAAGTTAATGAAACAATGCATCAAAGGCAACCACCACCAAGCAATGCCAATACAACGGAACCACCTCCCGTGCAAGCCGAAGGAAATAACGAGCAAAGAGAAACTGAGACGCGAGAACCAGTTTCTGGAAATGAAGTTAGCGAATCAGGTAAAACTGGTCCGCTGACGACTCCGTGAGGACCCTGTTGGGTCTTTACTGAGTGGGCATAAATGACGGGTTGAGCCCGTTTTGAAAGTGGAAACACTGGCGTGCAAGAGCCTATGTTTTACTTTCGAACGTCTCAATGAAGTCTGTTTGTGCCGTCTCGAGGAAGTGAGATATATATATATATATGAATAAATTTAATATAATTAATAAAGGAAACAATAATTCCAAAAATCCTAATACGAACAACCCGCCTAACAACCCGAGTAGCAACAACAACGGCAATAATGACAATCCAACTATCATCTACAGTTCAACCGCAAAAAGCTCCAAATGCAGCGTACATGAGTTGTCAAAGTACTGCAACGCCGAAGACGAACTAGCTATAAGAGAGCGCGCTGAAGAAATAATCCTCAAATTCGTTCACGCCCCACAAAATGCACCGGCACTAATGGACGATTTTTTAGGACGTTTCACACGGCCTCAAAGCTATCTAAATGGCTTCGAAGAGACAGAGTATCAGACTAAGTCTCGAACAGAAGACTATATTATGTTCTGCATCAACCACTACCGATTTGGTCTAGCGTAATCACACATTGAAAGATATAACGCTGGCGAAAAACAGGTTATCTTAACACCTGAGCAAACATAAGAGTTAGACGTCAAAAACTTCTCCCAAACAAAACCCGCTGTAACTATTCACGTTCCAGCAAGGGGTGAAGATACTGTGGTACAGTCACAAGCTCCGCTATTCAAAATCGAGGAAGTCGAGACCTAAATTCAGTAAATGTATGAATACACATCAGCTGGAGAATCAGGTTTCGGAAACTTGCATCTAAAATACGCACACAGAACTTGCGATAGATTACTCATCTAAATGTTCAAATAAGGCTTCAATCAGATACATGAAGCAGTAACTATCAAGGACAAATCTAAACTATACAAATCTAGAGTAGTATACATAGATAAACACAAACTTGATAGTGATGGAAAACAGGATTATAGACCAGTATAAGTCCAAGAAGCACTGCTCTCCTGCTACCATTCCATGCTCAAAAGACGTTTAGTCAGCAAAATTAAAATCAATTAAAACTAATTTGCAACCACACCATCCGGAATGCTGTTAGCCAAACACAAACTCGCTCTGGCAATCGAAGGTGGCCTTGTCGCCATCAAATTCGACGTGAAAAGAGCCTTCTCGAGTGTTAGACATGAATTGATTGAGAAAATGCTGATAGAGCAGGGGTAAGTAATATAGATTTCCGCTATATTATGAACCAAATCAAAGCCAGATGGTCAAACAATTTCCATTAACTCCAAGTAGGAATAAACCAAGGTTGTAACCTTAGTACAATCCTATACTGTGGTTTCTCAAACTAAATCATGGAGAAGACACAGGCTGCAAAAGACCAAAATGGAAACTCATATAAATTCGCTTTGGGATTTATAGACGACATGGTCGTAATCACAACTCCCGACAAAATCCAACAAACTATCAACGAAACGATTGCTTTGTACAAAGAAATGCATTTAGAAGTAAATACCGATAAATGCGAGTGCACTCACCCCAACTTCTTTAACAAATCAGGAATCGTGAACTTTTTAGGCTAAGATTTTGGGAAAACAGCGAAACCACTGGCAAAACAAATCACGGACAATCTCAAAAAGAAATTCGATGGATACGCAAAATTAGACATTCCAAACAAGGATAAACTTCTACTCTTCTGCCAATGCATCGTAAGCGCCTGTAATTACGGACCTCTCCTCGATGTCGCGGAACACTGCGCTGAGAACAAGCAGCTTTATCAAGAAATTGACAAGCAGCTGATGGCAGACATGGAAGAAATACTCCACTCAAATGCATCCTCTGATGCACTCCAAAAATTCGCATTTGACTTCAAATGCCAAGGAGGTCTTGGAATCATCTTACCCGGCGCGTACTACGATTAGATGAAGGTAGATCAAATCCAAAAGATTGACTACTATATTCGAGAAAATGGTGACTAAATTACCAAATCCAAACTCGAACAAATCATTGGCAAAATAAACACCAAGATGACTAAATCTAAGAATTTCTTCAGAGACACACGCAAAGAAATGAAAATCCAAGAAAAAATGTCACTACAGGTCGACGACACGGTGCCTAAACCAGGGTACACACTGTTGGGCCGTAGAAGAATGGATAACACTGCATTCTAGTACATGATCAACTGGGTTTTCAACAACGTGAGGGATACACCAATCCCAGAAATTTGCGAACTGTGCAAAAAACCATACAAGGAAGGCCACGAACAAGACTGCAAAAAGATCAACGAGCTGAACATAGCAGCTCACGATCGTTTTGCAAACTTCCTTGAAAGAATCCTCAGAAAGAGATATCAAGCCAGAAAAGTCTGCAAAGACAACGACAACAGGTTGGAAGACCGGACTAAACCGGACATCAGCATTGTGGTCAACGGAGTTCAGATTTATTTGGATATTGGAATCACTTGGGATCTTGATAAATACTACGCTCTCAAAGAGTAGCATTATCGGGACAAAAAGGATTAAAATGGTAACCCGCTCAAAATTATTCCGATTATAATCGGTAAGAATCTCACCATTCATTAAAAGTCGAGAGAATTCTTGGAAGAACTCCGAGTTAATTTCGAGACGATTTATGAAGAGATAGGCTACATGATAAGTACCTCTCAAACACATCGAGCCGAGCTTATGTATAGAAAGAAAGTAGTCCAACGGGGCGAAAAACATAGCGAAATCGATGTCGAGAAACCCAGTGCCAACCGCTTTGCCTCCCTAGCAGACAGTGATGTTTAATTCAAACGCACTGACAACAACGGGGAAATCTTTGATTACCTTCACGAAAAAGGAATGATGAAGATAAACCACACAATCTCCAATCAAAGAAGTGCCTGCAAAGCCTAAATAAACACTGAAAAACTTTGAAAAAGCCCACAAGACAAAGACTAAAAAGAAGTCAACGCAAACAGCAGAAAAAGCAACGATAAACTGGAGGACATGTCCACAAAGAAATAACCTGACAACCCCACCAAGACCAAAGTAATCCCCAACGCGAAAGGCAATGACAAGAAAATTTAGTCTCTCAAAGAGAAGATCGCCAAATTGTAAAGAGAATTGTAAAGTTAATTTGATACAGCGGCGACAGTGATGCGTAAATTCAAAGAAACCAAAAAGAAGCATGACGACAAGAAGATCACTTAAAAGACAAACAATGCCGAAGCCCAGTCTGAAAATGAGAAGAAAAAGACTGAAGTAAGTTAGAAAGCTGAACCTACGAAGAATATCGACGAAAAAGCGGACAAAACGAAGCTTAAGGACGCTCAGAAGCAGAAAGAGAAATAGCCCCCAGTCTAAAAGTCACAAGATCAAAAGACCACTAAAATGCCCCAATCGAACGCAAAGTCTCCTCAAAAGGAAACTTAGAAAAAGAAAGAGGATAAATAACCTGTCATAGAAAAGCCTGTCGAATAGCCAAAAGATGGTCAAAATGAATAAAAAACGATAACTGACGCAAAATAGGAAACCAAGCCACGCTTAACGAAAGCCTAGAAGAAGAAGCTCCAAATGGAATATCAGAAATAGTTTATCTAACAATAGAGAGCTAAGGAAGATATCATCGAAGCTAAACCCTAGGAAAAAGTTAATCTACCGCCGGCATACCCCGAAATTAGGAATTTGCAAAATCAAATAAACTAAGAAGGACCCCAGGTACCTAATCAAGTTAATGAAACAATGCATCAAAGGCAACCATCACCAAGCAATGCCAATACAACGGAACAACCTCCCGTGCAAGCCGAAGGAAATAACGAGCAAAGAGAAACTGAGACGCGAGAACCAGTTTCTGGAAATTAAGTTAGCGAATCAGGTAAAACTGGTCCGCTGACGACTCCGTGAGGACCCTGCTGGGTCTTTACTGAGTGGGCATAAATGACGGGCTGAGCCCGTTTTGAAAGTGGAAACACTGGCGTGCGAGAGCCTATGTTTTGCTTTCGAAAGTCTCAATGAAGTCTATTTGTGCCGTCTCGAGGAAGTGAGATATATATATATATATGATAAATTAATATAATTAATAAAGGGAAACAATAATTCAAAAATCTAATACGAACAACGCCCTAACAGCCCACGTGCTTAACAACAACGGCAATAATGACTTAATCAGCTATCATCTACAGTTCAACCGCAAAAGCTCCAAATGCAGCGTACATGGAGTTGTCAAGTACCTGCGCACAAACATCAGACGAACTAGCTATAAGAGAGCGCGCTGAAGAAATAATCCTCAAATTCGTTCACGCCCCACAAAATGCTGCCGGCACTAATGGACGATTTTAGGACGTTTCACACGGCCTCAAAGCTATCTAAATGGCTTCAGAAGAGAGACAGAGTATCAGACTAAGTCTCGAACAGAAGACTATATTATGTTCTGCATGCCACTACCGATTTGGTATAGCGTAATCACACATTGAAAGATATAACGCTGGCGAAAAACAGGTTATCTTAACACCTGAGCAAACATAAGAATTAGACGCCAAACACTTCTCCCAAACACAACCCGCTGAAACTATTTACGTTCCAGCAAGGGGTGAAGATACTGTGGTACAGTCACAAGCTCCGCTATTTAAAATCGAGGAAGTCGAAACCTAAATCGAGTAGATGTATGAATACACATCGGCTGGAGAATCAGGCTTCGGAAACTTGCATCTAAAATACTCATATAAAACTTGCGACAGATTACTCATTCAAATGTTCAAATAAGGCTTCAATCAGATACATGAAGCAGTAACTATCAAGGACAAATCTAAACTATACAAATCTAGAGTAGTATACATAGATAAGCACAAACTTGATAGCGATGGAAAACAGGATTATAGACCAGTATAAGTCCAAGAAGCACTGCTCTCCTGCTACCATTCCATGCTCAAAAGACGTTTAGTCAGCAAAATTAAAATCAATTAAAACTAATTTGCAACCACACCATCCGGAATGCTGTTAGCCAAACACAAACTCGCTCTGGCAATCGAAGGTGGCCTTGTCGCCATCAAATTCGACGTGAAAAGAGCCTTCTCGAGTGTTAGACATGAATTGATTGAGAAAATGCTGATAGAGCAGGGGGTAAGTAATATAGATTCCCGCTATATTATGAACCAAATCAAAGCCAGATGGTCAAACAATTTCCATTAACTCCAAGTAGGAATAAACCAAGGTTGTAACCTTAGTACAATCCTATACTGTGGTTTCTCAAACTAAATCATGGAGAAGACACAGGCTGCAAAAGACCAAAATGGAAACTCATATAAATTCGCTTTGGGGTTTATAGACGACATGGTCGTAGTCACAACTCCCGACAAAATCCAACAAACTATCAACGAAACGATTGCTTTGTACAAAGAAATGCATTTAGAAGTAAATACCGAAAAATGCGAGTGCACTCACCCCAACTTCTTTAACAAATCAGGAATCGTGAACTTTTTAGGCTAAGATTTTGGGAAAACAGCGAAACCACTGGCAAAACAAATCACGGACAATCTCAAAAAGAAATTCGATGGATACGCAAAATTAGACATTCCAAACAAGGATAAACTTCTACTCTTCTGCCAATGCATCGTAAGCGCCTGTAATTACGGACCTCTCCTCGATGTCGCGAAACACTGCGCTGAGAACAAGCAGCTTTATCAAGAAATTGACAAGCAGCTGATGGCAGACATGGAAGAAATACTCCACTCAAATACATCCTCTGATGCACTCCAAAAATTCGCATTTGACTTCAAATGCTAAGGAGGTCTTGGAATCATCTTACCCGGCGCGTACTACGATTAGATGAAGGTAGATCAAATCCAAAAGATTGACTACTATATTCGAGAAAATGGGGATCAAATTACCAAATCCAAACTCGAATAAATCATTGACAAAATAAACGCCAAAATGACTAAATCTAAGAATTTCTTCAGAGACACACGCAAAGAAATGAAAATCCAAGAAAAAATGTCAATACAGGTCGACGACACGGTGCCTAAACCAGGGTACACACTGCTGGGCCGTAGAAGAATGGACAACACGGCATTCTAGTTCATGATCAACTGGGTTTTCAACAACGTGAGGGATACACCAATCCCAGAAATTTGCGAACTGTGCAAAAAACCATACAAGGAAGGCCACGAACAAGACTGTAAAAAGATCAACGAGCTGAACATAGCCGCCCACGATCGTTTTGCAAACTTCCTTGAAAGAATCCTCAGAAAGAGATATCAAGCCAGAAAAGTCTGCAAAGACAACGACAACAGGTTGGAAGACCGGACTAAACCGGACATTGTGGTCAACGGAGTTCAGATTTATTTGGATATTGGAATCACTTGGGATCTTGATAAATACTACGCTCTCAAAGAGTAGCATTATCGGGACAAAAAGGATTAAAATGGTAACCCGCTCAAAATTATTCCGATCATAATCGGTAAGAATCTCACCATTCATTAAAAGTCGAGAGAATTCTTGGAAGAACTCCGAGTTAATTTCGAGACAATTTATGAAGAGATTGGCTACATGATAAGTACCTCTCAAACACACCGAGCCGAGCTTATGTATAGAAAGAAAGTAGTCCAACGGGGCGAAAAACATAGCGAGATCGATGTAGAGAAACCCAGTGCTAACCACTTTGCCTCCCTAGCAGACAGTGATGTTTAATTCAAACGCACTGACAACTACGGGAAAATCTTTGATTACCTTCACGAAAAAGGAATGATGAAGGTAGCCACACAATCTCCAATCAAAGAAGTGCCCGCAAAGCCAAATAAACACGAAAAACTTTGAAAAAGCCCACAAAACAAAGACTAAAAAGAAGTCCACGCAAACAGCAGAAAAAGGCAACGATAAACTGGAGGACACGTCCACAAAGAAAAAACCCAACAAACCCACCCAGACCAAAGTAATCCCCAACGCGAAAGGCAACGACAATAAAATTTAGTCTCTCAAAGAGAAGATCGCCAAAAAAAAATTGTAAAGTTAATTTGATACAGCGGCGGCAGTGATGCGTAAATTCAAAGAAACCAAAAAGAAGCATGACGACAAGAAGATCACTTAAAAGACAAACAATGCCGAAGCCCAGCCTGAAAACGAGAAAAAGACTAAAGTAAGTTAGAAAGCTGAACCTACGAAGAATATCGAAGAAAAGGCGCCTGACAAAACGAAGCCTAAGGACGCTCAGAAGCAGAAAGAGAAAAAGCCCCCAGTCTAAAAGTCACAAGATCAAAAGACCACTAAAATGCCCCAATCGAACACAAAGTCTCCTCGAAAGGAAACTTAGAAAAAGAAAGAGGATAAATAACCTGTCTTAGAAAAGCCTGTCAAATCATAGCTAAAAGTTGGTCCAAATGAATAAAAAACGATTACTGACGCAAAATAGGAAACCAAGCCAATCTTAACGAAAGCCTAGAAGAAGAAGCTCCAAATGGAATATCAGAAATAGTTTATCTAACAATAGAGAGCTAAGGAAGATATCAAAGCGTCTAAACCCTAGGAAATAGCTAATCTACCACCGGCAATATACCCCGAAATTAGGAATTTGCAAAATCAAATAAACTAAGAAGGACCCCAGGTACCTAATCAAGTTAATGAAACAATGCATCAAAGGCAACCACCACCAAGCAATGCCAATACAACGGAACAACCTCTCGTGCAAGCCGAAGGAAATAACGAGCAAAAAGAAACTGAGAAGCGAGAACCAGTTTCTTAAAAGTAAGTTAGCGAATCAGGTGAAACTGGTCCGCTAACGACTCAGTGAGGGCCCTGCTGGGTCTTTACTGAGGGGGCATAAATGACGGGTTGAGCCCGTTTTGAAAGTGGAAACACTGGCGTGCAAGAGCCTATGTTTTACTTTCGAACGTCTCAAAGTCGTTCGTTTGTGCCGTCTCGAGGAAGTGAGATAATATATATATATATATTCATGTATATTAATAAAAATAACTCACAAAATAGGAATGTATAATTAATAATTATTAAAGAAAATCCTAACAACCCGAGTAGCAACAACAACGGCAATAATGACAATCCAACTATCATCTACAGTTCAACCGCAAAAAGCTCCAAATGCAGCGTACATGAGTTGTCAAAGTACTGCAACGCCGAAGACGAACTAGCTATAAGAGAGCGCGCTGAAGAAATAATCCTCAAATTCGTTCACGCCCCACAAAATGCACCGGCACTAATGGACGATTTTTTAGGACGTTTCACACGGCCTCAAAGCTATCTAAATGGCTTCGAAGAGACAGAGTATCAGACTAAGTCTCGAACAGAAGACTATATTATGTTCTGCATCAACCACTACCGATTTGGTCTAGCGTAATCACACATTGAAAGATATAACGCTGGCGAAAAACAGGTTATCTTAACACCTGAGCAAACATAAGAGTTAGACGTCAAAAACTTCTCCCAAACAAAACCCGCTGTAACTATTCACGTTCCAGCAAGGGGTGAAGATACTGTGGTACAGTCACAAGCTCCGCTATTCAAAATCGAGGAAGTCGAGACCTAAATTCAGTAAATGTATGAATACACATCAGCTGGAGAATCAGGTTTCGGAAACTTGCATCTAAAATACGCACACAGAACTTGCGATAGATTACTCATCTAAATGTTCAAATAAGGCTTCAATCAGATACATGAAGCAGTAACTATCAAGGACAAATCTAAACTATACAAATCTAGAGTAGTATACATAGACAAGCACAAACTTGATAGTGATGGAAAACAGGATTATAGACCAGTATAAGTCCAAGAAGCACTGCTCTCCTGCTACCATTCCATGCTCAAAAGACGTTTAGTCAGCAAAATTAAAATCAATTAAAACTAATTTGCAATCACACCATCCGGAATGCTATTAGCCAAACACAAACTCGCTCTGGCAATCGAAGGCGGCCTTGTCGCCATCAAATTCGACGTGAAAAGAGCCTTCTCGAGTGTTAGACATGAATTGATTGAGAAAATGCTGATAGAGCAGGGGTAAGTAATATAGATTTCCGCTATATTATGAACCAAATCAAAGCCAGATGGTCAAACAATTTCCATTAACTCCAAGTAGGAATAAACCAAGGTTGTAACCTTAGTACAATCCTATACTGTGGTTTCTCAAACTAAATCATGGAGAAGACACAGGCTGCAAAAGACCAAAATGGAAACTCATATAAATTCGCTTTGGGATTTATAGACGACATGGTCGTAATCACAACTCCCGACAAAATCCAACAAACTATCAACGAAACGATTGCTTTGTACAAAGAAATGCATTTAGAAGTAAATACCGATTAATGCGAGTGCACTCACCCCAACTTCTTTAACAAATCAGGAATCGTGAACTTTTTAGGCTAAGATTTTGGAAAAACAGCGAAACCACAGGCAAAGCAAATCACGGACAATCTCAAAAAGAAATTCGATGGATACGCAAAATTAGACATTCCAAACAAGGATAAACTTCTACTCTTCTGCCAATGCATCGTAAGCGCCTGTAATTACGGACCTCTCCTCGATGTCGCGGAACACTGCGCTGAGAACAAGCAGCTTTATCAAGAAATTGACAAGCAGCTGATGGCAGACATGGAAGAAATACTCCACTCAAATGCATCCTCTGATGCACTCCAAAAATTCGCATTTGACTTCAAATGCCAAGGAGGTCTTGGAATCATCTTACCCGGCGCGTACTACGATTAGATGAAGGTAGATTAAATCCAAAAGATTGACTACTATATTCGAGAAAATGGTGACTAAATTACCAAATCCAAACTCGAATAAATCATTGGCAAAATAAACGCCAAAATAACTAAATCTAAGAATTTCTTCAGAGACACACGCAAAGAAATGAAAATCCAAGAAATAATGTCAATACAGGTCGACGACACGGTGCCTAAACCAGGGTACACACTGTTAGGCCGTAGAAGAATGGACAACACGGCATTCTAGTACATGATCAATTGGGTTTTCAATAACGTGAGGGATACACCAATCCCAGAAATTTGCGAACTGTGCAAAAAACCATACAAGGAAGGCCACGAACAAGACTGTAAAAAGATCAACGAGCTGAACATAGCAGCCCACGATCGTTTTGCAAACTTCCTTGAAAGAATCCTCAGAAAGAGATATCAAGCCAGAAAAGTCTGCAAAGACAACGACAACAGGTTGGAAGACCGGACTAAACCGGACATCAGCATTATGGTCAACGGAGTTCAGATTTATTTGGATATTGGAATCACTTGGGATCTTGATAAATACTACGCTCTCAAAGAGTAGCATTATCGGGACAAAAAGGATTAAAATGGTAACCCGCTCAAAATTATTCCGATCATAATCGGTAAGAATCTCACCATTCATTAAAAGTCGAGAGAATTCTTGGAAGAACTTCGAGTTAATTTCGAGACAATTTATGAAGAGATTGGCTACATGATAAGTACCTCTCAAACACACCGAGCCGAGCTAATGTATAGAAAGAAAGTAGTCCAACGGGGCGAAAAACATAGCGAGATCGATGTAGAGAAACCTAGTGCCAACCGCTTTGCCTCCCTAGCGGACAGTGATGTTTAATTCAAACGCACTGACGACTACGGGAAAATCTTTGATTACCTTCACGAAAAAGGAATGATGAAGGTAGCCACACAATCTCCAATCAAAGAAGTGCCCGCAAAGCCTAGACAGAAAAACTTTGAAAAAGCCCACAAAACAAAGACTAAAAAGAAGTCCACGCAAACAGCAGAAAAAGGCAACGATAAACTGGAGGACACGTCCACAAAGAAAAAACCTGACAAACCCACCCAGACCAAAGTAATCCCCAACGCGAAAGGCAATGACAAGAAAATTTAGTCTCTCAAAGAGAAGATCGCCAAATTGTAAAGAGAATTGTAAAGTTAATTTGATACAGCGGCGACAGTGATGCGTAAATTCAAAGAAACCAAAAAGAAGCATGACGACAAGAAGATCACTTAAAAGACAAACAATGCCGAAGCCCAGCCTGAAAATGAGAAGAAAAAGACTGAAGTAAGTTAGAAAGCTGAACCTACGAAGAATATCGAAGAAAGGCGCCTGACAAAACGAAGCTTAAGGACGCTCAGAAGCAGAAAGAGAAAAAGCCCCCAGTCTAAAAGTCACAAGATCAAAAGACCACTAAAATGCCCCAATCGAACACAAAGTCTCCTCGAAAGGAAACTTAGAAAAAGAAAGAGGATAAATAACCTGTCTTAGAAAAGCCTGTCGAATAGCCAAAAGATGGTCTAAATGAATAAAAAACGATAACTGACGCAAAATAGGAAACCAAGCCAATCTTAACGAAAGCCTAGAAGAAGAAGCAAGTTAAAGAATATCAGAAATAGTTTATCTAACAATAGAGAGCTAAGGAAGATATCAAAGCGTCTAAACCCTAGGAAATAGCTAATCTACCACCAGCAATATACCCCGAAATTAGGAATTTGCAAAATCAAATAAACTAAGAAGGTCCCCAGGTACCTAATCAAGTTAATGAAACAATGCATCAAAGGCAACCACCACCAAGCAATGCCAATACAACGGAACCACCTCCCGTGCAAGCCGAAGGAAATAACGAGCAAAGAGAAACTGAGACGCGAGAACCAGTTTCTGGAAATGAAGTTAGCGAATCAGGTAAAACTGGTCCGCTGACGACTCCGTGAGGACCCTGTTGGGTCTTTACTGAGTGGGCATAAATGACGGGTTGAGCCCGTTTTGAAAGTGGAAACACTGGCGTGCAAGAGCCTATGTTTTGCTTTCGAAAGTCTCAATGAAGTCTGTTTGTGCCGTCTCGAGGAAGTGAGATATATATATATATGAATAAATTTAATATAATTAATTATCATAATTACAAACCCGAAAATGTTATACATTATTTCTCACTTGCTCACTCCGAGCTCGCCAAACCACTGCAAGTCAGTTTTGTTTTGGTAAACTACCTTTTCCTGTAAAAATACACCTTTCAGATACCTCAGTCGGAAGTACACCTAACTTGCCGTTTTGTTAGGTATCTTCTGAGCTATCTACTGGTAGTTGTGTATTCCCAGGAGTTTGACCTGGGTTACTAGTTGTTGGTCATCCTGCTAGCTCCATCGTGAGCGCTTTGAATTTTTTTATGTTTGCAAGTCGGTTCGAGTTTGTCTTAGCGCCATTTCTTATTTGATTTTTGTTATTTGTGCCTGAATATCACAAATTTACAGAAGCAAATCAATTTGATACAATTAAGAGTTCATTCGTGCTGAAGTGGAAAATAGTGATACCGCGCTATTATTGGATTGGATATTTTAAAGCTAAAAGTTCAGGGATGTTGTATAAGATTGGAAGATACACGAATTTGAATGATCTTATACACAACATGCGTGACTAATATAACTTTACCGTATACTGATTATATTCATGATAGAAAAAGTAAATTAAATCAATGCATTAATTTTGATAATATTTAATTTACTTTGTGTTTTATAAAATTACTATGGTTATTCCTAATAGTTATAATTAGTTATACTAATAGTATGTGTAATAAGATATATTGTATAAGATTTTATGAATTTTGAAAGAAAAAATGTCAAACACAAGACAAATAGATTGCACTGAGGGATTATTTGATTGTATGTGTTTGGAGTGAATATCACAATACTATTTTATTAAGAATATGAACTAATTTCGCTCCAAATGAATGAAAGGGAACAAAATAAATATAAATAAATGTTGATTAATGGTTATAATATTGTTATCAAAACATGGCTTATTAGCGAATATATGTAGTTAAATATTAGTATAATAGGAAATAATCAGCATCATTTCGCTCCGTGAGTAATTACAACAATGGCAATCATCAAAGCGGCTGTGACAACTCCGACTGCGAATGGCATGTAAATATTTCCGTATTCTGCTACGACTGCGTGGAAGATGATGAATTCGAATTTTGAGTTGATTACGAATCCGAGTTGTACTTTTTTAATCATTTTCTTTGCCTGCTCCATATTTTGTTCGCATGCGGGGTTTTCGTATGAATCTACAGCGTCTAAGAAGTATTGCGCGCATGTGAAGCAAACTCTCTGTTTTAATTTACCGTAGTCAACAACCTGTATGAATTTAAATTATCCTAGTGACTCTGTGACTCCATTGTTTTTGTAAAAAATAGCAATTTGGTCTTTGCCCGTCTCGCTTATTACGTTTCCTGTGCATGTTGAGGTGTTGTCGAAGTAGTAGTCAACGCAACTATGATCTTCATTTAAATGTAAACTTGCTCTGGAGACGCACGCTAAATATATTTTGTCCCTGTATTTAAGCATTTCGTAAACGATTTCTCCGTTTACATTCATGAATGAGAAAACGATGTTCGCCTTCGAGAACTCGTTGTAGTTTGCTCTCAGTTAATCAGTTTTTGGTGTGTTCTTGAAGGCCATACCCACGTTATTGTTGTACTCATCCAGTGTGAGGGTTTAGTGGATGCGCTCTGTTATTTTATCGTCCCAGAGGTACAGTTCTGCCTTGACGGAAACGATTCCGCTCATATCGCAGAGTAATTGGCATTTCATTGACTCACGCACCGCTCTCATTGACTCACGGGTTCAACACACCATATAGGATTAGATTCTTGTCATTTTTCTTGCATTCACGCGTGTCATTTGCGATTATGTTGTCAAAAACCCTGCTCACGATCGTATAAATCCCATTCGTGTCGAATTTGAGATTGAAAGAGATTCGAATATTCCTGTCTTCAACGAAGCGCTTATAAAACGTTTACAACTAATTTTCAATTCCAGGAATTTTTACTACCCTGTACTTGGTTATCTAGTCAAAGCTAGTTTAAGAATGTTGGTATTCGCTTGTAGAGCAGTCAGATACACAGGGGAATATTTATAGCTGGTTGTTAATGAGCCCGTCCTGGAATTCAATATAAGTAAGCAAATTTGAATCAATTGTGATTTAGCACTTGTTCGGAATCACGTTAACATCCATATTCCCGTTAACCGTATATACCAATTCGAGTTTTTAAAAACAATTTGTACCATTATATTTAGTTAGAACGATGGAGCCGACTGAATAATTAGCTTTTATTAAATTAATATCGTACCAAAGCTCATACATAGCGTTCTCTTTATCAATTACATGAGTGAAATCAGCCAGAGAGAGTGGGAAATTAACAATTATCTCCTTGTTGTAAACATAAGCAAATTTGATCTGAGGAGCAGCTATTGGGAAGCTTATATCGTCGAAATGGATCTGGGCAACTACAATTTTGCCCGGAAGGTACGATTTACACAAATTCTCGCTCACTATAAAATCAAGAGATTCAAATGGAAGCAAATGTAATTGAAGTTGGTTAGTTAATTCATCGCCACTGATATAACTTTTTGGTGAGAAACAGTCGCTGAATGATACTGCGTCACCTAATAATACGATATAAATGATTTACATCTTTGAAGTGGGTCATATATACAGTTGAATAAATTTTACATGATTTATACAACTATCTCAAGGTTTATAGAGTTTTGAATAATGTGAATTATTTATTAAATAGCTAATTATAGATTTGTGTATATTGCTGTGTATCGTTAAGTTATTATCATAAATGTAAGTAATATAATGATTTTAATGTAAAAGAATATCAAATTGGTATACATAAAATCAATCTCATTAAATTATAGCACTATATCTTCACTTATATGAAACAGTTTTTGAACTCAATAATATTGATTTCAAAAACTTGAAATGTTATCAATAATTATTAAGATATTTTCTAAGATTGTGATTTGAATGTGATATACTATGCTATATTTTCATATTTAATCAGTAGAAAGAGAAATAGCCCCCAGTCTAAAAGTCACAAGATCAAAAGACCACTAAAATGCCCCAATCGAACGCAAAGTCTCCTCAAAAGGAAACTTAGAAAAAGAAAGAGGATAAATAACCTGTCTTAGAAAAGCCTGTCAAATCATAGCTAAAAGTTGGTCCAAATGAATAAAAAACGATTACTGACGCAAAATAGGAAACCAAGCCAATCTTAACGAAAGCCTAGAAGAAGAAGCCAGTTAAAGAATATCAGAAATAGTTTATCTAACAATAGAGAGCTAAGGAAGATATCAAAGCAGCTAAACCCTAGGAAAAAGTTAATCCATCACCGGCAATAAAAAATATATACAGTGGTGGGCCCTCGAAATGCTTTTTTGAATTAGGAAGAAGAATGAAGTTTATTATTTGAATCTTACTTATATCACTGCCCGGCTCAATAATGAGTGTGTTCTCCCTCCTCATCAATACACTCATTAACTCTATTTACTATTGATTTGTAAAGTGCTTCAATCACATCAAGGCCTGGTTGAGCCTTGGATAGCTGTGCTACAATAATTAACGTATATAACTCTGTATATACTTCAATAATAAGTTTCAACTTTACCTAACGTTGTATAATTTAACAATCAAGAAAATTGATTTCTCATTATGAAATGGAAGTGGAAGATCATAAGTAAAATAACTGTTGTTTTAGAGTAGCATCAATATATTATTTAATGCTGGGCCCGACTAACCCACTTGATTCCATTCTTCAAGAAACAAAAATGCATTCATTATTTGAATATTGAGAATGAAAGCGACTGTAACTACCTGAATTATAATTCTAATTAAGCGAAGTACCAATACTTCATCTTGAGCTCCCGGTTGAGATTGAAAGAAAAAGTCCTCCATTGTTTTTCGTGATTAAGAAATACCTAAAATCGTTCAGATTGACCCAGTTGAAGATGAACACCGAGGTCCTCTGCAGGTCCAGTGCTTGCGCTACTAGTTATAAATTACATATTGCGTCCGTATACCAATCATTGGATCCTCTTATTCTTTTCTCCAATCAGGCTTAACTACCATATATTTTCGAGATAAAATCTTTCATAAATTAGTTTTGTTGACTAAAACGTAGAAATTACACAGGGACATCTTAAACAAGTGATATAACTAGTTCAGATTGGTACAATATTTTATGAATTCATCCGTTGGACCCAGAAATGAAGAGAATACAAACGCTTCAGAACTGCCTAAGTTTGTTAAGTGAATTAGTTGACCTTCCCTAAACATCTTCTACCGCGTTTATTTTTGTCATTGCCGTCCTTTTATTGCATGTGGTAATTTCTATTTTTCCTTTTTGGAATATTAAATACCGACTTTGAATAGTCGATTATGGTCTAATACGATCGAAATCATATTTTTGGCCCTCTTGTGTTAATGAGTAGTTCATGAATAATCTCCAACTTGAGATTATTTATTGGAATTTGTCATCCGCATTAGAAGTGGCAAAATATTTTAATATATAATTACTCACATAGTAAACAAGAAAAAGCAATTCCACCTCCCATAACTGTAGTAACATAAAAGTAGTCGGAGTGAAAATGATAAAAGTATAAATATTTATTACTCATAGCTACTTGAGTTATATAAATGTATAATTTCAGTTTTGTAATTCTACTCCTTCTCATACATTGAAGATCCGCAGTGAATATATTTATACAAAAGAAAATGTTGGAGATGAATTATATGGGTTTCTTCTACCTCATTTACAATCGTTGTTATATATTTATACCATATAGAGATTAAAAGTGGTATTTAACTTTCATATTTAATCATATCGCAAGAAAGAACTGGTTAGGCTTCTTGGCCGTATTCGCCTAATTGTATGTATATTATAAAATACGACCATATCAATCAACTTTTTCACTTCACAAATGCAAATAATTTAATAAAATGAACTAATTTAATAAATAATTCACAGTAATTATAAAATTGAATCATTACCCGAAAATTTTATTGGTTATAGCGAATATTTAGAACTGTAGTGCGACATATCACTCAATAACAATGAGACTGAATAGAAACTTAGTTTAAACTATGAATTTAACTCATAAGATTTGAGATGGGTGGAAAAGTTCGAACATATACTAATATTAGTTCTGAAATCATATAGCAATACCTAATTTTTGTAGTTACCTAGGTAAATAAGAGAATTGGAAGTCTACAACAAGTATTTAATAGATTTGAGTCAAATGAATACTGAGTCTTTACTGGAGAAAATTTTAATCTGTTCTTCTTAGGATTCAAAGTCTAATGATTATAGTTAGCTCATTATGTGTGATTTCAATTAAATGAAGAAATTATAACATATTGAGTTTAGAAACATGGATTATGTTGATTTGGCTAATATTTCAAAGGTAATTTCACTTAAAGTATTAGTTTTGAGCAATATAGACTTGATTGAGTCACCTTTGTTATCTTAACTTTCTAGTTTAACTGATTTATCAATGAAAAACTGCAATATGTACGACATATTATGTTTAAAGTTTTTACACGAGTTGGTAAACTTGGACCTTAGCAGAAACCACATTTCCAATTTGTATCCATTAAAAAAGTTGTTGAAATTAAAGAAGCTCATTTTACATGACAATTAGATTGATAACGTGAACGCAATGTCAAAGCTGAGTTAGCTAACTGAGTTCGATTTATCAGTTAACCTCATTTCAGATGTAAAATTGATGCGCCACTTCACTTCTCTTAAAGTTTTGAACGTATCAAATAATTTAATGAAAAACATAGACAGTTTTCAGCATTTAACTAAATTACAGGATTTAAATATTAGTTTCAACCAAGTTTGCTGTTTAAAGTGTCTCCGTAATATGCACTTCTTATAAACATTTTCAGCCCATAACAATATGATATCGGATATATCTGATTTAATTAATTGTAAATAATTGAAAACAGTAACCTTACAAAATAATTAAATATCCGATATTTTAGATCTTGTACATCTAAAGAGCCTTATTTATCTGGATATTAGCACTAATAATATTGTAAATTGTCAGGTATTCCCTAATTTAGTTCATTTAATTGCTAATTCCAATAAAATAGCGAGTACTGATTTCATAATCAGTAGCGAAAAGCTATAGTGGCTTGAGCTAAAGTCAAATCATATAGCCAGATTTCCAGAATGTGCTAATTTAACTCATTTGGACCTGGAGGACAACAGAATTATTCATTTAGAAGCGCCAAATAGCACAAAATTAAAATATCTGAACATAAAGCACAATTTCATTATCGAAACAGACCTTAGTGCATACGAAAACGTTCACTTCAAAGAGTGGATTAGAATCCAGTAACAAACGTTAAATGAAAACAATAATTAATAAAACGAAAGACTAACAGAAAAATTAAACAAATAATCAAATAATGAACTAAATGAAAACGAAATTTAATAACTTCAACACAATATTTAATAAAACGACCAAAAACGAAAGGAACGAATAAACACTGTTTTAAAATAAAACTACAACGATTACTTCCTAAATAAATACGAATTCAAAACTGAATCGGAAATATCCAACGAACCTTATTTAAGGGACCTTAATTTCATTAAATCCACTCACTGCTCGAACCTTAACATCACAAACTGCCCTGGAATGCTTTTCGTTAATGCACCACTCCAAATAACGAATCTTTGTGTTACTTAATGCAAATTAAATTCGATAAACGGGCTTAAATTACTTTTAAACTTAAAAATATTGAACCTTAAACATAATAAGTTGGTTGATGTCACTGAAATAAGGTTTTTGCACGAACTTGAGAGCCTGAACCTCCAAAACAACAAAATACTCACAATTTACCCAATCATACACCTAAAGAAACTAAAATTTGCATATTTAGATGGAAACTGCATCCAAAACGAACAATTTCAACGCGTGACGAACACACAATACTCAAACAGAGACCAACGCGCTCTCACCACGGAAGAAAAAAGAACATACAAAGGTATTCACGCAGTTCAGCAAGCATAAACAAGATTGGAGTTAATGCAACACAAAATTCATAAATTCAAACAAAAAGCTAAAAATTAATTGCATTTTTAAACATCATTCAATAGACTTGAAAGCCTGGTAATTTAAATCGTTCAAACATATCAATAATTAGCAGATGTTGACTATTCACAATATTAATGAACAAAATACTTCATTCAAGCAAAAACAGAGTAAGATTTTATTTCTTCATAATATAACAATATATTAACAAAAATATATAACGATATAAATTAATGATATAAATTAATGCCGAAGCCCAGCCTGAAAATGAGAAGAAAAAGACTGAAGTAAGTTAGAAAGCTGAACCTACGAAGAATATCGAAGAAAAGGCGCCGGACAAAACGAAGCTTAAGGACGCTCAGAAGCAGAAAGAGAAATAGCCCCCAGTCTAAAAGTCACAAGATCAAAAGACCACTAAAATGCCCCAATCGAACGCAAAGTCTCCTCAAAAGGAAACTTAGAAAAAGAAAGAGGATAAATAACCTGTCTTAGAAAAGCCTGTCAAATCATAGCCAAAAGTTGGTCCAAATGAATAAAAAACGATTACTGACGCAAAATAGGAAACCAAGCCAATCTTAACGAAAGCCTAGAAGAAGAAGCAAGTTAAAGAATATCAGAAATAGTTTATCTAACAATAGAGAGCTAAGGAAGATATCAAAGCGTCTAAACCCTAGGAAATAGCTAATCTACCACCAGCAATATACCCCGAAATTAGGAATTTGCAAAATCAAATAAACTAAGAAGGTCCCCAGGTACCTAATCAAGTTAATGAAACAATGCATCAAAGGCAACCACCACCAAGCAATGCCAATACAACGGAACCACCTCCCGTGCAAGCCGAAGGAAATAACGAGCAAAGAGAAACTGAGACGCGAGAACCAGTTTCTGGAAATGAAGTTAGCGAATCAGGTAAAACTGGTCCGCTGACGACTCCGTGAGGACCCTGTTGGGTCTTTACTGAGTGGGCATAAATGACGGGTTGAGCCCGTTTTGAAAGTGGAAACACTGGCGTGCAAGAGCCTATGTTTCGCTTTCAAAATTCTCGGGAAGTGATATTAACAAAAATATATAACTTAAACATAAATATCTTACTACAATATCACTCTTTTTTAACGTCAAGTAGTTGTAAAATTTCAGGGTTTTCTTTGAAGTGCTGTCTTAGTGCTTCAACACTATGCTGTAGTTGTTCTATTTATTTGTTTAAGTATTATTTATCTTCAGTAATTCGTTTTTCAGCAACTTGTTACAAATATTTGCTGTTCTGATCCATTTGTTCGAGTTATGCATTTGCTAACATTAGTTCATGCTTTAATTCTCGATTTTCGTCAATAAGCGAATCCATTTTTTATCGCATCTCCACAATATTCTCTTCTGCAGTTCCAATCATATTTTATACTTGGTCTAAAGTAGTTTCATAAAGTGTTTGATAGTTGCACACAGTCATATGAGCTTCGTCTCTAACTCTAGCCAAAACAGCTCCTGTTTCAGCTTGGTCCAAGTAAACCTCTCGAACTAATTCATCGAATAATTCTCTGTGTATTTCGGAGCGCACAGGACATAAACCGTATTGAAATGCAGACCGTGAGTTTAATTGATATTCGAATTCACGTTTCAGATTTTATATTTCGCTTCTTTCTATTTATTATTCACATGGATAATAACCCTATGGGGTCTGAATTAGAGCAGGAAGCTGAGTGTATGTTTCAAATTCGTCAGACTATAACTGCAATAGATTTGACATTTTGCGGTAGGGGAGTGGCACTTTATAATAACTTGTACAAATACGATATAATAATCAAATACGAAATATTTTTGACTAAAACCTAATATTAATAAATATTTATAACTTATAAATTAACCTTTGAGTAATCATTTACATTATATGGAAGAAGGATAATTATAGTTAAATGTTGATATATAAAATCTTGTGAGTGAGGAAAAGAATAACAAAACTACTTTAGTTATCTTTAGTTGGTAAGAAATGGAAGGAATTAGATTACAATATATATTCTATGTTTATATTTAGTACTTAACGTGTTTATGCTTTAATGATATAATATTGCAACATTTTACTTATTTATTTTTCTAATTCGCGCTATATTTCCATTATATTGTCCGCTCAAACATTATTATCACTTCTTTTGTTCCTTGATGAACTTAGCGAAGCCGATAGCCTTGAGCATGTCAGCAGTCTCAACAGATTGTTGGATTTGGGCCATTTCGAAATAAGACTTCTCTGGGACGTAGTTATCACGTCTTTCGCGTTCTTCTTCTTGGAGCTTAAGGTTGACACCACGGACTGGACCCTTGGTAAGGCGGACCATGATTCTGGTGGTATAGCCGGCGATTTTGTTTCTGAGACGCTTGGTAGCAATCTTAGCGAGCTTGCCTTGGACGATAGCAACCTTGTTGTCTTCGAACTTGGTGGTGAACTTGGAGTAGTGAGCTTCAACAAGTTTGCGGGAAGCACGCTTAACGGTTTTGGTACGAACTCTTGCCATCAAAAGAAGTGGAGTGAAATTAAAATATTCATGTATATCATCAAGATATTTAGCTTTGTAAATATTAATCCACTTCACTTCTTTTGTACAGATGGGTCGTCGTCCAGCACGTTGCACACGTTACCAATGCGGTAAGCCATATCCAAAGTCTCGTTTCTGCCGCGGGGTCCCAGATCCAAAGATCCGTTACTTCGATCTTGGTAACAAGAAAGCCACTGTTCCAGAACTCCCATGCTGCTTACACTTGTTAAGCTGGGAAAAACAACAAGTCTCCTCTGAAGCCCTCGAAGCTTGCCGTATCGCTTGCAACAAATATATCTAGAAGGAAGCTGGTAAGGATTCTTTCCACATGCGTATTCGTGTCCACCCATTCCACGTCATCCGTCAAAAGAAGATGCTCACCTGCGCTGGTGCCGATAGACTTCAAACCGGTATGAGACATGCCTTCGGTAAGCCAGCCGGCTCCGTCGCCCGTGTTGCCATCCACCAACCACTCATCTCCATCAGATGCCGTGCCAGTGCCGTCGCCGCTGTTAAGGAAGCCCTCAGACGTGCTAAGTATAAGATTGCTGGTCGTCAAGAAATCGTTCAAACTGATCGTTTAGGTTTCACCAACATGACCGCCGAACAATTCGCTGACCTCCTCCAACAAAACAAAGTTGTCATGATGGGTAACTATGCCGAACCACTCAGAAACAAGGGTCCAAAGCCAGTCGAGAAATGATTTAATTATTTACACTCACTAAAAATACAAACATTCAAAAATATAAAAGCAATGGAAATTTATTTGCTCCTATCCTTCTTACTTAAGAATTAAGATTTTAATTATAATTTTTACCACACCATCTCCTTTAATGGAAAGACCGGATCGTTATAATCGTAGCAATGACTACAGAGATGGCCCACGATATGGAGGTGACCGTCGTGACGATCGTCGCGATGATCGTCGTGATTATAACTCTCAACCATAGCGCCAACCACTATGGACAGCTGAAAAAGAAGACCGTTTGAAGGCCTTCGTCAGAGGATCTAAGGGAGAGGTGAACTGGAAGCTTATTGCTGCTGAGATGGGTTTACGTGTTTCTGCTGTGTAGAACAAGTATACTGCTATCACTGAGCCATTCTGGTCTCTCGACCAGGAGAAGAAACTCCTCGAGTTGTACAAGGCCAGCTCATCACAGGACATGAAGGAAATTACCGCTTAGCTCAACGCAACTCTCACATGTGAGCATACTGAGCGCGGTGTGATGCTCAAGTTAGAGAGACTCACAAAGGCCGATTCATCTGTCCGCCCTTATCACATGCAGAGAGAGGCTAGACCAGAGCTTGGTCTTAGAGACGACGTAGACCCGATTTTAAGGAAACTCATTGATTAGGTTAATGGAGCGATGTACAACGGCTCCTATTCTGACATTGTTCTCAAGCTGAAAGACGCTGCCCAGAGAGTTGAAGAAGCAATGAAGAAGTTTTAGGAACAAAACGAACCAAAAGAAGAGTGAAAAGTTGTTTTATGATATATATTTTGATTTTTCTTTAATTACAACAAATATCTCAAATTTAAGTCATAATCAAATTCATATAATACGATGCAATAAGTCAATATATTTAAAGTCACTTTGTTTCGTAGTGAGTGCTGAAACACCGATGGTAATTTCGGCAGTGTCACCTTTCGTGTGTACATCATTCGGTAGATCTTTGGGACACTCTTGGGCTTCGTTTTTGGTGCATCTGAACGTGTCCATTTAAGCGTAAATGAACCACTGCGATGATGATATCGCACAGGGCCGGGAGCGCGCAACCGAGAATGAACGGAATCTTCTGAATCAGGTACGACGTTCTGGCTCATGGTGAACAGAGACACGAGTTGGGCGATGTTGGCTGTCGCCGTGATGGAAAACTTGAAATATCATTAAATTTTACAGTTTTGGAATCAAAATTATAGCTAAGTACTCAATAGTTGCATTAGTTTTCATTTATATTATTTTCAAACAACGATTTAATGATTTTGTTGAAGAATAAATAAATTTTTGTGTTCATATTGCATTAATGATTTGGTCACTATTTGAATTATGTTCATTTTTCATGGAGTGGTGTGCTAGATATCATTTTGTGCCCCATCACCAAATGCATAAATATCATATTAGAATATTCAAAATCATGTCAAAATGTGTGTCAAGTATATAAAAAAGACGCTAACAATTAATAATAATTCAATAAATTTCATTTTTAACTGTAACTTCTTCAATTTCACATTTTATACTTCTACATTAAAGTTTATATATTTCACTCCAAACAACATGGAGAAGAGTGAAATATCTTAACTGATAAAGTGCTCTGAAAGTCTTTCGTCATTGTCAATATCAGAAACACCATTATAGTCCTACAATACTCTACCTGGATTTTATTAAAATAAGAAATAGTTATCAATCTTCACATGTTTTAGTATTACATTTTTAATAATAAGTGTAATTGCACTATATTTTGCGATTACTTGCAAAAGTAGTGTGTAAACGCTTTTAATTTTCGCATGTGTTTTATTAGTTAACATAAGTGCATTCTGTGTATTTTCTTCTGTTGTTTGGTGTTTCAAGCAAAAACATTCTTAGATAGAGTGATTTTAATACTCTGTTAATATTTTAGCCACTAATTTAGCTCTGCTTTGTTATCAAATGGAAAATAAATATGAAAATAACAATAAAATATTTTAGAAATAATTGGAATTTGGGGCTGTGCTGTTGTGATTGTTTGCTACATATCGAAATAATAAAGTAAAATAATATTAAAATGTGTTGCTACTTCATCCAGTTTCCCACTTCAAAACCTAAAAACTGAATCATAACTTTGTCTACCTCGATAGAAACAAAAAATCAAACAAGGATCTATCCTGAATACAAGCGAAACACTTGCTTTTAACACATTTCTCAGGTATGTTTACTTCCAATACGTGGCATGCAAAAAAAAGTATCACCTTGTTTATAAGGGTGGTATTTTAGTGGCAGATGACTTTTTATCACTTTGATCAACATATATTGTATTCACTATGAACGCGATACAATTTGAGTAAAATTAAATTACGATCTACAATTTTTGTGATGAAAATTTGGTGGTCCATGGGTGGAAGTGGATATTCCCTAAAGTTGATTATTTCATATTAACAGACATAAAAATATTATGTTAAAATGGTGAATTTATAATAATTATAAAACTGTTTATGTTATGTAATTAATCATATTTTATAAAATCTGTGTAAATACCTATCCACTCCTAATAACAAAATAATTAAATTGAATAAATAATAATAAAAACTATTGCTACGAGCTAAAAATATGGATCATATTCTTAAATATGTCGATAATTAACAAATATAAGATTTATTTTTTGATATTAACAATATAGGACTTGAAGTTGATCCTGGTTTTGATATTAAAAACTATTTTTTAATTTATTTTTAGTAAAGTATTTTACTCAAAGTTAATTAAATTATTAGAGAAATAAAAGGATCCTGATGATAATATTAATTAAAAATAGGGGTAAAGATATTCAAGTTTGAAACTAAAACATCTTTACATCAATTATCGCTACAAGGAGCTTAGATTTATAACGTTCAAAGACAACTATCTGCTAAGGAAAACAATTAATTACCTTGCAAACGTACATTATAGATGTATAATAAGGTGAAATAATAAGGTGAAATATAACGTAGTAAGATAATATATAGTTGTAAAACAAGTATAATAATATATGGAAGTTGTAAAAGATATAAAGGCAAAGTAGGTTAAAAAGGTAAGTGAAAAAATATATTTATACTACATTATCACATAAATTGACTTCCGCAAGATAGGAGCGAAAAGTGTGGTCTCCAGGTATACCTAAAGTAATAAAGCTATTAGTATTAGATCACTTGTATTTGATGAGTACATATTATGAATATGGAAGCGTTAGCTCATTATTAAGTTCCCACAAAATTCATCAAAATTCCCTAAACCACCGCAAATAAATTGTACCTTTAATTCTATGATTTATTCATTTACAATATTACAACATGATACTGAACCAGTATAAACAAAAGTTAAGTGAGTTGATATATTTACAATATTAATTACGAACCTTAATAGTAATAAGAAAATAATATAATTGTTACATATACTATTTTATCATTTATGTTATATATATTATTTATAAATTAAGATTAAATTGTTCTTCTAAGTATTATTCCTTCTGGACAAACAAAACGGAAGTCTCACATAATTTTCACCATTGGAATCGTTGGCATATACTAAACTTGCGGGTAGTTCTGCTGAACAGCGTACTGAATCATTGGTGGTTACGGAACGAGTTGCTCTTATTGAACTTATTACTGAACTTATTGCTGAACCTTTTTCTCAGGTCTAATCGCACAAGCGAAACAGCAAGAGATCAGGAAGCCGAAGAAACCGACAATAATCATAAAGAGACCAATACCAGTGTTAAGGTAAAGGAAGTTTGAATCATACCAGTAGTCCAAATCGTTGTTAGAGTCCATGTAATACTTTGGATACTCCATGTCAACAGGGATACACATAACCGTGATACCACCGACGAACATGCACAAGAACATAAAACAGAATCCGGTAATCACACAAGCAAATCTTGATTTCATCTCAAATAAAGTGGAGATACTTACTAAACATGCATGTTTATTGAGGAGTACAAATAATCATAATAATATTTTACACTACAATAGAACTGAGTTATTTGCGTTCTCAGAAATCATTGTATATACAATTCAATTACATAAATTTGTGTTTATACAAATTTAAATTTATGTTTAAATTATAATATAAACAAAGGTGAGAGTGTATAGATGTAATTTACCTTTAATGCAGCTATCTATCATTGTACTGAACGACTTACTAGCAATCTGAATATAATAAAGTATCTTAAATAAAGATACTACAATTAAGAGTCTTAATTATAATTAAATACGGGGTTAGGGCCTAAGCGTTAGGCACTATTCTTCACACATTATTAAAATGATCTTTCAACAACTTTACAAATGATTTGAAGAAAATTAGGTAAGTTTATAAAGTATTACATAATTATAATATATTATAATTAAAAAACTAAAATATATTATATAATTATAATAAACCAGGAAACTATACCAAGATAGCACGATAACATATAATTTGAATTATAAAGGTTTCGCTTTCAAGACTATGAGCCTGAACAGGAAGAAACTGATTAAAGAGTTATGACATTGTTCCATGCTCTAAACTTAGAAGCACTACGCGTTGCCGCTGATACGCTAGTCCCAAGATTTATACCATCCCAAAGATAGTTACAAAGATAACTTCCGAGATAGTTGCAAAAATAATTTCCGACGTCAATAATGTTAGACCAAGTTGTTAGATGGTATTTATCAACTTGAAATATTAAAGCTTTTATAGAATCTATATACTGTGAACTTAGGTTGTCTGAGGAGGCTATTCAGAGTGACAATCCTAGAAGATGAGGTATGATATTGAGATTAGTTTGAGGTAACGTTATGTGTAACTAAGTTTGGATTTGTGGATTGTCATGATTTATGAGATGAAAATGGAATGATTAAGTTGAGTCTTAGTTCTGATGATAAGATTACAATTAAGTCAATTTATAATTTGAACTAATCATATTAGACTAGCTTGAAATTTCATATTTTGACTGAGCTTTTGACAATGATATTAGAGCTCCAAGGTTCAGGCGTTTTCAGGCTTTCCTCATCAGGAAAGTTTTCTTTATTTACAAGGATTTTTGATTTAAAAGTTTTATTTCGCCCAAGACTTGGAATTGATTTATTCCGTTTAGATTCTATTCCACACCACGAAATGAAAAATTGCAATATGTCCACTTCCCATTGAGAATGTGAGTTCTAGCGCAAGGAAAATGGATGGATTTGAGCGCAAAAATCTAAAATACGAAAATGACACTTAAAATATATGAGTTTGCATTGCAACTTTTATATAACCATCAGTTTCCCATAATAATTGAATAATAGCACAATAGTAGTATATCTAAATCTAGCTTACTCACTTTATGGAGCTAATTAAACTATTTGCTATACTTCACAAAGCTAATTGTTTCTGAAGTCAGATTCAGTCAATACCATTGCGTAACGCTATAGTCAAACTGTAATAAACTAAGAAGCTGCGTACGTGTTCACCTACCTACGTTCGCTTAATGTGTTACTTATAGTCCATAATGTTTAAGAGTATTTGTTTCAGCTAAATTAAGTTATATCATCGTTTTTAGATTTCCAGTGAGTCATATATTGTTAATAAAAATCATTATATAAAGAAACCATTCATATCTAGTATTCGTTATAAAGTAAAGAAACAATTACATCATTATTGTTATTGCACTCTTTCTGACCCGATTTATTTATAGTATCATTGCATAATAAAGTTCAGAAACTAATTAACCAGATATGAACACTTTATTTCACTTTATTTTCATGATGCATTTTTGAGTTTTGCTGGCTCAATTACCAAGTCAGTTTATCCCTAAAATTAAAAGCCTATAAACATGAATCATTAACTTAATTTCTACTTTCTCAATTTATGTTGCAAATAAACCATAAATTTAGATTTTTCAATTCTATTTTTATCTTAAAGTTATTCAATTAGCGTATAAAGTTATATTAACCTAAAAATGAGATACTCAAAATACGATGGATCACATATTAATATCCATTTTAAGATATTTAGATATATTTAGATTTCGACAATGATTAAATTGTAATATTTTAGAATAAATATATATTAATAATTCCACGGGTTGTGGCACAAACAATGTAGAAATTGAAAAATCTAGAATTAATTGGGGCGAGTAGAATAGCAGCTCATTAAAATAACAGAAAGAAGATATAATGAATTCTGTTTAATGCGAAATCGCCAAATAGGTTCAAATTAGCAATAACGCTCTTCTTAATCCAAATCAACAATACGTAAATTTGAACGCGATTGAACCCCCGATAAATCAAATTGAGTAATCTAATATATCAGTTATGTTACCCGAATTATTCACAGACAAATATGAAAACAAAAACGAATCTAATTAATTGGATACTAATTTAAACAATAAGAAAGTAGATTCCATCCCACTTCTTCTCGAATTTTGCGCAGATTTCATTCAAAAACGTAGCGCCCTGTTCAGCTGTGAATTAATTCATTTCGAATCAGAACTTTTAATTCGGTCCTTAACTAATAGATTTGGTTTTAAATTCGCAACCAATATTTAAGCCGTCCGAATTCGCGTTTGTTTTCAGTACTCTCTGGTACTGCTAAATTTAACATCTAGTTCGCGCGGAGTGGAACCGGCGAAAGGACGAAGCGGAAAATGAGTGAATTAATTGATGCATTTGTTATATGCATATTCCGAGATTATTTAGACATGTATTCATTAATTATTATCATTAATTACTGAGTAATTATTACATATACATGTATATTGAGAATTAATATCTAAAACTGCTAATTAAAATGCTGCTAAGTAAACTGCCTTTATTAAATAACTGCTAAAAAGTAACAGTTACAGTCGTTTTTGTGAATTATTTATCTAATTTAGATAAATAATTCACAAAAATGCACAATATATGTTTACCACTGTGAACAAATTAAACATATAATATTATTTGTTCCACTCCACATCAAAAATAGGTAAATGGAAGATGAACTCTAAAAAATGATGAACGAAATCCAATAATTAAAAGCGTAAAATTTAATTATAAAATAAAAACTTGATTCAGAAAATGACGATCCGTTCAAAAGCGTTCAAAAAGAAGAGGAAAACCAAGAGGAGCCGATTAAATGCAGAGACTGATCAACCAGTTTATTCTATATCGTTTATTTGAAAAATTTACATAAATTGATAATTTAACTCGTTTACACTCAATATATTTAACTTACTATAGAGGGGAAAATCCAAGGTCGCCACCTTATATCTGAAGGTGAAAATATAGTTAAACTTACTTTGAAAGAAGGAATCTTCCCAACAGATAAGAGGAATTTATTCTATAATATTTTAATATTACCACTCACTTCTCCAGTCCAAAATATTTAAATGCACTAAATTTAGTATCTTTTATACCAGCTGTAGTTGAAGAAATCGACTCTCATTAACATTCAGTGTATGATATGGTACCAACAACGTAAACATAAAGTTACAGCGAATTAAATATTTTCACATAATTCAAATACTCAAAATTATTGCTGACTGTGCTTCACTGAAATAATTAATTTCAATTGTAAGGGCTGGAGTGAAAGGAGTACATGTTACTAATGATATATAGTTTTGAGATTCCAGCAGCTCTCGTTATGGTAGTTAAAATACTGAAATGCAATTAACTTTGATTATTGCAGTTAAACCTTCTAGCCCGGAACACTTTTGATAATTTAAATATGTTAACTTATGTACTCCTAATTGTCACTTACATTCATTCAGGTTCGCTCTGATACTTTTCCCAAACTTTTGTATTTTTCCAAAAGTTGATTTTTGCAACTAAAAATTAATTTTTTGAGCCCCAGAAGAATCAAGTGGGGTTCACAGTTATATGATATATTACTATAATAGTAATATATTGTTCTTTGTAAATTAGAGTCATTTCGTGATTCACAAAAATATACAAATCTGCAATTCCATAATTTCAATATTTTGGGAATCGTATCAGAGGCCACCAGTATAACTACCATGTATAGTTAGGGGTGCATAAAGCAATATAATCACATTATATAAGGAGTTCTGCCTAGACGGTTATTTTGAGCACTATTATACAAGCTGGCTGGTTAAATTTTGGTATTAGTATTTAGTACTTATACTAATCCCTCCTTTAAGTCCGAAATTTAATATTTGAGTGATCTCCAATGATATATGGTATATGGTTCAAATGTTTGAATTAATTACTCTGAATATAATTTATACTTGAAATCTACAACTGAAATCTAATCCACTAATACAGGTTAAAGTCAAACAGATATCTTCAGATTTCACAATATTTCTTCAGATTAACAATGTATTTGATAATTTGCAATGTATTTAATTAAGTTGTATTTATTGAACCCACTTCAAATGGGTTGTGGATCGCACGCCAGTACAGTTACTACTTAAACCAAGCAACACATTTGGTTAGTTCCATTACCTAGCAGGCTTCCTCAAATAATCAAACATTCTCAAGTTCAAGTATACAATTGCATTCCAGTCATTTCAAAGCAGTCAAAACTAAAAAGTACCATTCACATTTAATCCAGAAAGCTGAGCATTTTATAGAATAAATTGTCAGCGCTCAAATTAAATAATCCAGATTTGAACACTAAGCTCCACTCCTTGAATTTGCTCAAAACGAAACTTAACAGCCTAAAACAATAATAAACAATAGAAAAGCCCGAACTGCTCCCACTCCGAACAAAATCTATAAAGTTACTCACTTTTTAAGACACGTTCGAAAGCGTTAATTTGAACTTTGAAGAAATGGACCAGTTCATCGACCAAATGAATCTAGAAGAAATAAAAGATTAAATGAACGTGACGGAATGCATTGAATTCGTAAAAAATAATAAATGCAGCTACTTAGTTCAGAAAGCAATTTACGAACTCGCGTACAAATCCGAGGACGGATTCGTGAGCAAAGAAGAGTTTTAAAAGATTCGCTCACTGCAAGAAATCGTGTGAAATATTAGATTAATAACTTTGTTTTAATATTCATCGGGAATCCAATTTTAATTTTTTATCTAGCAGGATACGGAATATACAAAAATATAATAGTTATAAATGCTATTTTTAATATTTATATTCTAAACAGTAGGAACTCGAAAAAATAGAATCAAAGTGTATACTTTAATTTTGTGCATAAAGTCAAAGTTGAATCTAGTCTGTGTTATAATTTAATTCACACTCTTCATAACACGCTATGTTTGCAAAGATAACCGTAGTAGTAAATGCAAAGATAAATGTATCAAATCTTGTTTCCAACTTCATGTTTAGTAAATTGTAATACAAAGTCGTGTTTAGCTATTAAAAAAATTAATCAATTATTTCAAGTGTAGCCATAATATTCCAAGTCAAATCGTGCCCAAAATTACACTAAAATGAGATTTAGTAAAATACAAAGTAATTTGTATTGTCCTGTGTTCCCTATCGTAAATATCCAACAACGCAACAAATCGCATTTCACTCCAGCCAAATGAAAGTATACAGTCAACAGCTGCTTCAAATGCACCTGCTGCTTGAGATCAACGAACTTCAAGTCCAAATACAATAAATTAAAGAACTAATGACATCAAAGTGCCATATTAAAAAGGAGTCTGTTCAGAAAAGACAAATCACTCGCTGGACCGAAGAAGAAGACCAGCTGCTAATCGACCAAATGCACGCCGCAGGCACACAAAACTATAAGCAGATCCAGATAGTGACAAAGTCCGCTAGCCAGGTCTACTTCAGGCTCCGCTACCTCAAAAACGTATTTTTGCAGAACAAAGAGCTTTACCTGAATAAGACAGATTTAGGCAAGCTTAAGGACATTTTTAGCGAATAGTGAGAAATACTTTATACTGCTTTAATTTGTTATTCATACAAATAAACAAACTTAATATATCTTAATATCTACAAGATAGCTGAAACAACTTAATGCGACCTACTACATTACCTCGAATGCAGACCACCACCCCCTATTCACTTACAGACCCTCTGTTGATTTCCCAAAAAATATCAAGGAGTCTATAAGTGAGAGCAAATCTGGCTGTATTTAGCTCATATTTTATTTCAGATTTGGGTTTCCATTTCAGTTACAGACCCCTTTTCTGAAAATATTCTTCAAATATCAACATTTTTTGAATTTAATGTACATAATGACTTAAATAGGACGATGTATATTTAACACTTTGAGAACTGGAGCTATATTTTGTAACTTAAATAAGAACTTTAGAGGGCTAGTTTATATCAATATACTTATATAAGAATGTAAATAAATAGAGACTGCTCATCTCTTACTATTTCTCAAGTTATTGAAGAGGCTCACTTTTACTAATTTATTGAATTATCACAACAGTAATCTAATTAAAGTATGTGATATTGTATTGTTTAATTACTTATTCAAAGCGTATAATGCTTTTGATATTATATAGTATTTACTGGTCGTTTGTTCATTATTGTGGAAATACTAAAATTTAACGTCTCAGCAATTTACAATGTTATGATATTTATTAGTAATTCATTAGTCAGTTTTTATATTCATTTCATTTTATCTGAATCTTCGAACTTCCTTAAATATCTCGTGTGAGACAAACTTGCATTTTTAATAAATAAGTTACAGAATTTCTTTAAATTTTGGCGGAACTACTGCTTGTATAGTTCATTTATGCGTTTAAATATTTCATCAGAGAGAATCATAAATATTCTAATTTTTAGAAACTATTTACTTCAATATGCTTCAACATGTTCATTTGAAAAATGTAAGTCTGTGAAATTCAGTACTTTATCGCTTTAGATTTCATTAAGCGTTTTCTAAGTTAGTATTTGAAAAATTCGGGTTTTTGATCATTTGTATTGAAGTGGCAATTAATAAATAGCTTGTTAAATATATAATTTAATACATATTAAAATCTATAAAATGAATGAAAATTTACTAAAGATAAAACTACCAGATTTAAACCTAAACTGCTCAGCCCAAAAAATTCTCATACTTAAAATATAACTATTACAACTATACCAAAAGCTACTATCGTTATAATTTGCACGGATTCCGTGCACTGAGTTTTCAAAGTGTTAAGATTGTTTAGTTTTCTCGTTTATGTTAGTCTTAAAACACGTTAGAATCAATAATATTTAATCAATTAAATATCGAATCATTTCAGTTACAGACCCCAAATAAAGTTCACTTATACACCCTTTTATTCATAAATATTGATGGGGTCTGTAACTGAGCGCTTTTGGGGTCTGTAAGTGAATAGGGGTGGGGGTCTGCATTCGAGGTAATGTAGTATATATGTATCTTCGCCATTTATGTATGATGTTTGATTAAAATATTATTTATAGACATTTATTAATATATTTTAATTTATGTGCGAATTTAATCTTCACTTCACTTTAAATGGGTTGCGGTTCGCCAAAACTAGTTAAGCCGATGGTTCCTGAGCCAAAGCCGGTTGAGCAAACGCCTGATGAGTACATTCAAGAAATGAAGCTCAAAGCTGCTCAAATTGAAAACGCAGCCGAAGCCGAGCAGGAAGAAGAGTGTGAGGAGGAGTACGAAGAGGAAGTTGAGTCCGAGCCGATGGTTCTCCTTGACGACAAGCAGTCAGAATCCCTCAGGCCAAAAGCAATTAAGCCTCTTACTGCTTAGTTGTCTGATGAAGCAAAAATCTTGAGGAAGAACGTGAAGGCGCCTATGGCACTCGCCGCCATGCACAACGAGTAAACTGTAGTCCACAAACCAGAGTAGCCTATTCAAAAGCTAAACCCGAGCTCGTTTGAAAACGGAAGCGGTTTGAAACTAGCCCAAACATCGAATTCCCCCTCCATTCTTTAGGAACCGCTCAAGAAAGCCGCTAATAACGAACTGATTCAGAGCATCAAAAAATAATTGCCGCTCAACTTCAAAGCAGAATTCGAACAAATAGCTGGAAAGAAAACGCAAATAACAGAAGCGAAAATTCTGGACTACTTCATCGATAAGCGCGTTGAGCTCAGTGGAAAGCTGGTCCAGGTGCTGCTTGAGGTCACTGCCGATGGCGGCATGATCAAGCCGGGCGGATTCTCCATGCTCCTAGGTACCATACAATATTTACAGAACAAACACCAAATAATCAAAGATCAGAACAAAATTCGCTTCCAAAAGTAATAACAGAAACAAGCACACTTAACACAGGAGCTGGAACTGGTTAAGACCAAAATCGCGGCTATGAAACTCCAATTCGCAAAAATATCACCGCTTAGCACCGATTTCAACGCAAAGAGGAATAAATTACTCAAACTTTAAGAGCTGGAGAGGAAGCTCAACATCCAACTCCTCGAATTAAACTAAAAACAGGAACAAGAAAAATAACTGCTTGAACAGAAACATGTTGCAACCTTGCTCCAAAAGCAAAGAGATGAAGAGCAAAAACTAGAGCAAGCGAGATTCGAACACGAGCGCACGCATGCCCAGCTCCTTTTATAGCAGTAGGAGGAAATCGCTTTACAAAAGTAAAAATAATTAGAGGAGGAAGAGAGAATCTAAAACGAGCAAAAGCAAATCGAATTGGAAAAACAGATTCAATAATAGCAAGAGGTGGAAAAATAAAAGCTACTTGAAGAATAAATCCAGAAAGTGAAAGCTGAGAACGAAACGTTCAAGAAACTGGACAAAAACGGGGACGGGAAACTGTCGTTCGAAGAGGCGGCGAAAATCGCCCCAAAAATTCCAAAAACCGTTTTGAAGAAACTCTTCGAACTCGCGGATTAATCAGGTGACGGATTTCTACAATTTGAAGAGATGAACGCGTTCATTGAAATGATTGGAGCGGAAGAATACAAAGAGGTGGATGCAAATAAGGACGGAAAAATAAGTTTAAAAGAATGCCAAAGCTACTTTAAAGGAATTAGCAAGAAAATAATTTAGTAAATGTTCGAACTCGCGGATAAATCCGGAGACGGGTACTTACAAGAGGACGAATTCGAGGTGTTCAAAGAAATGCTGAGTGATAACTGACATTGCTTACACGATTAAAATATATAATATACAAGATATTTACAAAATAATGCACTGAAAAATATGAAAAATATTTTAATTATTTGTAAATCTAATCGTCTATAAACGAATTAGTCCCAATTCGAAATTAGGACACCTAATTGGACTTTATGTCGCTGTAGACTCCCAGTTTTATAATTGTATAAAAGATTACTGTTTGCTAGTAACTACAGTACAAAGTACATTAGAATGTTAAGGAAATATCTAGAGTGAAATTGTCACTTTTAATAATATATTATTACTAGACATACTATACTTGACAAAATAATTTTAATGTTATTTATTTTTCACTTCTAAATTTCAAAATGAGAAGACATCACTCCGTAAATTACGTCTATACTGGTCACCCTTTTTCTCTGATGATCACATTTCCTTTCCTTTCTAAACGATGATCAATAAGAAAACAACAGCATTCCTCTCTAACCAAATATCTCGCGTGGTGTTATCACACGTCAAACCTCCTCAAAGAATCTCCATTAGTTCGAAAGACCTAATTGAGTTTGTTTTGGAGATCTTTTTGTTGATAATAGCTTTTGGTTGAGTAGGGGAGTTACGTGTTATTGTGTTTGCGTTCTAAATTTCAAAATGTAGGCAAAGAAGTCGTGACATACAAATATCAATAAATTAGTCAGTAATTGATTTTCCTAATTAAAAACATTCATAGGTATTATAACTCAAACCGTTTTTAATTCTCCTGAATAAATTCATAAAATATTCTGAATTAGCATTTCTAACTTTGTAGTATAGAAAGTGAACTGGCGTCTGATCGAAATCCGAAAATCATAAGGAGAAGCAAGAGCTTATTTCATGTTAAAGTTGACCACAAAAGATAGACGGTGTCAATATGGGGTTGGGAGTTTTTTAATATTTGATATTATTTTATATATTTATATACATTTTATGATATTCCACTAAATTCCGCTCTAATAATTTCCCCAAAACTAAAATTTACTTTAACAGACAAGAAAATGGCATATGTTAATAAAATTTGTCTGTGATAATAAAGCCATTAACTATAGAATTGACGATGAGGTGTACTATTTTATACAAACATGAATATATATGTACTTAGAATATTACATAAAAGCAAAACTTAATGCTTGAAATATTTTAGTGAAATTTCTGTTGAATTTCATTGCTTAAACTCATTCAAAAGCTGAATCATGTGCCTGAATTAACATTATCAAAGACTTTAATCATTCTATCAAATTTGTAACTCAATATTATTACCTAGAAGCTTTGTAGGAATATTTCCTAAAATTCATTATTTAGAGATAAGTTTAGTTCAGATTTTAGAGATTAGCCTTAGCACTCAAAAGCTGATTGTTTAATTGAATTCGCTTACAATATTAGCAATATTCTTTGTATTACGAACCATAGTTTAAGTCCAGTGGATGAATTAAATAGTTATTATAAGATCTTGTCCTAATACACTAATAATTACAAGGGCTTTATGCTTGAAGCCGTTTGCTTCATGTTCTTTACATAAATATTAAACTTCAACAACTCGATGATAAATAGGGTTATAAATTTCATATTCCGATTTTGTATAGAATTATTATATTATATATTATTATGAAAAATAAGTAATTCATTGTTATTATAGCCTTCAAAAACAGTAGATATAACAATACTATATAGTTAAATTTTTGAACAATATATACTTTAACAAGTCTTTATATAATATTTCATTTACATGAATGCTATCTAATTGTAAAATTCAGCCAGTACATTTTGTTACTTGTTTTGACCTTTAAAACCACGATTAATATAAATATTTTACAATACGGAATTAAAGTGGAATTTAATATATCTATAGAAAATTATAATTATATAAGTAACTATAAACTATTATACAAACTATAAACTTAAATAGCAAGCAAATTACAAAATATAATTAAAATAGTATAATATTATAAGTGATAACAACAATACCAAAAACATTTGGATGTTTATGCGAGAGTTGTTCACGAAATATATAATAAGAAGTATATATGTAAAATATAAGGCCGATTGGAATTAGGATACAGTTATCAGTAATATATATTTTCAACATTTTTTATAATTCAATTCAGAAATTGTAATCTTCAAACATTAATCTATATTTTGTTAGTACAAGTAGTACAAAGTCATAATTAAATTAGGCGTACGTTATCCATTATTTGTTCTATCTTTATTGAACAAAAATCATAAAATGTAGTGTATGGAAAGTTGATGAATAATTTATTAAAAATGATAATATTTATACTGAATGTAGTATAGAGTATTTGTATTTAAAATATATAGTTTTTCATTCCATATTCCAGATTTACAAAAATCGACACCGTCTATGACAAAAGTTTCAGAAACAATAAAAATGAAAGGAAGTGAAATTTTACTCAACATATGAATCCTCTACCTAGGCGCGAGGCCTCAACTATATTGAGTATTAAAGTTAAGTACACCATGAAAGAGCGAATTCCACCGAAGAAAAAATCCAAAGTTATCTTGGTCTTGGTTTTCGAACTTGACCTTGATAAAGAACCGGAGAAGAACTGGATATCTGGTCCAAATCTTAAATTAAGAAGTACTGAATAAAAGTAGTAAGTTGGCAGAAAATAAAGCATAACGTTGTAAATTTAGAACTCAAACAAGAAGGGAGTTACAAAATGGAGTAAGGTTGATTGATTCGGATAATTTCTCTCTGTGGAATCTGGTCTAACTACAGAATTCAATTATAATATGACTCTATATAACACTATTGAAGCAAGACCTGGGTTGGCTACAAATTGTATTATATTCCACACCAGGTTTTTGAACATTTTGTTGATTCAAACTAAAGTTTGGTATGAGCTACAAAGTCGATCATTACAGCTTTAGCTTTTTACATTGTCAAGAATAAGATGGCATAATATTATCTTTAAATATTAATTCTCAAGAATGACCAAAGTGAAGTTGAGGATGTGTCGAAACATTCTTTGGCCGATCTAGTGCATAAAGATTGTCTATAGTGCCAGCTAACATTTATGAACATTGGACATGGAGTTCGTCTAAAAACTATATGATCACCAAGCAAATTAATTTAATGAAATGGTACGTAGAGGTGGTCATTAAACAGGGAAATGAAATAATCTATATTACAAGTACAATGTATACAATAATATATTTTAATATTTTCCTCACAACTCTCCTGAATATTTCCTTAACATTCCAATGTGCTGTATACTGTATATAAACGTATAAACAACTTTTCAAAATAGTTGTATTTTAATAACGGTTTAAATATGAGCTTAAGGTAATTAAACTAAAATATATACATACCGCTTTTACTAACGGATGTATATTTTCTTTGATAACAGAATCTCACATTATCTTCACCATTGGAATTGTTGGCATATACTGCAACTATGGCTGTTGATAGTTCTATTAAACGGCATACTGTATCATTGGTGGTTATTGAACAAGTAATTCGGATTGTTGAATTTACTGTTATACTTGCACTTAAACTTATGTCTTTTCAGGTCTAATAGCACAGGCAACGCAACATGAAATCAAGAAACCAAAGAAACCAAGAATTGTCATGAACAGACCGATTCCAGTGTTAATATAAAGGTAATTATAGTTGTAATAATAATCTAAGTCATTATTATAGTCTGTATGATAAACTGGATATTCGTATTCAGTTGGCACGAGCATTATTATAATACCACCTATAAAAATAACTAGGAACATGAAACAGAATCCAGTAATTACACAACCAAATTGGGATTTCATTAAGATGAAGTGGTAATTTACACTCAATTTAATATATTGAGTATAATTGTTGAGTATATTTAAATTTTACATTACAATAGAACTAGATAGTTAATATATGTATATATAGTCGATTATATTGTAATAGAATCTATTAAATAGATTGACGCTTATTAAAAATGAAAAATTCATAATATAAAAAATGTATAGGTCGATGACATACATATATTAGAGCATACGCAGATTTGAAATATCTGCGCATTTAATTTATATGCGTATAAAAATTATATGCACACCACGAAAAACATGTGCATATAAAAAAGTTCTGCATATCTTTACGTATGTGCATATTACTATAAATCTTACATAAATATATATTTTCCCACTCCTATCCTATAAATGGACTGAATTCATAACTGAAATAAGAATAAAAATATATGATATTACAATATTTATTATATTTCATTTTTGTCCGATAATTCGCAGTTTTCTTTAACATTCAACGTCTTAAATAGACATGTGTGACTTAGTTCATTTTATTCCATTGACTACTATAGCATGAGGAATTCTACTGATTTAACGTAAATCTTCATTAAAAGTAAGTGACCACCTAAAATACGACCGAATTATTTTATATTACAAATTTCTAAAGTATTTATACAAAAAATAATTTTAGAAATACAACTACATAAATATTAACTTGTTTTATATTTAATTTTATTAAATTGTATGTATTGAGCACTATTTTAAATGAATTGATGAGACAGTTTCTATCAAGATTAAAACGTTAAAAATTTAGGTTTCATGTTTGGAGTGAATATATTCAATAAATATTCAATATTTATACATAAATCGACTTATAGATATGTTATAGGGTATTAATTCAATTAGTACTCTATATTTAGAATTTGCGCTCTAATTTAACATCTATATCAACATAGGTTAAATGTTGTTATTGTGAATACATTCAATTAATTAAAAGATTAATTATTCACTTTAACAATCTCAAAGCAAAGCTATTTCAAAATGGAGCTCATAATTATTATGAAAAACAAGCATATGCTCTGAAAATACCTTATTTTATAGAATACTATTATTTATGTATTGAATCAAACGTTTGACGATGTTTCGTTTGGAAACTGGATATTATATCATCTGTTTAAGCTAGTCAACGTTTTTCTCATTTATATATAGTGTATATTAATAATTTATTGGTATATTAATTTTATATATATAAAAGTCATAATAATCATTTAATATCAGCCAAAACTTATTCTGGCTTGTATATGCAGATCTCAATTATATGCGGATATCGGAGTGGATGCACAGACGATTTTATGTTCGCATATTTTTTTACATCAGATTTAAAATATATGCGCATAGTCAGTTCATATATATGTTCATATGCACATACTTTTGGAATTCTGCGTATGCTCTATTATATACTACTGTATCATTTAAACTAAATCTTAAGGATTATGAAGGCGTGAACTCCCATAAAATCAAAATGCCTTTTTCATTTTGGTGTATATTTACTTAAATATAATTACATTGGATTGGTAATTAATCCTGAATACAATTAATGTGATTGATATTACTGAAAAAGAAGACACCACACCGTAAATTACGTCTATACTGGTCACCCTTTTTCTCTGATGATCACATTTCCTTTCCTTTCTAAACGATGATCAATAAGAAAACAACAGCATTCCTCTCTAACCAAATATCTCGCGTGGTGTTATCACACGTCAAACCTCCTCAAAGAATCTCCATTAGTTCGAAAGACCTAATTGAGTTTGTTTTGGAGATCTTTTTGTTGATAATAGCTTTTGGTTGTGTATGTGAGTAGCGTGTTATTGTGTTTGCGTTGTATCTTATTAGCCCAAAGTTTAAATCTGGACATGGCAATTATATGTGCTATGTATTTATATGTTTTAAATACAATGATGCCGTTGATACCATAAGTGGTAGCCCCACATAGTACTGAAAGGAGAGAATAAGTCAATTTTTAAATAAATTAGAACGAAATCCTGCTTTCACTCCCTGTAATACAGGAAGAAGTCCGTATGGAACTTACTATGTAAAACAACAAAACACAAACACAGATTTTATGCAGTTAATATATTGCAGAGATTTCGCTTTCAAGAGTAAATGAGCATGAACAGGAAGAAACTGATTAAAGAGTTATGACATTGTTCCCTGCTCTAAACTTAGAAGCACTACGCGTTGCCGCTGATACGCTAGTCCCAAGATTCATACCAGCCATCCCAAAGATAGTTACAAAGATAACTTCCGAGGTCAACAATGTTAGTTCAAGTGCCGAACTAACTTAGGTTGTCTGAGGAGGCTATTCAGAGTGACAATCCTAGAAGATGAGGTATGATGTTGAGATTAGTTTGAGGTAACGTTATGTGTAACTGAGTTTGGATTTGTGGATTGTCATGATTTATGAGATGAAGATGGAATGATTGAATTGAGCCTTAGTACTGATGATAAGGTTACAGTTAAGTGAGTCATTTTATGTTTTAAATACAATGATGTAATTCTTCATCATTTATTAATATATCATTTTAATATCATTTAAAAAGACACTTTAATCAAATTCCACTCCAAATACATGTTCTCGTCCTCTATGTCATTGAATTCCACTGAGAATTTGTCGGTGAAGGAGCGACAAAGAATCGCCTCGAAAAACTACCGCGAGCGTCAAAAGCTCGCCCAGAACTTCACAACGAACGAAATTGACGCGGTGCGCGAAGAAAACAATCAAATTCGTGCCCAGAATTCAGTTCTGAACGTTCAAATTATCAACCGATTCGATAAAATTCAACGGGAAATCCAATAACTCTCAAATGTCGTTCAGCATTTTATCACTCTTTGTAAATAAAACGATTAAACTGGTTAAATAGAAAATAATTTATAAGTAAACAATTAAAGGTAAAACAACTAAGTAAATAATTAAGAGCGATATGCTCAAAATTTTCAAACACAAAACGATTAAACATGGCCAGTTTAATCACAAAATCAATTTCAAGCCGCAAATTTTGAAAATAGCCAACTTTTGCCCGACCCCGAATTCCAAACCGATTTTTACTCCTTCAGTACCGACCACGGCCTCCTATTCATCACCATCTTCTTCATCCTCTTCGCCCTTCCACTCCTTTTCACTCCAAAAGCGAAAATGGAAAGCAGTTTTAAGTTCACGCCGTTTAAAGTGGAAACAAGGGAGATCGGAACGGACACGGGACTCGATTTGATCAAAAACGAAGTCAATGCGTTCTTCACAATCGGAGAAATCTGCAACGGAATCTGCAAATCATTTTAGGACATTTAGTGAACGGATAAAATATTATTTATTTAATTGAATCGAGATATAATTTAAAGGTAAAGATTAGTAAAAAGTTTTATAAATACTATTACCGTACTTATAGCTGAGCTGCTATTTCGCTTATAAGGGGTAGGTCAACTCACTTATAAGGGAGTTTACATAATGGAATTCCCTTATAAGCAATGTAAAACTTCCTTAAAAGCAAGTGACAATTCTTTAGAAGGCTATTTGTACGTTTTGTTGTTAGAGGATTTTTGTTACTGTTGTTTTGTTGGGCATTCTTAATTCTATTTGATTCTCCTCCTGTATAGCAGGTGTGAGTGAAAGTAAGATTTCGTTCTAATTTATCTGGATGGATGAATTGAGTGAATCGGTTGTCTCATTTAAATGCTGGCCTGAGACCGTTTTGCATTTTTTAATCGTTTAGCAGGACCAACAATTTTCGAAACGCATTACAGTTTGTTGATACATATTAAAATATGTCACTCTGTATAGTGAAAATTAGTTTGGTGGCTTTTCATTTTCCAATCATTTTTAATAATTATTTTAGTTGCATAATTTTCTGTGTATTATGTCATCATAGTTATTCTGGCATCATTTTTATTTTAGCCTTTTAATTCGATTTGTAATAATTGGTTGATAGAATTTTCAGTGTTATAATTTCACGTATTTATTAAACTACTGTTAAACATAGCCACTCCATTCCACTTCTTTTATAATGCAGTCTTTAATTGTGTTGTGTATTCACGCACGTGTGTAGGCTGTGAATTCTCCGTGCGCTGGTACTTTGCTTTTAAATTAGTCCTCATTTGGGTTTTGTGCGAAGTAATAGCTTTTATCTGCTCTTTAGCTTGATAGTTAACTGATATCTAATCAGTAGTCATCTCACGTTTTCATGTATTCGAAACAAGTGTAGAATTTAAATCTCACCGTTAAGTTCAGCTCTTCGGATTTCTTTTCCGTATTTGGTCTTCTTGATTCTCTTTAGTTGACCGATTCAACTATATTTGTGTCCTTACAGTAATTTGTGAATTCGGGCGCTTTAATTTGTTTTGATTGCGATTTGGTCGCCCAGCGTGGTACTTTCTCGTTTATAGCTAACGCCAGCATAGCCTCGGGTCTCGTTTTCTCTTCTGAAAACGGTGTCAATATTTTGAATTGTTCGATTTAGTATAGATTCGGTACCGTTTCCGCTGGTGGAGTGGTTCACTAGTTTAACGGAACTGTTGTATATATTGAAAATGTGATTATCGTCGGATTCAATTACATAGCGGGGAGCGGGTGGCTTGGTGCTGAAATTCTTTAAAATTAATTAAATATAAAAAATATAACCGTTTGCTCAAACGATGATATTGACCCGGATAATAAATTAGTCATTATACCTGAAGTTAAAATTACATGCACAACACCTCCTTAAAACTCCGGAGACCTAATAACAAACATTGTATGTGAGAAAGGAACGTGGCCTGTGTACGGTATCTGTTAAAAAGAACTCGTAAATGGAGGACAAAACAACAACGGGACCTTTTCGTGTTAAGGAGACTTTATTTTCAACGGGAACGAATGCGAGTGCTCGAAGGGGTTCATTTTAAGTTAAAACGAATGTGTTGGAATCATAAACGTACTTGACTAAAGGAACACTAAATTCGAGACACTGGACCTAAAAATACAAAATATGATAATTAAAAGCACTAATGAGACTCTGTTCGCTGTACAAAGCAATATGAGCTACGTTGAAAGCATGATCAAATCCAACGCAACAGCCATTGACACGAAAATAAACCAACTCAGCGATGTGGTAAAAACAAAAGTCAATATGACCCAGGTCGATTTCAAAATCCAAAACAAATCGGACGTTGGACATATTCACGATGAAAGATACTTCACCAAAGCCGAAGTTGACGAGCTATTTTTACCCATTTCGTGCCCAACAGGAGCCACCGTTGTTTCTGGTGTCTGCACATGCCCAAGTTTCGCTAGTTTAATTAATGACAACTGTGTCTGTCCGAAAAACGCTAAATTGGTTGGAACATCGTGCGTTTGTCCTTCAGGAGCCACGTTAAGCGCCATCGGCTGCACCTGTAATATCCCCAGTTAATCTATAGTAAATAATCTATGTCAATGCCCGACTGGAGCCACTTTAGCCAACGGGTAATGCATCTGCCCAACGGGAGCCCTCGTCGTTGATGGCGTTTGTACTTGCGCTCAGGGTGCTGTCGTAATAGGTGGAGCGTGCATTTGTTCTATCACAGATGCCATTGAAACTAACAGAGTCTGTTCCTGTCCAACTGGTGCAACGATTGTTAACGGAGCTTGCAAATGCTTCCCAGGAGGAGTTTTATCCGGTGATGGTCTTTCTTGCAGCTGCCCAACTGGAACTAACATGCAAAACGGAGCCTGCGCCTGCGATACCACCAACGCAATCTTCAATGGAGTTTTATGTGCTTGCCCAACGAACGCGAACAACGTTTCTAACGTTTGCACGTGCCCAGCCGACAAGCCATCTACAATCTCAGGAGTTTGCTGTCCGATCGACTCAACTGTTTCAGGTGGAGTTTGTTCTTGCCCGTCTTCTGCTCCAACGATCGTGACGAATAAGTGCTGTCCGACGAATTCGAAACTCATTGGTGGCGTTTGCACTTGCCCAAGTGGATCCTCTTTGGTGAATGGAGTGTGCACTTGTCCATCGAGCGCCCCGACTCTCATCGCTCAAGCGGCTGGAACTATCGACTTCTGCTGCCCAACGAATGCCTTCCTCGACAGCCAAACCTGCAAATGTCCAACAGGCTCTTCGATCGTAAATGGAGTCTGCACCTGCCCAACTAACGCCGTTATTACCAATAACGTTTGCGTTTGCCCAGCTTATTCTCCAACTGTCGTTTCAAACGTCTGCTGTCCAACTGGCTCAACAGTAACTAACGGAGTCTGCTCTTGCCCATCTGGAGCTTCCATTTAAAGTGGAATATGCACCTGTCCAATTGGAGCAGGCGTTCTCAACAACCAGTGCATGTGCCCGGCCGCCAATCCAACGTTAATCAGCGGTGTCTGTTGCCCAACCGATTCAATCGTAACGAATAACGTTTGCTCTTGCCCAGTTGACAAGTCTCTCGTCGTTGGGGGTATGTGCTGCCCGACTAATTCAATAGTTCAATCAGATTTATGTACTTGCCCACCAGCAGCTCCAGTTCTTATATCAGGTACTTGTTGCCCAACAGGTTCCTCTGTTTCAAACGGAATTTGTTCTTGTCCAAACGGAGCTTCAGTTGTTAATGGCGCTTGCTCATGCCCGAGCTCGGCCCCAACTCTCGTTAATGGTGTTTGTTGCGCCACTGGCTCGTTTTTGGTTGGAAGTACTTGTACCTGTCCATCTGGTTCAACGATTATAAATGGAGCATGTACCTGCCCCGCCGCTTCTCCAACCGTTATATAAAATGTTTGCTGTCCAACTGGCTCTACTGTCAACAATAACGTATGTCAATGCCCAGTATCAAATCCAAGTGTCATTTCTGGCGTTTGCTGCCCTACCAACTCAGTTGTAAACAACGGTGTTTGCTCTTGCCCAACATCTTCTCCAAGTATTATTCAAAACACATGTTGTCCGACTAACTCTGTAGTAACTAATGGACTGTGCTCGTGCCCGAGCGCAGCTTCCATCATTGTTTCAAACACCTGCTGCCCAGTTAGTTCTGTTTCAGCTTCAAATGGTGTTTGCTCCTGTCCTAGCTCCTCTCCATCTGTGGTTCAGGGAACATGCTGCCCAACGAATTCATTCCTCCAGAACTCAGTATGCACCTGTCCGACAGGTTCAACTCTAACTTCTGGGGTCTGCACTTGTGCTACTGGTTCCGTTTTAAGTGGAACCGCATGTGTTTGCTCAACGACAGAAGCGTTTATAGATGCTGGTTCATGTAAGTGCCCAGCTAACAGCGATAACACCTCAAATTAGTGCATTTGTAAATCTGGCGGCTCTGTTGTGAATAATGTTTGCAAGTGCGCTACTACGAACGCCTATTACTTGAATAATGTTTGTACATGTCCACTTTAAACCACTAACAGTTCAAATTCATGCTAATGTTCTGGAACAATTTAAACTTTCACGAACTTAACTCAAATTTGCTGTCCAGTTGGAGCAACGATGGTAAATAATAAGTGCACGTGCACTGCTACGTACATGTCAAGCGGAAATAGTAATTAAAATGATAACAGACTTTAAAATTATCCATTTTGGGGGTATTAAACTGTTGGTGTTAAGATGTGTTGTGCAAGCTTTGGAGATTAGTCATCTTGGGGCGATATGTGGTATGTTTGTTCAAATAACGTTCCTTTATAAACAAATAATAACCCTAGCTGGGTGTGCAGCGGTACATGTAAGCCTGAAGTTGTTTTCTGAAGTGAACATTAATATAATAATCAATACAGCACTTAGGCTAGCCAAATAATTTGTATTATATAAAAATATATTTAATTAGGACCGAGAAAAAATATGGCCGATTTTTTTGACATTAATAAATTTATTAAAAATATTTATTAGGGATAGTATGTAACACTATGTGTTTGGAGTGTATTCATAAAAATAATTTAAATTTCAGAATTATTAATATAATATTAATATAATATTATTAAAAATGTAATATTTCATGTATTTCAACTTATATTCAAATTTGTATCAAATTTTATATTTTAAACAAGAAGTAGTACTGTATTCTCCCTGTTAAAGTGGGGTTGGACGACCCAATTTTTTCGGGAGAGGTCACGGTTTACCCCCCCCCCTTTAACTAGGAGAGAATAAATCGACTGTGCGATTCGAATCTGACCGAATCTGTGGATTAAATCAAATAATTTACTAAATCTATCTAAATATAAGATATATTTGACAATATAAAATATTTTTAATGTTATTTTATAAGCAAAAAATCAATAACTTGTTATCATTTTTATATTTTTTTTATTATATTGTTCTAATATTCATAAATATTGCTACAATAGTAAAGTATTTTAGATTAAATATTATAATTATCAAATATAGTTAGATCTATTATATAATATTGAAGATTAGTACATTTAAAATATATTATAATGTATTAATACTTGTAAATATTTCTTTATGAATTATGATTGGAGTGGTAATTTAATGTAAAATTATGTAAAATATGTACAATTACGTAATATCTGTATTATATTGAAATTAAATCTATTTCAAATCAATTATGATAGCTTAGACCCTATGAAATGCCGGAAATCGAAAAAAGTGGTCTAGGAAGCGAGTAACCCCCTTTAACAGGGATGAACCTCAACCCCACTTTAACAGGGAGAATACAGTAATAGTCTATGGATTCCTTCATAAAGAAGAAATAAACATTACTAGATACTACTACCATTACATTATCTACCTGTATTACTTTAAACTGTAAGGAATATTAACATAAGTTAAAATTCCACTTTTTCTACAAATTTTCATTAATCTTTAAAAACCCGTGTTTCCCAGGTATTTAATGCTCATCTAAATCAAATATTTCAAAATTAGACCATTACTTGATGGATTAAATATCATTTATGAAGTTTTGCTGACAAGAACAATATTTTAACTAAGTGAGATTTATAGAGTTATATCAATACCTACATTATCTGTAAGTGATAATAGTTTTAAGATGTTTTAAGTTAACAATATATTTTAATGAATCAATATTCTTCAAACTATCATCAGGATTTTCATTATCTTCAACACAGTTTAGTTTTAATTCTTATAAATTTGTAAGTAAACCTAGAACATTTACATCTTTCAAATTACATGCATTTAATTCTAGTATTGTAAGAATAATCATGGATTTAAGTGGATTAATATCAATTCCTTCATATCCATAAATACACAGCTGTTTTAACTCTTAAAACTAACATATGTTTTAAAGTAGTTCTAACGAAAAAATTATTCATAATTAATCAACTAAAGAACTTCAAGATTTTTTAATTAAATATCTTGTATGCTGTCACCCATTTAATAACGTAAATTGTGTCTTTTTTCTTTCATTTTTTAGTTCAAGTAAGTTCAATCATTTCAAGTATTTTATCATCTATTTTAATCTTTAAAGGACCGTCGGGTTAATTTGGGTTTTTTTGTTTTCTATAGTTCTAAAAATTTATATATTGTTACATTATATAGTAAGTCGACAATTCAGTTTTTTCAATTTCAGACCCCACTTCATAAACAGAAAATGAGAAATATTAAACTTGAAGCCTAAAAATATTTCATAGCCATATCTTGCTTCTAATAAGCGAAATTAGTTCAGATTACTTATTATAGGATCTGAATACTATTACACCACACCTGTATCATATTAATTTAGTCAAATTCTAATATTGCCATGTAGAAAACAATTTATAGACGCGTTAATAATAAAATATGTAACTATATGCAATTAATATTGTGATAGTAGGCTTTCAAAATTATTATTGTTTACTACAGTAGGTAAAGTTAAATATTATCAATTTTGTTCTCAATATAAGTTAGCTGGTACCGGCAATAAAACATTATAAATACTTTAAAGAAACTGCCGTAACTATACTGTAATAACCCAAAGTTGAATGCAACAAAGAAAATGATTGTAACAATTATGAATACGGTAAAGAAAAAACAACTTGTAAAATTATGATAATGTAACATTATGTATCATTATGTGAACCATAATGTATTCATAGATATATGTTATAATTGAGGCACGCAGTTTAAGATGTGCGTTGAAACAGTCAGTGTGATTTGGAGAGATCATTCTAGGGGAACAAAACTTAAAAATATTACAGGTATAGGGAATTGAACCCGTGTTACCTAAACAGTACTCAATCGTACTACCACTAGACTATGATAGCATTATATATTTTATTTGTACTTTATATATCAAGAGGATCATCTGGACCAACGTGAAAGACATCGCAAGGCATTCGCGCAAGACGCCGATCGTCACGGGCTCGTCCATCGAAGGGGCCAAGGTGCACCGCGTGAAAGCGGACAAGCCGGGCGTGATCATCACCAGCCACGACATGAACGAGCTGGACACGCTCTGCGACTCGACCCTACCTGTCGGAGGGGTTCATCGTGGCCCAGGGAACTTCGCTGGAGCTCAAGCAGAAGGACGGAAGCGGCTACACCCTCACGATCATCGGGAAGGGCAAGCGCAAGCTCCAGGCCTTCAAGCGCCTCGCAGAAAGAAATGACATTCCCGTCGTTCAAAAGCTTTTAGTTGCTTAATTTATATCGGACATATTAGGTGAAGTGGTAATTTTTGCATTAATATAATAACTTTGAATAGCCTAAGTTAATGGTAAAAAGAAGAATAAATAGAAATAAAAGACAAGTATAGACAAGTAATAATATTATAAAAATAAGTAATGCTGTAAAGTTGAAATAGAGTATTACTTTTAAATAGACTATTACTTTTTTAGGCGTTTCACCTAGAATGATCTCTTCGTGTGATTTGTATTTTTAACTTGTTGATAAGTAAAATACAACATATTAAAATTAATATTGTATGATTATACTATTACGGATCTAGTTTTTATAAAATTATAATAAGTCCACTTCAAATTCTATTTTGGCTTATAACTTCCGTTTATCAAAATATTTTGTATGATGAAATGAGCTTCTACAAAAAATTGATGTTAGAACTTGGTCATAAGTTACGTTGCCCCATTTTCATATCGAATGGAAATAGTTTAAATTTTTCGAATTTATGAGTTATTCTCTTTTTCTACTCAACAAATATACAACAAACTAAATAATATAGATTATATTAGTGATAATATATTAGCTACTATTAATTTACCTACATTAAGCCGACTAAAAATTAGTTTGTGTAAATCATAAAATATTTAATGAATTACACAAATATTCAAGTTTATAAACTATTAAGTAATAATCAATATATTTATATACTATCTTGAAATAATAATCCGTTAACTTCTAATTATCTTCTTCATGATCAAAAATATTTATTGTAATTAATATTGAATTTTGCAGCAATAGATATAAGTAATATTAACTACAGTACTATTAATACTCATTGATGTTCTATATATTATATTATGATTCAAATGCTTTTAGTATTCTAGTTGTACATAATTAGAGTGATCTTAATTTCGACTCTGGATTTGATGGATATGGAGTGAAATTAAAAAGTGAACTATATACAACCTCTCACTAATACATATATCATATTTATTTTGCTCTATATTCTATTTAATTTTTTTGAAAAACCTCTGTGGGTGAGGGGTATTGGTAACGTATGTTTGAATTATATTATACTTAATAAATATATTTTCACTATAAAACATATGCTAACACATGTTGTAGGTTGAATATCTTGTAATTATTACTAAATTAATTAATGAACAAATGAAAAAACCATAAAGATCCATTAATTAACTATCAACTTATCTATCAAATTTAGGACGAGTTAGTAGTTTTCAATAACTCATTTTCCATATTAGAATGATTATTGTATTAAATTATTGTACTATTGTTGTTTAATTTATTGTTGTTTAATTTATTATAATCTAATATTTAAGTATTATTCCGACATAGTGACATTTATTTATCATATTTCTCTAGTCAATTGGTATGCTCCTGATAATAATTTGCAAGCAATAGTATTTAATATGTTATTCAGTAATAATTCATATGTGAAGTGAAATTTTATTGATTTATTATATTTTGCATTAATATAATTTAATATTAAGATTATTAATATTGTCCTAATATATGGTAAAATTATACACCTCAGAGGACTCGAACCTCTGTCAGCTAGCCAAAAAGCCAACATTTAACCACTGCACTACCGATACTATTATAATTTAATATTATTTTTATCAGTAAAATAACTTACAATAAAAGAAGTGAAATTATTATATAATTAAGCGATATTAATTAATTTGTGATAACAATATTGAAATATAGTTAGAATACGTACTCATTGAGGATTGAACCCTTATCCATCAGGTTATGACGGTGCTTAAATCTAATTCAAACAAATGTATCCAATATGTGTTCCGTCCTGTGGGTTTTTAAAGATTAACACCAGTTTTCAAACGCCGTGTGAGATTATTGCTGTATGGAAGATTTATAAGCCATATCGCATTAATATAAGCTTTCAATAAAATTCTATGTATCATTTCTATCAACATAACTGATTTAGCTTTCATCATTTTGGGAATGAAAATTGTATTTGGTCATAACAAAATATTATGTTGTTGACATATATAGATATATAAATCTTTTTTGAATTTACTTTAATTACTCTTCTTCGATAAATAAAATCATTTTTTAGTATATTTTGGTGATTATTATAATTTGATATACAAGAGCTAAATGAAGTATATAAGTGTATGTTAGTATTAGTTATATATAGAACTATATACTATAGCAACTTGAGATTTAAAGTCAATTACAAGAATTTTCAAGAATTTAAATATTGTGTCGTGAAATAATTTAGAATACTGATTTCATCAATAGTTATTAATTACTAAATATATATCATACTATAACAATCATTGACCCGTAAATATATTGATGATGATCAAATCAAATATATTTATTTTTTATTCTTTATCAATCATTAACCTAAATATTTTACAAAATTTTGTAAAATCATAAACAAATGCTATATGTTTGTAAGACTTCCCACGTATGAATTGTAATTTAATTTAAATATCAATTATATTACTTGCCAATAGTTACTATCTCAGAGTTACGGAAACTTTAAAGATGTTTCACGCTATAATATAATAGAATAAATACGAGTATAATGTATTTTTGCTGAAATATAACGTAAATATTTATTTCATGCATAAATTAGTCATTATAGCCTATCAGCAACAGTTCCATGACATTAGACTTTTTTCATGTTCTTCATTTAGTAAAAGTGTTATCATTCATTTGATTTCGCTATTTTAATTTTTATTGCAGTATATAATACTATATATGATTTACTGTATTTTAATATATAGAGGCGAAAATGAATCTTGGCCACCCCTTACCTTGAAGTGAAATTGTAGTTAGAATCTTTTTGATATTAAACATCTTCATGATAGCTTTAATGTATATTTTATACAATTTTATATTTCTTCCACTCTACTCTTGTCAAAAAATTCTAAAATACATCAAATTCGTATATTGTTTTAAACGGCAATAGCTGAAGACTTGGACTCTCATGAACTTCCAGTGTATGATAATGTACCAACAACGTAAACTTTAAGTAACAGCCCAATAATATATTTTCATATTCTTCTACTTCAGAAAGTTAATTATTGTTGACTGTACACAACTGAAATAATTAGTTTCGATTTTATGGGCTGTAGTGAAAGGAGTACATGTTACTAATAATATATAGTTTATAGATTCCAGCAGCTCTCGTTATGGTAGTTAAAATTCTAAAATGTAATTAACTTTGATTATTGCAGTTAAACCTTCTAGCCCAGAAAGCCAATGACTATTTAAATATGTTGACTTATGTACTCCTAATTGTCACTTACATTCATTCTGGTTCGCTCCGATAGGATTCCCAAACTGTTGTATTTTCCCAAAAGTTGATTTTTGCAACTAAAAATTGAATTTCTTGAGCTCCAAAGGAATCAAGTGGGGTTCATAGTTATATGATATAATAGTATAGTATAGTACTGATATATCACTATTAGTAAATTAGAGTCAATTCGTGATTTACTAAAAAATCAAATTGTGGAAATCAATAATTTCATTAATTTGGGAATCGTATCAGAGGCCACCAGTATAACTACCATGTATAGTTAGGGGTACATAAAGAAATATAATCATACAGTATACGGAGTTCTGCCTAGGCGGTTTAGTTGTGTTAATTATGCTTTCACTAATTTTAGTATTTTGAGCACTATTATGCAAGTTAGCTAGTTAATATTAAATTTTGGTATTAATATTTAGTACTTATACCAATCCCTCCTTTTGGTCAGAGTTCATATATTTGAGTGATCTCATACCACATGTAATTAAATTGAAGTCAACGAAAATAATAAATTAATTCTAAATATTATATTTCTTTTATATGCACCTAATTAAATAATATAATCTCACGGGAGTCTATGGCTTCAGATGTAGTCAGTATAAATGATATAAATATGTCATGTTAAAAAGAAATTTTAAGAGGAGTAGAGTGGTAATATAATATTAAAATAAAATATAAATGTTTTAATGTTGCAGCTTATTTCCCTCTATCAAATACAGTCTATCTACAATTTCACTTCAAGGTAGGTGGTGGCCAAGATTCATTTTCGCCTCTATATTTCAACTCCACCATGGATGTTAAAACATCATCAGCTATTGACGCTATATCAAATATACCATTGTAATATACAATATATACGTTAATACTTTGACTAAACTGCAATTAAGGAGAATTATGGTACTGCTAGTTTTGAAATTAGTAAAAGGTGTGTTATTCAGTTAGCACAATATTCCACGTATGAAATTAAATAAAAATCTCAAAAAATCACGACCATACTTCAAACAAGATTTTTCCAGTGGTTATAATTAAATATCAGCTAAAATGTAGTGTTACGTACTATTATTAGGGTATAAATATTGTGGGTATAATAATAACATTCACATTTTATTTAATACTTTATCTGTTTACCTCCCATTTCAATCACCATCTGATGATGTTACGCATTTGATAAAATACAAATAGTTAATATTGTCTTGGCTCAAACTTTCTTAAATCTCGAGAATCTTAGCTACGAACATTTATATTTTTTGCATTTAATTCTTGTATTAATAACTTTTTAACTGCACGGTATTTTTATGTTTTTGGCAAGTAACATTTTGTGTCGGAGCGAAATTAATTCATCAATGATGGCGGAAATAGAGCGAGAGCACCACACCACAGATGGATGACGAGTTATAGAATTCACATAACTTCTTATGAACAGTATATCACTGAAAAACTGAACACGCGATTTGATGATTAAAATACTTAATTTGACATCGAAAGTTTAATTCTGAACAATTTACATGCATGATAACTTAACATTTAAACATAAATTCATCTGATAAATTATTCATTCTTTAACATTTGCGCGATTTGAATTCAAATACTGAACAATTACAACCTGCTGAGAAGCATTTATTACTTAAACAGATAAAGAAAAATGAATAGTTGAAAATAATCTATTTACCTCAAATTATATAATTGTCATCAAGAAGAGTCATTTGGAGTGTTCTGATATTATTATTCAGATCTATATTATATAATAGTACAAAATAGTCATTCAAACAAATAGTGAAAATCTGAGATATTTTCTGATAATTGAGGAGTGACTATAAACTTTTACTTATTTCGTTCTCGGCTTAGACTATAAGCTCGCGTTTCCCAAATGTAAAACAATTTTTGAGATATGAGATTTTGCTGATACGTACCACTTCAAAATAAAGAGATATGATCAACATAATGAACCAATCTGAAGCATTTGAAAATGTCTCTAATATGTCACAAAAGTGGTCTCAAAAGTGGTTATATACAATACAACGTTTAATCACTAGTATCGCATTCCAAATCGTATCAAATTGAAATAATAAATTTGAAAGTTTGTTTTAGCCAGTGACCACAAATTAGGACCAGTAAATCAATGATTTGTTATGATTAATTAATATATTCAATATATATTGTGATATTCAAAGCAGTTATAAATAATTAATAATAATTATAACGATATTTCACTCAAATATCAAAAAGTAGAATATCAGTATATTCTGAGTCTGATGAATCACTTGATTCTTTTTGTAAATAGAGAGTGTCTTTTATTTCATTTGGACTATTTTAATTCCATTCAATGTCAAATCCTTAAATAGTCTAAGGAGAAATATTAACAATAGACGACCGAGCGTCCCCATCCTGGACAAAAATTGTCTTGGATTTGAATTATATTAAAACTACACATATAAGTATATTTTCACTAGTATTTTTTCCATCGACTTTTTTCTTATATTTTCACACTACTCTAGATACAGTAAATTTATAGTTATCTCTCTAAATAGAATGTTCTCTGGACTAGTACTTACAGTAACAACTATGCATGAATTAAAGAAATATATTTGCAGTTTTGGCTACTGCATCTTAACTGAAGATATTTTTAAACATATTTTTAACAACAAGTAATTTGTAGAATTTGTGAGGTGTTATTAATATTTGAATAAATTATTGTATGCTTGTTAGTTAATGATAAAATAATAATGGTTCATCTTCAAATATCTGTAGTTATTGAATAAAACTTAAAATTAGAGTTCAATGTTACTACTATAACTCCCCTAATATACAATACTAAGAAGAGTCAATATCATATCTATATTACTAAATGAAGCTTGTATAATATTACCAAAATAGAGGAAAATTATATTTACTATTTATGTATATCTATACACAAATATTCTGTATTTTAACTACATTGTAAATCATTGAGCACAATTAATCCAGAAGAACTAAACCACATTATTACTAGTCCAAGCTAGTATATTACAACAATTGAAGAATGATTCCACATCATTTTATACAAAACCATATTCCACTTCAAATAACACTGAAAGAAGATAATCACTGATTTTAATTGACAACAAGAATTTTTAAACACTAAAACTAGCATATCCGATTAAATAAAGTACATAAAAGTTCTATGGTCAAAAACTATGATATAATTAATAATTAATTCAAATTATATTTTCTACTACACTGGAGTGATGTAATTTATCGTGCAGCAATGTAATTAAGAGCATCTTTGTAACAATGGATTCACTCCATCGATGTGTGTAATTCATCTATGGTTATAGTATTAACACTAAGCCTCTCGAATTACAAAGAGAGCTTCCAGTGAGTACTTGTATTATATTATACACACATAGGTGGTGACGTACCCAAAAATTAATTTTCCACTCCATGAAATTGATGATGTTCGACAGAAGAAATTTAAAAATAATCAATAACAAAGGTTTCTATTTCAGTTTCAGGTACCGTGGATCCGGGTGCAATCATTTATTGTACTAATTATATTAGCACACGATCTAATCGAGACTTATGAGAAATATATATAAGAAAATTTGGACCTGCATAGTTCATTTTACAGAGTCAGGACAATATTAATGTTGATTATTGAAAATAATCTTTTACAAGAATAGTAAATACAGCTTCAATCTGTAATACGAGAAACTCAAAAACCTGACTTTGGACCTGACTTTGGTTGACGGCTAAAGGTCTATCGTTGCTCTGTAGCAACTTGAAATTCATATTTTAATCTCATCTTTGTTCTATTTTTCCGCAGTATAGTTTAAACAACTGAAGTCCAAGTGATTATATATTATATTAAGGTATTATATCTTTATATTACATTTAGTAATCAATTTTTAATTTGACAAGCTTGTTAAATCAATTATAAATATATCTTTTTGCATATAATGAATTTTACATAAACCGCGGAATAAACCGCGGAAATCAGCATTTTGATTTGATTGCCGCGTTATAATTTGGTTTTGGTGCCGCGTGTGTACGCGGTTTTTTCAAAAAGGGACAGCTTACATGTATGTCTTGGTTGTTCGATACTTCTTGCTGTATTATTCAATACAAAAATATGTTAATTGTGAAATTTACGTATTAATCAATAACTTTATAATAAAATATGTAATATGTTTATCCACTCCAATGTTTGATTAGATCAACTTATTGCTATCCGGTTCTATCTTCCTTTTTTATTTAACTAATAAACTCTTTACTCATTAATTTAATAAAAACGATATAAACATCGTTTTTCTGACACTTACTCATTTTCTTGTTTACGTTTTAAATTTAAAGTTTAATATTCCTAATTTGATTATTTAACTTTTGCTGTTTTCTTTTTGTAATTTTATTCGCTTGAAAACGCGGATTTTATTTGCGATTATATCTTTTATAGTTCCAGAAGTAATTATTTGTTAAATTACCAAGATTATAATTTATAACATTGAGAACATGCTTTTAATGAAAAGAATGAACATTTAAATCATTTTAGTTTGCTTACCGCAGTATAAATGCTTACTAATGCTTCACATGATTTTATTGTTTAAAGGAAGTCCGAAATAACCAGAAATACCAGAGTATATGACATAAATCCTCAACTACATCGGATTTAACAATAAGTTCGAATTTAAAAGACTAGAATATGAAGAACACACCCAAATTCACCTAAATGAAAAATTACACAGTGTTGTAACAGAATGTGGACCAATTTAACATACCCCACCACCTGTAAATTAAATTTAAATGTACTACCAATAACAAAACATAATAAATAATATTTTCAAAGAGGCTGAAAACCCTATTTTCGAATTAAACAAACAATAGATTGATGGAGCGCTAGTTATGTAAGCTAGCTCACATTTATATACACTTCAAGCAAAGTATTAATTATAGTTACCTGTAAATATTACTCAATTACTACAATTCAATTAAATTCCTGAGTTATGTGTAACAAGTTTGCATTTACTTACTAAATTATCCCCACAGCTAACTCCTGATGAAATAAACATTTTAATTCTTTGTTGTCTTACATAAACAATTGGAGTATCAGGATATAACGATCATTTAGTTATAGCTGTTTAACACTACCTCAGCAAATTATTTAATGATAGATCTCCTAATCAAAAGGCAGCTATGTGCTGTGGATGGAGTCTTGTTAATGAATAATAGTTACTTGATCCAAAATTAGAAAAGATGTATTACTAATGCATGATTGCTAGTGATACTAAATCCTATGAAACAATATACAATTGCGTTAAGTATAAAAATGTTAATAGCTCTTTAGAGGCAATTTCGTGGATCATATCTCACTCGTCAGCCCTTATTAAAGATCAGTCTTTTGAAATTATGAAAAAACTGTACAGTGAAAAAGCTAATGAAATTTCAGATATTTTTAAATTCATAGCAGTTGATTTCGACTAATTAAACCAAGAAACGCTCATAAGATCGTAAAAACTGTTAGAGATGATGGGTATAAAATATTAATTTGAGTGACAAACAGTTGATAAATTATCAATTCTTGATATTGCAGTAAGTTTAGATCTAACAGTACTTAAAGATAAAGCATCTCACAGTCAAGACTACTAATGAAATATTTTTCCATTTAGCACTCTACATTGGAGCGATCGATCGATACTGTTTTGACGATCGATACATGAAGATTTGGTCTGTAATAAGGCTTAACATTTCCCAGTTTTGCTGGGAGAAAGTATAGGTTTTGCTGGGAGTTTGGAGATATTGGGAGATTTCTGGTTTTTGTGCTGGGAAATAACCAGCAATAATCAGCAATAAAAACATTAAAAATAAAAACTGGGAGATTCCCAGCAAGAAATAGACGTATCAGACCTGGGTTGACACATCAAATATCATTCAATATCAACGAAATCAAATGTCTAAGGTAGGTGTTTAATTGAGATTGAGCGAATTCTTTTGTATTATTATAATAGATGTCTAGTAATAAGAAGTTTTGTGATCGCGCTTTTGTATCAAAATGTTTCACTCCTTTCAAAATAATTATGAATAATCGCGTCTATTTAATCAAAAATTGAACAGTTTTAAATTATGTCACTAAAAACAATATATTCTGGGATTTAATAATGTTTTACATAAAATTGACCAAATACTGTTGAGTTTGTATTTTATCATATTTTTAGCTAAAATGATGCTTTGAATTTATTTAATTTCGTACCGAAACAATTACAATGATCAACGGTTTTGAACTACTTATAGTATATGCAACTAAACTATAATATATTTAACTTAAGTGTATATGTTTATATATGCTGTTATAAAATTATATATCAACTGACATTGTTTTTTGGAGTGATGTAGATATATTCAAAACCTTATATTATATATTAGTGTATGTTATAGAGTAATGTAATGGAATAAATGATTTAATTATCTACTTCACTCCAACTCCTATGTTTTACCATTTTGAGCTACATGTGCTTTTTAGCCATAGTCTTTTAAATTTATCTTATATTGATCATGCACTAGTAATTCCCCTTCAGAAAGCCAGAAGTTTTAATGCTTAACATTTTCATAAAAAGTGAGAAACAACAACTCTGAAATCTGCACTTTTTAATCACGTCCGGGAAGTTTCCTTATTTCGCTTTTGATATACTAATCCTTGTGAATCATTTGAATCTCGATTCATTTCACTCTATTCTATATTGCAGCTCTTCAAAATTGAGTGTTTTTACATGAGAATCGATAATATATTTCTTAGCTGAATATAATTTATGAGTTAAATTCGCAACCATGCCAAAGCTTGCTGTATTTAGGTAGAACTATGGATAAATGATTTAAATATCTGTTAATTTTGTAAGTCAACTCATGAATCTCAATAATATTAAAATTGCTTAGAAGAGGGTTTACATTTCTCTCGGATTAATTTACTTCAAAAATATAAATGCTTTCAAGGATACGTATACATGCAGCTCATAGCCAGCCCTGGTTGTAAATGTAAGCTTGATTTATTACGAACTATAAAAAATTAATTGTTCTAAAACCGAGGTGGTATTCATAATTAAATAAATTTGTCGTTGATTTCAGTGTTCCTATATTAATTTACTGGGATTATGGTTGTGCAGTGCAATGATCTCGTATAAACCTTCAATTTAGGAACTATTAGCTAAAAATCTTGGTTCTAAACTGTGTTCAAAATGATCAAGATTTACATGCTTCTAAGCTTAAAATACAGCTTAATATGAGATTTGTACGTGTTCTATGAAAATTTAGAATCTATAGCACCATTATTCTAGTAGTTACAGCTACAAAGGAATCTGGACTTGATTGACACTTGAGCTGAATAAGTTCGCACATTTCAGTGTTTTACAGTTAATTTTTGATATTAAAATACAATTAAAAGCGCAAATGACGTAAGTCGACGGACGCTACAAGTGCAGTTTTCTTTCGATATTAACTTTGAACTAATTTTAGCTTTATTTACGTTAAAATCGTAACATTCCAGGAATTGCATTTGTAAAATTATGATTCAAACGGCAACTGATTATTTCTTGCATTAAGCAGACGATTATCAGGGCGTGGGGTTATTCCGCTCTTGAATTAGGATTAGTCAGTTTCATTCTTAAAAGGGAGAAGATATAATTTATTTCGCGCCCATCTCGGCCTAACAATAACAAATACCGATTTTAAGAGTTATTTTCATACCACTATTATGGAGCCAGATTATCATTTTACAATTTGGTGTAATTGAAAACACGTTAATCATGATAGAGTATTTTACATGAATAACACAAAATAATAGTACTGGTCGTATATTCCCAATAGCGCCAAACTTTATTTTAAGTTAAACTCTTGATCAAATGAAAATTTAATTTATCGTTTAAGTGAAGTGGTTAATATTAAAATATAATCCAAACACATACAATTGTATATAATGAAATATAAAAAAGAAACTCTACCGGTTTGTTAAAAATGTCACTGCATATAAAATTATATATGCTGTTTTATTTATATAATTATCGAAGTCCGTCTAGTGCTTCAATATTTATCATAAATTGTTGATTTTGAACAATAATCTAAATGAGAGTATGGAGTTGAACAAGAGTCGAAATAAATATAGGTTGTTACTATTAACTTCTAATGGTTTGGCTATAAATAGCTGCTGGGAGTATACCAAAACCTCCCAATTGTGCTCTCAGTCACTTTTGCTGGGAAATGTTAAGCCTTAGTCTGTATCGATCGATAATCACCACTCCAAAGCTTGAAATTAACAATGATAATATGACTTACAAATTGAAATATTAAAGCTAGATACTTATAACATTATATAGACATTATATAGACATTTCATAAGTATACAACATTACCTCACTCAGAAGGGTTGCATTTTCGCCTATAAGGGTTAGGTCAACTCGCTTACAAGGGGGTTTGATATCAAATAACCCCCTTGAAAGCGAATGAGAAAAATAACTTTTACAAAATAACGTAGTTATTTTGAATTTTTGACTAGAAAATTTCTAGTCAAAAATTCAGCTTTACAACTTTAGCTTTATACAAAATGATTTATAGAGTGATCTAATTGTATTCATGAAAGTTTGAATATAAATTATTTTTGACATAATAAGTTCTAAGCATTCAAATATAAAGACATTACAGAGGGTTGGTAAAAAACGCTTTTCCCGAATTTGTGATTTATATTTACATATGTAAGCCATTATATATTTTAATAATTTTCTGTAGATTTACTTTTGTACGTTAGGGGTCTTGGGAACAAGTTAAATGCATTCTTAAGCATATATTTATTTATTTATTTCCTACATATTCCATTTGGAGTGTTGATTTTCAATATTAAAACTTATACACACACTCCACATATGAATAGGATAGCCTGAACTCAATCTCAGACTGCTCAAATTATTTATCAGCAACCAAAATATTCGTCAATACAGACCATACCATCATTAAATTTGATTACTCTCGTTGTTTCGTAGAATTTTAAATTCTATTTGCTTCACGTACTTTAACAAATATTTGGTGATGATACTGTGGTCGCCAAGCCAACTTTGATTTCAAAAAATACTAACTATTTCAAAACTATTTTTTGTATTAATTTTAACTATATATTAACTCAATGTTTAGTAGCGTCTCCTTTCTATTTTATTACTTCTTCTAACCTTTTGGGCATAGAGTCAATCAAATGATTGATGATATCTAACGAGATTTACTCCAACGCCCTCTTTACTTCTTCATTTAATAAGTCATATGTGGTACATTCTTCAGGGGAAATGTTTGACTTCAGTGGATTCCAGCAGTGAAAAAGTGGATTTAAGTCTGGACTCATTACTGGAAAGCGATAGAGCTCAATGTTGTTAGCAGTATAAAAGTTTTTCATATACTTACTAAAATGTGTCGGGGCGTTATCTTGTTGCAACTTCAAGTTATGCTATTAAGTGATGGAAGTGTAACTTGTCTGAGAACTTAAGAATTGACAATTGAATTCATGGTCGTACCGCACGGCATAAACCATAATGGACCCTTATATCTATAGCTAATCGTACTATAGATCATGCACGAAAACAGTCCATATTTTACACTTCGAGAAAATACTTCGGATTCCACTCGTCTTTAGGTGTTCTGAGCACTCTACTCGCTCGATTTGCATAGCATTTTGAGCGATACTCATCGGTATACTAAAAAGTTCTCCAATATTCAATTGGTTGTTTCAGGTTCATTCGAGCAAAGTTCAAACTTTCCAATTTATGCTTTTCGGTAAGTTTTGGCTTTATCTTAGCAACATAGAAGCTTAAACTGAATTTGGCCAGGAGACGAGATACCGTTGTTAGAGACATGGAAATTCCACGAAGGGCTTAGTATTTTTCAGCTATGATTCGTCGAGTTTCGAATCTATGGCTCTGGCGATATTTAACAACGCGAAAATCTCAGCTTAGTCAAATTTTCTGACACTATTATCGGCATGAGAAGCTTCTAGCTTGCCTGTAACTTCAAAGTGCTTAAAAATGGAATAAACAGTTTGGAGACTACATTGAAGGCAACAAGCAATGTATTTCTTGGTTGCAACAGTTTGTGATTCTGTTTCTCACATTCTCATCATTATGCGACGCTCTTGTATTGTGATCCGTCGGCTTCGTGTGTGCTTCGTCATTTGAAGGATGAAGTGAAAAAGAAATGAACCGCAGAATTAATTGAATATGTTATAATTAGCATAAATACAGTGATTTAATTTTCAAGCGCAATTATTACATAAACATTTGTTAAAATCAAAGTTGGCTCGGACACCACAGTAAGAATATTATTTGATGTATTATTCAGAACATTTAAACCTTATAATTATTGCACGCGATAGAATAAGTACAATTTGATCCCATGAAACATTAGATATTCACAACTTTTGATTTTTCAACTTTGTTGGCTAAGCAGGAATTTATCTCCGTATTAAATATGTAGCAAATACACATATAAAATTGATTATCTATGATTAGACAGAATGCTTTCGTCTTCATACAAAAGATAATTTTGTTGCTATTTTGGCCCTTGATATGTAGGTTCATCCTATAACCTTTTTATATTATTATTAATGACTCTATTACTTCACTCATAGTTGATTTGTTATGATTTTGTGAACTTCTTTCAATTCTTTATTGTAGGAGTCCCTGTATTGGAGGTAGCAAAACAAGATCATCACCAAAGAACTACAAAAATTCCAGTTGAACAACAAATAGCTCAAGTTAGATCTCAACAAGGAACAACAGCTCGAAAAAGATAAATTCAACTCACACACGCTGAAGGACCTGTTAAACAGCCTACTTACCTGAGAGATGAACTAAGATTGAGCAGCCCCAACTGGATAATCATAAAAGAGAATGAAAAACTCCTGACTGTGAAGCGAATTACTTCATTAAATGCATTTACAACTAAGAAGCTGATCTTGGATTCAATGTCTAGCGGTTGGGAGTTGAAAGTGCCGCGTGGAGGTGTTTGTGGCTGATGCTGAGACTGGGCTTGAAAGTACCTGAATGTACTCGTGCAGGCAGAAGCTGTACGATAGAGGATGCGTAGGCTTCTTCTAAATGGACAAGGAGTTCAACGGTGACGTCATCATTCACATATATGGTCATAATGAAGTCCGTGTGATTGCTGAGAGGTCTCTGATTCTAGAAATTCTTAAAGATGCATAATTAAAGGTTACGGAGTGGTAACTAAAAGTATTTTTGATTCGTAAATTAGTTATTATGGCATAATAGTATTTTCACTCCTTAACGAATCATTTTAATATTGTAATTATGTAGTATTTTAGACGAAGTATAAGCTAATACAGTTAAATGTAAATTAGAAAAGTAGTATAACTTAAAATATTTGAATAATATTGATATAACTTCTAACCATTTAAATATTATGATGAATAAATAGTAACGAAGTCGTCACAAAATAATGAAAAATATAGTTTTGATTAAAGTGACGGAAATTATAGGTAATAGGATGAACCTACGTATCAAAGGCCTGCTATTTTTAGAAAATTATTGAGCGTTATGTTTTCTAGACCAACAGTACCTGGAGTCTAATATTACCTACAACCATCTACGCTAATTTAAATGCTAAAATTACTTGGCAACTCCCCATAATCAACAAGATTTTCAAAATTTTTATTTTTCAAATTAATTTCAGCTTTAATTCTGATAAAACTACAAGAAAAAGTGCTAGAAATAGTATTTTGTTCTGAAGCGCTGGAATATAGCTACAATAGTAGAAATTACAAAATATTTTACATTTGTAATTAATCTGTTGACTTTAACGTTGATATGTTGTACAAAAGAGTCATAAAAGTTGTTTAAATTCTTCTCTCAACAGTTACTCATGAAGAACGAATATAATTCTGTGGAATATATAATTTATTTATTTTCGACAAATTCAATATGTTTAAGTGCAAAAACAATCAAATAGTGGCTAGTAACGTTCATTCAACACCCATTTTTGTCACGAATAATATATATATGACATTACATTAGTATATGAAATTGCATGTTTATATTTATAAATAATATAAACACGAGTGATCAGATAAACAATAGATTCTATTGTTTATATTGCATTTATGCATTTATAGCAGGACCAATAATTTTCGAAACGCATTACAGGTTGTTGATACATATTAAAATATGTCACTCTGTATAGTGAAAATTAGTTTGGTGGCTTTTCATTTTCCAATCATTTTTAATAATATTATTTTAGTTGCATAATTTTCTGTGTATTATGTAATCATAGTTATTCTGGCATCATTTTTATTTTAGCCTTTTAATTCGATTTGTAATAATTGGTTGATAGAATTTTCAGTGTTATAATTAGTTTATTTATCTGTTTCTACTTAATAAGTTATTGCCACTTCATGCCACTTCTTTTATAATGCAGTCATTGCTTTTTGTATCTTTGCAGACCTCGATTAGCCAGAATTCAAAGTTGTGTTCTGGTATGGTGCTGTTGAATGACACTACGTATGCTTTTTGCTAGAAGTCTACTCGTCTGTAGTCTGAAACGATAGCGAATACCTTGTAGTTGACCCATTAGTCCTCAAATTTGTTTTTGTACACTGAGACAAGCTAGAACACGCGCATCAACGTGGACCTGGTTTACGTCAACCAGTTCGCTATTTTTGGGATGAACACACTAACTTAGTCCATTTCAAACTCGATTATTAACGTCTCGATTCAGTTCGAGACCGTTTCAGCCGCTTTAATTTGCTTCCAGTGCGATTTGGTCGCAAGTGATTCAACTTTCTCCTTCATTGTGAACGCGTCCTCCGTTTCCGGGCTCATTTTGAACGGCTCAAACTCGATTTCAATCACCAACTCGAAAGTTCAGTACCGTTTTGCTTCCTACAACGCGTCCGGGATGGTGAACTAAATTATGAGTAAAATGAATATTGATTTGAAGAACGTTGACGTGGTTGGATTTAACTACTATCAAAGTGGTTAGAACGCATTTCTGAGCTCATATGTGGGCGTCGCACCTGTGCTAACCGTATATGATGTCACTGTGTGCTCAACGGACCCGATAATTGGATCAATGAATAAAATTACTGTTACTACTGTGTTTGATGCGAACTGCGATCAAAAGATGTCAAAAGCTCCACAACACCTCCAAGGACCGAACCTGGTCAAAAGCGCCGTTTGCGACAACGATTTCTTCCCAGTTTACGGAATCTGCCTCCAAAAACTCGAAAACGGAGAATAAAACGCAAACTCCACAATTTCCTGCCAAAAAGATAAGAACTTCGTCTTCACAGGCGAAAAATGCGAATGTACACAAGGATTCATTCTAAATGACTCCGTTTGCATTGGAATCCTCAGTTCCCTGACCGAACAGAACACCAAATTCGATACCGTTGATCTTAAATTACAAGAGTACATTAAAGGTAACGCCTCAGAAATTTCATTCAATTTACTATCCAACGTAAGCTACCTTGAGAGCATGATTAAGTCTAATGCATCTGTTCTCAACACAGCCATTCAGCAATTGAATCAAACTGTTTCAATCAAAATCAATATGACACAGTTAGATCTGAAGCTAACCACAAAATCAGACGTCGGGCACATTCACGATGACAGGTACTACACAAAAGAAGAAATCTTGGCCAAATTACTCCCGTTTTCCTGCCCAATCGGAGCTACCGTCGTCAATGGCGCATGCGCGTGCCCAAGTTACGCTACATTAAACGGAAACGCATGCATCTGCCCAACTGATTCGTAATTAATAAACGGATAATGCGTTTGCCCTTCTGGATCAACCATAAGTACCGTTAAATGCACCTGTAACATCCCAAGCCAATCTGTTATCAACAATTAATGTCAGTGCCCAACTGGAGCCACCTTCGCTAACGGATAATGCATCTGTCCCACTGGTGCATCTGTTATCAATGGAGCCTGCACATGTGCTCAAGGAGCTACCGTTGTAAACGGTGCATGTTCATGTTCTATAGCTGGGGCCGTTGTTACCAATAACGTTTGCACTTGTCCAACTGGTTCAACAATCAAAAATGGCGCTTGCGCCTGCTTCCAAGGAGGAGTTTTATCCGGTGATGGTCTTTCTTGCAGCTGCCCAACTGGAACTAGCATGCAAAACGGAGCCTGCGCCTGCGATACCACCAACGCGATCTTCAATGGAGTTTCATGTGCTTGCCCAACGAACGCGAACAACGTTTCTAACGTTTGCACGTGCCCAGCCGACAAGCCATCAACAATCTCAGGAGTTTGCTGTCCAATTGACTCAACTGTTTCTAACGGAGTTTGTTCTTGTCCGTCTTCTGCTCCAACGATCGTGACGAATAAGTGCTGTCCGACGAATTCGAAACTCATTGGTGGCGTTTGCACTTGCCCAAGTGGATCCTCTTTGGTGAATGGAGTGTGCACTTGTCCATCGAGCGCCCCGACCCTCATCGCTCAAGCGGCTGGAACTATCGACTTCTGCTGCCCAACGAATGCCTTCCTCGACAGCCAAACCTGCAAATGTCCAACAGCCTCTTCAATCGTAAATGGAGTCTGCACCTGCCCTACGAACGCCGTTATTACCAATAACGTTTGCGTTTGCCCGGCTTCTTCTCCAACTGTCGTTTCAAACGTCTGCTGTCCAACTGGCTCAACAGTAACTAACGGAGTCTGCTCTTGTCCATCTGGAGCTTCCATTTAAAGTGGAATATGCACCTGTCCAATTGGAGCAGGCGTTCTCAACAACCAGTGCATGTGCCCGGCCGCCAATCCAACGTTAATCAGCGGAGTTTGTTGCCCAACCGATTCAATCGTAACGAATAACGTTTGCTCTTGTCCAATTGATAAATCTCTCGTCGTTGGAGGTATGTGCTGCCCAACTAGCTCTATTGTCTAAAACGGCGCTTGCTTGTGCCCAACAACAGCTCCAGCTTTGATAACTGGAGTTTGTTGCCCAACAGGTTCCTCTGTTTCAAACGGAGTTTGTTCCTGTCCAAACGGAGCTTCAGTTGTTAATGGCGCTTGTTCATGCCCAAGTTCGGCTCCAACTCTCGTTAACGGTGTTTGTTGCGCCACTGGCTCGTTTTTGGTTGGAAGTACTTGTACCTGTCCAACCAGTTCAACGATTATAAATGGAGCATGTACCTGCCCAGCCGCTTCTCCAACCGTTATATAAAATGTTTGCTGTCCAACTGGCTCTACTGTCAACAATGGAGTTTGCTTATGTCCATCAAATAATCCAACAGCTATTTCTGGCGTTTGCTGCCCAACTAACTCAATTGTAAGTTATGGTAACTGCTCTTGTCCAGTTTCAGCTCCATCTTTAATAAATGGAAAAATTTGCTGCGCAACTGGCTCATTTATCAACAATGGAGTGTGCGCCTGCCCATCTGGAGCTTCTATAACTAATGGCACTTGTTCCTGCCCATCTTAAGCCCCAACAGTTGTTCTAAACGTATGCTGCCCAACAGGTTCAACCGTTTCAAACGGAGTCTGCTCTTGCCCAACTAAGTCCCCACAAGTTGTTTCTGGGTTGTGCTGCCCGGTGAATTCAATTATTTCTAATAACGTGTGTGCATGCCCCACTAACCAACCAGCTATTTTAACCAGCTCAACTGGAAGTGATATGTGCTGCGCTAAGAATGCAATCATTTCTGGTGATGTTTGCGCCTGCCCTACTAACGCTATTCTTAGCGAAGATACTTGTAACTGTCCTGCTGGTACATCTCTCATCGGAACCACTTGCTCTTGTACCACGACAGGGGCGAAATTAGTTTCAGGTTCATGTTAATGCGCTACTGACAGCGTGAACGTTTCAAATACATGTACTTGTCCGTCCGGCTCAATTTTGAACACAACCTTGAATAAATGTGTGTGCAATCTTAAAAACTAATACATTGATAATGGAGTTTGTAAGTGTCCATCTGGAGCCACTTTCAACACCGGTTCGTAAACTTGCGATTGCAAATCTGGTTCTGCCGTAGGAAGCATATGCTGCTTAAACATTCAGAAGAAGTCAAATGGAGAACTTTTATGTTGTCCAGACCAGAGCCATATTACAAACGATCAATGCGTATGCGATGATCAATCTAAAGTGTAGTTCGCCGCCCCATTCACGTGCATGACCACAAGCAGCTGTTCAGGTTAAGTGAATTTGTTCGCTAATGGGACAAGAGCTTGCTGCCCAAGCGGATCCACGTGGTCTGGTAATAAGTGCACATGCACAGCCACATTTATGTCAGCGAATAATTAATACCCGAAAGATAACGTTATGAACACATTCCCATTCTTTGCGAACGCGCAGACATATCCTTACAACGGAAATTACATAAAAACGTGCTGCGCGAGTGTTGGAGACCAGTCATCTTGGAACAATATTTATTATTTGTGCGCAAATAATATTCCATTACAGAGTGATAGTAACCCAGACTGGGTTTGCCATGGATAATGCAAGCCAGATGTTGTCTGGTGACCAAACAAAAGTGAAAAATAAATAATATTTTTGTCTATAATCTTTGTTTTCATATAAATTATAGGTGGGACATTTGCTACACATTTTAAAAATCAATTGTAAAAATAGAATTATATTAATATCTAAAAATAAGAATTTCACATTATTAATCCAATCACCACTCCACTACCTAATCCTCTATGGAAGAAAAATATGACGCTATTGTGCTCGGCACTGGTTTAAAAGAAGGTATTATCTCTGCACTTCTCTCAGTTCATGGAAAGAAAGTTCTTCACATGGACCGCAATAACTACTACGGTGGTGACTGCGCCACAATCAAGCTCACTGATTTGTACAAAATGTTTGGTGAAGATCCAGCCACAATCCCACAAAATATGGGACGCGATGCTGACTGGAATATTGACTTGGTTCCAAAATTCATTCTTTCTGGAGGTGATCTCATGCGCATGTTACGCCACGCCGACTGTTTGATGTATCTTGACTTCGGTCGCGTCGCTGGTCACTTTGTTTTATACAAGGACAACATTCACAGAGTTCCATGCACAGTCAAAGAAGCTCTTGCTTCTAAATTGATGGGTATTTTTGAAAAGAAGCGTATGGCTGATCTTCTTCAGTCAATAAACGACTACTTTGATCCAGACAAGAAGAAGCCAATGAAAATGGATCCAAAGAAAAACACAGTTAAAGAGTTCTTTGCTGAGTACGGTCTTGATGATGAGACTCGTGACTTCATCGTCCACGCTATGTCCCTTGCTACCAATATGGACTGCTTGAACAAGCCAGCCTATGAAACATTTGAGAAGATCAACCTTTACACCTATTCTCTTGCCCTCTATGGCGCTTCACCATTCATCTATCCAATGTATGGTCTTGGAGACCTTCCACAGGCTTTCGCTCGTTTAGCTGCCGTGTGGGGTGGCACCTACATGCTTGACAGAAAGATCGATGAGATCTTGTATGACGAAAATGGCAAAGTGGCTGGTATCCGTTCTGGTACTGAAAAAGCATATGCTCCATTAGTTATCGGCGATCCATCATACTTCCCAGAATATGTCTCTGAAGTTGGTAAGGTCGGTCGTGGTATCGTGATCCTCAAATCTCCTCTTGAACAATGCGCTAAGCAATCAGAGGTTGAAACTGATAAAGCCGGAAACAAGGTCTTTGCCACCTCTGCTCAAATCATCGTTACTGGAATCGCCGCCAAAAATGGCAGAGAAGAAGATATCTATATCACCACACAAGGTTATCAACACAGAACCACTCCAAAGGGTCTCCAACTTGGTTTCATCTCTGGTACTGTAAAGACTGACAACGAAGCCGAACTTGAACCAGGCTGGAAAATCCTCAGTGGTGCTGGAATCTTGAAGAAATTCTACAAAGTCACCAAGATGTACGAACCAAGAATCAATGAGTGCGAGCCAAAGGGTATCTTCATTAGCAAGAGCTATGATGCCACTAGCCACTTCGAAAGTACCGTCGCTGATGCTATCGCTATGTACGAAAGAATCACCGGCGAAAAACTGGACCTCGACAGCAAAATCGTTAGACCAGCCATCCCAGGCATGGAGCTCGTTGACCAACAGTGAGATTCATTCTATTTAATCGTTTTTAAATGTTTATAATAATCTAATACCCTACCTACCTACCTTTGTTTCTATTTCTGTTACTTTAATTACATTATTGTAGAAATTATAGTATAATTTCTGTTACTAATTATGAAATTAAATAATTATGGATTAAACAAAAAAGATAATAAAATTTACAATAATGTAATATAAAATATAGATATTAGTGAGAGTTATCTGACAAATGACTATTATAAAGAAAACTTTAAACAGACATGTCTTCGTACTAACACCACGCTACGTAGATAACTCTTGTTACCTCCCGTTTTTTGTAAAGCATAGCACTAGCAAATTAGATATCACTTAAGTTGGGAAGCGAAAGCATCGAGAGCCTTCTTACCCTTGTCGGTGAGCTTACGACCTTCTCCGGCAACGATTTCGACTAAACCTTGTTGCTTGAGTTGCTTGCAGATTTGAGTGATGATGGCACCACCGGCGAGCTTGAACTTTCTTGGAACAACGGTTCCGTCCTTAGCCATACCGAACATACGTCTGAGGTCAGTCATACCGTTGGTACCTTGGCAGTAGAGGCGGCGCATGATGGCGGCGGAACGGACGTAGAACCAGTCAGCGTTTTCTGGGGAATATTGCTGGGCGCGACCGGTCTTGACGAAGACGGACCAGGCTGGCTGGGCGATCTTGCCTTCTCTCTTGAGTTGCTGAGCATACTGTTCAATGAACTTGTTGGCTGGGATATCGCAAACGGTGATTGGCATGATTCAAAAAGAAATGAAGTGGGTTGAAAATATATAATAGTATTTTACAATAAGTAATTAAATTAATGTTAATAATTATCATTTTTTGTAAAATAAAGATAAATAAAAGGCTTAAACTCATAAAAATGTTAATATAGACATTTAAGACTAAAATATAAATTAATGATTTTACTCCACTTCATTTCCTTTGCGAAATGGTTCTCCCACTTGCTCACAAGAAAATCATCCACAAGCGTAACACCCTTTTCATCCGTTTCCAATCTGACCAATGGAAGCGCGTCCAACCAGCCTGGAGAAAGCCAAGAGGTATTGATAACCCAGTCCGTAGACAATATCTCGGCCACCGCCCAATGGTTTCCCAAGGTTATGGTTCCGATAAGGCCACCAGACACATGCTCAGAAACGGTTTCTATGAATTCCTCATCCACAACGTCAAGGATCTCGAAGCACTCAGAACCCAAAACACCACCTATGCTGCTCTCATCGGCTCCCAAGTTTCTGCTAAGACCAGAAAGCTTATCGTCTCCAAGGCCAAGGAACTTAACATCAAGGTCATGAATGGTAAGGCCAGACTCAACAAGGAAGAGAAGTGATACTAATATTGCCAACTAGCATCAATCTAAACTCAAAGTGCACAGAATTCTCTAGTAAAATCGTTAAGTTGTTTGTAAGTCCAGAATTAAAAGCTAAAGTAAAAGCAATTGAGTTAGTATGTAAACAAAATTTGAGAAATGGCTCTGTGTTAGCTTATTGCATAGATTATTCCGTATATTAATATTCATGTAAACATCATTTCTATTGTAACTAACTTCTATTGTTAGTGATTATTAGATTATACTCCAATCATTCATTCATGTAAAATAATTTTATATTTTAGTGTTATATTTATTTTTAATAACGATAATTATTATCTTCACTCCTCATCTTATTTCTCAATGCCCCAAACCAACATTTTGATCATTGGTGATGCTTTCATCCCAGCGCGTGCCGCGCGTATCCCACCTCAGTTGAAGTAAAAACTGACCCCAGAAACAGTGAATGCGGTCATTTGCACTGGTAACATGACCTCGTCCCACGTGCTTGATTATTTGAAGACGCTTACACCCGATGTGATATTCTGCAAGGCTCCTCTTGACGAGTCTCCTTCAACTGAAATCGCACAGAAAACCTACTGCGCGGACGAGGAGAAGTTCTCCGAGCGCAACGGTGTGAAGTTTGCAGCTATAAACGGCTTCCAATGTGTCCCACCATCCCACCCCAAGCAATTGGTACGTTTTGCAAAGATGCTTCAAGCTGACGTCCTCTGCGCATCTGGCGACCTTCTGATTAAGGAGGAGTCCGACTGCGTCATCGTGCGCCCAGGCTCAGTCACCGGGATTTACGGTCGTCCAAGCCTCGTCATGGCCACCACCGACGGTCACACACTCAAGTTCTACGCTTACATTCTCCAAGAAAATAACGAGATCGAAATTCAGGAGTTCGAGGTGAGCAGAACGTACAACGAGGAGGAGAAAGAACCCGAACATGAGGAAGAGCACCACTCAGAACACGAGCAGGAACCAGAAGAAAGTGAAGAGGAAGTTAAACCAAAGAAGAAAGCAAAAATTGTCGACGACTCGGACGAAGAGGAAGAAAAACCTAAATCCAGAAAGGGAAAGAAGGAAGAAAGCGACGAAGAAGTTGTTAAAAGCCCCAAAAAGAAAGGTAAAATAATTGACTCAGATGATGAAGAAGTCAAGCCAAAATCAAGAAAAGGAAAGAAAGCGGAATCTGACGAAGAATCTGAAGAGCAACCAAAGAAGAAATCCAAGAAAGTCATCGTAGACTCAGACGAGGAAGAAGAAACTCCAAAGAAAAAGTCTAAGAAAGTCGTTGAAGACTCTGATGAAGAAGAGGTGAAACCAAAGAAATCAAAGAAGCAAGTAGAAGAAGACTCAGACGAACCAAAACCGTCCAAGTCCAAGAAAGCTAAGAAAGTTGATTCAGATGAAGAGGAAGAAGAGCCAAAGCCATCTAAATTCAAAAAGGCCAAGAAGGAAGAAAGCGAACCATCACCGGAGGAAGAAGTGAAACCAAAGAAATCCAGAAAACAAGTTGAAGATTCTGAAGAAGAAAAGCCAAAGAAGAAATCCAAGAAGGAAGAAATACCTGAAGATTCAGATGAACCAAAACCATCTAAATCTAAGAAGGCAAAGAAAGTTGAATCCGATGAGGAAGAGGAGTAACCAAAGAAGAAATCAAAGAAAGTTATTGTTGATTCTGATGAAGAAGAAACACCAAAGAAAAAGTCCAAAAAAGTAGTTGAAGATTCTGAAGAAGAAGTGAAGCCAAAGAAATCTAAGAAACAAGTAGAAGTTGTTGAAGAGGAATCTGAAGAAGTTAAACCAAAGAAGTCCAAGAAGTCCAAGAAAATCGAATCTGATGATGAGTGATTTCAACTTAATACAACTAATACTTAATACAGATTATTAAAGTTATCAAGTAATTTCAATTCTTAATATATGTTCACTCAACTTTTTCTTCATCGCCACCTTTTTCGGCTTTTTCTTGTTCAGCTCTTTCTCTTTCTTCCTTTTCCTTCTCTTCTCTTTCTAGTCTTTCCCTCTCTTCTTTTTCTTTTTGCGCAACCATATCTTTGTATTCTTTAATTTATTTTCTCAGTTAAGCTTTTTTGTTTTCGAGAGCTTCTTTTTTGTTTCTCCTTTGTGTGAGGATAAGTTGGTCAGCTGCATCTTCACCTTGCATTTCAGCGTCAATTTCTTTCAGTTTTTGAGTCCAGAATTTATTTTCAGTATGTCCGTTAAACAATACGAAATCTGTTTGGAATAAGCCGTTGAGTGGTGAGAAGTGTTAGTCAGCGTAAACCCAACCATAAACTCTTGTTTTCACATACATGTATGAGACGAATTATGGAAGCAGTTTGAATTTGATTGTGACTAGTTGTTTGAATGGGTCGAGAACGAGTTCAAGTTCATTTTTGTCTTATTTTGAATTATAGTAGAAGTCAAGATATGGATCTGAGGCGTGTTCAACAGTTGGTGGAAATTCGTAGTTTTCGAGTGATTCGGCCTTGCACACATCCATACCTTGGAATCTTTGCTATTGAGCTAGTGCATTCTTCGGGCTCAGAGCTCTGTAGCTTAAAAAGTAAACTAGTTAGCTTAGTCTATGTAATTCTGTGAGATGCTTTACAAGCACGACACCACTGTCACCACTAAACGGTTGAGTTGAAAAGAGACCGAAGTCAGTTTTCAACAATTCTAAATCTGCAACGGACAAAACTGGAAGTGGGGACCAAAACGAACCGTTTGTCGTAACGAAAAATTACTTCTCAGATTATGCAACAATATATTCAGCATGGGAGATTGTTTTCAATATTAAAACTATTTTCAGCTAATTCAACTTATAGTGACGCTGTAAAACTGAAAGTGAGTGGCACATCGGAGCACGCACGCGTGTTGAAATAGTTGAAGTGCGTATTTATTGTGGTAGTTCGATCAAAGACTGCATATCAAGATCCATTTTTTGCGCGATTGGTGTGGAGTGTTGAAATATTTGACTAAAATATAAAATATAACTCAATGTAACAAAAATTATAATACTACATTACCTCGAATGCAGACCCCCACCCCTATTCACTTACAGACCCCAAAAGCGCTCACTTACAGACCCCATCAATATTTATGAATAAAAGGGTGTATAAGTGAACTTTATTTGGGGTCTGTAACTGAAATGATTTGATATTTAATTGATTAAATATTATTGATTCTAACGTGTTTTAAGACTAACATAAACGAGGAAACTAAATAAACTAAAATATATCGTACTATTTAAGTCATTATGTACATTAAATTCAAAAATATGTTGAAATTTGAAGAATATTTTAGAAAAAGGGTCTGTAACTGAAATAGAAACCCAAATCTGATATGAAATATGAAAACAGCTAGATTTGCTCTCACTTATACTCCTTGATATTTTTTGGGAAATCAACAGAGGGTCTGTAAGTGAATAGGGGTGGGGGTCTGCATTCGAGGTAATGTAGTATACAGTAGTTTGCAAATTCTGGAGTTTTTAATTTAAGCTAGTTTCACCTATTAGAGTTTCAGGTTTAGGTAGTTCCATATATTAGAGGTTTTTAATTTAAGAGGATGTATATTCATTTGTTTTCAAACATCAAGAAGAGAACAACGTTTATTATTATGAAGCAATTTAGACAAAATATTATAATACTATTAGAATTTGTGCGAACATAGTATTAAATATAACTTATTTTAACCAATATCAGCAAATATATGTACAAAGTAATATATGTATATTATATATATGATTATAATATCAATGTCTTTATAATATAGAATAATTCTCATTTTTTAAAGAATTAACATGGAATAATGGAATTATAAGGCATACTTTCATTGATATTCTCACATTTAAAGTGAACGACAAATGTAATTAAAAATAATAATCAATGCAAATATTTAAATAACCACTTCACAACTTGAAAATGAGCGCTTAGGACGATCGCTTAATATAATATCAACCACCAATAGCAAATAACGAATCGCACCCTCCTAATTAATTGCACACAATAGTACCACCTTTGCACACCGAATAAGGTGTACATTTAGCATCAACTGAATAAGCAACCCGAACAGATGTAATTAATTTAGAACAAAGACTTGCAACCTAACTTAGGTAACGACAGGCAAGAGCAAGCGGTTTATGCCCTATCCGTTTTGAATTGTCGCATTAATGTTTCCATGAACTAATTCGTCAAGCATATGTAAATCAACCAGAAACAGGTCTTTTAATGGCTAGATTGAGAGACGAAATGTAGCGAACAGTTGCAATTTACTAAAGTTTGTATATGGATAGTCTATAACAATTAAAAGCTGAAGACGAAGAAAATACTCGTATTTTAAACGAAAAGAGATAAAGCATCGTTAAACTTGAAACAGAAAACGAAGAAATGAAACGGGAGTTAGCTGAAGTCTAAGCTAAACTAAATGTAGCAGAAAAATAAGAAGTTGACCGTCGAGCTATTCTGGAAAAGAAGCACGCCGAAGAATAAGTATTTTTAAGGAAACAATAAATCCAACTCCAAAGCTAATGGGATAACAGGTAATAATAGTGATTGTTGTTTTATACTTGTACTTTTAAATGTATTTGGTTCATGTTTACATATGTTTACTGACTTTTATGGATTCCTTTTTTGCAAGACCCACTTTTAAGCCAATTTTGAAAGATTATATATTATAACAATTATTTCAAGATATAAATAACATCTCACCATGCAATGCCATCACCGTCATAAAATGAGCCCCAAACGAGAGCGTTAGCGTATATATAGTAAATTAGCCCCTTGTAATAAAAGTTCCTGACCACTAGGCACCCGTTTAGAACGTCAAATTGTCCGGTGTAGTAATTCGAGTTTGGTTCGTCTTGGAGCGTTTTTATTTCGTTTTGTTGAATAGTTCCGTTTAAATATTTTTCGTAGTCTTTTAGCAAAGCGAGATTTGAGAGGTTGGGTCTCTGGAGGCCTCTGAATTAGGTGTTCAGAACTTATTTACCACTTTGCTTACAGAAAGCGTCAAGCAGAACGATTTACATTTGTTTGTGAACATTTTGGATTATCTGGCTGAGTCTATGCGATTCGAGTAATTTGAACTTTCTTGGCTTCTCCTTGATGACTTTGGCTACTTTTTCTTTTGGCTCCTCACCGTCTTCTTCCTTTGGCTCTTCTTCCTCATCTGGTTTTTCCTCCTCCTCTTCCGCTGCATCCTCTTTCGGCAGCAATTTATCAAGTTTTCCAAACAACGGAACACGCGAAGCAATACCAAAGCCGAGTCTCTGAAGCTCCTGGATTTCCTCCTAATCTAGAGCTGGGAGCAGACTCCACGCTGTCATGTCTGCTGAGCAGTAAAAAAGCTCGTCACCGCGCTCATTTTTACCCAAAAGAATGTGATATGGTCTCTTTAGAGTTTAAATACGCGCAAAATATGTGGCTTCAATAAGGTCAAATTCAACGCGCACCGCTGGTATAGCTGCATTTATTACCGTCATTTCTTCTGGTGATAACACAACACCAAGTGATTACAAACGTTTTGATTGAATAGCAAAGTCTAGTTGCATTTTTTTGCGGATGGAGTTGGAGTGAATTAAAAATAAATATCAAAATATCGTGAAAATAGAAAATTATGATATCATTTATGAATAAATCTCAATTTTGATGTTATTATCTGTGTTAAATGGTATTGCGGCTCTGATTTTAAGCCATAATAACATTTGACATCATGGCCTTATTTTTAAGATTATTTACTACACAAATACTCTTAATTTTATCATATTCACATTCTTTTTAGTATTTGTGTGATTTTTTGAGTTTGGGGCTTTATTGAGTTATATTTCTGTTGTTTATATTATATTAGGTTTATTTTGGATTCACACCACTTCTCCTAAAAATCCGCAAATGAGGTAGAATTTTTTGCGATATGATCCTCCGTTGCCATATGAGGATGCCGAGGATCGTCTAAAGAAGGCTAAGTCTGCGTTAACGTCTGCGAATGCGGCTATGGAGGATATGTTGAATGCAATTTTGCCTCCGATAGTGTCAGAGCAAGGTGTGTAGTTTGTGTCGAAGGAGATTTCTGATTAACTGTAGATATTGCAGCTTTCTTAGCAGCTTTAGAGTCAGATGCAGGCGCGTTAGGCGCGTACGTTTGGAATTTGTCCGATTCGTTTGAACATATACCGCGAGCTTTTTGACGAGTTGGTGCGTCAGATATCACTTGATTGTATTGAGCGCGGAATTTTGCTGAAGCGTGTTCTGGACAACGTATACAACCAGATTCAGCAGACGCAGGTCCTCTACGAGTCTGGTGTACGATACTCGAATCTCAAGCTCCAGCTCAAGGAAAATCAACTCGAGATTAAGAAAATAAACGATTTGGAAGCGGAAAACCTCCAACTAAAACGGGAACTAAACGACATAAAATTTAAAATGGAGGGAGTGGAAAAAAACCTCCAAGAAAAAAGAGAAAAGGAGAAAAAACGGTCCGACGACGAAACGGCGTTTCTACAGAAGCACGTCGAACAACTTAAAAACCAGCTCAAAGGATTCATTTAGTGAAAACGAGTATTTTACAGAATATATTATTTGTGAAAGACGTTTATTATGTCCCAAGACGGACATATAACTATATTAACAACATAATATAGACATGATACGTATATTCAAATAAAACCAACCTTTCATCATCTATCATATAAGTTTCACAAGCATTAGTAAGAATTTCAACTATTCATTGATATTACTTTTCGGTATTATCTTAACCCTAAGTCCCTAAATATTTTATACTTTAATTTTATATTCTATAATATTATCATTTATTATTATATTAGTTATTATATTTTAACGTAATTTTATCATATCATCAAACCATAAAGTTGTAATTTGTAGCTTTTAATTTAATATTTAAGTTCATTATTTGCATTTATTGCTAATTTATATAACTATTTGTCAATTAAAAAACTAATAACCAATTTAGCTTGATGTAATTTATTAGACCATAATATATCATTTTGGCTTCATTCAAAAAGAGGTGTAAAATTCAGATTTAGCATATTTACAGGTAAATATTAGGGTAAGGGGAATTTTACAAAACAGGTGACTAAACTGATTCAAAAACGACTGGGTTAAGATTGGGGAGTAATACCTACTATTCTTTATATTTTAGGAAAAGGATTTAACAAACATAAATATTATTTACATATTATATTTTAGTTATCCGAATCCACTTCAAACTATATGTAGAAGTACCCAGCTTTTGAATACATGGTTGAATACGATTTAAAAAATTGAAAAATATTAAAGAAGAGTATAAAATGGGTATTTAGAAATAAAAAACAACTAACAGCTCACTAATTTATAATTTCTCTCGAATTTAGGTAGTATTTCAAAACTGGTTGTGAAAAACTGTATTATTACTTTAAAACCAGTTATAGAAACTTAAACCATTAAAGAGATAAAAATAATTAGTTGTGGTATCTATAATATAGACAAACTAAAACTAGAAAAAGTTGAAGTTCTGAATCTTTCTGGAAATTCATTGAGATAGATTCCAAACATACGGTAAAGTCTCACAAGTACACTAGGTACCGAGTCTCACAAATAGAACAGAGTATAAATGACGAATAGACTATTGATTTCCAAAGCTTATTCGTGAGATATCTAGTTTAGTCTTATTTGCCAACCACTTTGTTCTTTTTGTGATAACCTTTGTAATTCATCTGTTTAATCAATTTGTATTCTTTAATATAATAAACGCGTGCCACTCCATAGTTGGTTAATGATTAGAAACGTAACATAAAAGATTGTTTAATGATAATAATCGATTTAGATGCAATAATTTATAAGAAACTACTCGACTAGTATATTTTTGAGGTTTTAGGAATAAGTTCATAAAAAATAAACTATTATTATTGAATTGATGAGTAATTTTAATTGAATCTTAACAAAAGACAAATAAATTAATTTTATATATGATGTTCTGACCTTTATCAGGTGGTTCAAATTCTAATATTTATTTGTAATTTGGTTTGGTCTATTCGTCATCAACTCTGTTCTATTTGTGAGATATCTCAAAATATCTGAAAACCACATGAAATGACAAATAAACTATTCATTTTCCCTAGTACTATTCGTGAGACTCGGTACCTAGTGTACTTGTGAGACTTTACCGTATAATAGTTTATAAATCTAAAAGACCTTGATTTATCTGGAAATAATTTAAAATTTCGCTAAAACTTACTAAACTATAACTATAAAGAAATAGAATTAAAGATATTTCAGTATTGACGTCTTTGATTTACTTAAAAGAACTTGATATTTCGTTTAATAACTATGTCGACATATAACCTTTGTAATTCTTAAAATATCTTTCTAAACTAAATATTTCTAACTATAATATTAAAAATTTTGATGTATTAAAAGAGTTAGATAATTTGGAGGAACTAAATATTTCGTACTGTGAAGGATTTGACACATATAAGCTTGAAAACTAAACAAAACTATAAAAATTGAGTGTCCAATGTTTGCGGGGCGAAAACTTAGAATTTCTGAGATAGTTTAAATAATTGTAAGAACTGGACTTGTCCACCTGGTACCACCTGCATAAATTTATCAATTATTCAAGAAATATAACTAACAAAATTAACACTTTCATATAATAATCTTTAAGATATTTCTGAATTAGTAAAACTAACTAATCTTAAATATTTAAATTGTCTTAATAATCGAAATATAGATCTGATGCCAATCAGACATGAATTAGCTCACTTATCTAAATATTTGCAATTGTGAAATTAACCCAAGATTCGACTATGATAGTTTTTGACGAAAGTCGATTTCAGAAGGAGAATGAATTTAGGAATTCTAACTATATTTTTGGAAGATATAGACCTCTACTATTGTTGATGAAATATAAAATTTTTCCACATCACAAATGATGAATAAAATGCTGGTCGCCAAAAGCCAAGTAAAATTATACACTAATGCTCGTTGTTTAATATCTATCATTCAGTGATTCTTGTAGTAATCTGGAGGAATATGACCACTACAGCTATAACTAACTAAGAATATTTCTAAAATTATATACTCTTGAAATAGCTAAAATTTATCAACTTTGACTCAGATACCAGTGTTTAATACACAAATGAACAAATTAATGCAGTTGTATAAAATATTTTAAATTATCCAAGTCAAAATATTGGTCGCTTATAAATTCTAAATCGGTAAGCTGTTGGGCTACTCCAACTATTTTCTCAACAATGATTACGAATTGGCAACTCATCGTATTTAAGTTATAGATTTACCTTGAACTGTTACTCTTTTGATTTTCTATTTCTCCAAGCAACTTAAGTGTAAGTTACAAGTTACAGCTGGAACCAAATATAGAATATAAGAAGTATTAACTTGAGAACATACAAAAGCACTAATGATTTTTTAAAGTGAATATTATTTGTTAGCATTATATAAATTTTACAAAATTAGTCATTTCAACAACATTATTAGGGTATCTCCGGAAACTTATTATTTTCTAGCTTAATCATCCTGCTCATAATCTAAAGCTGCTCCAGTTCCTAAGTCTTGACTTTCATTCTCTCTAAACATGAATTTTCTTCTCCAAGAACTCTTAATCCGTGGCTAAGTCTAGCGGACCTGCTAAGTTATTTAGTGGTTCCAATTTATCTTAACTTTCAGGTTCAGCTTCGGTTCCATTTATGAGAACATCCAAGAGTGTGCAATTCAGGTTATGATAGAAGCGTATTTTACTATTTCTGTTACACCATGATATTACCCTAGTGATACTGTTTACTTTAATTCAGGCATCAGTTTAACGCCTCCAGATTTTTCAGACATCCTCATAAAAATTGATATTTCAATGTTATTTAGAAGTAAATAAAAAGTTGAATGAGCTATAGATAGCATAAATGTAAATAAGTATATTCCCTTATTTTGACTATAGCTGTTAACTGCTTAACGAGAAAATGCAGTTAATGAAAATATGATTTATGGAAGTTGGTGTGGAACCATTACCAAACTCTCGCAAATATATTAAAAATGACATAGTAAAAATCGATTTAAAAAGAATTCACTTGCTACTACAGTACCTTGTTTATAGAGACCGTCACTTTTTCCGTTATAGAGGCCGTCGCTGTTTACTTATAGAGCCCGCGAAAAAAAGCATTTCCTGAAAACAAATCAAATTTTTCAATATGGTCTCTATGGCTAAGTCAGACCGTAATTTGGCTTCTATAACTAAGATAGACCTCCATTAGATTTGATTCATATTTTCTGATATAAATGAAAATTCATGCCACCTCCATCCTTTTTAAATTAATGGAATATTCAGTCGACCCAAGCATTCTCTAAGAATAATCGTTTCTTCATGACTATTCAGAGATATCAAGCTGTCCGAACACTGCAGCAGTTGCAGCTCCTGCTCCAGCACCAATCCCTGAGGTAGCTGTTGTCATGGTACAAAGACCTGATGTTGTAAGCAGGTAAAGATCCTAGTTTCCCCTTGCTCTTAAACAGAAAGTAATTTTAAAGTATCATCTGTTCTAAGAAAAGTATCCTGGTCGAGCCAGAGAGGTAACTTTAAAGTTCTTTTTGAAAGATGGAGTAAGATTAACTAATCTCAAAGCATTTCTGTCCTAAGAGGGTAAAATAATGCTTGAGGACTCAAACTTGGAGGACCGATCTAAAATTAGAACTGCTGAAAGTTATTTACCCTAAATTGAACAACATCTAGAGAAGTGTGTTGAAGAAAGAGATTGCATAACTATGGATGATCTCAGACAAGAAGCCGAACTTAAGCGTTCTTAACTTCCTTAAGACCATCCCGAGTTTTGTTTTAAGGGTTCAAATGGATACTTCTGTAATTTTCTGAAAAGATAAGGTCTGAGCCTTTAAGTTCCTACTCGTTCAAAATAATTACCACCAGAACACGAGGTAATGGCAGCAACTAATAAATATCTTCTTGAAATTAACAATGTCATAAAAGCTTAAAATCTTCAACCTGCTTCTGTTTGCAACATGGATGAGACTTCAATTTGTAAACAGTATGGATCTAAGAAATTTGTTGGTAAAATAAACCATGGTATTTTAGAGAAAGATAGTCATCACTACAATATGACTGCTGCCAACGACCAATAGTTTAACCGAGATAACTATACACTAGTTGTAACAATAACTTTCAGTGGTTTAATTGTCAAACCGATGTTCATCTTCAAATATGCGGCTTCCTTGCCTGAAATAGATTAAAAATTCTTTGATGGTCTTAATAGTCTTGATATTTTAGATCCAATGACCTGTTATGCAACAACTAGTTAAAAAGGATGGATGAAATCTGAATTCAGTATTGATTGGTTAAGAAATGTCATATATCCGTACATGAAACATAGATATGAAGAATGTGGTAATCCAAATTTACTCATAATTCTTGACAATGCAACTAGCCATAAGTTATTTGAAAATCTGAACAATTATGAGTTAGAAAGAAAAAAGGCTGGTTTGTTAAACATCTTTGACACTGGTTTCATATATTACATCAGAAAATATCTGCATGTCGTTTATGTACCTAAGAATTTAACAGGTATTCTTCAGCCATGCGATGTATGTTTCAATTTTCCACTTAAGTAAGCTTTACGCAAGATTCATCATTAACATGTTAAAGCTTACTATGAAAGGATCGCTAAAACAGCCAAGAATCTGAAGGTTCATGAAAAAGCTGAGAAAATGAAGAAACCAGGAAGATAAATTTGCTATTAACACGTGATGCAAGCTTTTGGAAAAATGGAAAAGAGAATGATTATTAAAGCGTTTGAACTTGTTGGAATCAACTAAGCAGCTTAACCATCATATTAACACATTAACTTCAGATACATCATTAGAACAATCGATGCTGAGATGATGGCGATCGCAGAAACTGAAGTGTAGGAGGACATTTGGGATAATTATGAATTAATACCTGAATTACCTGAAGGAATCGAAAGACTATTATTTCCAAATTATGAAGTGGAGCCAACAATAACATCTCTAGAGTGATATATTAAATATTTTGTTGTAAAAATATTAATATGTAAAAATGTTATAAAAAGTAAACAATTTGATTATTTTCATAATAATACGGCCTCTATAACTAAAGACAGAAAATTATCAGATTCGTTTTGGTCATAGAGACCGCTAAAAAACGAAAGTCAAAACACGGCCTCTATAACCGGGACTGTAGCGGTCTCTATAAACAAGGTACTGTAGTATTTTGTGGCCTAAAAAATTCTTGGGTTAAAAATCTTCACATTTTGATAAGCTTAATTTATAATACAGTTATGGGAGGTGGAATTGCTTTTTCTTGTTTACTATGTGAGTAATTATATATTAAAATATTTTGCCACTTCTAATGCGGATGACAAATTCCAATAAATAATCTCAAGTTGGAGATTATTCATGAACTACTCATTAACACAAGAGGGCCAAAAATATGATTTCGATCGTATTAGACCATAATCGACTATTCAAAGTCGGTATTTAATATTCCAAAAAGGAAAAATAGAAATTACCACATGCAATAAAAGGACGGCAATGACAAAAATAAACGCGGTAGAAGATGTTTAGGGAAGGTCAACTAATTCACTTAACAAACTTAGGCAGTTCTGAAGCGTTTGTATTCTCTTCATTTCTGGGTCCAACGGATGAATTCATAAAATATTGTACCAATCTGAACTAGTTATATCACTTGTTTAAGATGTCCCTGTGTAATTTCTACGTTTTAGTCAACAAAACTAATTTATGAAAGATTTTATCTCGAAAATATATGGTAGTTAAGCCTGATTGGAGAAAAGAATAAGAGGATCCAATGATTGGTATACGGACGCAATATGTAATTTATAACTAGTAGCGCAAGCACTGGACCTGCAGAGGACCTCGGTGTTCATCTTCAACTGGGTCAATCTGAACGATTTTAGGTATTTCTTAATCACGAAAAACAATGGAGGACTTTTTCTTTCAATCTCAACCGGGAGCTCAAGATGAAGTATTGGTACTTCGCTTAATTAGAATTATAATTCAGGTAGTTACAGTCGCTTTCATTCTCAATATTCAAATAATGAATGCATTTTTGTTTCTTGAAGAATGGAATCAAGTGGGTTAGTCGGGCCCAGCATTAAATAATATATTGATGCTACTCTAAAACAACAGTTATTTTACTTATGATCTTCCACTTCCATTTCATAATGAGAAATCAATTTTCTTGATTGTTAAATTATACAACGTTAGGTAAAGTTGAAACTTATTATTGAAGTATATACAGAGTTATATACGTTAATTATTGTAGCACAGCTATCCAAGGCTCAACCAGGCCTTGATGTGATTGAAGCACTTTACAAATCAATAGTAAATAGAGTTAATGAGTGTATTGATGAGGAGGGAGAACACACTCATTATTGAGCCGGGCAGTGATATAAGTAAGATTCAAATAATAAACTTCATTCTTCTTCCTAATTCAAAAAAGCATTTCGAGGGCCCACCACTGTAACTTTTATTGATATTTCTTACAATACTGATATTGATATTTCAGAATTATAGTTTATGACAAATCTAATTATATTATAGTCTAATTTTACTGTGCTTGATGATATTTTGGTATTAAAATATCTAATAAATCTGAAGAAACTTGAGCTTTAGTATAATCGTTTATCCGATATTACTCCCTTGCAATTTTTAACTAAATTAACTAAATTATAACTATCTTCATGTCTCCTCGATGATATTTCAGCTTTAAGACCATTACGTAATCTAAATTATTTGCAGTGAAAGATTTAACTGAGATTTAACACCTACCATATTACGACGAGTTTACAAGCACAGATTAATAACAGCCAACAGAGTTAGAATTAAAAGTAGGAAAAATCATACAAATAATTGATTAAACAACATTGATTAAACAACAACACTTCTTGGAGAAATACGTGAAATGCGTGAGATTCTGAAATCAAGAAGCTATAAAAGAAAATAAAATGTCAATGAGTTACAGTATAAACTGAGGGACGATTATTCATTGTTCACCATTAATGTACTGTAACTGTTTTAATCATTTAGTTGTTCGGAAACTTAATAATGAGTTAACATTTTTACTCAATCAAATGATTTCTAAACTGTCTCAATGTTACTCGTTTATTATTATGTATTACTTAAAACGTTTTTACAGTCGTTCATTATTCAATATTCATAATTTATTCTGTTTAAAATGCTGTGGAAAACGCGTTTCCACCGAACAAAAAACGCACCAAATGAGAGTCGAACCGGGAACTGCAGACAGCCACACTGAAGGTCCAGGAAGGAATTGAGAACGGGAGCGGCTCAGGGCGACTGTGTCATTGTGTTCAAATAAACGAAGTCAACTCTGCAAAGATGAGTCAGACCTGTTCATTACCAAAGAGATCGGCCTGGAGTGGAACTAGCTGCTTCAAAATACAGCACTTGAGCGGAGAAGAGATCACTGTTTTCAAGGGCCCGATGATGGCGCCAGAAACATTGAACTGACTTACGTAGATCCCACGCAGAGAACTAAAAACGGATACGCCAACGAGAGTACAACGATCACAGAAAAGAAGAAAACACACAAGAAATGCAGTCCAGCGCCATGTGAGGATGTTTAGACTATATTCAATTTATTATATTCATTTATCTCTTTACCTTTAATTACAAAGAAGTGTTTATTTAAATTAATTATCATTTTTAATTTATTATTGTAATTTCGTTTCAAAATTCCCCACTCCAGTAATGGACACATTTTAGGTTGCGGTACGTGTGCGTCCGCAGAATTAGAAGGAGCTTTTAAATTAGTCTAAGTCCATATTGCAGATATAGAATGGAAAGTAGATCGTCTTCGATCCTGCTACAACCGAGTCTGCTTCTGGTCATGTGCGCTAGAAGAATCTTGGATTCTCCTACGATTACGTTTACAACGAGAAATCAACAAACACTCAGATTTTTAATGAGGCCGTAAATCCGTTATTGGATAAGCTTTTCGCAGGGTTCAACTTGACAGTATTCGCCTATGGAGCAACTTCATCTGGGAAGACGTTCACTATCCAGGGCTCATAATCTGAGCCAGGAATTTTATTTCAGTCCCTTGAACAGCTTTTTAAACGACTTTAACCTGATCAAACTTTGAAGATGTCGTTTGTAGAAATTTACAATGAGTAAATAAATGATTTGTTGAACACAAAAAACGTAAATCTATAATTAAGGGACGACGTGAACGCAGTTCAAATTGTAAATCTAACCCAAATCAAAATCGAGTCGATTCAGTAAACTTTCTTATTGATAAATAAAGCGTTCCAATTTAGATAAACGCAAGCAACCGGTGAAAACGCAAACTCATCCAGATCTCACTCCATACTGCAATTTGATCTGCAAACAGCAACAAACACAGTCAAATTCTTGATTATTGACCTCGCAGGCTCAGAAAGACTTAAAAGAACTAACTGCGAAGGTTAACGCATGCTTGAAGGGTGTAGCATCAATAAATCTTTATTAGCACTCGGAAACTGCCTTTCGGCACTTTGCAGAAACAACAGCTATGTTCCGTTCAGAAACTCAAAATTAACACGTATCCTGAAAGAAACACTGTCCGGCTAGAGTAAAGTACTTATGATGTGCAATGTCACCAGCAGCGACTTGTAGTACGAAGACACTCTGAATTCTTTAACTTACGCACAAAGAGCTACTTACATCAAATGTCAGTCCAAAATCAACATTTAGTCCATTCAATTGAACTAAACTGAGCTCAATTAAATTATTTAACAACTAAAAGAAGAGAACCAGCAGTTGATTCAAGATCTTGAGAAAGCGAAAATAACCCAACACCTCGAGGATACCACTGAGTTGGACACAATTCTAAAGGAGCTTATAGAATCGACTTCTTTACTGTATTTGAATTAATGCGACCGTAAATACCTTGAGTTCGAGAATAACACAGAGAACGTTAAGAAAATAGGAGAATTGTAAGAGCTTGAGCAGCTTGCTCTTGAACAATCAAAATAACTAAAGGACAAGCTAAAACGGTTCACCACTGAGAAGGCTCAACTTAAAATTCAGAACGCTCACTCAAAAATCCAGGAGAACAAGCTCTCACAACTTAGTATCCTGCGCGGAAAGATAATTGAGCAGATGCAAAACATAAACGCTCACTAGAAGCACGTTATTATCCACTAGCAAGAGGTTTTTGAGCAGCTGAGCCAACTTGCAGCTGTAGCACTTGGTGAGAGCGAGGTAGCCCCTCTAATAAAACAATTCAAGCGTGCACCGAAGCAAACACAAGCCCAGTAGGCCAAATCTGCGGATGACCTAATGCTCTCTCAGCTGAATACACAATAAATAAACACCACCTAGAACTTTACGAAGAATATAAATATCTGCGAACCAAAACGGATCCAAACTCTAGAAAAATGGAACGCGAACGCATCGCGGGTAAAGATAATCCCAGGACTCACCAGAAAAATTTCAATCAACAAATACGAATACGAAAACCAATTGGACGAGCTCACAAGTTAGCTCAACAACATGAGTGGAAGTATTAGAAGAAAGTGAGAGAAGAATACATTGCTGCGTATATTAAAATAATTTAATGAAGTTTTTTAATTTTGATTAATTTGGTAACATATTTGGTATGTAATTTTTGCATAATTTTATTTATAATATTGCGTTATTATTATATATTCAGTTAAATCAAACATTTCACATCGCAAATGAACACAAAATGTTAAGTTGACGAAATATTATCCAGAATAGATTCTTTGAATGGTTTATATATGTTTATCACATTATTTACGTGTGTATATGAGAAGCTTCTTTAAAATATTTTTTCTGACAGCACACGATCTCATATTTAAAGGATTATCGAGTTTGGTTAGTTATCGGTATGTGCACTCTAATTTATGCAAGGATTTTTAGCTCATTTAAGTTTGAACAGACGTGAATACAAAATGTAGGACTTTATAAAAATGTTTGTTGCCACGTATATCAGACAGCAAGTCCCATTGGTGATGACGTATATATTGTTAAGCTCCACGGAATATCGTTTTAAATATTGTTCTAATTAATCTCTTAGTACACACGAATTCCTCTAAGTTCCATTTATGTTTGGGACTGGAAGTTAGTGTGGAATCTTCATCATACGGCTTCATATTCATTTATGAACTTACTAATTTTATTTGGGCATATATCAATGAGCTTAGCAAGCTAAATTACCAGTAATAATGTGTTAATTCAGTTTCAGAAAAACTAATTCAACTTAAAGAATATAAACAAGGTGTATTTGGGTATTATAATATTTATGTTGAGCTTTTAAATTTTAATTGTTGGAAAGAATGCAATTAAAACTTAAGAAAATTCAGTTTACATCATAAATACATCACTTGATGGATGTTCATTCTACGTAGGATGTTTATGTGCATCTCTTTTATTTGGAGTTAATCCAATAAATAAAATAATAGATATTTAAGTTGGATTTTTGACATATAAATACATTCCCCGAGGAATTACCGGCTCTGTGTGCATATATATTGTATTGCTTATATCTCTTTATATCTAGGGGGTTCAAAGATGAGCTAAAGCACACATTTTAATACTTTAGAATATCGTTTTAAAACACTGTGGGTGTCACCATGGCGGAAATAGAGCGAGAGCACCACACCACAGATGGATGACGAGTTATTGAATTCACATAACTTCTTATGAACAGTATATCACTGAAAAACGGACCACGCGATTTGATGATTAAAATACTTAATTTGACATCGAAAGTTTAATTCTGAACAATTTACATGCATGATAACTTAACATTTAAACATAAATTCATCTGATAAATTATTCATTCTTTAACATTTGCGCGATTTGAATTCAAATACTGAACAATTACAACCTGCTGAGAAGCATTTATTACTTAAACAGATAAAGAAAAATGAATAGTTGAAAATAATCTATTTACCTCAAATTATATAATTGTCATCAAGAAGAGTCATTTGGAGTGTTCTGATATTATTATTCAGATCTATATTATATAATAGTACAAAATAGTCATTCAAACAAATAGTGAAAATCTGAGATATTTTCTGATAATTGAGGAGTGACTATAAACTTTTACTTATTTCGTTCTCGGCTTAGACTATAAGCTCGCGTTTCCCTAATTTAAAACAATTTTTGAGATATGAGATTTTGCTGATAAATAACACTTCAAAATATAGAGATATAGTTCTTCGTTAGTAGATCGTTAAATGCAACTGATGCATATTATTATTTGAAGTATTTTATGTTCAAGATGGTAATCCAATTAACAACCTTCATCATAATACTTTTAAAATTATGCGAGAGAAAATCTTTATAAATCAAAATGTTCAAAAAATTAAGTTATTTTGAACAACAATATTTGCTATTGGCCGAAAATATTATCGCATTAATGTAAGAAAGCATTGGAGATATTAAAATAGGACCAGAAAATCGAATAATAGTTCTTTTAGTTGGAACAGGAGCTTTTGCCATAATATTCAAAGTTATTGAATTTATAGATTACTGCACACGAGATATGTAACATTTATTTGTATATTAGTGATTAAATATTTATAGCGTTCAAATATTCTAAGAAATATAATTTTTCTTGTATCTCATTTCACCAGCAATATATTCCAGTTTCAGTGATTCCCGCGCATTTACCCTCGATTGCGTCAGCTCCTATCCAGATGGAGTCGGCTTTGAACTCTGAGTTGTAGAAGTCCATTTTGACTTGTGTGATTGTTTATTCTTTTCTTTATTTTGTGTTTTGTTAGATTTCAACGTTAATTATTTCGTTAGCTTCGCTTGCGAGTATAATTTTATCTTAATGTTGTTTCATGAAAACGGCCGATTATTTTGATACTTTTTGAATTGTTTTTTCGGATTTGAATTCATTTGTGAGAATAATAATTTGTCGCTCGCTTGTAACGACGGCCATTTTTTGTTCGTATTCGCAAACTGCTTCAATTTTGCCTTATATTTGGAGCGGAACGAATTGAAGTGAATCTACATTCAATATTTGATTCTCACCAATTACGAAAACTTAATTGTTTAGTTTGAACAATTAAATCGCTTTGAACTCGAGTTTAGTATATTTGCTTTCGTTTTTCTAAAAAAGAATGGAACTAAAGCGGGACAGCACGAATAAGTTGTTGTTGTGCACTACTGCAGAATGCTAATCAGATTGCAAATTTAAACTATTTACCAAAACGTACGCAGAATTAAAAACCTTTACAGATTACTAACAGCACACGACCAATAGCTATTCAACTGGCTAAAATAAAAGGGAAACCACATTCTGAAGATTATTAATCACTGAATTGGGTTGAATTTGTGAAGCAGAATACGCACACTCGTACACACACTCGTCATTCGCGTTGTAGTACACAAAGGAAGAACCAGAAACAAACTACAACAAATTTCCAGACTTAAAATGGTCCACATTCAACACATCTGCATGTCTGTACGTAATTTAACCCTTCATTTGAAATGGAGTGAAAATCAAAAAATAATATAAACAAAATTTAGAAATATATAATTTCATCAACCTGCCTGCAGAAATATTGATTGATTTTGACTATTTAGAGGTTACATAAGTAAAGAACGCATTAAAATGAAAATATCATTTTAAAATGTTCATGTGATTGAAGTAATCGATTATTGAGTGGATGTTTTTGAGATGTACCAAAAGAGTGAGCCGATAAATAGAGGTGTTTTTCAGAATATTTTGAATAATAGTTACTAACTATTAGTTAAAGTTGACTCGGACGATTTGGCCTGAATAACTTGCACAACTTCTTCTCCATTAAACAAAGTATACAAATTTTGAAGTTGCCAAAGCACATAACAATTTTGTGTGAAGAGAAGAGATGGAGTGAAATTGATATAATATTTAGATGTCTCATTGAAAGTGTGCGACGAATAAATTTTTATTTTATCGAAATTATTAATTATAAACACACTAAAACGAATGTCTGATTTTCCTGGTTTATTGGACTAGCATAGTCTAGAGGTATAGCATAAGGGCGTTTATATTAATTGATTGAACTTACAACTTTAGTTCAATATCAATGTCTATAGTCTACTTATAGTCCTCCATTTCAATTTTTATCACTTTTTACAAAAATTATTTTGCATATTAGAGACATTTTCAAATGCTACAGATTGGTTCATTATGTTGATCATATATAAGTTAATAATTTTATTATCTTAAATAACTTTAAAATTTGATTTATTATATTTTGCAGATTCGATTTTAAAATATTAAATAAATATTTATCAATATTAAAAACAATAAAATATTATATGGACTATTATATATTACATATATACTCTTTCGAACCTTATCGAAACTAACTTTCTCAAAAGTACCTGTTTTTCATCAAGTATAATTAATAACACCAACACCATCCATATTAGTAATAATACTAATATTGAAATAGATATTAAGTATAATAATATATGCTGCAACTAAAGTCACCTACTATAGTTATTAAAAATTCAGTTTATCAAAATAACAGCAAATTTTTTAGAAATGTATTAGTTGAGATAATATTTAGATATGATACTACGTATATAATATCTATTATTAAATGGTATACTGACAATAAGTACCAACTAAATGTAATTAAATTATTTTCAAATATTACGTTAACTGTTTAACCGGATAGTGATGTGACGTCTCATTAAAAAATTGTTAATTGTATATAATATAATATTGTATTATATTACACATTATCCTGTACGTACAGTGGTGGGCCCTCGAAATGCTTTTTTGAATTAGGAAGAAGAATGAAGTTTATTATTTGAATCTTACTTATATCACTGCCCGGCTCAATAATGAGTGTGTTCTCCCTCCTCATCAATACACTCATTAACTCTATTTACTATTGATTTGTAAAGTGCTTCAATCACATCAAGGCCTGGTTGAGCCTTGGATAGCTGTGCTACAATAATTAACGTATATAACTCTGTATATACTTCAATAATAAGTTTCAACTTTACCTAACGTTGTATAATTTAACAATCAAGAAAATTGATTTCTCATTATGAAATGGAAGTGGAAGATCATAAGTAAAATAACTGTTGTTTTAGAGTAGCATCAATATATTATTTAATGCTGGGCCCGACTAACCCACTTGATTCCATTCTTCAAGAAACAAAAATGCATTCATTATTTGAATATTGAGAATGAAAGCGACTGTAACTACCTGAATTATAATTCTAATTAAGCGAAGTACCAATACTTCATCTTGAGCTCCCGGTTGAGATTGAAAGAAAAAGTCCTCCATTGTTTTTCGTGATTAAGAAATACCTAAAATCGTTCAGATTGACCCAGTTGAAGATGAACACCGAGGTCCTCTGCAGGTCCAGTGCTTGCGCTACTAGTTATAAATTACATATTGCGTCCGTATACCAATCATTGGATCCTCTTATTCTTTTCTCCAATCAGGCTTAACTACCATATATTTTCGAGATAAAATCTTTCATAAATTAGTTTTGTTGACTAAAACGTAGAAATTACACAGGGACATCTTAAACAAGTGATATAACTAGTTCAGATTGGTACAATATTTTATGAATTCATCCGTTGGACCCAGAAATGAAGAGAATACAAACGCTTCAGAACTGCCTAAGTTTGTTAAGTGAATTAGTTGACCTTCCCTAAACATCTTCTACCGCGTTTATTTTTGTCATTGCCGTCCTTTTATTGCATGTGGTAATTTCTATTTTTCCTTTTTGGAATATTAAATACCGACTTTGAATAGTCGATTATGGTCTAATACGATCGAAATCATATTTTTGGCCCTCTTGTGTTAATGAGTAGTTCATGAATAATCTCCAACTTGAGATTATTTATTGGAATTTGTCATCCGCATTAGAAGTGGCAAAATATTTTAATATATAATTACTCACATAGTAAACAAGAAAAAGCAATTCCACCTCCCATAACTGTATTATATTTCAGCTCAAGTGCTGTATTTTCAATGAAAAATGCAACAAAATTTTTCAAATTCTCAAATATAAAATATTCAAAAATTTCTATTTTGTAATTCAGCATTAGTTCAAATAATGAAATATGTTATTTTTTCATTAAGTCTAATACTTGAGTAAAATGAATGTGGGGTTAAATATTTAGATGATCTGGAAAGTTGACTTTATTGTTACTTTCTATATTAATTTTGCTCTCTTTTTGGACTAAATAATTATGAAACTTTCAATTTGCTTCAATAGAGCTAGTTCTTTGTTTCTCAAAGAGTTGTCGTGTCATATATGTATTTTATGGCGGACAAGAATTAAAGGCAAATATTTCTTTGAATTCATCAAAATCGATTTTGTAATTAGAAAGATGTACATTTTATGTTATAGTAAATAACGTATAATAACTTTGGTGATGGTTTCAGCCTTTATATTGATAAAATTTTACCAGAGACCCTGCTTTAATGAATTTGAAAATTGCGAAATTTGAACTTCTCATATTGGTTTTGGAGTGAAATAAAATTTTTTTAATAACGAATAAATATATAACGCTAAGGAATTTATACTATTTAGTTCAAATACTCACTGATCGCAAAATATTGTTATGTGCCAAAGCACTATCAAGAACATTGCACTCGGCCTCAGTGACTTTGGACGAGTTAGAATCAGAAGATTGCTAGTTTGAAGATGAACTAGGTTGTTGTGACATGATTGGTTGAAGCGGAAGCATTTTTTACAACATATATACCTCAAATCAAAAAACCTATACTTTTTTGTACTTTTTATCCCTCTAGCTCGCATTTTGCTATTTGTACAGGTATTTTTCCTATAATGTAGGCTTGTCCCACTATATTACAGGTATTTTCTCCTGTATTGATGGTTTATAATGATTTGATTTGATTTAAATGAAAATTTTACCAAATAAGTACGGAAAAAGTACGGAAATCACAAAAATGCGGATAATATGCGGTTACATTACGATTTGGAATCCGTATTTAAATCCGCGCTAAAACGGGTGAAAAATCCGCACTTCCGTACGAATGGCGCGCCTTAATAGTTACCAATAATACTATTATTATACACAATATTACATTTTAAAACCACTTCAAATATCAATAATGGAATGAAAATCGTCTTACATTAATGGTAGAAATTTTTTCGTTAAAAATATAAATTTGTTCGTAAGAATGATAATTACTTCTATATTTACACTTTAATGAGTATATGAAGTTAATATATAACGAATTTACAAATATTTTGATGATATATACTTTGTCGACTTAATAGTGCATTGATTATATATTAACTCTGTATATCACTGTATCATGTGGTGGTGTGCTGATAGGTTCAGTAAACAGTAATATTTTCAGACTTTTTTGGAATTTAGGAGTGAAATTTTATTAAAGTTATGTATTAAGTGTCCCTCGAAATATTATAGTAAAACATTAACACTTCTCACCTTTCTTCTTCGTCTATGAATATAAGTGATTTTTGCCATTATCTTACAGACAACTAGTACTAAAGATTAATCGTCGCGTCTGTAATAATTTAACAGCAGGTGATATCCATATAGCAACCTTAGACAATTACAGCAGAGCTGCAATTAGAGAAATACTTAAATATATCAAAACTGAATTTATTCTTTTATTTATAAAATCGGTTGAAGACACTATAGTGCCTACTGGATTTTTACGGTCTTCCAGACTTATTTCTAGATACTAATTTAAATAGAAAAAATCGTTTACAAAATATATTTTATCGTAATTAAATTTTCTCATGTCTAGGAGAGATCGGTACACCATCAATCTATAAATAGAACAGCCGCTTCGCGGTGGTCTGCGGGTCTTGCCAGGCGCTCCGCAGAGCTCCGCTTGCGCCAAAGGCGCCTGGGTCTATGAAGTTAAAAATATTATAAAAATCGAATTATTCCCAAGTTGGACTATTTCTTCACAAATTATATTTAACATAATATCTAAGCAAATGATACTATCTGCCCCACCATCACTCCATATTTGCTGAAATGTTTGACAAAGGTTCGAAATTTCGTTGTTACAAAACTAATGCTAACATACGCGATACAATTAAATGTCCTTCTTAAATGTTAGTACCTTTAATTAATTTGATGATAAATTGAATTATGTTTAGATTTCTTATAATTTGTAAATTGTGAATTTTAACTTTTGTTCTTATTTTACAAAACGCAAACTGAAACGTAATTAATTTATAACTTATCAAATATCTATTACTATTTATACACAAAATTATTTTGTTCGGTACTATTAACAAACTTATCCGAATTGCAAAAAATATTATTTATCTTATTTATTGAAGATACCAGAGACGGATACCAATATAATTATTAGTATTTTCATTTGATTAAGGCTTTCTATAACTATTATGCTTAGTAATAGCAGCTTAGTTTAGTGTTATATTTTTGGAGCTATTTATTAGATTGAAAGCCAAAACGAAACTGAGTACTCTGAGGACATTATCTTATTATAACACTAATAAACATCATAAAGAATTACTTAAATGTAAACACCTATGTACGGTGATATAATGTAGTAACATCACTAAATAATCAATGAGTTGAAGTGGAACTAAAAATAAAATTATATATTTCTCTAACGTAAAGACTGAATAATATTTATTTCAATTAAAATCTGCTTAACTCATAATGCGTTCGAATCTCAAAACTCGAAAAGCTAAATATAAAGAGTCGAGAAGTGTCAATATTATTTTTATGGCTATATGGTATCTTAATAGTATAGTGAACGCATATTTATTTCTTTAAAATTATTCTTCATCTACTGGGTAGACCGAAGAAGTTGTCCCGATCAAAAATAGAAAGATTCATAGCATGTTCATGAAATATTATGTTACATATCACTACTGGCTAGGTTGCTAATTGTTGACTGCTTCAATTAAGCTTTCTTTATTAATTCTTCAACTATTTTAATCAGTGTCTTCCTTATATACTAGGTCAAGGACGAACTCAATGCCATTTTTGGGGTCAAATAAACTGGCAGACGTGAATAGAGTAACTTTCAAATGTGAAAATAAAACTCTGCTTACTGAAACTATTCATTTGAGAAAAGAGGCTTCTGAAGAGTCTGAGTATTCCCCATTGAATAGTATGGTAGTTGTATTTTATGTTAAAGGCCTGTATCAACACATCTTGTTTTAGAAGTTGTCCTTCTTCATCATTTAGTGGAGTGATACCAATTTTCAATTTTTGAATTTTGGTAATACTAAATAATGGTAACAAAGTCTAAATTAATAGAGTTTGGTTTACTGCAGACTCTCGAAGATAGTACTCACCCCAAAACTCGGTTAAAGTACTCGGTCACTTAATGTCTTCAAAATTAGACTATAAACGAAAAGTGATGAACGATATTGGATAACACACTATTCCAAAACACAAAACTTAATATGTCACTATAATCAAAGTGGTTAAACATATTACAATTTAATTACCACCTCACACAGTGAAATAATATAATCGTGTCAAGATTTGAATTTTAATATAATAACTTATTTTTATCATTAACCAGTAATATTAAGCGATAGAGTAGAATCAGGCATTTCAATATATATGATTTGTATTCTCATCTCAGTTAATGTCTTTCAGTTTTCGGTTAATGAACTATTTTAGATCTAAACCTCTCACTTATAGTACCAAGTATCTCAAAAGACATTAAGTGATTCTAAGATAGGTCATTAAGTGAGTTTGGGGGTGAGTACTATCTTCGAGAGTCTGCAGTAGTGTCAACATTCAACATTGCTTTTGGCTTTGTTCAACTGTTATTGAAAATTTGCGCTTGACCAAAATTTTACAAAATCCACTTCTGATACTGAATACAGAGAAGATTCTGAAATCGCGATTAGAGGTAACAAGTACGGTCATATGTGCAACACCCTTCCACCTTCGTTTGGTCCAGCTACATTGCGGTCGCTGAAAATTTCGTTTGACCCCCTTTAAGCGTTCAACTTTCTTAGCCTTGATCGGCTCGGCTATGTGCGAAGTATACAGAACAGGTCTTGGAAATAGAGAAGAATGAGGGGACGAAAGCTATTCCTACAGAGGGAATCCTAACGACATCTTGTAGTCAGACCTTTGTTCAGTTGTTAGGCATCATCAAGGCAACGATGATAACTTGGCTTTCTTCATTGGATGAACGAGTTCCGGCTACTACATGATACTTCTTAAGCCTCTTGAACTGACAGAATCATATCAGTTCAAGTTGAATTGTTTCATGATCACGATGTGCTATGTATTTTGGATATAGCACAGCGAAGCCAGTTGCTTTCGCAATTTCGTCAAGGATCAGGTCAGTTTTTCAATTGCGAGATAACCTGGAGTTCGTGTGTCTCATTTTAATAAAGGGAATGGAAAAAATTAAAGTGCAGTCTATTTGACCTTTAATGAAAAGTGAGCTATATGATGTAGTTTACATAAATGTAGAATATTAGAACCACCTCACAATTTCTTGTCCTCGGGACAACTTCTTCGGTCTACCCTGTATAAATCCGTATTAAAATGCATTAAATAATGCAAATTTTATCGTTTAATAAACGAGCGAAACTTGAACAATTGATGGCTGATAACAATGAAGTGAGTAATCACTTAACAGTTATAGACATGTAAACGCTCCAGCTTATTCTACTAGATTATCGAAAATCGAGGATAACCAATATTCGAGTTTATTATTACAAATATCTTGTATCAAGGAGATTGGTGAATTTATTGAACTTTTCAGCTGTATTCCAACATTAAGTCTGGATGACCGTAAAATGGCATCGAATTTTAGATATTGAACTAGGATCCGTTTCGCTTGCTAATTAATCCAAGAAAATTTGAGATAGTTGATAAATTAAGTTTGATTAGATCTTCGTATAGGGCAGAGTAGCAACTAATAAACAGTCCACGAATTACCTTAGATTATTAATTGTTTGTGAGTTAAGTCACTAATTAATAAATGAGCTACTCATAAATAACTATTTTGACGAAACTAAGTCTATTTAAATCTTTAAAATGAATTTCATGATAAATCCCAGATGGGCTAGACCATAAAGCCCATAGTTTTTCAGTTCTCTTGACATTTAACATTCATATTTTGAGTGGAAACTGTGGAGTGTAAATTATATTTTAAATAAAATTTTACTAAAGTATTTGCGGCCAAGCTAAAACAAACTCACACACTCATTTTCATCTAATTTCGTCTCGATCCCAAAGCAATTACTGTTTCAGTAATCACTTTGTTGAGTGATAGTAAAAGTGACCAAAATGAAGCTTTAAAAAGAGTATTAATTCCATTCATAAATGGAATGAATTAATTATATTTTACCAGAGCGTTGGTAAGGCCTGATTTTTTGAGATAATAAAGTTGTGTGCAGAGGTACTTCTGAATCGAACATAAATGGTATCAAAGTTTGTCTTTCACTCTAAGCAGTAAAAATATTTTAGACATATTTCAAAATATTATTTTGCAGCATTCAGTAATAATCTAGGTATGTCATGTCATTATGTATGGGGGCAGTGTAGTAAGATAACATCACCACCACCAGGCTCGGTCTCTTCTGCTTCTAAAATTATTAAGTGAAATTATTATTTTCCAAAATCAAAATTTTATTTATAAACTGTGAAGATGAAACTTCCATCTTCCAAATGTTTAACTTCTCTTAGGGTCTATATAAGAGAATGTACTTTTGGACTTATTTCAATTCCACCTGTGCACTCACGATAATCCTAACAAAAATATTCTCGATTTATAAAACAAAGTTTCTAGATTCCATAATGTTATTTGCAGCAAAAATAGGTGGTGAATGAACATTACCAGCCACTATTTGGTAGTTTTTGCACCAATAACTCTAGAATTTGTCGAATATATATATATATTATATATTCCACAGAATTATATTCGTCTTCATATTTTTCACTTGCACATAGTAATATAATTAATATTAACGAATGTTTATTCGTCAATGTGAAGATTAAAATGAACAATTCATAATTAATTTTGAAATTATTATATAACTCGGGTAATAGAGTTAAAATTTCAATACAGTCGTATGAGTAACTGTTGAGAGAAGTAATTTAAACGACGTTTATGACTCTTTTGTACAACATATCAACGTGAAAGTCAACAGATTAATTACAAATGTAAAATATTTTGTAATTTCTACTATTGTAGTTTTATTCTAGCGCTTCAGAATAAAATACTATTTCTAGCACTTTTTCTTGTTGTTTTATCAGAATTAAAGCTGAAATTAATTTGAAAAATAGAAATTTTGAAAATCTTGTCGATTATGGGGAATTATCAAGTAATTGTAGCATTTTAATTAGCTTAGATGGTTGTAGTGAATACTAGACTCCACTGTTGGTCTAGAAAACATAACGCTCAATAATTTTCTAAAAATAGCCCAAAATGATCGTGAAGTAATAGAGTCATTAATAATAATATAAAAAGGTTATAGGATGAACCTACATATCAAGGGCCAAAATAGCAACAAAATTATCTTTCGTATGAAGACGAAAGCATTCTGTCTAATCATAGATAATCAATTTATATGTGTATTTGCTACATATTTAATACGGAGATGGATTTCTGCTTAGCCAACAAAGTTAAAATATCAAAAGTTGTGAATATCTAATCTATTTTACCATTTAAATATTTATGGATTATTAATTTATATTCAATTATTTTACCGTTACCAAAACCACCCTAGTTTCAATGCCAAAGTTTAACCGCCTTCACTTGACTGAAGAAGAGAAGTGAGAATTAGTTAATAAGAACATAATGCAGGACAATTTCAACGATAAATAACTATCTGAAATTTAATTGCAACCGGGTACTTGTAAATATAGATATTTTCGAGATAATTCATCATTGACTTGTATATGAATATAATATAGAGCCAATAATCCCAAAATTTTCATTGAGATAAAAACTCGTTCAAATCTTCAATAAATACAATAACGGGAGGTCGCTTAAAAACTTCGAGCATAACTAAGATGATTAGAAACGCATATCTGGTCAATTCAACAATTTAGCTTACAAATTTATTTCTGAGAAGTAGAAAACAGCATGTCGAAAATCAGTTGCATTAATCATCTCTGTGAGCCGTAAAAAATTAAAATCTATCTGAGAATAACTGTTTTAAGATGTCTATGATCCAATCTTGGACACTTAAATGTTCAAATATGTCTACTACAGTTAAAAATAGTGATTATTTTGAGTACAAAATTGATAAATATTTCTGGCGCTAAATAGCTCTCTATATTCTCCTTACGAGTGGTGTATGATAATATACACATTTAGATTACCAAACCATTAGTATAATTTTCAAGTTGATGTTCACGTTTAGAATTTAATGATTCCATTTGGAAGTGGAAGGTGTATATACAGTTGTAGATAAAAGATTATATTGATTTTTTGCAATTATGTTACTCTATGTACTAGAATATCAAAAACAAAATATAAACCACCTCACTTCCTTCCTTGACCGAGTCTCCTTTACTTTGCCCATCACTTTAGACACTGGACCAAAATGATAAATAATGAAAAGAACTTCTTGAATCGCAAGCCTTGAGGACACTCAACTGTATTTACTTATTTAGCTCAAAACAATATTTCTCACTTACTTGGGTAATTATAAAAGCAAATTTTAATTCATCTGAGCTAAAATATAAAATAGAATGTATGGAGACTTGCACTGAAACTTTCGGAACACATTATTTCAAGTTGGTTCTAACAACTGTAAACTCCAGTCCGAGTCAACTGAGGAGAACTTCCTAAATCAAATTTAGTCTGTTAAAATAAAGGTGGATCACGAAGTTGAGAGCCTGAAATGATTTGTATTCAGTAACAAATTTAGGTTATGTTAGTATCTGGACTGAAATGTAAAACGTAGACGTAGAGGAGTAAAGCGTATGTGGATAAAGAACTAGGATGTCAGTCTCAAGTTCGGGAAGAGACGATTCTTGATTTGGACCACCACATTTACGGAGACCACTCTTCGTCGATTGCAGCACAAGGATACCTTGAAGTTACAACTTATTAGAATAAGTTGAGAATACACATCTTCTAAGCTGTACGAAGCTGTTTCTTGATATCAAATTTATTAATTAACAAGAAGGAACGTATTCAGTAGCGTAAAGTGTCTTAAAGTTCATAAATTAGTCTTAGATCGAGTTATTATTCGAAGTTCAGTTTAGTACAATGGTATTATTATACAATAATATAATTTAACTCAACGTAAAAATTTTAGCCAAATAGCAACTGAATTACTAATTTGTGATATTTATGTTTAATATGTTATTTTTTGGTCCTCGCGTTTCAGATCCGCATGTGGGATATGAAAGCCGTTTTGCCTTGAGTCCTAAGTATCTGGAATTAGCATAAATTACAAAAACTAGAGTAATCCAACGACGCTTTCAATTTTTGATACCCCCTTCTGGGTCGAAAAGAGTTAAGTCGACAAAGTATATTTGATATATCAACTAACACATTAGAAGACAATATTACAAGTTGTAATATATTTTTGGTTATTCCCCCCCAACCTACATATATTCAATATTGCAGCAGTTTAATCCACGTTTTTGAGTTAAATTCCCTTCACTACTTATTTACCTATATACGTGCTATATTTTCAATTTCACACTTCAATTATAATGAAAGCGGAATCGTTATAAATCATCAAACAAACTAAAGCAGCATTTTAGAAACGAAATTCTTGACAACCACCAGCATAAAACGCTATTAAAGTTGATTTATATGTAATTTTATCGGTTTGGTAATAAATGCTGGCAATCGATACTTATTAAAATTGTAAATATCAAAGAAAAGGCTCATTTGACGCTGATTATTACTTAAATATTGTCATTCACGACATTTTAAGCTTATAAAAATCACTGTCCGACCTGTCCTTAGCCATTTACTGTAATACTCATCATTTTGAGATAAATAGTAACAATTGAGATGAAATATTTACATATATCGTGTTAAAACTATATAAACTAGTGATAATGACATTTTTATATTTTAATATATTTTTAAATATCAATATATGTAGGTTGGGGGGGAATAACCATATTTTTTGAATTAATTATTTTATGAAGATAAATAGAAATGTCCAAAATTTGTTGTCGTTGAACCAATTATGCCGGTTTAGGAACCTTTTCTTGGCTAGGATCTCTACAACGCATTTGTAAATGGTTGGAACCGTCGTGTATCACAAGAGCTATACCAAGTCTAACAACTTGAAAATCTCAATGTGATTCTTGTTAGGAAGCATCTTTGTTTCAAGTTTGAAATAGAGCTATTTCGCTGAAACGCTCCAGTTTTCAGTTAAATCTCTATATTCTCAGTATGTTTGACTGTTAATGCTACTAACTCGTACCTACCTACCTCAAGTTCGTCAGGATTTCACAGCCCCGCTGCTAATTCATTGAATCATTAAGAAGTACTGAGTTGAACCACAATAAATAAAACTGTGTATAGTTTCATTTCATCAATGATTCAGGTACTAGGATACAAGCTCGACATCTTTGGCAATGCTCATGTATCACCAATTGGTAAATTGGCATATTCTATAGTTATTAAAATGAAACAGGAAATAGGATTTTGAGTTCAAACATCACAATGAGCAGTAAGATAGTATTTCTTACCAGATTCAGTCAAATCACACCTGCTTTGATTCACATTGTCATCAGTTGATGATTTTACGTTGACTTCAGAGATATGATTCTCTGAGTTCAACAGTGAGTTAATGTTCACTGCTGTATGAACTAGTTTGTTTCGTGGAAGAGTTTATTCTTGACCCCTCTAATGTAATAATAAATATATTAGATCCAGATATTACTCAGCACGTGTTCAATTATTTGAAATAGTTTTCAAAAAACATAATTTCAAATATTGAAGTCGAAGTAGCTTATGAAGGTCCAGGTCCAAGTAATATTGTATTAGGGCCTACTCACAATAGTTACTTACAAGAGAGACTTGCGTTTATAATTGAAGCTGCAAAGTCCAATATGGTTAAAGCTTAATTATTTTTTGTCTAACTGATGTGAGAAAATGTGTTTTAAACGATATTACAAAATAATGCAGAAAATCACACATTAATTCTCGTTATTAATGCCAAAATAAGCATGTCCACCGCTCTTATAAATGTATCTATCTAAATCGTACGGATCTTCGATTTTTGTGAATCATCGATTTTTGCCTCTATAGTAGCTCAGTTTCAGCTCAATTGTATGCAGAACGTTTATTACTATTAATAATATTAATGTAATACATCTTTAATTTAATTAATTTCACTCCTGAATTGTACCAGAAATGCCCATACTGTCATGTGCAAATAAGGATTCGGAAATTTCAGAAAAATAGAATGATATGAAAAATTACAGTACATATAGATATAAAAATTTAAAATTATTATCACTAATCTCCGTTTTCTGTTCCAAAATAAGAAAACGTGGAGATCATTTGCTATATTTTCGCTCCGATTCCCTAAATCGCTTCCATCACACGCTTTTGTCCACTTCTGACTGTTTATACTCCCCGTTCAAACCCAATTTAATTTTTAAAAAACGATTCATTTAAAATTTAGTTAATGTTTCCGCTCAAAATAAGTTTTAAGAACCCACTACTAAACTTATTGATTTCATTCTAGCTTAACCATTTTGTTTAGTATTGTGAAACCTCGCTTTCAAAGTTCGGACCACACAACTCTAGTATAATATCAGAATTCAATTATAAGCCGGCTTTGCCCAGGGTCATTTGCAGGGTAAAGTCGATTTACTTACACATCTTACCATCAAGCATGTTCAGTATTAGAACCTCGAGTTACTACCCGTCCCACTTTACATGCGTGTTCTTGAGCACCAAAAGACCTCCAGAGGAGAAAACGACCTGAACCCGGTTCGTCCTCTGAATCAGAATCAGTTACAGAGTGGAGCTTACCCTGAATATTCCGAGGTCGGTTATAGCATAAACTTTATCGCAGAACTGGTAGTAGTGCGTATTAGAGTGCTTGTGGTCCACACATTTTAAACGTTCATTTAATGTGAAGAGCTTCGTGGAGTTATTTTGCAAATACAGCTGTTTATTTATGCTGAACATTTGCCCGGCGTGAAGGTCCAAATTTTTACTCCGACGATGGTACTTGAAGAAAGCTGGAAGCTGCTGCAGAAGACGCACCTCCATACTCGGAAGTAGCTCGAACACGAAATCGAATACATTAAAGAAAACCCGGCCATTCAAGAATAAAGGAGTGTTCAGGTACCCAGGTAGGAGGAACAAAACGTGTACACTCGCTCACCTCAGACTTAAACAACTTATCATAATAAATCAAATAACAAAACTTCTACTGTTCGCCCGGTGTGAAAGTAAATGGAATTTACTTACTAGCCAAACTATTCAAGTTCTTGTCCATTATACTTAGTTTTCCATCCTAAATTGATAAGAACAAGTCCAATCCAGGCATAGGCTTGAAGACGAACATAATCTGATTAAATGTCAGCATTTATGTAACAGTTAATGCATTTATGTCCTTTTAGATATAACTACGGCGTTTTCTAGCGAATTTTGCAAGTATGAATGTATTTTTTATTACCTGTATAACAACAACCAACTCATACAACGTTAAACCGACTATAGCAACAACAATTAGCACTGGTGATAAGATTATACACGAGAGTGCGATCGCTATATTTTTTGTTATAAGTTTACATTTTGTTGATGGCATTAATGGGAGTGGTAAATATATAATATCAAGTAAATATAATAATTATATAAATATATAAATTTACTGTTATTTCATATATTTATTCGGCACAAACAGACTTCATTGAGACTTTTGAAAGCGAAACATAGGCTCTCGCACGCCAGTGTTTCCTCTTTCAAAACGGGCTCAACACGCCATTTATGCCCACTCAGTAAAGACCCAGCAGGGTCCTCACGGAGTTGTCAACGGACCAGTTTTACATGATTCGCTAACTTAATTTTCAGAAAATGGCCAACGTTTAAGAGTCGATATTGGTATGCCAGTGCAATGTCCGTTGCTGTACTCCAGCATTATTTTCAAAGTTATTTACATTTTTACAAGCATTTTTATATCAATATTTTCATCATTTATTGCTGATTACAGTGTGAATGAATATATATTTTTGTAAATTAAAATTATAAAAATGTACTACATTACCTCGAATGCAGACCCCACCCCTATTCACTTACAGACCCTCTGTTGATTTCTCAAAAAATATCAAGGGGTCTATAAGTGAGAGCAAATCTGGCTGTTTTTAGCTCATATTTCATATCAGATTTGGGTTTCTATTTCAGTTACAGACCCTTTTTCTAAAATATTCTTCAAATTTCAACATATTTTTGAATTTAATGTACATAATGACTTAAATAGTACGATATATTTTAGTTTATTTAGTTTCCTCGTTTATATTAGTCTTAAAACACGTTAGAATCAATAATATTTAATCAATTAAATATCAAATCATTTCAGTTACAGACCCCAAATAAAGTTCACTTATACACCCTTTTATTCATATATATTGATGGGGTTTGTAACTGAGCGCTTTTGGGGTCTGTAAGTAGTATTTTTAAAAATAATTCCAGTATATTATCAGGTAGTAAATTTATGATGTTAATAACAATATTTGTAATTTACACCCACTTCAAAGAAATATATGTTTATCATCTTATCTTAATAACAATCAGTTCATTATATAATATATTAAGATATTTATGCACCGATAGAGTTTCCGATAGAGTTTTTTATATTTCATAATATACAATTGTATTAAATATCTGCGCTAAAATAATGGAATTTGAAAACATTTGAATATCCTTTATATTCGAAAAGCAGAATTTGCACCAATGAACATCATAATTACGTAGACGAAAGAAAATGCGGGCAACTTCAACTCTGACAAGTTAGGTAGGTACCTGTTACCATTCTCTATGTGCAGCCCCGACTCCACCCAGAAAACTAGCGCTTCTTCGAAAGTATCATAGGAAATCATTACGGAATCTCGAAGCCAGTCTCGTACTCAGTTAGACACTAGCTCTTATATACGAAAGTAGGTCTAGTTAAAGACAACTATCAGCGACGCACAATTATGAGAAACAGAGCAGTCCGCAGCTTTCTGCTCGCGCTTCAAAATGAGTTGCATCTTCGAACCGCGAAAAGGGTCGTTGTACCAAAATGCAAATTCCAAACACTTACGCTGGCTCATGGCGCGCTGAGTCAGTTTTGCGAATCTGCAGCTTGAGCTGCGGCCGTGTCGGACTGCTGTCACCTTTCTTAACGTCTTTCCGGTGTTGATACAACTGCATGGTTAGTTAAGATACGAATGTACAAAATGGCTCACGTATATTTTCGTGCTTGTTATTATGCTCGTTCCATATTAAATGCATAGTTCGATACGCTACTCCAGCTTGGCGCGTTAGAAACCATATCGTCGCCGCATTTGTCGTCATGCGCCATCGTGTCACCGATATCTAGCGCTGACAACGCGTATGCCAGAATCTGTTGGACTCTAGCATGATCTGAATGTGTTTGTGCATTGTGTTCCAAGTCGCCGCATTAACATTTCGTTGCCAATTGGTTTCCGTCCGCGGAATCCCTACTTTGTAGATTCGGCATCGTAGTCGGAATTCGCTGTGTCGCATCACTTTTCTGCACACGATTCTCAGTGGTCGAAAAGTTTGAATAAGAGCGGCACGCAACGGCGCATAGAGTTGTTTCGTGCGGCGAAATGGACGTATCTCTATGTGCAGCCCCGACTCCACCCAGAAAACTAGCGCTTCTTCGAAAGTATCATAGGAAATCATTACGGAATCTCGAAGCCAGTCTCGTACTCAGTTAGACACTAGCTCTTATATACGAAAGTAGGTCTAGTTAAAGACAACTATCGGCGACGCACAATTATGAGAAACAGAGCAGTCCGCAGCTTTCTGCTCGCGCTTCAAAATGAGTTGCATCTTCGAACCGCGAAAAGGGTCGTTGTACCAAAATGCAAATTCCAAACACTTACGCTGGCTCATGGCGCGCTGAGTCAGTTTTGCGAATCTGCAGCTTGAGCTGCGGCCGTGACGGACTGCTGTCACCTTTCTTAACGTCTTTCCGGTGTTGATACAACTGCATGGTTAGTTAAGATACGAATGTACAAAATGGCTCACGTATATTTTCGTGCTTGTTATTATGCTCGTTCCATATTAAATGCATAGTTCGATACGCTACTCCAGCTTGGCGCGTTAGAAACCATATCGTCGCCGCATTTGTCGTCATGACATTCTACTCATAACATGTCATCTAGTAGTTCAACTATTGGATCAAGTTCAACTCCACTTCATAATGTCTACCTTCCTCCAAGGACAAACACTAACTGCCTCCAAAACACAGTAGTACTCAGACTTGGCAATGAAGCATGCACTCACACCTCAGAATGTGGGCAAATTAGACGAAGAATCTGCCGCAGTCGGAACCGGCGTCGTCGGGAACCCGCAATGCGGAGATGTCATGAAGCTCTAGCTTAAAATTGAAAACGGTAAGATCACCGAAGCCAAGTTCAAAACCTTCGGATGTGGCGCAGCTGTAGCTAGTTCGAGCTATGCGACCGAGCTGGTAACTGGAAAGACGCTGGCTGAAGCGAAACAGCTCAGCAACTTGGACATCAGCAAGAAGCTCAGTTTACCTCCTGTGAAATTGCACTGCAGCTTGTTGGCGGAAGAAGCCATAAAGGCTGCGATAGTGGACTTCGAGAAGAAACAAGGAAATTACTGAACAAAGAACTGAAACTATTTATCATACAATATATTGTCTTAATATTATACTCCAATTATATATAATATATCACTGAATGTTTAATAATAAAACCGTTGTAAAGAATGAAATGGACACGGTAAAATTAAACCTAAATTCGTTGTGTACACTTATTGTATATGTATTAGATATGTATTTGTCTATGTAAGTTGTTTGATTTTAATTCAACTTTCGAAATCGAATATTACAGTGAATCATTTCGCATTGAACTCTTCAACTGCACTACATTCTATATTTTAATTTGCACTTATGATTATATAATTGAATATATTAGCATAATTTCACTCAAGGCAATATTATGGGTTATCTTTCCGCCCACAATTGTAAGATTAGCTTAGCCCGGTATCTGACTTCTACCGGGTACTCTAGCAGCAATTTGGCTCTGCTATCGTATTAGTGTTGATTTAATGGATTGAGTAACAATATGTATTCTTGAGATATCCAAATTCCGTTGTTAATGGACGGGTCTAAAACTCGTACGAACATTTTATAGAACTGATATTTGGTTCTTATGGATGGAATGATATACTTTTCGGAGATTTTAGCCCATGGCATATTTTACAACATATTTCGTCAGATATTAATCTATATTCTAGTCCAAAGTGTGTATTATTTAAATATAGGTAAACTTTGTTTGTTGTGCATAGAACTAGTTAAAGAAAGCTATTCAGTTGATAGAGAAGTCAAAAGTTCACTATTAAAATTATCATACGAAAATGAATTCCTCTCGCGCATTAATGGAGGTAAACAGTTTTCATAAACACGTGGTATTGCAAAATATGAATTTGCATGATTACTGGACATCACTATATGAGCATAACATTCAATTATTAAATCTATCGTATTACATTTGCATATATTAGTCGTTAATTATAACACGAGACTTGGAATAAAGCAATATGTAATAATTTGTGTTATGATACAACATTTAAGATATATATTAGGTCGCAATCAAAAAATTGCATGTTCGAACCACGCAATGTGCCGTTATACTAAAATTTAAATTGCAAACAAATGATATCTAGATTCCAACAGTGACATTTAGAATCAAACACAACTAAAAGCTCTATTTTCAGTTTGGTGTGGTTGTGCAGAAATGAGATTATATTTGTAATTTTGCATTGTGATGCATCCACTTCTTATGTAACATGCAGAACTTTTTGTCCAATGAGAATATGAATAGTTTAGATTTTCTCCAGACAGAAGAACGCTTTCGATTCACTTTGAGCCTAGATCTGGATGAATAAATAACAAAGATCTTGAACAGTTCCAAAATTGTTGCGTTTACGGACTGTCCACTGGTCTACTTCGCGTTGATACCAACATATCCACGGTTTCAACTTGGCAGACGATATTTAACTTGTTAACAGGAGGAACTTTGCAAGCTCGCAAAAAATGGGAGCCGAGGTGTATTGCACGTTTCTAATAACGGATTTGAGGCTACATATTGTGAGAATATTGCGGAGCTGAGAATGACTAATTCCAGCATAGAGAACTTGCATCAAATAAATCTATTAAGCTCTTTAAGAATACTAATTCTAGACAACATCATCGATATTAATGGTGCATTTCCACTTCTAAAGAACCTAGAGTGCATATCTGAGTTGAGCAATATCGTAGAACTGAGAGTTCCGAACAACGACTTGAGCGACATATCAGCGGTCAATACAATGAAATAGTTAACATATCTTGATGCAAGCATGAACAAACTCAAAAAGATACACTTGGAGTGCTACAATCTAAAGCACGCCGATTTCCAGAGAAATATCATAGAATGCATTTAATAATTGCCAGCTGGCCTAAGCTATCTCGATCTCAGCGAAAACATGTTGCACACCATATACTTTAATTAACACGAAATGGAGTATTTATCGCTTTCAAACAATTATATTACAGACATCCGAAATCTGACTGCATTAAAAAACTTCAGCTACGAATGGGTTGGGATTCAGAGACGTTGTCCAAAGAAAATAGATTCATTTACGGAATCATTGTAACATTTTCAGCGGACGTACGACAGCTACTTTGTGGAGAAATACACAGAACACACGGCTTAATAAAGCTTCTGCTTTCACGACGACTAACTTCTCTAGGACTTCAAATTCGTGGATGATATGCAAAGCCTTCAAAGGACAGAAAAATTACACCAAGTTCTGATAAGAAAGTGCATCAACGTATGCTTTAGTAGGGTTCCTACACACATTACTGAGCTCACCATCACGTAGTCCAAGGTCGAGAACATATATGGCTTGCACAACATGGTTCAGCTGGTCCATCTTGACTTAAGCCACAACTGTTTGGTTGATGTGTATGTCATACAGTATCTCCTAAATCTAAAGAACTTGAATCTATCACATAATCGAATCATATTCGTAGATCCAATTACTATGTTGGTGAACTTGAAGCACCTTAATTTCTCTCACAACAGGATTCCCTAAGACCAGTTGAAACGCAACCCCTCGTTGGACACTAGCTAAAACAATAATATATTTACGTACCAAGCACCGCTGAGTGCTGAAGAACTGTTATTGTACAAAAGAGTTAAAGCTATTACTTATATTTCTAAAATCTAGTTTCGTTCTTACGATACCAGTGGCAATCAAAGCCACATTAATTGCTTGATAACAGTGCTAGTGGCGTAGTTGAACAAAATTGTAAGTTTGTTTATGCAGTTCGCAGGATGAGGTGAGTGAAATCTGTATTGTTCAGTTTCTAATAACAGAGCACACAATAATCATCATAATGACTAAAACTTATGTTTTCACACTACAAATATATCACACATAATTCTACTCATAACATGTCATCTAGTAGTTCAACTATTGGATCAAGTTCAACTCCACTTCATAATGTCTACCTTCCTCCAAGGACAAACCCTAACTGCCTCCAAAACACAGTAGTACTCAGACTTGGCAATGAAGCATGCACTCACACCTCAGAATGTGGGAAAATTAGACGAAGAATCTGCCGCAGTCGGAACCGGCGTCGTCGGGAACCCGCAATGCGGAGATGTCATGAAGCTCTAGCTTAAAATTGAAAACGGTAAGATCACCGAAGCCAAGTTCAAAACCTTTGGATGTGGCGCAGCTGTAGCTAGTTCGAGCTATGCGACCGAGCTGGTAACTGGAAAGACGCTGGCTGAAGCGAAACAGCTCAGCAACTTGGACATCAGCAAGAAGCTCAGTTTACCTCCTGTGAAATTGCACTGCAGCTTGTTGGCGGAAGAAGCCATAAAGGCTGCGATAGTGGACTTCGAGAAGAAACAAGGAAATTACTGAACAAAGAACTGAAACTATTTATCATACAATATATTGTCTTAATATTATACTCCAATTATATATAATATATCGCTGAATGTTTAATAATGAAACCGTTGTAAAGAATGAAATGGACACGGTAAAATTAAACCTAAATTCGTTGTGTACACTTATTGCATATGTATTAGATATGTATTTGTCTATGTAAGTTGTTTGATTTTAATTCAACTTTCGAAATCGAATATTACAGTGAATCATTTCGCATTGAACTCTTCAACTGCACTACATTCTATATTTTAATTTGCACTTATGATTATATAATTGAATATATTAGCATAATTTCACTCAAAGTAATATTATGGGTTATCTTTCCGCCCACAATTGTAAGATTAGCTTAGCCCGGTATCTGACTTCTACCGGGTACTCTAGCAGCAATTTGGCTCTGCTATCGTATTAGTGTTGATTTAATGGATTGAGTAACAATATGTATTCTTGAGATATCCAAATTCCCTTGTTAATGGACGGGTCTAAAACTCGTACGAACATTTTATAGAACTGATATTTGGTTCTTATGGATGGAATGATATACTTTTCAGAGATTTTAGCCCATGGCATATTTTACAACATATTTCGTCAGATATTAATCTATATTCTAGTCCAAAGTGTGTATTATTTAAATATAGGTAAACTTTGTTTGTTGTGCATAGAACTAGTTAAAGAAAGCTATTCAGTTGATAGAGAAGTCAAAAGTTCACTATTAAAATTATCATACGAAAATGAATTCCTCTCGCGCATTAATGGAGGTAAACAGTTTTCATAAACACGTGGTATTGCAAAATATGAATTTGCATGATTACTGGACATCACTATATGAGCATAACATTCAATTATTAAATCTATCGTATTACATTTGCATATATTAGTCGTTAATTATAACACGAGACTTGGAATAAAGCAATATGTAATAATTTGTGTTATGATACAACATTTAAGATATATATTAGGTCGCAATCAAAAAATTGCATGTTCGAACCACGCAATGTGCCGTTATACTAAAATTTAAATTGCAAACAAATGATATCTAGATTCCAACAGTGACATTTAGAATCAAACACAACTAAAAGCTCTATTTTCAGTTTGGTGTGGTTGTGCAGAAATGAGATTATATTTGTAATTTTGCATTGTGATGCATCCACTTCTTATGTAACATGCAGAACTTTTTGTCCAATGAGAATATGAATAGTTTAGATTTTCTCCAGACAGAAGAACGCTTTCGATTCACTTTGAGCCTAGATCTGGATGAATAAATAACAAAGATCTTGAACAGTTCCAAAATTGTTGCGTTTACGGACTGTCCACTGGTCTACTTCGCGTTGATACCAACATATCCACGGTTTCAACTTGGCAGACGATATTTAACTTGTTAACAGGAGGAACTTTGCAAGCTCGCAAAAAATGGGAGCCGAGGTGTATTGCACGTTTCTAATAACGGATTTGAGGCTACATATTGTGAGAATATTGCGGAGCTGAGAATGATTAATTCCAGCATAGAGAACTTGCATCAAATAAATCTATTAAGCTCTTTAAGAATACTAATTCTAGACAACATCATCGATATTAATGGTGCATTTCCACTTCTAAAGAACCTAGAGTGCGTATCTGAGTTGAGCAATATCGTAGAACTGAGAGTTCCGAACAACGACTTGAGCGACATATCAGCGGTCAATACAATGAAATAGTTAACATATCTTGATGCAAGCATGAACAAACTCAAAAAGATACACTTGGAGTGCTACAATCTAAAGCACGCCGATTTCCAGAGAAATATCATAGAATGCATTTAATAATTGCCAGCTGGCCTAAGCTATCTCGATCTCAGCGAAAACATGTTGCACACCATGTACTTTAATTAACACGAAATGGAGTATTTATCGCTTTCAAACAATTATATTACAGACATCCGAAATCTGACTGCATTAAAAAACTTCAGCTACGAATGGGTTGGGATTCAGAGACGTTGTCCAAAGAAAATAGATTCATTTACGGAATCATTGTAACATTTTCAGCGGACGTACGACAGCTACTTTGTGGAGAAACACACAGAACACACGGCTTAATAAAGCTTCTGCTTTCACGACGACTAACTTCTCTAGGACTTCAAATTCGTGGATGATATGCAAAGCCTTCAAAAGACAGGAAAATTACACCAAGTTCTGATAAGAAAGTGCATCAACGTATGCTTTAGTAGGGTTCCTACACACATTACTGAGCTCACCATCACGTAGTCCAAGGTTGAGAACATATATGGCTTGCACAACATGGTTCAGCTGGTCCATCTTGACTTAAGCCACAACTGTTTGGTTGATGTGTATGTCATACAGTATCTCCTAAATCTAAAGAGCTTGAATCTATCACATAATCGAATCATATTCGTAGATCCAATTGCTATGTTGGTGAACTTGAAGCACCTTAATTTCTCTCACAACAGGATTCCCTAAGACCAGTTGAAACGCAACCCCTCGTTGGACACTAGCTAAAACAATAATATATTTACGTACCAAGCACCGCTGAGTGCTGAAGAACTGTTATTGTACAAAAGAGTTAAAGCTATTACTTATATTTCTAAAATCTAGTTTCGTTCTTACGATACCAGTGGCAATCAAAGCCACATTAATTGCTTGATAACAGTGCTAGTGGCGTAGTTGAACAAAATTGTAAGTTTGTTTATGCAGTTCGCAGGATGAGGTGAGTGAAATCTGTATTGTTCAGTTTCTAATAACAGAGCACACAATAATCATCATAATGACTAAAACTTATGTTTTCACACTACAAATATATCACACATAATTCTACTCATAACATGTCATCTAGTAGTTCAACTATTGGATCAAGTTCAACTCCACTTCATAATGTCTACCTTCCTCCAAGGACAAACCCTAACTGCCTCCAAAACACAGTAGTACTCAGACTTGGCAATGAAGCATGCACTCACACCTCAGAATGTGGGCAAATTAGACGAAGAATCTGCCGCAGTCGGAACCGGCGTCGTCGGGAACCCGCAATGCGGAGATGTCATGAAGCTCTAGCTTAAAATTGAAAACGGTAAGATCACCGAAGCCAAGTTCAAAACCTTCGGATGTGGCGCAGCTGTAGCTAGTTCGAGCTATGCGACCGAGCTGGTAACTGGAAAGACGCTGGCTGAAGCGAAACAGCTCAGCAACTTGGACATCAGCAAGAAGCTCAGTTTACCTCCTGTGAAATTGCACTGCAGCTTGTTGGCGGAAGAAGCCATAAAGGCTGCGATAGTGGACTTCGAGAAGAAACAAGGAAATTACTGAACAAAGAACTGAAACTATTTATCATACAATATATTGTCTTAATATTATACTCCAATTATATATAATATATCGCTGAATGTTTAATAATGAAACCGTTGTAAAGAATGAAATGGACACGGTAAAATTAAACCTAAATTCGTTGTGTACACTTATTGCATATGTATTAGATATGTATTTGTCTATGTAAGTTGTTTGATTTTAATTCAACTTTCGAAATCGAATATTACAGTGAATCATTTCGCATTGAACTCTTCAACTGCACTACATTCTATATTTTAATTTGCACTTATGATTATATAATTGAATATATTAGCATAATTTCACTCAAAGTAATATTATGGGTTATCTTTCCGCCCACAATTGTAAGATTAGCTTAGCCCGGTATCTGACTTCTACCGGGTACTCTAGCAGCAATTTGGCTCTGCTATCGTATTAGTGTTGATTTAATGGATTGAGTAACAATATGTATTCTTGAGATATCCAAATTCCCTTGTTAATGGACGGGTCTAAAACTCGTACGAACATTTTATAGAACTGATATTTGGTTCTTATGGATGGAATGATATACTTTTCAGAGATTTTAGCCCATGGCATATTTTACAACATATTTCGTCAGATATTAATCTATATTCTAGTCCAAAGTGTGTATTATTTAAATATAGGTAAACTTTGTTTGTTGTGCATAGAACTAGTTAAAGAAAGCTATTCAGTTGATAGAGAAGTCAAAAGTTCACTATTAAAATTATCATACGAAAATGAATTCCTCTCGCGCATTAATGGAGGTAAACAGTTTTCATAAACACGTGGTATTGCAAAATATGAATTTGCATGATTACTGGACATCACTATATGAGCATAACATTCAATTATTAAATCTATCGTATTACATTTGCATATATTAGTCGTTAATTATAACACGAGACTTGGAATAAAGCAATATGTAATAATTTGTGTTATGATACAACATTTAAGATATATATTAGGTCGCAATCAAAAAATTGCATGTTCGAACCACGCAATGTGCCGTTATACTAAAATTTAAATTGCAAACAAATGATATCTAGATTCCAACAGTGACATTTAGAATCAAACACAACTAAAAGCTCTATTTTCAGTTTGGTGTGGTTGTGCAGAAATGAGATTATATTTGTAATTTTGCATTGTGATGCATCCACTTCTTATGTAACATGCAGAACTTTTTGTCCAATGAGAATATGAATAGTTTAGATTTTCTCCAGACAGAAGAACGCTTTCGATTCACTTTGAGCCTAGATCTGGATGAATTCTTATGTAAAAATATTTTTATGTTACGATTGAAAAAGTTTAAATATATTTCACTCATCGCTATCTTCTAGTTCATTGTTTTCTTCTCCTATTTCTTCTTCTTGATTGAGACGGAGGAATTTCTTAGCAAACTCGTCAGCAGACAGATGGTCAGGTAAGGCCTATCCAGCGAATCCCTTCTCTGTGAGTAAAGCGATGCAGTCCATGAGTTCAACGAAGTTAAACTGTTCTCCTAAATTTTATAATGCGTTTTGGAAGCTTTGTTTGTCAATGAGACCACCTTTAGCTCCTAGCGTTTCAAAGGCTTATCTTAGCACTGCTTAATGTGGTTTTTGAATTTATCTGTAGTTAACTAAAATACGTATGAAATCTTACAATGAAAGCGTGATTTCGTTGCTTCCGATGATTTCCCACAAACTTTACTCAAAGTTCTCGTTCTTTTCTGCATCATCATCCCAGTATTGTTCCATTTACTTTAGATCTTCGTAGTCTTTATAATAAAATGGTTTTAAATCCATATTATTACTGAAGTCGAGCATCATAGAGATTCCTTCTCTGTGATCGAACGCAGGTGGTAGTCTCTTTTCGTTGAACGCTTTTTTAACAAGACTCATATATTAAAATAGCCTTCTAGTTCTTATGTCCTCTTCAGTGAGTTCTGCAACCGCATTTTGAAGTTGTTCGTTATTAATAAAAACGCCAAGAGCTCGCAACATCTCGCCCAGCATTGAAACGGGTGCTCTGGCATTTTCTGATGGACTCAAACCTTTTTGCTCCGAAACAAAGATTTAGGCATAACTGAAATATTATTAAATAAGAGAATAAAACTCTCCAGACTATCCGCCTTGAAGTTGGTTTAAGAATGGATCAAACTATGCGAAATCGTTTTATTAAATTGAAGTATCAATCATTAAATCAAGAGTTGGGTAATCTAACTAATACAAGAAAGAGCAACAATCATTAGTACCTGTAGAAACTAGGAAAGTATTACCTAGATTTTGTGGACCAAGACAATAACTTACATCAACCTAAAGTATGGGTCCAGCTGAGGTTATAAGACCAACATATCTATGATTTGCTCCGTCAAGAGGAGTTCTCATAAGACCAACTACTTTGTTAGGTGTTGCAAAAGCTAAATACTAGCACTTGTGCTTTACAGCGCCTGTTTGATTTAGAATTTCAAATTCAGTTCGGTATCTAAATTTGTTTTCTACAACAGTTTTCGACTGTTCGTCGTTTTCACTCCACATTTATGGAATGTTCGAAATTTGAGAAAGGTAACCTGCAAAGGTTGGACCAATAATAGTTTTTCTTAGTGGAAGTGGGCCTGCTAATCTGGAATTTTAAGTGAAGGCAGCTCCTTGAGAGAACGGAGGAGGTTAGTTTGGAACCATTTATAAATTCGGATAGTTGGTTGGATAACCACCTTAGAAATAACAAGCGTTTTATTAGAGTGTAAGCGCTGTTGCATTTGGCAAAATAGTATGATTAGATACTTCAAGACCAGGATTAAATCTTTGCAACTGTCTAACTTGAATTTTGTATTAATCATTCGCTATTAGAAGAAGATCACGTTGATCAACTGGTTATAATTCTGGGCGCATCGTAGCATTGAGAGGTCCGAAAGTTTTTGACTATATAGATAACAATGCCTTGTTGACTTCGTTTTTAAGTTAATTGCCTTCAACTTATTCGTATTCTTATTTTAGAAGTTCTTCGTCTTCTAGAATCAACTTTGGTTTTGGTAAATAACAAAATGCAGTTGGTGTTGCCTCTTAATCGAGGCGGAAACGTCTGTCGACAATAATTTTGTCTGGTTCAACTGCGGCAACTGTTTGTTCAATATCAATGATCGTTAAAAATCTATCCTTGGAAATTATAACAAATGGATCTCTTTTCCTTGGTTTTTGTTCATTTTTAACTTCATCATACAAATCGAACTGTCCGAATTCGGCTCCGACTACTTCACAGTGGCTTATTTACAGTTTACCTAAGTTTTGCCACTGACCTGCTTGGCTGGCTGCATCTCTTCTTTTTTGGTTAGCTCTAGCAAGTAACGCTGCTGGATGTATACGTACACCTGCTGCCGTTCTCTTAGCTTCTTCTTGTTTTGTTTCTTCGAATTCTGTGACGAACTTAGGTGGGAATTGCAGGTGTGGGGTTACTGCATCAGTGTCTTATGTTTGTCCAAGTGTGGTTTCAACTTCTTATTGATATTTACCGGTTACGAGATCCATTTTTTGGGTGAGTACTTGTGTTTGGCTCAGTACTGTTAATTGGCTTGATTCGTCCACTGCTGCCACGACGTCTCCTTTGCTGATTTTTACGAATTTAATTCCGCAGGGGACTGTGAGTATGACATCGTTGCCTTCATTCTTGAAGCACGGTGGCGCTTTGATCTATTTTAGCGTGGACAAGTGAGTGAACGAGCTCAACAGCTGTAAAGTAGTTGGGTCCAGGAGCAAACAGGTTCCCAGGCTCGTTCCACAAATTAGAAGTGGTTTCTTCTCCACATCAGCAAAGAGCTCGATGGCCGTTATGTACGCGTACTTCATCGTTCTGATCCGTTTGTGCGGGTGAACTGGCACCAAATACGAGGCCTGTTCAAATCCCTCTTGGTGTCGTTAAGCCAGTGTTCCCTTCAATCTTTGGTAGCCTCCTGAAGCGTTTATGTCGCCGACTAGGTTTACTGAGCGAATAATTTGGTTTTCCTGGTAGTTGTACACGATCAGGTCACCGCGGTCAGTTGCCAAGAACTAAACTGGCTACTATACCGCTCCAATCCACTCTAATTGCTTCGCTGAGAAGTCTCTTGGAATATTAACGGCGGTAATTTATCCGGGCAGACCCTAATAAAGGACTTACCCACGCCTCTTTTCCGGTTCAACGAGTTCGAAAACGGCAGCTGGAACAAGTATGATTGAGCCTCTTTGCGTTCCGACTATAAAATCCCTTAAAATGACCGAACCGAATTATTATTTAAGTTGTTCCTATTTGGTTCCTTCACGTGGAGTGGCACCGGGCAGGAGTTAAACTGCAGCTTGCGAAAGTTAATTATCTAATTGAGGTTAGAGTGGCATAACAATCGAAATAGAAGTGATTGGACCGGATTCGAGGTTCTCGTACCAGGAAAGCAGACGGAGCCTGAAATCGAACATGCGCACAGACCCATCCAAACCACCAGTGACTATGAAGCCGTCGTGCTTTGCGTGAATGTAGGTAATCGCTTAAGTGAAAGATTATGTTGCTGTTGACGTCATTTACTCGGACGCATGCAAAGCAGAGGTCAAATACTGGTAATAGGTCTAAATCAAACCTTCTGTGTTATTCTACTTGAGAGCTTATACATAATTCGCACCAGGGACCATGTACTCAGCGCTCGGCTTCTCAAGCATGATCTAGTCATTTTTAGCCGAAATCTCGTTCGTACCAATAATTTACACTGAGCTCTAGCTTGAAGTGTGCAACACCAATAATTTAACTGGTTTTTTCTACGTGCTAGATTTATCCTAGACATCGTATAGAACCACCTCACCGTTAACCGTAGCTGTCAAAGCAGCAGTAGTCTTAGGAAGGAAGCAAGAGACTGTAAACGCGGATGGCTGCGTTTTGAAATCAGAAATCTCCGGGACGTAAAAACGCAGGTTTTGTGATATCGAATTTACCTGAATCAGTTCTTCCCACTCCCAAAACACTGTCTTGAAGGCAGAATTAGATATCATTTGACGGAAATCGGCTGGATTAAAGCGCAGATCACGCTATAAACCTAGTTATGGGAGAACCGAAGCATAAACAGCTGAAGACTCAGACGGTGATGCCCACTCAAAAATATGTAAGTCCTAGGTAGGCTCGCTATCCGTTAAAACACCAATCAAAGCACCGTCGTCAGATAAATCCATACGTAACACTGACTTATTTAAATGATACGTACGTACAGGCTTTAATGATTAGCTATCCCATACTATTATCAAGGTATTCACACCACCAGCGTCGGCAGACACTATCCACCGTTTATCGTTCGAAACAGCAACTGCACTTATACAAGCTGCATGTCCCTATAAAAATGTCTATTTCTAATGATAACAATCCAAATATATCAAAGTATGAGATGATGGATATACCACTGCTTCTCTTTACTCATCGAATAATGAATGTACACCTCCAGGCAAATCCTTGTTGAACCCAAAGGCAGCTTTCATATTCATACAATGTTTCATAATTTTTGCGGTAGTGAAGTGGTAAATATTTTTCAAAACTTGTCTTAATATATAAATATAATCAAATTTAAGCAGTATAGACATTGAAAGTAATAGTAATTGAAAGATATTGATAAAACTCAATTCTATTATTATTAAATGTCATGCTATTAAAAGTTGATCAACGATTTTATAAATGTCTATTATTATGTGAACTCAGGTTTCAAATCACTCTTGTTTTTCAATTTCGAGTCTTTCTTTCCATCTTTTCCTTTCTTGGTCAATCAGGTCATCAAGTTCTCTTATTTATCCTCTTATTTTACCGTTTCTTTCTCTGCAGTTTTGTATTTCTTTCTGAGCATGAGCGATTGCATCTGCTAGTTTTCTGAAGCTTTCATCTCTCTTTTCGCTTACTTACTGGAAGTATTGCTCGTGTTTTTCGAATAGGTCCTTGAAAGAGTCGGCTTCAGCTGTCACAACTGAGTTATATTGTTACTTTGGTGGCTCTTTAACCAAAACTGGGGCTTAAACTGGTGCTTATACAACTGGTGCTGATATTTACTTTGGAGCTTAAAATACAGGTTGAACAGGCTGTACTGGTGGTGGAATAACTGGTGGAGCAGTGACAACTTTCGGAGCAACAACTGGAGGAGGAATAACCGGTGCCTTAACCACAGGCGGTGGTGGCATTTAAGACTTTGTTGATACTTCCGTTAAAACATCATATGGAACGTAACCTTCAGTTCCGTCTGGTTTGCGACATAAAACGAATTCGTCACCATCAGCTGCATCAGAATTGCTTATTTCGTCGATAAGTTCACCAGCTCTGCATGACATACCTTCGTCTGGGCTTCCAGCTTCATAAGGATCAATAACCTTGAAAGAACGCTTTGGTTTTGGCATATTTTGGAGGTGAAGTGGAACATTAATTTCGTTGTAATAAAATAAAAAATTATTAATTTCGCACACCATACTTCTACTTCCAAAACGGACTCAACTGGTACGGTAAAGTCTCACAAGTACACTAGGCACCGAGTCTCACAAATAGTACTAGGGAAAATGAATAGTTTATTTGTCATTTCATGTGGTTTTCAGATATTTTGAGATATCTCACGAATAGAACAGAGTTGATGACGAATAGACCAAACCTAATTACAAATAAATATTATAATTTGAACCACCTGATAAAGTCAGAACAACATATATATAATTAATTTTATCTTAGTCTTTTGTAAAGATTCAATTAAAATTACTCATCAATTCAATAATAATAGTTTATTTTTTATGAACTTATTCCTAAAACCTCAAAAATATACTAGTCGAGTAGTTTCTTATAAATTATTGCATCTAAACCGAATATTATCATTGACCAGTCTTTTATGTTACGTTTCTAATCATTAACCAACTATGGAGTGGCACGCGTTTATTATATTAAAGAATACAAATTGATTAAATAGATTAATTACAAAGGTTATCACAAATAGAACAAAGTGGTTGGCAAATAAGACTAAACTAGATATCTCACGAATAAGCTTTGGGAATCAATAGTCTATTCGTCATTTGTACTTTGTTCTATTTGTGAGACTCGGTACCTAGTGTACTTGTGAGACTTTACCGTAGATTGAATGATTAAATTGAGCCTTGGTACAGATGATAAGGTATATATTATAGTAAAGTGAGTCATTATATTTCATAATACATGACACTCGGTATTTTGAAGTGATTTTATTATTTTTTATATTTAATACTATATATAATCAGCAACAACATATATCAGTTAAAATTGATATAACTCCATATTCGACTAAATAATATATATAAATTATTGTTATCTCAAATGAAAGCTGTACGTACAGAGGTGGGGTTGATGTTACTCGAGGAATATATTCGATAACCTTATTAACATCTATTAATTTATTACCCTCGTTACTATATTTTATGGTTCTTTTTCATCATATTTCAAAATATCGATAATTTAACAAAAATTGATTTTACTAATCAGAATATAAACGACGGAGGGAAAAATAGTACATTATTTATCTATTAACAACACTCAATTTAGTAAAATACCTAGGTTATATTATTTGCTATTCTTTTACAATTTAATATTTCTTCAATTTCTAAATTTTGAAATGGATTCTTATAAAATATACTACATTACCTCGAATGCAGACCCCCACCCCTATTCACTTACAGACCCTCTGTTGATTTCTCAAAAAATATCAAGGGGTCTATAAGTGAGAGCAAATCTGGCTGTTTTTAGCTCATATTTCATATCAGATTTGGGTATCCATTTCAGTTACAGACCCTTTTTCTGAAAATATTCTTCAAATATCAACATATTTTTGAATTTAATGTACATAATAACTTAAATAGTACGATTTATTAAAGATTGTTTAGTTTCCTCGTTTATGTTAGTCTTAAAACACGTTAGAATCAATAATATTTAATCAATTAAATATCAAATCATATCAGTTACAGACCCCAAATAAAGTTCACTTATACACCCTTTTATTCATAAATATTGATGGGGTCTGTAACTGAGCGCTTTTGGGGTCTGTAAGTGAATAGGGGTGGGGGTCTGCATTCGAGGTAATGTAGTATTTAATCATTAATCTATCATAATATAGTTAGTTAGTAATGAAATAATTTAATTCAGCTCAAATATTATGTAATATTATCACTATAACCAAAGATAAGAATGTAGTAGATTACTATTATCTTAAATAATAATGTAACAACCTATTTTTGATTTTTTGTTTTTTGTTACCGATACCACATCTCAAACTTTATTCAAAAACATAAAAGTTATGAGTTTGGTGCAAATTGATGTATATTTGTAATTAAGTAAAATTGAGATGAGTGGTTTTCCCTGTATGACCCTACTTGGATTTTTAATTAAATTTAAATTGATAAAGTTTTATATAGAATTGTAGTTTACTATAAAAATTTATTATTATATATAATTAGTTTACATTTAACGACTGTAAAGTGTAATTAATGTAAATACGATAATCTTCATAATAAAATAAGATTACGATAATCATTATTGTCTGTATAAACTAATGATTTAGTTAGAAATAGATATTGATTTATTAAAATACTATATTTATGGTTTATATTATATTTAAACTATATATTATTTTATTCCACACCTAATGTAATGAAGACGTTTTGATTTATATTTCTATTTTGTATTATCTAATAACAATATACACTGGACAGAACAGAACAGAGAATATTTATCTTATATTAATAGTAACGATTATTCGTGCTTAATTTTTTAAGTTGAAGTATAATATAGAACAATTTTCAATATAACAACTTAAAAAATGTGGATTTGATTTAAAAGTTGGGAAGCGAGTACCTTAATCAAATGTAACAAAATGTATCATTCTTTTCAAAATCTATCGCTGAACTTCAGTGTCAGGTATTATTATATTTCATCATAAATTTCAATTAGAATTTAAGAATATATTTTCATATTATCTTTAATTATCTTAATTTTATTCAATTATAAAAATATTTGTTCCACTCCCAGCCCCAAAATTCAATAATGTCCGAACAGCGTGACATAAACAAGGATTATTTGTTCCTGACGATCATCGGTTCTGGCAGCTTCGGAAAAGTGCACAAAGTTTAGTCTAGAAAGGACAATCAAATATTCGCTTGCAAGGAAATCGACTACGGAAAAATGGCCGAGAAGGAGAGAAAACTATTAGTCCACGAGTGCAACACGCTCAAAGAGCTACACCACTAACAAATCGTCAGCTACGTTGACAGATACCTGGACAAAATACACAGCAAGATCTTCATCGTTATGGAATACTGCGAAAACGGAGACCTAGCCAGGTATATCAAGAGACACAAATAAGAACGCTCGTTCATTGCAGAGGACAAAATATGGTCTGTCCTCGTTCAACTACTTAACGGACTCAAATACTGCCACCAAGACATGTACCCACAAGCTGGACACCGTGTTATCCACAGAGATATCAAACCAGGTAACGTATTCCTCACCAAAGACGGATCCGTAAAACTTGGAGACTTCGGACTCTGCAGATCACTCAACGACCAATCCTAAGCAGCCACCAACGTTGGGACACCACTGTACATGCCACCAGAAATCCTTGCTAAATAACCATACTCAGAAAAAGCTGACGTATGGTCCCTTGGATGCGTTATATACGAATTGGCCGCTTTGCAACCACCTTTCCAAGCCACCAACATGGACTCACTCAAGATTAAAGTGCGCTCAGGAGCAAAACCATCACTTCCATCAACTTACTCAGCCCAGCTGAGATAAATAATCGATCTGATGCTCGAAAACTCACAAACAAAACGTCAGTCCGTTCTAGAACTGATTTAATTCCCAAAAGTGCAGAAAATGCAACAACTCATGATTGAAAAGGGCATGCCCGGTGCGCCGACAGAATTCCCTTAACAAACTCCCCCTTAGGTTTCGGCTCAAGTTTTGACGAAACAGACTCCTCTGACGATTGAGAACAAGGTTGAAGAATTGAAGTAAATGTTCGTTAAAAAGGACAGAGAAACAGAACTTAAGGAATGGGAAGAAAGACTAAGAGAAAAAGAAGAGGAGTTAAAAATGAGAGAAAGAGCCTTAAGGGACAGAGAAGAAAGGTTCAGCAGGTGAAAAATTGTGAGATTTTTTGAAATTACGTATGTAAGTGTACTATAAGCAAGAGTTAATATATTTATTCTGATATTATTATATTTATTCTTTCTATTTAACGACTACTAAATGTATATATTGGATCTTATTATATATATTGGATTATTATCTAAAAAATTCTAGATATTATTTGTGGATTTGGTCAAATGCATAAGTAGAAAAATGGTACTACATTACCTTGCTAGTAAGGGAGGTGCTATTTCGCTTATAAGGGAGTTACCATTTTAAACTCTAAAAATGTATTATGAGTATTATTATTGATGATACAGTTAAATGAGTTATGTGTTTTGTATTACACAATAACACGCAACTCCCCTAACTCAACCAAAGGCTGTTATCAACAAAAAGTTCTCAAAAACAAACTCCATTAGCCAGAAAAAGCGAACGGAGATTCTGTGAGGAGGTTTGACGTGTGATAACGCCACACAAGATATTTGGTTAGAGAGGAATGCTGTTGTTTTCTTGTTGATCATCGTTTAGAAAGGAAATGTGAGATCAGAGAAAAAGCGTGACCAGTGTAGGCGTAATTTACCGTGTGATGTATTCAAAAAATACATCTATGACAAAATATATCAAAATATTGAAAATTAGATGAACAAGATGAACAAGAAAAATATGTAGAATTAGCCATTTTTAGAAAAGGTAGAAGAATAAAAACTTGGTAGCAATTAAACTATTGATCAGGTATCATTATTATTAATTTATTTCTACTTTGTAGTCATATTACTCAAAATGTATTTAACAAAATTGAGAGAAATATGATATCAGAAAACTGAAAATAACTAATATATTTTCAAATATTTCCACTTGAATCTATCTTATAATCTATTTAATACAGATATATCATACAGATATATATCAATCATTTTTAAATATAACAAGGACATGCCCTATTTTGATAATTTAACTCTTTTCGACCCAGAGGGGGTGGTCAAAAATTGAACGCGTCATTGGATTGCTCTAATTTTTGATGACCGTTGTGATATGAGTGATTCAAAATTATCATTTCCCCTAAAAATAAAATATTACATTACTTCCGAATCTCTCAAATTTGGAAAATGAAAAAATGTTTCAGCATAAAATTCATTTAAAAATAGCAAGGAAATTGCGGAAATTTATAGAGATTGATTTACATTAAAAATGTAATATTTTTATACTTTCCACATCATTTTAAACAACTTATATTTTAATCCACTTCAAAAGTAAAAATATGAACTTTGCGTCTTTAGCGTTCGTATTTTAATGAGTATGACAATTTTAAGCTTAAAATCGAAGTTATCTTCAAAATAAAAGTTCCTTGATAAGCGCTAAATTTATTTACATTTTAAGATATAACTTAAGTATAAACAGGCTGCTAAATATTATAAAACTACGTCCTGAATATCAGTATTTAGAGGAAAATCATGGGAAGCGAGCAAAAACAGCATGTTGTCAATGTTTCAATTTTAAGTTATTTATTCAAATTTTGTTTCAGTTGGAAGCAACAAAGTTTATGTTATGATACAAAAATATTATGGTGTCCGAACCCAGTCAAACGACTCAGTTTTAGTTAAAAGAACCAATCTCGTCATATCAGACAACTGATCTAAACACTTGTAAATTTCATAAATCTAAATATTCATGGCAATCACTAATTTTTTAAGAAGACTTTAATTTAACAATTTAGCTTATTACTTACTAAAGAAAGTAAATTAAGTTACACCTTCTCACCACGCCTTATCTTACAAGAGGATTCAACCTCTTTATCTTTTTATCAGTCATTGCTTCAACTGATATTACTGAGGCACGTGTAAACTTATTACTTCATAACACATCAAATAAATAAGTATCACTGGTTTGCCTAAAGATTTTCAATTTTACACATAATAATTTAAAGTTGTTAAAATATATCGCTTTTCTAAAAATCCATTGTGAACTAGATATAGCCAAAGAAGTAGTTTATTATATGTCGTTGTATAATTCATTAAAGCAAGTTAAATGCTTCAACTTCAGCATAAAATTTTATTGGAGCTGTTCAAGTCGTATTTTTGGCTTTACGTGAACAACAATAAACATATTTGAGATTACCAAACAGCACATTAATCAAATATTGATGATAATGAAGATAATTTTAAATAGTATTTGAAGTCCACTCCGAACTCAATATTTTCTATTTAGCCAAAGTAAACCACTTACCAATATTCGCCAAAAATCATAATATTGCTTGGTGTCATAATTGTATATAGTAGCTCCACTTTGAGACTTGCTCAATTAAGTTTAAGTAAAATTAAGTTAAATAAAATAAAATCAGATTAATTCTCTCAGGCAGATTGCATTTGTTACAAGTAACTAGCTCTTGAAGCTTAGTTCGTCTATTATTGGTTAACCAATAATAGACGAACTACACTCATTGAGTGTGAAACAAGGCTTCATATATCGCCATATTACCAGGTTTGGTCTCACCGAATTACTGTTTAAATTATTTCCACCCCAGAACGGAAAATGTTTAAATAAACAACAAGTTAACATGATGACACTAAATAATTCCAGTCTCTCTAAATAATGTTTAAAATACATATAATTTACTATTAGCTACTCATTTGATCCAGTAAAATTAGTTGAAAAATAATTCCAATAATTCTAAACATTTAGATAACTCGGTGTGAAGTTCAACTCAAATAATTTGTTACAAAATGTTGGTATACCAATATTCCGCAAAGAAAAAGATATAGAGAGGCAATTAGCTACTAAGAAATATAAACATTATAAATTTGATGAATACTTGCACTTAGCTTGAGATATAGACTATATCCTGACTTTAGGAACGATTTTATGAGCTAGTTTTAAGTTATATTCCAGTAGAAAGCTGTTGATATTAGAATATAGATTAATTCCAGAATGAAATCAGGAATTAGTAGGTACATAAGGAGACAAATGATGGACGCGAGGAGTAAAACGAACAACTAGCGAAATTTAGAAGTAATATTTCATAGAATTCCACAATACCGTACAAAATTGCCAACAATTGCAAATTATCTTGGCTGAACACGATTTATCGTACTGAGTTTGCTTAAACTTCCATCAACAGCTTTTAGACGAGTTGTTTTAATCCTATTTACCATAAATAACTCTGTCTCACGCTAACTCCCGCTTTATGGAATTTTTAGAGTTAAGCACGAGTAAAAGAAGCTTTGTAAATTATTATAAGCCACTAGAATAGACTCTTTAGACTAATTACGAGAGCCAATGCTTTTAAATGTTCAGAAAGACAATATAAGCTGATAATAACTACGAAAATTCAGATGTTTGCAAATTTCTCGAACAATGAAGCTTGGACTTTGTAACGACTTTCAGAAAGATTCGTGCAATGACTGAAGTTTAGAAAATTGTGGAGATCTTTGAAACCAATGAATTCTCAGAATCCGAAAATACACTTTTTACTGTTTTATAAATCTAAACTAAGAAGGACGAGCTTGCACAAATCGATTATTCTCGCGGTAAGCAAAAACTAGCGATGTTGAAAGAAAACATAAAAAGCTTGTTATCCCTATAAAAAATGGTCTTAATTATGTCAAGCAATATTTTATAATAAAATACTCGAAATACTTTCATATTATTCTCGCTTTCCACATTTGAGCAACAAATGGACCACTTAAACATTCACTGAAAGTACTCATCGATAAATTTTATGCAGTCACTCTTTACTCCAACTATAAGCCAAGAAACACAACTTGATTGTCGATTTTGTCTTTCTTTTGATCTTTGCGATTCAACCAAATACTCATACTGAAATAAAAGAGCCCATAGCAACGTTTGAAAATTAGATAAGTTCAATTTAAGACGTTTAAAAAGCAATAAGCAAGTATTAACCCAATAAAACACGTCTAAATATGTGGTGTATAAGTGGAATGGAGAATAAATAGAATCTGTAGAAGAACGGAGCATATTTATGTCAAAAGTCCAAACAAGATATTTTATGATAATTCAGGAACAAGCCCTTACTGGCGGCGAATGAAATAAAGTTGAGATAGGTGAGTACTTATATACATATAGTTATATTGAATAGATCTACGGGACGCTGCTAAGAGAGTCGGAAAAGCTCACCGTCTAATAAGGGTTAAGCTGATGTATTAAATAATTTTTATCAAACCACCCAAATACAGCTTAAATCTCAATGTTTCTAAAATTCTTTAGCTTAACTCATTCTAATATTAAAATATGTATTAAAAAGTTTTGGCCTCAAAATTAAATATTTGTTACTTTAGCCCTAAAAGTGATGACGAAAATAAAATACCCAAATTCAGGACGTGAAAAATTAGTCAAGAATTTCCATATAATTCTAATACTTTTGAAACTTCATTGAATTAATGAACGGTGCAGAGCTGGAAGGAACGAGACTTATTATCAAGTAGTCCTAGTCTAGAAGTTACTTTCGTTGAAGCACATTGAATTTTTGGTTATATTTTGGTGAAGGCCAAACAATCTTCAAGCTCCCTTCATTAAGTTAATTTGCGAAGAAGGAAGAGTATATGGATAATCAGTGAGTTTTATATTATAAAGACTCCAACTAATAATATTTATGAAAACAAACTAAATTACTCACACACCAATTTTACACCAGGGGTCATAATTTTTGTGTTTGGTGGAGGTAGATTTGTTTCTCCAAAGTCCTAACAGTATGTATGTATTATAATAATAGTATTATAAACATTTATAATATAATATATATCAAATATAGGCAAAATTTTGCATATCAGGGTTCATAAGAGTTAATATATACAATACGGTCTTTATTCGTTCAGTTACATGGATACAACTCGTTTACATACATCGGAAAACCTCAATGTATGTAAGCAATTTTGTATCTATTGAGATATGCAACATATACATTTGATTCTTGTGTACATACAAAAGATGATTTTTATATACAAAATAGATTGTTTATATACAAAATATGAAATTATAAAGATAATCGCTATCAACTATACGGACTATCCAGATAAATTTCACCGAATTTGGAGTGATTACAAAATGATATTCTATATTTTAAACTGAATAATTATTTCACTCCACACCGAAATATTAGTAGTCAATGTCTTATTGAAGCATCTATTCATCCTCGCTGTCACTATATCCATTGGGAACAAGGTTCTATTTACTTCCAGTTAGTTTTCTCGAATCCATGGATGATAACACTCGGCTTTATCATTGAAATAGCTTTCTTTACGTGCTCCCAGCACAACTAGCGATTTGGTTTTGGAATTTTTACCTTTTTATCTGGCACGATTATGCCCAGTGGCGCATCTTTTTATTAAATTAATCTGTGCTATTCAAGACAATAATTATGATGGATCCCTCTTAAATATGAAATAAATGAAATAAAATGAATTCATAGGACCCAAGGTTGAGCAAGAATAAGTGTGGGTTAAATATGCTTTGAATGGACCATTTACTGAGACGTCAAGCACCTGATTTTGTGGAATTGTGTTTTTAGGCACGTACACTATATGACATTACTAGGATATGATTGTCAGAAACTCTTCGGCATTTAAATCACGTTATCCAGTTAATTGGCACCAAATCAAATAGCTTTATTATTGATGTATCCCAAGAACTTTTGTAAACACATCATTTTACTTTCTTACTACAGGGGACTTACAAGCTAATATTCTAACGTGACATAAAGTTTTAGAAATAACAGTTGGAAGCTTCAAATTTCCTTTCCTTATCATCAGGAGGTAGACTTGATTTAATCAGCTCTGCTGCATTCTCTGTTGCATTCTAAGATCTGAAATGTTCAAACAAACGTTAGCTTCAAAGAATTGCTTTATTTTAGGGAAAGTGCTTATTCTATCTAGCTCGAGAATCTTCTCACCATTGGCCTGGAGTATTTTGTTTTGATACTCCTTTCTCAAGAAGTTTTGCACACTGTGTTCTTTTACATTGCTCAGAGCAAAATAAGTAACAGTACTGTATTCTCCCTGTTAAAGTGGGGTTGGACGACCCTATTTTTTCGGAAGAGGTCACGGTTTACCCCCCCCTTTAACTAGGAGAGAATAAATCGACTGTGCGATTCCAATCTGACCGAATCTGTGGATTAAATCAAATAATTTACTAAATCTATCTAAATATAAGATATATTTGACAATATAAAATATTTTATATGTTATTTTATAAGCAAAAAATCAATAACTTGTTATCATTTTTATATTTTTATTATTATATTGTTCTAATATTCATAAATATTGCTACAATAGTTAAGTATTTTAGATTAAATATTATAATTATCAAATTTAGTTAGATCTATTATATAATATTGAAGATTAATACATTTAAAATATATTATAGTGTATTAATACTTGTAAATATTTCTTTATGATTGGAGTGGTAATTAAATATAATTATGTAAAATATATACAATTACGTAATATCTGTATTATTTTGAAATTAAATCTATTTCAAATCAATTATGATAGCTTAGACCCTATGAAATGCCAGAAATCAGAAAAAGTGGTCTAGGAAGCGAGTAACCCCCCCCCTTTAACAGGGATGAACCTCAACCCCACTTTAACAGGGAGAATACAGTATTAAGATGTATTAAGCATGGCTGCACAAGGACAAGCAAGAAATTCAACTTTATAGTGCTTAATAACTTCCTAATTGAGTTTGTAAGAGAAGCTTTAGCGCTACTTTCACAGGCTGGGTTCTGTGGTGCAGCTGGTGATGCTGGTTGAACCTATTGGTTTTGGACTTACGCCTAGCAAATATTGGCTGCAGTTGACGTATAGGAATAATAATAACCCTATGACTGATCAGCTTCTTATAGCCTGAGACTTAGCTCTTTGGAAATGGAGGACGATTCATGGAAGTTCATTGGCAAATAAAGAAGTGGAATACATGAAATGGTAAAGAAGCTTGAAAACAGCTGGTTAGCCCAAATAAAGGCGTCTTGTTTACATACAAATTTGGTTTGCTTAGCTACAGATTTGGTTTGCCTATATACAAATAAGTTGAGATATCTACATAAAAAGTGAAATGTATATGAGCAATTTGTACCTAGTATATATATGAGTTGTATCCATTGCTACTGAACGAATAAAGACCGTACTATATCTAGATTTAATAATTATTTTTAAGACACTATAAACTTAAAAATATTGCAAGTTAAAATATTTTATAAATAATGAAAATTATGTATACATAAAGTATAAATAAAAAATAAATAAAGTATAAATGAAAGTTAAGTGAGTGGGATATATATATATATATATATATATATATATATATATATATATATATATATCAAGCAATGCCAATACAACGGAACCACCTCCCGTGCAAGCCGAAGGAAATAACGAGCAAAGAGAAACTGAGAAGCGAGAACCAGTTTCTGGAAATTAAGTTAGCGAATCGGGTGAAACTGGTCCGCTGACGACTCCGTGAGGGCCCTGTTGGGTCTTTACTGAGTGGGCATAAATGACGGGTTGAGCCCGTTTTGAAAGTGAAAACACTGGCGTGCGAGAGCCTATGTTTTGCTTTCGAAAGTCTCAATGAAGTCTGTTTGTGCCGTCTCGAGGAAGTGAGATATATATATATATATAAAATATACAATGAATTATGGTGTGGGAAAATTGATTGTGTCACAATTATAAAATTAGAATTTTAAATTGGCGAAAACTGTAAAAATGACGAAAAATGATTGATAACTTAAAAATAGTAATATCACAATAAAGTATAAAACAATACTATACATTTCTGAATTGATATAATTTGATGACATCTCAAAAAATTAACACTAAAAATATAGAGTCCTTTATGTACATAGTTGCAGAAGTAAAGAACATATTAACCCTTAATCAGGGCTAGACCCATTCGTATTTTTAACGCGTAAATGGAAGTGTCCATGAAGTTACTTGAATTAATACTAACATGGGGCACGATTTATGGCAGATAGATTTTCTTTCTTGAGTTACCATTTTAGTCAAATCTATCAAATCTCACTTTTCGAGTTTTCAATGTTTTCTCGATGATGACAAATTACCAACTGATAATATTTTCAAATATACTCATGTAACCACCTATCAAGTTTTTAATATTCTTCAACAATTTATGTGAATATCTGTTCAGATGATAATTCAACTTTTTGCATATCGATTTGGCGCGGAACCACAATTATCTTGTTACTATATCGTGTATACTAATTATATAATTTTTGATTCAAAATAATGAATCTGTTCCAAGATACAAAAACATGAAATGTATCAATTCAATAAAATATTTTGTAATGGTTCTATATTGATATATTATATATAAAAATATTTAATTCATATAATCACTTTTAATTCGATCAAATCTCCAAACCGTTTTAATATTTCAATTTTAAACCGGCCATACCATGAGCCTTATAACCATGTAATAAAATCGTATTTTTGGTTCCAAATAGGAACACTGAATGGAGTAAGGGTTAAAATGAAAATATCATTTAAAAATGATTGAAGTAATCGATTATTGAGTGGATTTTTTGAGATGTACTTAAAAATATTTAATATATTATTAAAATCCCAGTTTTAATCTTTAAAGGACCGTCGGGTTAATTTGGGTTTTTGTTTTCTATAGTTCTAAAAATTTATATATTGTTATATTATATAGTAACTCGACAGTTTTTTCAATTTTTGGACCCACTTCTTTAACAGAAAATGAGAAATATTAGACTTGAAGCTTAAAAATATTTCATATCATAATATTGCTTTTAATAAGCGGAATTAGTGCAGATTACTTATAATAGGAACTGAATCATATTATATCACACCTGCATCATACTAATTTAGTCAAATTCTATTATTTCCATGTAGAAAATAGTTTTAAGCCAAGTTAACAATAAAATATGTATATTTAAATTCAATTGAAATTGTGATGATCTGCTTTCAAAATTATTATTGTTTACTACAGTAGGTAAAGTTATTTATTTCCAATTTTGTTTTTAAAATAAGTTAGCTGGTACTGATAATAAAATTTTATAAATAATTTTAAGAAACTATTGTAACTATACTGTAATAAACCAAAGTTGACCACAACAAAGAAAATGATTGTAACAATTATGAATACTGTAAAGAAAAAACAACTAGTAAGATTATGAAAATGTATCATTAAGTTAACCATAAGGTATTCATAGAAATATGTTATAATAGAAGCACGCATTTTTAGATGTGCCTTGAAACAGTTAGTGTGATTTGTATTTTTAACTTGTTGATAAGTAAAATACAATCTATTAAATTAATATTATATAATTATACTCTTACGCATCTAGTTTTTACAAATTAATAATAATTCCACTTCATATTCTATTTTGAGTTATAACATCAGTTTACCAAAATATTTTGTATGATGAAATAAGTTTCTATAAAAATTTGGTGTCAGACTTTGGTCATAAGTTACGTTGCCCCATTTTCATACTGAATGGAAATAGTTTAATTTATTCGAATTCATGAGTTGTAAATCTCAACAAATATACAACAAACTCAATAATATAGATAATATTAGTGATAATTTTTTAGTAACTATTAATTTACCTACATTAAGTTGACTGAAAACTAGTTTGTGTAAATCATAAAATATTTATTGAATTACACAAATAAGTTAATAAATTATTACGTTATAATTTATAAACCATCTTGAAATAATATTCAGTTAACTTCCAATTATCTTCTTCAAGATCAAAAATATTTATTGTAATTAACACATTGCATGCCGCTTTAAGAAGCATCTTACAAACTATGTTACCCATTTGTGAGTGGAAAATTAAATATCTTTATTACCATATATGCCTGGGTGGAAAAAGATTCCACACCCTTTCATTTATCAGTCATAAATTGAAGATGATATTAATTATTATTCATTAAAATATGTAATTATTAATTTTATAAATTCATAATACACTCCTCTAATGAAAATAGGTAAAAATATCATTAAAATATTGATTTTTGACCCTCTAAAATATTACAAAGCACCAGCCTTATGTAATATGACTATTTATAATAGCAGTATCATCGCTAAATGATAATTTCCTCAAAAATGAAACAGTCTCTATGAGGCGAATGTGTTAATATTTGAATTTCGCAGTAATAGATGCAAGTGATATTTACTACAGTGATATTAATACTAATTGATGTTCTATGTATTGTATTATGATATAAATGCTTGTAGTATTCTAGTTGTACATAATTTGAGTGTTCTTAATTTCGACTCTGGATTTGCTGGATATGGAGTGAAAGTAAAAAGTGAACTATATACAACCTCTCACTAATACATATATCATATTGGTTTGCTTCTATATTCTATTTTAATTTTTTGAAAACTCCTATGGTCCTTTAAAGATTAAAAGTTTCAGTATTCCCCTGATATCTTAACAAAGTATCCATATAAACTTAACTACCTCACCCTCACCAAAAACATTCTTTTTCACAAAATCCCAATCTTCATCTGTTTTGGGTGCAATTTTGGGTTTTTGGGGAAGGCTTGACTGTCCTATTATCATAATAGCATAACAAAAAATACATAAAGAAGAAAATTTCACTATTTAAATCAGAATAATTCGATATGTCACTACTGGTAATTTACGGTGTGATGTCTTCTTTATTTTGTATTTATACTAAATCACACGTTATTTCGTTTTAGATTAGTGACAAATACCATACGTTTTAACCCTGTTTTGACCATAAATCATTCTAATTTGACATTTTCCCAAGATACATTTTGGATACATTTCTGTTTATAAGGGTGTTGAAAAAGGCAACTTATAAGCAAATTCAATAATGCAAGGTTATGTAGTATTCTATTAAGGTTACAAATAAGCAAGTTATTAATTTTAGACTTGATATGTTCATGAAAAAGACTCACTATGTGCTTTGACTGTACTACATAACCTCGAATTGAGACACCCACCCCCTTTCACTTACAGACACCCGAAGTGCTCAGATACAGACACCTTCGATATTTTTATAGTAAAGGTGTCTATAACTGAACTACAAAAGGGGTTGTAAGTGAATTGAACATTGTAAATCTATTTTGTATTTACTAATTTTTTTTGAGCTTTTGAACTTTGTATGACCATATATATAAATTTTATGCTACTTAATCTTCTATATAATGGTAATTTATGCAAATTAGATCAAGAAACTAGAAATTTGATAAAATTTTCAGAAAATTTTTAGAAAAGGTGTCTGTAACTGAAATGGAAAACCAAATCTGACACAGAAAATATACCAAACTTAGCCAGATTTGCTCTCACTTATAGACACCCTGACCATTTTTGAAAACTGCTCGGGTGTCTGTATTCGAACAAGGGTGGGTGGTTCAATTCGAGGTTATGTAGTATTATCATTTGTATCATCATTGTATTATCATTTGTAAAAAAGTCAATGATAAAATAACTCACTTACAGCAGCATGAATATGTATTTTAATATAATTTACAAACCAATAAAAACCGAAAATACAAAATACTAGTACAGTACTGTATTGATAAATAAAATGACTCACTTAACTAACCTTATCATCAGTACGGTAAAATCTCACGAAAAGACTCTTGGATACACTCGCGTATATACTCAGGAAAACTAGAAAGTCAATACATGATTACTGTACCCGTATAGATTTTTTGAGATTTCTCATGTAAAAACCTAACCTAATCTCATATAAGCGTGACGTGCATATTTTTACCTGATTGTTGGTATTAGGGTATAAAATAAGTGCGAGAATAAACCAATTACTTGCAATCATCATGATAGCGCTTTAACATGAAGAATTTAAACGACTATATTTTAAAAATATTAGATTTTACACTTATTTTATAGACCCAAGTTGATCACGTATAGACTCGTAAGACAAGATATCTCGCATATAAACTTTAGAAATTGAAAGCTTATACACGATTTTGCTTGGCTCTATACGCGAGTGTATCCAAGAGTCTATTCGTGAGATTTTACCGTAGTAGTGTATTGATAAATATTGTTTGACTTTTTAAGAATTGATTTCTAATTATTTACTAATATTTTAATAAAGTTTAAATAAGCCACACCAAATTAATCAAAATTAAATGTAATGCGGAGAGAACCAATATCTTGAAGACGGAGCCTGTAAATGCAAAAAAGGGTTCAATAAAACAGTGAATTGCTTAACAGAATGGTGTTAAATAGATATAAATGGTCAGGAACTAACGTGCTCTAAATCAATCCCAGTTCCAATTATTATTATTTATGCGTTCTCACTCGCTTTCGTTATTATTTGTATCGCGTTAATAATTAGTTTTAAAATTAAATAACGAAAAGCATAGATTAGTATTAAACACCCAATCAAGGTTATCATTAGACACAGTATTGAAAACCAAACGCCGATTAATACAAACGCAGTATTTTGAGCAGTTATAAGCACAATATTGCTTATTTAAAGAGTGAAATTATTTTTTATCTAAAAACAATATGCAAAACTTTAATAAGATTGATTATGTGATTTATATTAACTATTATAAATAACAAAGTGTTATCTAAAAGTTACTTAATATAAAGTGTTATATATAATTTCAACATAAATTTTTTACAATTAAGTGTTAACTCAGTGCTATCAAAGAAATTAGACGGATTGATTATATTTAGTAATATTATACTCTTATTTTATATTAAAATGATATTGAGTTTGTATAACTTCTTATTATAACTACTATTATTACAGTTTATATGAAGTGAAATATAATTATAATCTTGATTTGAGTATGATAAATAAAATCCACTCCACCACCGCAATTTTTATATGACAACAAATCGCTTTGTAGTTGCGCATTTTGAAACTTATCAGAAAGCTCGTTAGGATTTTGCCTAGGGTTTAGCTGAGCTTGCCCAGCATCCGTAGAACATTGATACGATTAAGGCTTTGGGCGGAGTTGCGCTTTGTCGCGCGCTTTTGACGGACGCTGTATCTTCCGTTCAACATGCGTCTGCGACTGCTCTCGGTCGTATTGCTAATTTTTCTGAGGAGATGGCTGAGTTGGTTGTTGCTAATGACGTTCTTCCGCAATTGGTGTATTCCATTGCTGAGTAGAACCACCACTACAAAAAGGCAGCTGCGTTCGTGCTTCGTTCGGTAGCTCGTCATTCTCCGTCATTAGCTTAGGCTGTGGTCGAGGCTGGTGCACTTGAGCCATTGGTTGCTTGTTTGGACGAATACCACTCCGAGGTGAAGGAAGCCGCAGCGTGGGCTGTTGGCTATATCGCACGCCATAACGAGCAGCTTGCACAGGCCGTTGTAGACGCCGGTGCTGTCCCATACCTCATCGCAGCCGCCCAGGAGCCAGAGCTCACCCTGAAGAACATCGCCGTGTCCTCCCTGGGCGATATTGCCAAGCACACCCCCGAACTCGCCCAGGCAGTCGTGGACGCGGGCGCAATCTCGTACATATCTCCCCTGATCTCCTCCAAGGATGTTAAAGTCAGACGTCAGGTGTGCGCCTCCCTCGCACAACTGGCCAAGCACTCAGTTGAACTCGCCGAACTCGTTGTTGAGGGCGAGATCTTCCCACGCGCACTCGTTCTCCTCCGCGATTCGGACCCGTTAACGGCCAGAAACGCAGCCACTTTGGTCAGAGAGGTCGTTAAACACTCCTCCGAACTGAGCCAGTTGGTCGTAAATTCGGGCGGTATCGGAGCACTCGTTGAGTTCGTGAGCGTTCAAAGGGGTGCGAGCAGACTCCCAGGCGTAATGGCCCTGGGCTTCATCGCCAGCTTCTCAGAAACACTCGCGCTTAGCATCATCGTTGCAAAGGGCGTCACCCCACTCGTAGCATGTCTAGCAGGAGAAGAAGAAGATCACATACTCGCAGCCACCGTTTGGACCATCGGACAAATCGGCAGACACTCAGCCGAACACGCACGCGCAGTATGCGACGCTAACGTACTTCCAAAATTACTCGGACTCTTCATGGGAGAAAGATCCAGCGAAGACCTCCGCGCAAAATGCAAGCGCGCAATCACCTTTGTTGTCCAAAAAACAGTTCAACTCGAAAGCCTCGACCCACTGCTCCACCAAGCACCACCAGGCGTTCTCAAGCACGTTGTCGCACAATACGCAAAGATCCTGCCAAAGGACGTCGAAGCCAGAAGACAGTTCGTCACCAGCAACGGACTCCAAAGACTCCAACAAATTGAAGCCGAACCAGGCAGCAAGCTTGAAGAAGCTATTCAGCAGTGCAACGCCTGTTTCCCTGACGAAATCGTCAGATACTACACCAGAAAGCCAGACGATATGCTCGAGCTCATCAAGTGAGGATAAATCAAAATATTATAATATTATCAAAATTATCATGGGAGCTCTTCTCTACCACTAAATATTTCTTTTATATTATTATCTTTAGATTTGATGCATTATTATTTCATACATAGTAAGGTTATATATATCACAGAACTGATTCTTGATACCAGAAGCTTACGAAGCTATGAATAGTTTTAACATAATAAGTCGAAGTTTTAAAAGTAGGTATATCTCTTACCATCAAAATGACGCCATGTATGGAAGTGGACATATTATTTTACTATAAAATATATTGTTTCTATAAGCATGAATCCATGACAAAAGTGGGTTTTCTATTAAAATTTCACTTCTATACAATGTAAAATTTACCAATATTATAATCTAGTTAGTGATATAATTAGGAAATACACCACACAATTGTATTTTAATAAGTAATTTTTGTAATCCTATGTTATAATATCATCTCGGTGAATTAAGCATCCAATTAATCATGATTCTTCGCGTTAACCGGAATTTCAGTATAATTTAGTAGTAATATCAGCTTCAATATAACGGTTTCTAGAGCTGAAATATTTGAATTAAAGGAGACTTGCCAGTATTGCGTTTAAAATTTGTCATTGAGTAATTAATCAAAATTTATAGCTTTGAACGCAGAAAATAAAACAAGTAATAGTACAACTTTATTAATTGAGATCTAAAAACTAAACAGCGTTGGAGGCAAATCAATACTAAATATATAATATTCAATCAAGTGTAGCAACTTAATTCGATTAACAGTTCCCAGCTTCATTGACGAACTTAATAATAAATAATACTTACATAACTGAGTGTTAACTCCTCGCTATTCTAGATAATAAGCCTGAAGAAATCCCAAAAATATAGTTGATATAAAGTAGCTGTACACAATCGAATTTAATTTTAAATAATTTTGTAATCCATATTCACTTATTATTAGTTTGTGTAAGTAATTGAGCTCAAAAGTCAAATCTTCGCAACTAAAAGCTTAAAAGTTTAGAAAATACAATAAATTTTTAAATACATTTGTCTAAGTAGCTACAATTATATTACTATCTAATAATAATATTCATCTAATTCGCAAGCCCCGATAATTACAAAACCGAACACTTCTTCAACAAAAATGTTAAGAGTTGTGTCTAAATATAACCACATGCAAGATCATTACAGATCCTTTGCCCAGTTGAGCACAAATATAAATTATTATCCAATACATTGATAAAAGATAGTAGAGATGCAACTTTGGTTGAGTAACCACAAGTACTAAAATCTTACTCAAGATCTGCAACAATGTAATCACATACGTTGTGGGAACTTAAAGTATATTTGAATTACTTTTGGATTTAAATAAAGGAAATCAGTATCGAGCTGGATTAAATAACTGTTATAGTACTGAAATATCCAATATTGATGTATATAATAATTACTTAATAGAAGGAAATCGTTGGTGAAGATAATAATAAATACAGTTGTTGGTAATATATTCAATATACTGTAACAATACCAGACTTCAAGAACTACTATTTCTCTTACAAATAGAAAATGTTAAAACATTGCTTGAAGGTAGTGAGGTGTTATATTAATACAAAACAAAAATGTCACCTATATTTAAGCGTGAGCTCTTGTTTCCCCCTACTTAAAAGCTTCTAGCTCACACGCTAAATTTGCTATAATAAAGAAAAAACGCTAAAGAGATATATATAATATTTTGTCTTACAGTGGTGGGCCCTCGAAATGCTTTTTTGAATTAGGAAGAAGAATGAAGTTTATTATTTGAATCTTACTTATATCACTGCCCGGCTCAATAATGAGTGTGTTCTCCCTCCTCATCAATACACTCATTAACTCTATTTACTATTGATTTGTAAAGTGCTTCAATCACATCAAGGCCTGGTTGAGCCTTGGATAGCTGTGCTACAATAATTAACGTATATAACTCTGTATATACTTCAATAATAAGTTTCAACTTTACCTAACGTTGTATAATTTAACAATCAAGAAAATTGATTTCTCATTATGAAATGGAAGTGGAAGATCATAAGTAAAATAACTGTTGTTTTAGAGTAGCATCAATATATTATTTAATGCTGGGCCCGACTAACTCACTTGATTCCATTCTTCAAGAAACAAAAATGCATTCATTATTTGAATATTGAGAATGAAAGCGACTGTAACTACCTGAATTATAATTCTAATTAAGCGAAGTACCAATACTTCATCTTGAGCTCCCGGTTGAGATTGAAAGAAAAAGTCCTCCATTGTTTTTCGTGATTAAGAAATACCTAAAATCGTTCAGATTGACCCAGTTGAAGATGAACACCGAGGTCCTCTGCAGGTCCAGTGTTTGCGCTACTAGTTATAAATTACATATTGCGTCCGTATACCAATCATTGGATCCTCTTATTCTTTTCTCCAATCAGGCTTAACTACCATATATTTTCGAGATAAAATCTTTCATAAATTAGTTTTGTTGACTAAAACGTAGAAATTACACAGGGACATCTTAAACAAGTGATATAACTAGTTCAGATTGGTACAATATTTTATGAATTCATCCGTTGGACCCAGAAATGAAGAGAATACAAACGCTTCAGAACTGCCTAAGTTTGTTAAGTGAATTAGTTGACCTTCCCTAAACATCTTCTACCGCGTTTATTTTTGTCATTGCCGTCCTTTTATTGCATGTGGTAATTTCTATTTTTCCTTTTTGGAATATTAAATACCGACTTTGAATAGTCGATTATGGTCTAATACGATCGAAATCATATTTTTGGCCCTCTTGTGTTAATGAGTAGTTCATGAATAATCTCCAACTTGAGATTATTTATTGGAATTTGTCATCCGCATTAGAAGTGGCAAAATATTTTAATATATAATTACTCACATAGTAAACAAGAAAAAGCAATTCCACCTCCCATAACTGTACTAAAATTAGTTTGAATGAGTAAGGTAACAAAATTTAATATAATATCTCTAATTAAATTAAGTTAAATTGAACAAAACTTTCTTTTTAATGTTAAACAATTTACACAAATTTATTAATCTAAATACGCCATATATAACATTATGAAGTGAAAATATTTAGACGACTTATGCTAGTCAGAGAGAGTGCACGCTATAGCAAAAATTAAAAAATAAAAACTCCTAAATTAAAATACGCAGCAGGTTTTCGGTTTCAGAAAACTATATACAGTTGTTAGACATGACATTAGAACGAAGCATCAGCGTAAGGTATCATTTCATGCTAGAAATGATTTGAATGTTATTATTATCCATTTAGCCTTTATCATGCAATTTTTCAGCTCTCTAGCATCGCGTGTGTGTTTAAGTCAATATTTTTTATTAAATAGGTAAAAATTGACATAAAATCTTATAAAATTTGACCAAAAACGAACCAGATATGGTCAAATTTAGTACAGACTTGCCTAAAAATAAAGAAAACTGGAAAATTCCATTTCACCGTGAAATTACATTTAAATAAAAACTCCAAAATTTTCAAAGTACTGTAACAATATATCTCACTTCCTCGAGACGGCACAAATACATATTCGTTCATAAACGAAACAAACGAGATATATTGCAATTTTCTCTTTCTTTTTGAAGGTTTTGAATTAAAATGTTACATTTTGAATGTAATTTATTCTAATTATAAAGTATCCACTTCAACCAAATGTAAATATACATGTATATTGAATTATTTATAATTTAATAATTAAAATTAAAATTTTTCATACATATTTTAACATAATAAGTATATGTAGGAACATTATGGATGTAATTATCTTGTTATCTGAATTTTAATTACCCCATATATAAATGTAAACATATTAATAATCAAACAAAATATATTCATTACTGACTAAATTTATTCATTATTGATTATAGTAGTTATGTAATCAACAGTAATTAAGTATTTATTAAAATATGTAAGTATGAATATGTAGCAAAATTTAGAAATATATAATTTCATCAACCAAAAATATCATTTTACTTATTTTTGAATTACTTGTAATATATATATCCCTTCCTCGAGACGGCACAAACAGACTTCATTGAGACTTTCGAAAGCGAAACAAAGGCTCTCGCACGCCAGTGTTTTCACTTTCAAAACGGGCTCAACCCGTCATTTATGCCCACTCAGTAAAGACCCAACAGGGCCCTCACGGAGTCGTCAGCGGACCAGTTTCACCTGATTCGCTAACTTAATTTCCAGAAACTGGTTCTCGCTTCTCAGTTTCTCTTTGCTCGTTATTTCCTTCGGCTTGCACGGGAGGTTGTTCCGTTGTATTGGCATTACTTGGTGATTGTTTTTGCAAATTCCTAATTTCGGGGTATATTTCCGGTGATGGATTAGCTATTTCCTAGGGTTTAGACGCTTTGATATCTTCCTTAGTTTTTTATTGTTAGATAAACTATTTCTGATATTCTATCGTTCAATTATTCATATTCACAATAAACTTGCATCCACAAATCACTTCAAACATATCAATTGATATTGGAGTGAGTGGAAATGCGTGGATAACAGCTCCGCAGTGCTGTCACGGCTTCTGACAAATTTTGACTTAAATAACAAATATTGACCGATCGCGATTGATTTGCGGAATGTGAAAAGATTGATCGTAGTTTAAAATACCATTTGATCGCATATGAGCTTGGATGAGTTAATACGCATGTTTAATGTAAATACTTCCACTCCATTGTATTGTCATGGAACAAGAAAATGGAGACGCGCTCTGCGGCATCCACTAACAAGCGGTCGGAAACGCGTGCCAGTGCGAAAAAAGTTACGTCAGCACCACCGTTTTGAGCGAATCTGGGTTTGAAGTCATAAGGTGCGAATCTCAAAGTATATCCGAGTACTTGGCGCCGATGCTGGTGCGGGCCGCCTTGGTTTCGGTTGTCGCTTACGTCCTGGTGTCCAAGCGCAAGCAGAAGAAGCTGCGATCGTAGAACGTGAAAATAGTTGTGAGTAACGCGCTATTTGGAACCGAAACAGCGGGACAAGGCTCATTCAGTGCCATGGCCGGAAAGGATATGTGCGAAAATGAGACTCCGGCGATCACACAGGTTTGACATAGCATTCAGAAATAGTCGAGTTGTTGAGCTGGAACGCAAGTGATGTTATCTATAAGTAGGAAAATAACGCATCTGCACTTAAATATTCATAAAATCACATGGAAAGTACCTTCAGAAAAGCGAAGTAGTTCTCAAGCTGTCCCTTTCTCCGTCCCACTAGCTTCACCATTCTGCTCCAAATCTAATCCCGAACTGATTTGTCCTCAATATTGCTCACAAATTCTAATAGGGACTGCGTAGAGCTGATATCTTGTTAAAACATTTGTAGCACAATAGTTTGTAAGCCGTCCAAGAATTAAGATCTGTACTCCGCTGTCTGGCTCTTCCTGCGCTATTTAATAGGTTTTGGTGGCAGTTCAGCTTCGCGCTGGCGTGTTTGGGCATCTTCACAGCTAGCTTTAATTTCAATCTTACACGTCGTGTTACACAGGCAATAGTGAGCAAAATACTGCTGGAGATGAAGTAAATCCACATTCGTATATTGTGATAGGTCTAGCCAAAACTAGGCGTATCGTTGGTTCTCGAGGGCTAAAATATGCAAATGAACATTGTATGAATCTATAATTTAGTAGGAAAAGTATTAGTTGCAGTTTAAAATCTCCATAGCCGAATCTACAAATTGCTTTGATCGAATATAGGGCAATTAGTTGTTTTTCATTATTGCGAAGTGGCGTGCGTAACTTGTACATATAATGGTATTGATATTCCTGAATTAAAACTTTAAACAAAGTACATAGTTGCATTTTATAACTCATGAGCTCAACGTTGTATATATCAACATTGTATTATCTTCTGGTAGTGATAAGTTGCAACGTAATTTTTATTTCCCAATTTGTTATTATTTGCGTTATTGTTCTTAAAATATTTTTGAAAACACGAAATGATAACTCAAATCTAGATCCGAGATTTGATAAGATTTGTGGATTATTACATGATACTGCGCTAAATTGTGTACTGATGATTTATATGCACAACTTTTTAAAAGAATACAAATCAGATTTATAGGTTATTAAATGTTCTTGTAGTTACAGAACATATGCGCCTAGATTGCACCTTGGCAAATTTTGACAACATAAACTGCATTTGACTTCTGATTGATTCACTAGTTTGCAAATTGATTGTAGTATAACCACAAGTCAGTTTAATATCTTTAAATTGCACACTATTTTTTATTTCCGTTTCATTGTATTATCATGACTCAAAGTGCAGAACTGACCGCGTGCAGTGCGGATTAAACATTGCCAGAACTATCGTGCATATGCGATAACGGAATTATTCACAGTAGTAGTTCGTCTCTAAACGACTGCTAAGAACAAGAAACGTATTATGAGTACATTGTCGCTGGTGGAGCGCTCTTAGCCCTGCTATTCATAACAGTGTTTGTATTTAGGTCATCTAGACGCTAAAAATAATGCAACTAAAAGGCTAGTATTGTGGTTTGCACGACGATTGGAGCCGAGAGAATCGAAGGGATTTTGTCTTCGATACTGGATAAACACTAAACAGATGATGAAAATCTTACGCCGGTCGACACTGAGTGATGTAGTTTGAACATTGTTTATATTTCAGTAACTTGCAATAGGTCTCTAAAAATAATCTGGTTAGTGGCATTACTTATCGTTAAAGTGAAATTTGACTGCGTTAGAAGCATATTAAATGCAGGCAGTGTGTGGTAGATTCAGGAAGACTGGAACAGGGACGTTTTGTATAACGGGGTGTGTAATTGGTATACTGTTTACAATAACGAGAAACTGTAGCATTCTTATTTTAAACATTGTATTATACAATGAACTTTGTATTATCAACATATTGTGTGCTTACTTCAAACTTACAATTGCCCAAATGTCCGATATGAGATGTCATTATTTTTGTGTTTACACTTCAATCAAAAATGTTGATAGATTGAAAACTGGCAGTTCAATTATTCATATGCACAATAAACTTGCATCCACAAATCACTCCAACATATCAGTTGATATTGGAGTGAATGGAAATGCGTTGACAACAGCTCCGCAGCGCTGTCGCTGCTTCTGACAAATTTTGACTAAATTAACAAATATTGACCGATCGTGATTGATTCGCGGAATGTGAAAAGATTGATCGCAGTTTAAAAATACCATTTGATCGCATATGAGCTTGGATGAGTTAATACGCATGTTTAATTTTAATACTTCCACTCCATTGTATTGTCATGGAACAAGAAAATAGAGATGCGCTCTGCGGCATCCACTAACAAGCGGTCGGTAACGCGTGCCAGTGCGAAAAAGGTTACGTCAGCATCACCGTTTTGAGCGAATCTGGGTTTGAAGTCATAAGGTGCGAATCCCAAAGTGTATCCGAGTACTTGGCGCCGTTGCTGGTGCTAGCCGCCTTGGTTTCGGTTGTTATTTATGTCATGGTGTCCAAGCGCAAGCAGAAGAAGCTGCGATCTTAGAACGTGAAAATAATTGTGAGTAACGCGCTATTTGGAACCGAAACAGCGGGATAAGGCTCGTTCAGTGTCATGGCCGGAAAGGATATTTGCGAAAACGAAACTCCGGCTGACACGCAGGTTTGACACGGCATTCGGAAATTGTCGAGTTGTTTAGCTGGAACGCAAGTGATGTTATCTATAAGTAGGAAAATAACGCGTCTGCACTTAAATATTCATAAAATCACACGGAAAGTACCTTCAGAAAGGCGAAGTAGTTCTCAAGCTGCCCCTTTCTCCGTCCCACTAGCTTCACCATTCTGCTCCAAATCTAATCCCGAACTGATTTGTCGTCAATATTGCTTACAAATTCTAATAGGGACTGCGTAGAGCTGATATCTTGTTAAAACATTTGCAGCACAACAGTTTGTAAGCCGTCTAGGAACTAAGATCTGTACTCCGCTGTCTGGCTCTTCCGGCGTTATTTGATAGGTTTTGGTGGCAGTTCAGCTTCGCGCTGGCGTATTTGGACGTCTTCACAGATATTTTTAATATCAATCTTACACGTCGTGTTGCGCAGGCAATAGTGAGCAAAGTACTGCTGGAGATTAAGTAAATCCACATTCATGTGTTGTGATAGGTCTAGCCAAAACTAGGCGTATCGTTGGTTCTCGAGGGCTAAAATATGCAAATGAACATTGTATGAATCTAGAATTTAGTATGAGAAGTATTAGTTGCAGTTTAAAATCTCAATGGCCGAATCTACAAATTGCTTTGATCGAATATAGGGTAATTAGTTGTTTTCCATTATTGCGAAGTGGCGTGCGTAACTTGTGCATATAATGGTATTAATATTCCTGAATTAAAACTTTAAACAAAGTACATAGTTGCATTTTGTAACTTATGAGCTCAACTTTGTATATATCAACATTGTATTATCTTCTGGTAGTGATAAGTTGCAACGTAATTTTTATTTCCCAAATTGTTATTATTTGCGTTATTGTTCTTAAAATATTTTTGAAAACACGAAATGATAACTCAAATCTAGATCCGAGATTTGATAAGATTTGTAGATTATTACATGATACTGCGCTAAATTGTGTACTGATGATTTATATGCACAACTTTTTAAAAGAATACAAATCAGATTTATAGGTTATTAAATGTTCTTGTAGTTACAGAACATAGGCGCCTAGATTGCACCTTAACAAATTTTGACAACATAAACTGCATTTGACTTCTGATTGATTCACTAGTTTGCAAATTGATTGTAGTATAACCACAAGTCAGTTTAATATCTTTAAACTGCACACTATTTTTTATTTCCGTTTCATTGTATTATCATGACTAAAAGTGCAGAACTGACCGCGTGCAGTGCGGATTAAACATTGCCAGAACTATCGTGCATATGCGATAACGGAATTATTCACAGTAGTAGTTCGTCTCTAAACGACTGCTAAGAACAAGAAACGTATTATGAGTACATTGTCGCTGGTGGAGCGCTCTTAGCCCTGCTATTCATAACAGTGTTTGTATTTAGGTCATCTAGACGCTAAAAATAATGCAACTAAAAGGCTAGTATTGTGGTTTGCACGACGATTGGAGCCGAGAGAATCGAAGGGATTTTGTCTTCGATACTGGATAAACACTAAACAGATGATGAAAATCTTACGCCGGTCGACACTGAGTGATGTAGTTTGAACATTGTTTATATTTCAGTAACTTGCAATAGGTCTCTAAAAATAATCTGGTTAGTGGCATTACTTATCGTTAAAGTGAAATTTGACTGCGTTAGAAGCATATTAAATGCAGGCAGTGTGTGGTAGATTCAGGAAGACTGGAACAGGGACGTTTTGTATAACGGGGTGTGTAATTGGTATACTGTTTACAATAACGAGAAACTGTAGCATTCTTATTTTAAACATTGTATTATACAATGAACTTTGTATTATCAACATATTGTGTGATTACTTCAAACTCACAATTGGGAAATGTTCGATATGAGATGTAATTATTTTTGTGTTTACACTTCAATCAAAAATGTTGATAGATTGAAAACGAGTCGTTCAGTTATTCATATTCACAATAAACTTGCATCCACAAATCACTTCAAACATATCAATTGATATTGGAGTGAGTGGAAATGCGTGGATAACAGCTCCGCAGTGCTGTCACGGCTTCTGACAAATTTTGACTTAAATAACAAATATTGACCGATCGCGATTGATTTGCGGAATGTGAAAAGATTGATCGTAGTTTAAAATACCATTTGATCGCATATGAGCTTGGATGAGTTAATACGCATGTTTAATGTAAATACTTCCACTCCATTGTATTGTCATGGAACAAGAAAATGGAGACGCGCTCTGCGGCATCCACTAACAAGCGGTCGGAAACGCGTGCCAGTGCGAAAAAAGTTACGTCAGCACCACCGTTTTGAGCGAATCTGGGTTTGAAGTCATAAGGTGCGAATCTCAAAGTATATCCGAGTACTTGGCGCCGATGCTATATTTCTACTAAAACGTTAGATTTTATGAAGTAGCTTGAATAAAGTTGTGTAAGATTGTTTACGATGGTTATAGAGCATTTTATAACGGTATAGAGACTTAAATCAGCATTAAATTACTTTATATATACGTCTGGCATGTTTAAACTTTGAAGTGGTAGGATTTGAAAAGAGTATCTGGTATCGTTGGAAAAATTTTTTTGAACATACGAAAGTAGCGAAGAAGCCTTCAGTAAGAACATATTAAAATATTTTTAATTTTAAACTGCACATTACATTTATATTTTTCATCAATTATTAATTCTAATATCATTTTATAGTGACATTTTACTTATCCACACCTATTATATTGTTTATGCTTTACTATTTATTACATTTTATAAGCAAAAATAACATTTAAAAACAGCTCAATTTATCATAAATACCAATCTTTGGACGAAATTAAGTTAATATACATATTCAATCATGAGCTGTAATAATTACGACGAAGTTCACGAAAGATTTAATAAATTGTGGGTTGTAAAAGTTAATTTTCATGATAAAATATTAGTTAGTAGAGAATTAAAGCAACGACAACAAGTTTCTTCGACAAATGTTCACGGTCAATAACATACATTAGGTATTCAAAAACTCTTAGCAATAGTACTATAAATACTGTAAGATCTACTTTGAGGATATGATAAGAAAGGATTGTCTAGCTGACAGTAGTTAATACTGTGAAAGATAGAGAAAGAGCTAAACGTGACGATAAAATTAAATGAGGGTTATAATATATAATTTATAATTGCTTTTACATATATTAAAATGCATTCATCTCAATTTTATTTATATTTAATTAATATTCCAATCACGCAATGAAGTGGACATTAATTACCAGAATTGTGATAATTTTCTATTATATGTTATTTTATGAGAATCTATTTTTAGAAAACATGAAATTTGCTATTTTATGGTAAATGTTGATTAGCCTATTTAATTAGTAATTAGCATAAATATTCAATAATAACACTCCATAATTTCATTCAATGAAAATGATATATTTTGATAATTTTTCATTTGTTAATATATACTCGTAACGTTGACCAAGTCAAACCAATTAATTGAAGTATTAGTTCTTGTATGCGCATTATTTGTTAAAGATCACTAAGCATTTGTACTGCAGCGTTTTAAATTATAGCACATGTATATTTTCTAAAGCAGAAACTGAAGTTAGGGGGTCCTAGGTATAATAACATGGCAATAATCGTTGAGTTTGGTGAAATCCGAAAATATGCTGGTCACGACAAAACGCTATATTCTGCACATGTAATAGAGTCATTCAGTTTATGCGTTACTCTTGGCTAAACCTTTCAAATGTCAAAATCTATTTATCTGTTAAACTCAAAAATATTAAAAATATTTGTCTCGTGAGAAATCGTGGGACATTTGGTCTTTACTAATTTTTTATTCAGAATACAATAAAATATTATTTAGCTCATTTTTAACGAGGACTTTATTTCATGTGAATCGAATCAGACTTCATTATATATCTCTTTAGCGTTTTTTCTTTATTATAGCAAATTTAGCGTGTGAGCTAGAAGCTTTTAAGTAGGGGGAAACAAGAGCTCACGCTTAAATATAGGTGACATTTTTGTTTTGTATTAATATAACACCTCACTACCTTCAAGCAATGTTTTAACATTTTCTATTTGTAAGAGAAATAGTAGTTCTTGAAGTCTGGTATTGTTACAGTATATTGAATATATTACCAACAACTGTATTTATTATTATCTTCACCAACGATTTCCTTCTATTAAGTTATTATTATATACATCAATATTGGATATTTCAGTACTATAACAGTTATTTGATCTAGTTCGATACCGAGTTCCTTTATTTAAATCCAAAAGTAATTCAAATATACTTTAAGTTCCCACAACGTATGTGATTACATTGTTGCAGATCTTGAGTAAGATTTTGGTACTTGTTGTTACTCAACCAAAATTGCATCTCCACTATTTATTATCAATGTAATGGATAATAATTTATATTTGTACTCAACTTGGCAAAGGATCTGTAATGATCTTGCATGTGGTTATATTTAGACACAACTCTTAACATTTTTGTTGAAGAAGTGTTCGGTTTTGTAATTATCGGGGCTTGCGAATTAGATGAATATTATTATTAGATAGTAATATAATTGTAGCTACTTAGACAAATGTATTTAAAAATTTATTGTATTTTCTAAACTTTTAAGCTTTTAGTTGCGAAGATTTGACTTTTGAGCTCAATTACTTACACAAACTAATAATAAGTGAATATGGATTACAAAATTATTTAAAATTAAATTCGATTGTGTACAGCTACTTTATATCAACTATATTTTTGGGATTTCTTCAGGCTTATTATCTAGAATAGCGAGGAGTTAACACTCAGTTATGTAAGTATTATTTATTATTAAGTTCGTCAATGAAGCTGGGAACTGTTAATCGAATTAAGTTGCTACACTTGATTGAATATTATATATTTAGTATTGATTTGCCTCCAACGCTGTTTAGTTTTTAGATCTCAATTAATAAAGTTGTACTATTACTTGTTTTATTTTCTGCGTTCAAAGCTATAAATTTTGATTAATTACTCAATGGCAAATTTTAAACGCAATACTGGCAAGTCTCCTTTGATTCAAATATTTCAGCTCTAGAAACCGTTATATTGAAGCTGATATTACTACTAAATTATACTGAAATTCCGGTTAACGCGAAGAATCATGATTAATTGTAAGCTTCATTCTTCGAGATTTTATTATAACACAGGATTACAAAAATGACTTATTAAAATATAATTGTGTGGTGTATTTCCTAATTATATCACTAACTAGATTATAATATTGGTAAATTTTACATTGTATAGAAGTGAAATTTTAATAGAAAACCCACTTTTGTCATGGATTCATGCTTATAGAAACAATATATTTTATAGTAAAATAATATGTCCACTTCCATACATGGCGTCATTTTGATGGTAAGAGATATGGAATGGAAACTATATTTTTCGTGATATAATAAATAATTGTATATATAGTTTCTTAACAGTTTTATGCTAACAAAACCAGTCAATTCTCATTGTGAATCTTTAAATCTAAAATATTTGATAAATAATATTTGTTCAAATAGTGATTTAACAAACCTAACGGCTATAGAGAACAATAAGCTGGTCGGATCAAATCATAATAGTGTAAAAACATAACACCTTCGTAATAATAATTGTTGAAATTAAGTCCTATATCTCTTTAGCAAAAAGGCTTTTTATAAACAAATTTTTGTGCGAGCTAGAAGCCTTTTATGAGGGGGAAACGCGAGCTTATGAGTATTTATAACTGTGAATAGTCAAAAAATAAATATTTTATATTTACACTTCACTGCTCCTAGGTTTAGAAAATGTCCATAATACCCCTTTTAGACGCTTTGGAGGTTGTGAGCTTTGTAATTATATTAACTACTATATAATATACAATTCCTTAGCATTTATTTTTGAAGTTCCACTCCAACACTAGACTCTCAAAAACAGACCAAGTTGGCATCCAAGTCGAAATTTAATTAATAGTGCTCACAATAAGTCTTTAAGAAGAAACTGAAAATGTTACCCATAATAAAAATCTGAACTATCCTATAATTGATGCGAAACTCGACTTTTTTCAAATACCACATTTTAGGAACTACATGGGTACAGGCACAATTTATTATTTTGAAAGGGCTTAATGTAAATCGGCTGTATAGAGATTCTCAACAAATTGTTAAAATCGATGATACACTAACTTTTATACATTGAAAGGAAAGTATCACAACTGAATTGTTTCTGCTCACACTTTTCTAAATTGATCCAACTAAGTCCACTTCAAGATTCGACAATACGAGTTTTAAAGAATTATATATTATGATTTTTAAAGCTGAAATAGAAAGTACTTCTAAAAGAAAAACTAATAAGCTCAAAGCTGAACTAAACTATAAATTATAATTTTGGGACCAGCAAAACTTAAAAACAGCAATAACTACCTCAGTCGACTCGTAGTATTACCAGTTATCCACAATTTTAGCATTATTCAGAAACTTCCTAGTTGAAATAAAGCTACCTGCTCTGATTACAAATTCGTGTTATGTACATAATTAGCATTAAATTAATGGAATAAAACTATACATATGATTGTGGCCTGGACAAATAAAATTACTTGCTCGAATAAAAACTTGAATATTTAATCTTACATTGATTCCTAACAGATCATTCTAAATAGAATATAGTATTAGTACTATTTTTACTCAGTGCGCTGTTCATGATACTTGATTCGTACTTCTCGTTAATTAAATTCAAAATTTTTATTATTTTGGAAAATGAAAATAAAAAAGTATAAAACATAACTATCTATAGGTATTAAATTGAAAGTTGACTAAGTGATATTAACATATTTGGAGATGGCTATCTGAAGTAAGTATTAATTCAAGATCAAAATTGAGTTTGGATGCTGCAACAAACATTCTATAGAAATTTATGAAGATAGAATTAGTCAATAGATAATAATAAGTTTTGAAAATATTCATTATGTTTTCTTATTTACTTAAGTTTTTGTTGTGCTCATAATATGAAGAAATTTAATAACAAGACATAGAATGCACAGCAGCTCAATGCAACCAAAGAGTTTATCTTAAGGCTTCAATTGAATAAAAGAACATTTTAAAGATCGTCAAGTTAGAATGAAGCTCAAAACATTAAATAAGCGAAAATATGTTTTCAGAAATCCTGAGGATTATCAGCACATTGCACTGTTCGTTGAATATGTATGAGAGTTATCATAGTCGTTGAGCTCCAGTTGACGACTACTTAGAATTTCTTCTGGAAATTATATCAAAGAATTTGCACTAATTTGTAAATTATGTTAACTATAAGAGAGAATATGAAGCTTCTGATATCATAGTTATTGAAACTATAGTTTTAAATAAATAAAAAATATCGAATACCGTTCAGTTAATTCATAAAGAAAAATGATGATTTTAAAAATGTTCAAAATTCATAATTAAGATTCCATTGTCGCATTGATAAAATTAATGTTCACATTAAGTACTATCAGAAACAATTCAGTATCAGTACTTCCAGATGTAATCAGATAAGTTATGTTATACAATGTATAGTGGCAATCTTGGTAATTTTATCAAATTTTATCTATAAGCGAACTCAAGGAATCTTATTACATAGAATAAAACTAGACCACTCTAGCCTCAATAATAACAGAAAGACTAACGAAAATACATTATGCAAAGGTTCAAAATTCAAGAAGTATGTAATGAAGTGAAAAACTGAACTTAATAATTAAAACCAAGAAAATGTATATTACTATGAAAGTATTATAATAATATAAAAATTCCCGCTCAATTCCACTAAAACACCTAGTATACACATTTGGTTTAGATCATCATTTGTACACAGTGAGCAAAATAATTATAATTTAGACTGCTGTCAATAATAACATTTTATTGGCAATGTCTTCGAATGAATTTGACTATCTATTCGTTATTAAAATTCTTTTTATTTGTTAACTAATGAACCCCTGATATTTAACAATTCCAGCAATTCGTGCTTCTTTAGTCTAAATTGAACTCGGTTCCCTTTTCTTCACTTAATAATTATCTGAATTTAATTGGGCTTTTCAATAACTAATATTGTTTTGACATAAAACACAACTGGGTAATAATTCCATACTTACGGCAAACTAACTGAAAGAAGCCGCACAGCAACGATCTTACATCACTTAGTTACCACTATTTTATAGAATTCGAATTCTTCATACTAACTCCTTAAACCTTCCAGCTTCTTTGAAAGCTTGGCATGTTAAAAAAATTATCAAATAATTGCTACTTTTTAAACTTAATTGTAAAAATTAAAAATATTATAAATCTTCTTATTATTTAGTAACATTTTACCAGTTATTAATTCAGTATTATTTGTAAATTTTCAATTAAAAAACCATTTTTTACAGTTTTCGACTTGAAAATTGTTGCTTTTGGAATCGAAATTCTCTCAAAGTAATAGTAAACAAATAATAATACTATTTAGATTCCGATATTATTGTGTTCATGTACAGCTACTTTATAAGTTTCTAAAATTTAATATTTCGTTAGTGTTATAATCTAGAATAACATGAAGCTAAAACTAAGTTATACAAATACAATTTATTATTAAGTTAATTATTATAACTGGGAACAGCTAGTTCAATGAAGTTGCTGCAGGTGATTGAAAATTTTGTATCTAATATTCATGTGCCTCCAAAGTATTTCATATATTAGAACTCAAATAATAACGCCATGTTAAAATATGCTTCAACTTCTACATTGAACTCAATAACTTTTGGGTAATTCCAATTATTGGTTGGAAACCGTAATATTCAAATGTCTATAGTGGGTCTTTTAGACGAGTACAACTGTTTCTATATTATATTTAGGTTATATAGTATATAATAAACAACTATTCGACATTAATTTTTAGAGCCCACTCCACTAATGAAAAATGAATAATTTATAGGTTCACATATATTAGATCAAAATATATTAACACGTTCGAACTATTTGATGTTGACGCTGTAATATTGAGTTAATGAACAAATTCATATCGAAACTATGAATCAAAAGGCATTATAAGAGTTTTCGTCAAATATGATGTTGAGTACAACTGACAACAATACAATTTATGGTATGTTCTGATATAAATCGTTGAAATTTATTGTCAAAAGTATAACAAATTTTTACTACAACTTTACAAGTATGAACTATTTAATTATCAGTACAACTTGGGTTTCAAGATTCAATTGTTTTGGTATCTGTTCTCAAAAAGTAACACAAATAAACACGTTATTGAGTTTTAAATTTATAGACAATGATAGAAGAACAGGTTTTACAATCTTGAATATTTTCCATTAATCATATATATTGTGATTGAAGAAAAATAAAACCACAAAATAAATAATTAGAAGTTAATAGTATCAAATCAAATTTATTTTGACTCTTGTTCAACTCCATACTCTCATTTAGATTATTGTTCAAAATCAATAATTTCTGATAACTACTGAAGCGTTGCACGGATATCAATAATAATACTAGCATAATATTACATATTGATATATTAATCCAGCTCCAGATTAATAAGAGACAGATTCTCATATTAGCTTAAATCTGAGTTTTATTGATATTTTCAAGATTCGTTAGTGAACAATATATATTTTATTTCGTATTTATTACTTTGACATTAATCATAATATATAAATGATGTAATAAGTCTAATAAATCTGTATCTCCTCTACAGTGTTATGTACCAAATATTTTTTGGCAATTATTCAAACTTTTGAATAATTTCAGGACCAAACGTTAATGAATGAATATATTGTAACAAATAACATAGTAAATAGTATTAAAATTTAATACTTAGGAATTAAGTGGTAACATTCATACTTATTATATTCATAGCTAAAACTAAGATATGTAATTAATATAATATTTAGATTAAACAATATACCTACATACATCTGTGCGCACAGTAGAACTTCTATTGCAATTGATAAAGAAATAAATTGAAAATTATGATGAAATATATAATATTTTTTTTCAATTAATTCTGATATAGGAACTTATCAAGGAGTATCATTATAATAATATTAAAACTACAACACCATATAGTTTATTAATAACAAAAGTTTTTAAATCTATAGATTGTAAATCTTCCTTGTCTTATAACAGCATATATAAACATATACACTTAAATTAAATATATTATAGTTTATTTGCATATACTATAAGTAGTTTAAAACAATTGAATACTATAGTTGTTTCGGTACGAAATTAAATATATGCAAAGTACCATCTTGGCTATAAAATTTGATAAAATTTAAATTATATTATATTTTGTCAATATTGTGTAAATCGTTATAAATTAGCATAATGCATTGTTATTAGTAGACATAATTCAAACTAATCAATCCTTGATTAGATATATGCATAAATTTAGAAAGGAGTGAAAATTATTGATACAAAATTAAGTTCGAATATTTTCTTATTACTAGATATCTATTGTAAAAATACAAAAGAATTCTCTCAATCTTGACAAAACACCTACTTTGAACATTTTAATATTCAACATGAAGATTATTTCATAGCAGTCAAAATTTGTGGGTAACTTGAAAGTATCTTAATTAGAGTATTATATCTGGTAAAATTTTAGATTTTGATACGTTCAACTCATAATATATTCGTTGAAAGATTAGGGCGCTTGATAAAAAGCGCATTGAATAATTGTATGTTACAAACTTTGACGATTTCTTCATTTAGTGAAGTGGCAACTGAATCCCAAAACCCACTTTTGGCTAGCATTTATGACCATAGAACGATTACTATAAAATTAAAATAATATAACTTTTAGAGAAACCTCTAAGAACCTCACTTAAGAGATATCAAGCAAGTCTTCAACATTTCTATGTTTTTATTTTAATACACTATAAGTGAGGTTTTGGGTCTAAAATAATCATTTCTGGACAAATAATAGAATTTCTGGACAATATTTTTTGATTCAAAAATTGTTGGACAGGATTTATCCAGAAATAATTAGAATAAAAAATTATGGAATCGCAATTATTAATTTTGGAACTGCTGTAAATAATAATAATAAATTACCAAGATAGATCATCATCGTCACCAGACCACAGGAAGTGTGGCATCTTCAAATCTCTGCGGAAAGAATACCTCAACACCCTTCAGGATCACCCTGGAGTACCGGCCATTGGCTATGCCATAAACAATTTCACTTATCTAACCGATAATGAACTCTTCGACCTAATAAAACACCGATTTTAGGTTTTAAACAAAGAGCTCGACTAGGACAGCAAGTGTTTGTTATGTGGAAAGAAAATGACCGCTCAACACGAAATCAGATGCAGCCGAAACGCCGGAATCAGAACAGTGCGCCATGATTACATGGTGAACCGTATCCTGACCAAGATAGATCATCATCGTCACCTCGTCCGGTCGACAAAGCCCATGGTAATCTATCTAGCACTGTGTACGAGAAATCAATGAATTTGCTTACAAAATATCTACCAGAGATTACAGACTCTTTCCTGAGCAAGCACTGCTGCCTTGCAGTGGCGCGCGCTAACGAAGAAGCCAAGCTGCGTTACACCAGTTTGATCACCAACACTCTGCACGAAAATGAAACAATCGCAATAAAACATGGTTAGAAGCGACTCCGCCACGCCACCGGAAGAAGGGCACTACGAGCGCCACCAGGCCTCGAGGGTGCGGGAGCAAGGCAAGAAGGCGAAGCCTAAGGCAACGCTGGATCTGGCGGAGGATTTGCAACATGAGTGAGAAGATTTAATAAAAATTAATCTTATCATTATAACAACAGCTCGATTAATTTACTTAAGAAAAAATGTTCAGAACAATAATGTAAATAAACAGCGGAGAATACCTACCTACCTGATATAAGAGAAGAAGCATTTAAATTGTTATTTCATGTCATTATTATTTTAATATATATTTATTTTTCAATTTAACAGTAATAATCAATGATGTATAATGTATATTAATTGTACATTAATTATGTATTATAATATTTTATATATTGTAACTACATTCTACACTTTATCCCAAGAATTTTTTAGGCCACAAAATAGCAAGTGAATTCTTTTTAAATCGATTTTTACTATATAGCGGTCTCGGAACAACCGCTGATAATTGAGGATTTGCAACATGAGTGAGAAGATTTAATATTTGTTTTATGATTTTGTTTTTCATATACAAAAGAAATACATTTTAATTGTGAGACTTTACCGTAATGATTTTAGCTTTGTTAGTATATTGAGTTGTATTGAGTTGATCAATTATTCAAAATTGTTCTAATTTTGATTAATTGTATGTAATTGTTTATAGTATCTGTGATAATTTATGTTTGTATGTACATTTCATTATTTGATTATAAATTATCAGATACATTATAATTCATTATCCATTAGCTGGCACTTTTTATATGGACTTATTTTATGTTGGGCAGTGCGTTTTAATAAAAATTCTGTAAACAAATACATACGTATTTACACTACATCAGAGTTGACTGAATCAACTTATACTGTTGTGAATACTGTATCTTCTTTAATTGGCGCCGATCAGTGATTAAATGCTGATACTTCAGTTTACCAAAACATACATGTAGTATCACACACAATTTATAAATCTGTGTGTTTCAGCGCAGAAAACAAGAAATGTGCAGATATATAAAAATGTATATACCAGCCTAAATAAGTTATTTATAATTTACTTATCACTTTTTCAAATGCTTTTTACTTCGCTACATTTCTAGCGTTCTCAGTGATTTACCACTTCAAATAATGCAAATGATATCGGCCCCTAAACGTATTAACTCTGAATTATTTGTGAACAGCGCTATAGAACTCTACAACAGCAATAGCGCGCTCGAATAATAGATACAAAGCGCACCAGAGCTGACTGTTACCCTTTTGCAGCTCTCGGATATGCAATTCGTTCAGTTCTGGATAGAACTTTCATTCCACTTGAACATAAACGCCGCAGAGCTGCGGAAACACTTTAAAGACGAGATGGTCTAGAGAACTCTGCTGAAACCAGAGAGCGACTCCATCTCGGATAAGAGCTTGTAAATTGAGCACTTCGCCGACTTCATTAAGAGGAACAACGAATCAGTCGACTCTATTAAATCCAATTCGTGCTTAGCTCCACCGGAAGCGCTACAAACTACTTAGTTAGAATAGTTGAGCGAACAACTAGGAATCCAGGCCGCTGAACCGCAAAAGCAAAACAGCTCAACGGACACCGAGGAGTTTTAGCTCCGTTTCTTCGAGGCGCTTTTATAGACAGTAAAGTAAATGTTCAAGACAGAAGCGGCGGTAGAAACGAACGCACAACTGATAAAATTTGTTCAGAACGTCCAGAACAAAACGCTTAGAAGCGGGATCTGGACACAAATGGAGGTGTGTTTGAAGAAACCACGGAAACAACTCGAGAACTACTTCGCCTTCGTCAGCGTGCTATAAATGTGAATTTTGTAATCTATTTATCTTTTGGCTAATATATAAAGATACATTTAATACACGTACATAATACATTTCCATCTGTGAGTGTAAAATTTACGCTGGCAAAGGTTTCTAACTCGTGTTTTAAATCAATTTCACGATAGTTAGATTTATAAGATCGACTAAGATTGTGAGCCTGGATTCCCCGTATAGCAGTATAATCGCACGTTCAGCAAACATCAATTTGCATCCACTTCATAAATGAGGGCGTGTGTCCCACCCACACAGATTATAAGCACCGAGCAGTTTGTGAACGCGGCCTTCTTGGTTTTGAATACGAACTAGTACTTGGAGTTCAAAATATCGTCTCCGTCAGATTTGCCAGTGGCCATCAAGCAGCTCACTATGCAGCAGGCCAACCGATTTTGGGTGGAGCTGTCGTTCCATCTGAACGTGGACTTTTACTCACAGGTGGAGCTGAAGCCCGAAAGCACCGTGGCGTCGTGTGCCCAGAACATATTCCAGTCCGTGGTACAGAACTTCTTGGACGACCGGAGAAGCTAGTCGTAGTTGTGGAGTCCTCCAATAGTGGAGGAAAGTAAACCCAAAAAGTACTACAAACACAAAACCAGCCAGAACAAGGAAAAGAAGAACGAGTCGTTCAAAGCCTAGTTCATGGAGAGTCTGCGTCAAACTGTAGCAGAACTCCATTCGCAAAATACTGTTTCCGAATCGAATCTGTTCCAGTTTGTTGAGAGAATTGACACTAAACTAAAGCAAAAATTTTGGGCCGAAATGGAAGTCAAAATGGACAGGCCAAAAAAACAGCTGCTGAACTACTTCATCTTCTTGAAGGCCACCATTGAACAGTGAAAACAAAGTGCATCAGATGACATGAAGTCATGAAGAATAAACATCAAAAAATTCACTTGCTTCTCATTAAACGTCGGGATGCATCTCACGATCATGTAACTAACTACACTGATCGCCAGTATCCACTCTTTACTTATTTGGACTGTATTTTAACAAGTTATCGGTGGTAAAGCCATTGTTTAGCATTAAAGATGATACGCTTATTGACACAGTATTCGATTTGAGGTCAAATTATCATCGCCCCCATTTTGGGGATTTTTTAGAGCTAATGCGGTATGCTTTACTTTTTCTTCATCTGTATGGATCACAAGTGATTTCAACGGCTTTGGAGTGATGCTATTCGTATATGTTTCGTAAACATAGTGAACTCTGTAGACTTGTATTAAACGATCTAGAAGCAATGCTGATCTTCAACCACTGAAATACCATCTCAAAAATAAGACAGGTCGTTTTGTGGTGAGTTTTAAAAGATTGAAATTGTTAAATAAATTCACTCATCGTGTGTCTTCCGCCTTTTGAGCTAGTCATCTTTGTTGTATTGAGGGTTTTTAAGTGTCATATTTTGTCTCTTCCGCCTTTTAGGATTATCATTTACTTTTGTCGTATTTCCGATTGAAACTTTTCTGCTAATTGTTCCTCGACTTATCAGCGAGTCATGTCGAACACTTGCTTGCCGGAGGTTTAGCTGTTGTCTCATCTAAGGCCATAATTTGTCGTTCATGGGGATCCATGTTCGTTTATATATGAGTCACTTAGATGATAGCGAACGTCCCCTAATTTATGGACTGAATTGCTGGCGAACTGATCGAACCCGAGAATTTTCTGCTGTTGTCGAATATGAGCACTATATATTACTTCTTGCAGATTTTAGAGGTTCGGGTCACTAGCCTACACTGGTCTCCGCCGTGACGAGATGTTTGGCTGAGAAGGTCGATGTAGCTCTCTTTGATGGCCGTGTCCACTAGAAGCACGTTGACGATAAAGAACACCATGAGCAGCACGACGAAAGATAAATGCTGAACACTCCGCACTTTTTTGTCATGTTATTATTTTCAAGAGCAACGCGATTCCGCTGTGCGTGGCTTGGACTTCTTCTGGAGACAGAATTCTTCCGGATGTCTTGCTTGGTGTTAGAGGTGGGCCAGTTCTTCTGGTTGAATTCAACGTTGATGGCCGTGTACTCGACGACCTAGATGCCGTCTTTGGTGATCGTGTCTGTTTCCTTGAGCTGTAACGTCTATTTCAACTCCGTTCGCGAGCTGGAACTTGTGGTCGACGTTCATGAACACCTTGTCAGTCGAGGCTCTTTCGAAGCAGAAGTCCTGGTGGCCATTGACAATGTACTTGATTAGCTACCTGACCGTCTGTCGCTTGAAGGTTGTAGGCGCTTGAAGGTTTGGAGCTTGCGCTAGCTTTCCTCTATGATGGTAAGGGTGTGCCCACTTCCGTACTTCTGCTTGAGTTCCAGTGAAGTTCCCTGCGGACCCTCTGAGTCACAGAGCGTGTCCAGCTCGTTTATGTCGTGGTTTGTGCTTGTCCGCCTTCACGCGGCGATCGGCGTCTTTAGCGAGTGCTTCGCGATGTATTTCACGTTCGTTGAGATGCTCCTCTTGGTCTGGGAGTCCAAGCCAGTGGAGAGATCGTCCATGATGATGAGCGTTGTCTGGGAGTTTATAGACTCAAGGTAGCCATTGTATTTATTTATTTTCAAATGCCACTGCAATAATATTTGCTTTTACATCTTCTTCAGGTTAGCTGCGTAATAGTAAACGTATTCATTTATTAATTCAATTGGAAAGAAGTGGTATATATTGATATTGCTGTTTATCGAGTATTACGCATTATTGAAAATATTATCTTTGTAACGTATATAATACACAAAAGTATTCAATTAATTTTTATTAAACTATTGCTGTTTATCGAGTATTACACACTATTGAAAATATTAACTAAATCTAATACCGAATTGAGTTTCTATAAAAGGATTCACTACATTCTGAAATAAAAGAGCAGTAATATAAATGCTAGTAAATGCATATTATACTACTTTATTAATTGTCATCATATATTACAACGAGCGGGAACTGAACTCGTAGCTTGAGCTATGCTGATGATGGTCGATACTCTTTGGCCATAGCGGTATGTTGGATTTTTGATGTTTATCGGGCAAGAAGTACCAGCCTAATATAATTCACCACTAGGGGAGTTTTCCAAAAATAATCATCAGACACCGAATAAACTCCTCTTGAACTCAAATTAGCAGAAGGTTAAACCCCCGTAGGCTCATGAAATAAGTGAGAGAGATATTTCACTAATTTTTTCACTTGATGCTAAGTAAACGAGTATCTTCATAAATAACATGATATACACCCTTTTTATTGTAATTTTTGATATTTTATTCGTCAGATACATCAGATGCGCAAGGTAGTACCAGGTATTCATCTTATAACAAAATAATCATCCCACAGCAAAAGTCCTAAAACTTTTTAACTTGCCTGGTCGGGCTATTTACATCGAGTCAAAATATCTTAATCCCCGCTTTTGAGAATTTAGGGAGTTACGGTGGTGGGTTTTGGTTTCAATCTGAAGTTCGATTCAGAATCATCTTCAAAGGCTTTGGAGTGGATGTTCCAAAATACCGTGTTGATCGGTTAATGTTCAGATTTCCATAGATATTTTGAGATTTTTCAAATTAAAATTTATAATGTTATTAAAACGTTAAAATAATAATAAAATAATTTTTATTTTCATTCATTAAATGTAGGCCACACAAATTCCAACAATTTCATCGGATTATAACTAAAATATCTCTAAAGAGAATATAAATTAAAGTATAGTTCCTTTTTGTGTAGTTAAACAGGTCCATGAACGTTCGTCTTTCTTCTCAATGCACTATGAGATCCTTCTAAACCATTAAGAGATCTCAGATTTTAATAATATTATTAGTTTATTAAGTCAGTAATACTGCTCAAAATGGGTCGATACCAGGATGAATTAGTATCAGAATATGAGTTATGTGATATTGATAAATTTAAGTATAATTTGATAGTAAGGAAATTTAGCGTTAATATTCGCTGCTCCCTGATCTAAGGTATCTGAAACTGAAACAAAATCCATTCCTATTGATTATTTTCAAAATTCCCGTGTCGAGCATCATCAATTTCATGGAGTGGAAAATTAATTTTTGGTACGTTACCACCTATGTATGTATACTATAATACCAGTACTCACTGAATGTTCTCTTTGTGATTCGAGGGGCTCAACCCTCACTCATAGTGTTAATGTTATTAGTGGGATCCTCAGGGTCAGTAAAGTGTTCTGAGTGGTTGACTGACTTATGTACAAAAGTTGATGATAAATGCTTATATGTGGCTAATCCATCAGAATATACTGTATCTCCTGTATGTATATATTTGTTTATATATGGCTGTACATCAGCGATTGATCTACCTTCTATAGGAAAACAAAGGAATAAACCGGATTATCTTCCACGTATAGAGAAATACCATATAGTTACCCCTTTAGTTGGTTCTCCTCTATGGTACTTGACACGTGCCGCTACAAATTCATCAATTTCTTTTTCTTCTCATTCAATAAATTTCAATTTTTAACAATACTCACTGAATTAGTTAAATACGCGGGTTGCAGTAGTTACAGAAACAAAATATTTTTAAGAAGCTGCTTTAGCTGTAACATTACTTAAGAATAAGACGATGATGTAGGCCCATTCTAAACAAGGGAAGCCTTCAATTGGAGTTCCAGTCCATAAATCATGTGATTTATTACATTGGGTATATTAACAAATAATTTTGTTTCCGATTAAAGCTGTACGATGAAAACATTCAGTGCACTTAACGATCAATGGTGGAGCACGCATATATTTGCACGCATATTAACATAAAATAATAAGTTATCTTATATGTTGATTTTAAAAGCCTCCATTAGAAGTGGTGTAATTTCATTTCATCATATTATAACGTTTTAACACTAGTAATAAATAAATCCTATAATCTAGTGTAAATTATGGAAATCTGAACATTAACCTGTTGATCTGTTAACAACTGGGCAATTTTGTCACAATAATGGATAAGAACAACAATTGAAAACTTGGAATAGTAATTCAGTCCTATCAATATTTTGGATTGATATTTATGAAAAAATTATTATAACGTATAAATACATCAATAATTAATTGAAATAGATTTTTATTATCAAACGACTCTAGCTACACATGTAATTCAGTCATTTGATAATTTAAAAATTAAAACTATTCACTATAGCACCTCCACATTATTTAATGAGAAAAATAATGTTATATCTGCTAGAAATGCGTAGTTTTGTTTATGTAGTATTTCTAGAAACTACTTAAGTATTACAAGATGTCTACATTTAATTATATTGTGATTAACGTGATATTTTCTAATTGATCTGAGTAAGGTTGAACTGTAATCAATAGTTTGCATCAAATTAGACAATCGTATTTATTCTTAAAGCGGTTAACTTTATTCCTCTATCTCAAACGAACCAAAGTTTTTATTTTAGCTAACCGCAGTAAAATTATTAATAAAATTGTTTTCAACATTAAGTATATTCAGTTTCAATAAGCTTTTAAGAGGAGTTATACATAATATATGATTGAAAGAAAGATTTAGCTCTTCTAAATCAACAAGAGGTCTTAACACAGAAATTTCATAAATATTACAACTGCTCAAATCAAGTGAAGTAAGCTGAGCATAATATTGTAAGGCTTCAAGTCTAAATTAGTCATTATATTTGTTATTTAGCGTTTTTCAAGTTGATGCATAGTTTTAAGTTATCTTAAAAATCAGTTATTTTACATTATACAAGAGAAAGTGTATTCAGTGTAAATTAAATTAAATTAAACACTACAGTAATCCAAATCAAGATATTTAAGTTTAACTAAATTTTTAATTGGTGAGAAATTATCAATATCATTGAATGGCAGATCTACGTATTCTAAGTTCACCAGATGCTCCAATTCACTTATATTTACAAGATTACTATCACATAAATTTGTTTTTCAATTGTTATATCCCTGATATCATACGGCTTTTGTTGTAAGATACGTCTAATTCTTATAATAGCTGATGTTTTCGATACACTTTAATTTATTACTGAATAAATTTAGAACTTTAAGTTTACGAAGATTCAATCCTTATATTGATTGAATGTTACAGTACGTTATTTATAATTTTTAAATAGTATTGTTGCCTAATTCAGGGACAACATTATAGCAACTGTCTAATTTAGTTTATTTAATTAAAACATTCTAAAAATGTAAGACTTTAAATACATGGATCATCATAAATTGTAATTTAACCTGAATCGATCTAGTTTTATAGTAGTTCAATCATTTTCTGTTTATATTCTTGTTCGGATTGCATTTACAGTATGTTTGGAGTGTTAAATATTATTTTTTACAGTAAAGTGGTTTAATTATCGCGTTTCACAACTTGAAATACGGTAAAGTCTCACAAGTACACTAGGTACCGAGTCTCACAAATAGTACAGAGTACAAATGACGAATAGACTATTGATTTCCAAAGCTTATTCGTGAGATATCTAGTTTAGTCTAATTTGCCAACCACTTTGTTCACGACCATCGACAAATCTAAAAATAGTGAATTTTTGCTGAAATAGTATCTTTTTCATCTGTTTATAGTGTGGGTTCTTTATATTAGTCCATGCTGGGCCAGCAGCTAAAATATATCCAATTTTGTGTTTTGATTGGTGAAGATCTTCATTTTCTCCATTTTAATGGGATATATTGAGATAATTTGACAAATAATTTTGCATTTTCATAATCTGTTATGTTAATATATTTCACACCAAAAGTATTTTGAATGAAGATCGTATTTAATTTACTATATTGTGTGTATTTGTGCTTAAAATGAATACTGTTATCATTATTAACATTTAAACATATTTTATATTAGAATAATGAAGTTTTAACTTAGTAAGAAAAGTATAATAATTTAATTGTTTCTAAGCTCGTAAAATAACTATTAATCACATAACTGAGAAATATCTTTAAATAAATATTGTTTGATATTGTTTAAACACTAATTATAAAAACTAGTAATCATTTTTATATGAATTTAGTAAGTTGAACTATAATATAATAATTTTACTATACAAATCTGGGACTTGATAATAAAGTTTAAAATAATATACTAATCTGTACTTTTGCCATTGAATTTAATAGATTACTGGTTAATATACTACTAATATACTGCTTGATAGGAAACAAAAGTATAATATTTTATAAACATGGGAAATTTAAATATTACTCACTTTTAAGGGTTTGCGATAGTCTAAACTCTAACTTTATTGTAGGATTCATATATAAGTTTTGTGGCGATTCATTTGGAGTGGACATGAAATATTTTATTAATATAATTCATTTATACGACTATATTTTTATTGTTTAATTCATATATTTTTATATTTTCATGTTTCCAAATTATTAGTCAATTGAAGGCCATTATTAGTAAGTATCGGTAATATGATGTTAATTTCACTTCATATTTTCTCCTCAAAATATGATATTTTTTCAATATTATTTATAATACTGTGTATTGGGAAAGTATCTTTCTGACGGCTTTTATATATTATTGTTGCATATAGTTGTACATACTATTTATTTAATAATTGGCATTTACTTTGCGTTTTGAATGGGTTAAATACAAGATAGTGTCATTTTCTAGAGCGCAGATGAGTGCTAGCGAGTGCTAGGATAAGAAATATGTCAATAATCATTGAGTTTGGTGAAATCCGCGTGTCTTTAACTAGTTTTTGAGATAAGTTCCAAGTCGGTCATTTATGAGGTGGATTGCGCCCGGACAGGGATTCGAGCGGAATATTTTAGAAATAGATGAGATGACATATGAAATAACAGTAGATACTATCACTTACACACCTCTATTTTTTCTTCGGAAAAGTTCCAAAATCCACATCAAATTTTTTGACTCCAGATTCACTGTCAATGGTCATCTTTGTTCTATTTGTGATAACCTATGTAATTCATCTATTTAATCAATTTTATTCGTTTAATTAATAAATACCTACCACTCCTTACTTGATAATGATGAGAAACTATAGCCATCCAACTATTGACAATAGCTTACTTTTGACAATAGTGGACAATAAGACAATAATTTTCATTAACTTTTGACAATAGAAAAAGTGTAATTAGATCATGGATTTTGATACAAATTAATTGCTATTTTTGCTATTTTTCTTCAATGGAGTGGTGTAAAATTGAAGCGCGGATATTTAATTTTTTATGTATATAAGTGTAAAATATTCCACTTTAACAATGAAATTATATTCACTATTGTCCTATACTTTATTGTATTCTATTGTCTGGGACAATAGAAAACCCTTATTGTGCAATAAGAAAATGGCAATGGATGGCTATATGAGAAACCATAGTATTTGAGAGAATTCAATGATAAGAATAGATTTAGATGCAACAATTTATAAGAAACGATCCGAATTATACGTTTTTGAAGTTTTAAGAATAAGTTCATAAAAAATAATACTATTATTATTGAATGAATTGTTGATGAGTGATTTTAATTGAATGTTAACAAAAGTTTAATAAAATAAACTTTATATGGCCTTTATCAGGTGATTCAAATTTTAATATTTATTTGTAATTAGGTTTGGTCTTTTCGTCATCAACTCTGTTCTATTCGTGAGATATCTCAAAATATCTGAAAACCACATGAAATGACAAATAAACTATTCATTTTCTCTAGTACTATTCGTGAGACTCGGTACCTAGTGTACTTGTGAGACTTTACCGTAGCTCACCCATCTATCTTACCCGCCCACAAATATATAACACAACTAACATATTGTTCTATTTTACAGCAATTAAATGCACCAAAATGTAGACGGTTATACGTCATATAAAAATAAGTAATAATATAACTTATTTTAAAATATATATCAACGGATTCAATTCTTGTGATGCTATCAATCTTTTGTGTACATAAGTGCAAACATGTTAATAATTGTGTAGATATTGATATAACATCAAGATATATTAAATATGATTAAGGTGCGTTTTTGCGTCTTTTTGCGTTAAAAAAGACGCAAAAAGACGCACTACCTCGTCTTTTGGGCAATAGTATGAAGGATATAATTTTTTTGCGTCATTGGTTGCGTCATTTTTGACCAGGTATAAATCTTAATGCGTCATTTTAGATGCATTAATTATATGAAAATATACGTTATTTGAACTTGAAAATTGATTTTTGTATAAATATTGTATGTATAACTTGAATATAACACTATAACATCACTCATGTTCATTATATGATTCATTTTCATCATTTTCATTTTCGTTGTTTTTATATATAAATGTTATTATGTATTTTTTCAACATAAATATTAGCCATTTTATCCAATGTTGTGTAATCTAAGTTGCTTCCCAAGAAGGAACAAGTTTAACGATTAAGGAAACTAATAGACGTTCTAAGATACCGTTACTGATAGTCATGGTTTTAATCATGCTGAATGATACCTGTATTTTCTGATTTTCTTTCCAAACATATTTTAGACAATCATTCATTGGATAGTTGATTGTTTCTACTATTAACAAAGATAATCTTGAGCATTTGAAGCATACTCATCTTGGCGTTCTATTTCAATCAACAATAATCATAACACTAGCACGCTCGACAAATACTATGTAAACCCATGCGGGTGGTCCCTAAATGTATAGAATGAGTGAGATTTTTGCTTGTGAATTGGTAATAATTACTACATTACCTTGCTTGTAAGGGAGATGCTATTTCGCTTATAAGGGTGTAGGTCAACTCGCTTATAAGGGAGTTCCATCATGCAAAACTCCCTTATAAGCAAGTGACAAATAATATAGTATTTAACCACGATTTTTAACCATAAATCATTCAAATTCGACATTTTCCCAAGATACATTTTGGATACATTTTTGCTTATAAGGGAGATCAAATCGGTAACTCCCTTATAAGCAAGTAAGCACCTCCCTTACAAGCAAGGTTATGTAATACTTGTAAATTATCAGATACATTATAATTCATTATCCATTAGCTGACACTTTTTATATGGACTTATTTTATGTTGGGCAGTGCGTTTTAATAAAAATTCTGTAAACAAATACATACGTATTTACACTACATCAGAGTTGACTGAATCAACTTATACTGTTGTGAATACTGTATCTTCTTTAATTGGCGCCGATCAGTGATTAAATGCTGATACTTCAGTTTACCAAAACATACATGTAGTATCACACACAATTTATAAATCTGTGTGTTTCAGCGCAGAAAACAAGAAATGTGCAGATATATAAAAATGTATATACCAGCCTAAATAAGTTATTTATAATTTACTTATCACTTTTTCAAATGCTTTTTACTTCGCTACATTTCTAGCGTTCTCAGTGATTTACCACTTCAAATAATGCAAATGATATCGGCCCCTAAACGTATTAACTCTGAATTATTTGTGAACAGCGCTATAGAACTCTACAACAGCAATAGCGCGCTCGAATAATAGATACAAAGCGCACCAGAGCTGACTGTTACCCTTTTGCAGCTCTCGGATATGCAATTCGTTCAGTTCTGGATAGAACTTTCATTCCACTTGAACATAAACGCCGCAGAGCTGCGGAAACACTTTAAAGACGAGATGGTCTAGAGAACTCTGCTGAAACCAGAGAGCGACTCCATCTCGGATAAGAGCTTGTAAATTGAGCACTTCGCCGACTTCATTAAGAGGAACAACGAATCAGTCGACTCTATTAAATCCAATTCGTGCTTAGCTCCACCGGAAGCGCTACAAACTACTTAGTTAGAATAGTTGAGCGAACAACTAGGAATCCAGGCCGCTGAACCGCAAAAGCAAAACAGCTCAACGGACACCGAGGAGTTTTAGCTCCGTTTCTTCGAGGCGCTTTTATAGACAGTAAAGTAAATGTTCAAGACAGAAGCGGCGGTAGAAACGAACGCACAACTGATAAAATTTGTTCAGAACGTCCAGAACAAAACGCTTAGAAGCGGGATCTGGACACAAATGGAGGTGTGTTTGAAGAAACCACGGAAACAACTCGAGAACTACTTCGCCTTCGTCAGCGTGCTATAAATGTGAATTTTGTAATCTATTTATCTTTTGGCTAATATATAAAGATACATTTAATACACGTACATAATACATTTCCATCTGTGAGTGTAAAATTTACGCTGGCAAAGGTTTCTAACTCGTGTTTTAAATCAATTTCACGATAGTTAGATTTATAAGATCGACTAAGATTGTGAGCCTGGATTCCCCGTATAGCAGTATAATCGCACGTTCAGCAAACATCAATTTGCATCCACTTCATAAATGAGGGCGTGTGTCCCACCCACACAGATTATAAGCACCGAGCAGTTTGTGAACGCGGCCTTCTTGGTTTTGAATACGAACTAGTACTTGGAGTTCAAAATATCGTCTCCGTCAGATTTGCCAGTGGCCATCAAGCAGCTCACTATGCAGCAGGCCAACCGATTTTGGGTGGAGCTGTCGTTCCATCTGAACGTGGACTTTTACTCACAGGTGGAGCTGAAGCCCGAAAGCACCGTGGCGTCGTGTGCCCAGAACATATTCCAGTCCGTGGTACAGAACTTCTTGGACGACCGGAGAAGCTAGTCGTAGTTGTGGAGTCCTCCAATAGTGGAGGAAAGTAAACCCAAAAAGTACTACAAACACAAAACCAGCCAGAACAAGGAAAAGAAGAACGAGTCGTTCAAAGCCTAGTTCATGGAGAGTCTGCGTCAAACTGTAGCAGAACTCCATTCGCAAAATACTGTTTCCGAATCGAATCTGTTCCAGTTTGTTGAGAGAATTGACACTAAACTAAAGCAAAAATTTTGGGCCGAAATGGAAGTCAAAATGGACAGGCCAAAAAAACAGCTGCTGAACTACTTCATCTTCTTGAAGGCCACCATTGAACAGTGAAAACAAAGTGCATCAGATGACATGAAGTCATGAAGAATAAACATCAAAAAATTCACTTGCTTCTCATTAAACGTCGGGATGCATCTCACGATCATGTAACTAACTACACTGATCGCCAGTATCCACTCTTTACTTATTTGGACTGTATTTTAACAAGTTATCGGTGGTAAAGCCATTGTTTAGCATTAAAGATGATACGCTTATTGACACAGTATTCGATTTGAGGTCAAATTATCATCGCCCCCATTTTGGGGATTTTTTAGAGCTAATGCGGTATGCTTTACTTTTTCTTCATCTGTATGGATCACAAGTGATTTCAACGGCTTTGGAGTGATGCTATTCGTATATGTTTCGTAAACATAGTGAACTCTGTAGACTTGTATTAAACGATCTAGAAGCAATGCTGATCTTCAACCACTGAAATACCATCTCAAAAATAATCATCAGACACCGAATAAACTCCTCTTGAACTCAAATTAGCAGAAGGTTAAACCCCCGTAGGCTCATGAAATAAGTGAGAGAGATATTTCACTAATTTTTTCACTTGATGCTAAGTAAACGAGTATCTTCATAAATAACATGATATACACCCTTTTTATTGTAATTTTTGATATTTTATTCGTCAGATACATCAGATGCGCAAGGTAGTACCAGGTATTCATCTTATAACAAAATAATCATCCCACAGCAAAAGTCCTAAAACTTTTTAACTTGCCTGGTCGGGCTATTTACATCGAGTCAAAATATCTTAATCCCCGCTTTTGAGAATTTAGGGAGTTACGGTGGTGGGTTTTGGTTTCAATCTGAAGTTCGATTCAGAATCATCTTCAAAGGCTTTGGAGTGGATGTTCCAAAATACCGTGTTGATCGGTTAATGTTCAGATTTCCATAGATATTTTGAGATTTTTCAAATTAAAATTTATAATGTTATTAAAACGTTAAAATAATAATAAAATAATTTTTATTTTCATTCATTAAATGTAGGCCACACAAATTCCAACAATTTCATCGGATTATAACTAAAATATCTCTAAAGAGAATATAAATTAAAGTATAGTTCCTTTTTGTGTAGTTAAACAGGTCCATGAACGTTCGTCTTTCTTCTCAATGCACTATGAGATCCTTCTAAACCATTAAGAGATCTCAGATTTTAATAATATTATTAGTTTATTAAGTCAGTAATACTGCTCAAAATGGGTCGATACCAGGATGAATTAGTATCAGAATATGAGTTATGTGATATTGATAAATTTAAGTATAATTTGATAGTAAGGAAATTTAGCGTTAATATTCGCTGCTCCCTGATCTAAGGTATCTGAAACTGAAACAAAATCCATTCCTATTGATTATTTTCAAAATTCCCGTGTCGAGCATCATCAATTTCATGGAGTGGAAAATTAATTTTTGGTACGTTACCACCTATGTATGTATACTATAATACCAGTACTCACTGAATGTTCTCTTTGTGATTCGAGGGGCTCAACCCTCACTCATAGTGTTAATGTTATTAGTGGGATCCTCAGGGTCAGTAAAGTGTTCTGAGTGGTTGACTGACTTATGTACAAAAGTTGATGATAAATGCTTATATGTGGCTAATCCATCAGAATATACTGTATCTCCTGTATGTATATATTTGTTTATATATGGCTGTACATCAGCGATTGATCTACCTTCTATAGGAAAACAAAGGAATAAACCGGATTATCTTCCACGTATAGAGAAATACCATATAGTTACCCCTTTAGTTGGTTCTCCTCTATGGTACTTGACACGTGCCGCTACAAATTCATCAATTTCTTTTTCTTCTCATTCAATAAATTTCAATTTTTAACAATACTCACTGAATTAGTTAAATACGCGGGTTGCAGTAGTTACAGAAACAAAATATTTTTAAGAAGCTGCTTTAGCTGTAACATTACTTAAGAATAAGACGATGATGTAGGTCCCATTCTAAACAAGGGAAGCCTTCAATTGGAGTTCCAGTCCATAAATCATGTGATTTATTACATTGGGTATATTAACAAATAATTTTGTTTCCGATTAAAGCTGTACGATGAAAACATTCAGTGCACTTAACGATCAATGGTGGAGCACGCATATATTTGCACGCATATTAACATAAAATAATAAGTTATCTTATATGTTGATTTTAAAAGCCTCCATTAGAAGTGGTGTAATTTCATTTCATCATATTATAACGTTTTAACACTAGTAATAAATAAATCCTATAATCTAGTGTAAATTATGGAAATCTGAACATTAACCTGTTGATCTGTTAACAACTGGGCAATTTTGTCACAATAATGGATAAGAACAACAATTGAAAACTTGGAATAGTAATTCAGTCCTATCAATATTTTGGATTGATATTTATGAAAAAATTATTATAACGTATAAATACATCAATAATTAATTGAAATAGATTTTTATTATCAAACGACTCTAGCTACACATGTAATTCAGTCATTTGATAATTTAAAAATTAAAACTATTCACTATAGCACCTCCACATTATTTAATGAGAAAAATAATGTTATATCTGCTAGAAATGCGTAGTTTTGTTTATGTAGTATTTCTAGAAACTACTTAAGTATTACAAGATGTCTACATTTAATTATATTGTGATTAACGTGATATTTTCTAATTGATCTGAGTAAGGTTGAACTGTAATCAATAGTTTGCATCAAATTAGACAATCGTATTTATTCTTAAAGCGGTTAACTTTATTCCTCTATCTCAAACGAACCAAAGTTTTTATTTTAGCTAACCGCAGTAAAATTATTAATAAAATTGTTTTCAACATTAAGTATATTCAGTTTCAATAAGCTTTTAAGAGGAGTTATACATAATATATGATTGAAAGAAAGATTTAGCTCTTCTAAATCAACAAGAGGTATTAACACAGAAATTTCATAAATATTACAACTGCTCAAATCAAGTGAAGTAAGCTGAGCATTACTAACTACACCACCAATATTTAATAATTAAATGCACCAAAATGTAGACGGTTATGCGTCAACGCCAAGATTAGTAACAACTACAACAACTGCTTTATAATACGATTGTAGTTATGATGATACCGTGTATACCAATAATTTCTCATGTTTCTGAGAATAACTCCTAAATCCAAGCGGTCGCTTGGAAATAACAGGCACGCAACAATTTAGATAAATACCAATTTGTCATTTCAATGGTCGCGCATTTCAATTCTATGTCTATACACATAGAGTGGAATTTCGTTATTTCGTGTTTGTTTTTAGTTTGTGTCAAATTTTACCACATCCAAACCGCAATTATGACAGCTTAGGCTCGTGAATCGTTGATAAAGTATGATCCTCCGATGTAGGCGGAGGCTGCGCGTGACAAGATAAAGCGTGCGCAGGCTGCTCAGTCTCAGAAGACGACAGCTGCGGCTGAGGATATTTTGAATTCTCTCTTGCAGCCGCGTGAATTCCAACAGGATGGCGAGGCCTGGGTGTAATTCGTGTCCTCTCAGCCAGCTACGCGCCTAGACGTGCTAAACCTCCAAGAAAAGCTTGATTAATAATTGAAAATCCGCTAAGCACGTGAGATGGGCCTGTGCCCCATCCGAGAGGACGTGTATGCCCAGTGCTTCGACGAGCTCATCCGACAGGTGGCCGTGAACTGCATTGAGCGCGGTGTCCTCCTCACCCGTGTGCGTGACGAGCTCCGAATGACAGTGGCTGCTTACCAGACCCTCTACGAGTCCGCGGTCGCCTTCGGAATCAGAAAGACTCTTCTGGCCGAACAGGGCAAAACGGAGATGCAGTAGAGAATTAAGGAACTGGACGAGGAAAACGAGCGCATCAAGAGGCAACTGGCCGAACACAAGGCAAGACTGGACGCGGCCGAGAGAACTGAGCAAGAAAGGAGAGCAGTTGACGAAAAAAGGCACGCAGAAGAAGTACAATTCCTCAAGAAACAAGTTAATCAACTCAAAAGCCAGCTGGAAAACGTGCTCAGCGTATGACGTGAAATACATTATGTTTACAAATTTATTTTTTAGGGGTTTGAATAGATAGATAATACTACATTACCTCGCTCTCAAGGGGGTAGCCTTTTCGCTTATAAGGGGGTAGCCATTTTCAACCCCCTTATAAGCGAAATGTATCCAAAATGTATCCAAAAATATTGTTGTTTTTGAAGGGTTTATGGCCAAAAAACAGGGTTAGGTAGGTAGGTATTTGGCACTCGCTTACAAGGGGGTAACTTCATGTCCAACCCCCTTGTAAGCGAGTTGACCTACCCCCTTATAAGCGAAAATGCGACCCCCTTCTGAATGAGGTTATGTAGTAAATAATTTTATTACTTAACAGAACAATTATTTCAATATAAAACTATACGTCTATAATCCTTGATGTCATGTTCGCTGTCGAAACAAAATATATGCAACGAGATTCTCAAATATGGAGGCACGTATGGCGATGATCGGGCGATTCCACTCGTTTTTCGCTACAACGACTGTGTACGAGAAATCCATGAATATGTAAACAACATTCCAGCCAGAGATTACTTCTTCTTGAGCAAGCTCTGTTGTATTAATATTAATTTCAATTAATGTAAATTAAATGTTAAATAGATATAGAAGATTTGGAATGTGAGAAATATAATGAATGGATAATTGAAGGAAAATAAAGATTAAAATCGGGTTAAGTTGACGATTCAGATGTAATAAGGAGAATATCGATCATTTTATTTACTTCTGGCTAAAATGAAAAATGTTGAAAATAGGAAAAATGAAAGGTTAACTAATGATAGAAGCACAAAGAACTAAATAATAAAACACAACAGGTATTATAATGTAAAATACATTAAAATATGTTGAAGTGTGGTATGTACAACAAATTCCAAATTGCGCTGAATTCCACGAACAGTGTGCGTTTATTCAGTTTGTTTTGAACGAGTTGTTAGTTTGTAGCGTTTTATTTACAATCTAATAATTAGTCTCACATGTTACGGATACGACGGACGGTGGCCTTGATGTTGTTACCAGCTTGGGTGGTAAGTTGATAAGCGCCGCCAGCCATTTGCTTCTTGCATGAAGCGCAGTTCCAGATACCGCAGGCGTCACGAGTGACTTTGTCCTTAGCGCAGAATGGGCAAGTGTAGTTAGCACGTTGTTGGACTTCAATGGTGAGTAATTGCTTACGGGCAGCACGACCATAACGAGTGCCATATTTACCGGTGATTCCGACCTTTTGAGTACGTCTAGCCATCTCAAAAGAAGTGGAGTGAAAAGAATTAATTACTTACTTAAATAGTATTATATGCTTAAAATTAACATAATTAAAATATAGAAATGAATATAAACGCAAATAACTAAGAAAAATATGAGAATCTACACAATCTGTTGCTATATTATACTAAATTATTATAGATATTATAATTATACGGATATTCATACTATATTCTTAAAGAAGCCGAGTTATTATAGATCTTAAAAAGTACTGATTGAAAACAAATAAAAATTGTATGGTTGATATACAGAATGCTTTACTAATGCTATATTGGCGTGACACACTCCATAGATCATTACTATAATGTGTCCAAATTTCATTCCATTTGAATTCCACGCTTGATAATGTAAATTTAGTGTAATAATAGATTTCTTTTATATAATTGTAAAATTCATAAGATCATATAAATAAAATTATAAAACCACTTCACTTCTTTTGATGACAACCGTTGTTAAGAAAGTCAACTATGACACAGTCAACCTCCCAAAGAAGACTGAAAACAAGGAAGTTTTCGCTACCGTCCACATCTTCGCTGCCAAGAACGATACCTTCATCCACGTCACTGATATCTCTGGCGCTGAAACCCTCGGTCGTGTATCTGGTGGTCAAATGGTTAAACGTCACCAGGACGAACCATCCCCATATGCTTCCATGCAAGCTACTCAAAAGCTCGCTGAAATCGTTCGCGCTCGTGGTATCACTGCTCTCAACATCATGATCAGAGCCAACGGTGGTTGCGGACGTAGAGTCTACGGTCAAGGTGGTAACGCTGCCATCCGTGCTTTCGTCAGAGCTAACTTCAAGATCGGTCGTATCGAAGATTGCACCCCAGTCCCAACTGACAGAACTAGACACAAAGGTTCCCGTAGAGGTAGAAGACTGTGAGTCTGTGAAATTAATTCCCTGATACTATAATAACGATAATTTAATGTATAATCAAATTATTATTATGCAATTAACATTATTTTAAAACTAAATTAGAACAATGAATGGTAATTTAATCTATATTATAACTATATAAGTTAAATATATAATAAAGTTTGAGAATTGACAGTATGAAATCTAACTTCTTTGTAAAATATGTTCATAATAAATTATTAATACGTTGCAGTTCTGTAATTAATTGTCAAATGCTTTACTGTTGTATGATATTTTAGCCAGTATTGATTCAGACCTACAGATTTTGTTCGTTTATTTTTAAAAATTATTAACTCATTTGTTGAGGGTTCCAGCAGAGAACTTTCTTTGGACTTCCTTCAAGTGTTCCATACGGCCGACGCCGGTTGTTCTTCTGCGGAGAGCCTTCATGCTCCAGTTATACTTTCTCATCTTTGGAGCTGGGTAAGCGCAGGAAGAGCAGACACCCTTGGATCTGTGGAGAGAGTGGGATCCGCAACGTGGGCAGATTGTGTGAAGGCGGTGGTGACGTTCACCGTGCGAAGTTGTACCTTTGGTCATTCACGAGAAAAGAAGTGAAATGAAATGAAGAGAATATAATTATTAATTTGAAGAAAATATGTATTTTCGCTCCATCAAAAAAATATTAAAATTGTAACATGCTTTTAAAGATAATTTATAATAAATAATGAATTGAGTTCCATATTAAAACGATTCATTCATAAAATTTGATTGCCACAATCATAACTACTGCTTAGTTGTCGTACTGCAAAGTAATTTATTATATTCAGTTATTATATTCATAAAATATTGACTATATTTTGCCAGTTCAATTAAAGAGTGAAACTGTATTTCGACTTTCGTTTTTAGTGGAAATAAAAAAGAACTTTAAATTTTACCTTTCTCTTCAGGATATTTTCTTAAAACGAATGATACTTTAATTACCTTCTGTTTAAGAGCGATGGGAAACTACTACTTACATCTGAGATGACAACGAAAACCAGGAAAAGAAAAACTATGAAATGGTGTGCTGGAGCAGAAGTAGCGGTGATCGAACTTAATATCTCTGAATAGTAATGTAGAAACGAGTATTCTAAGAATGCTATTTGAGTCAACAAAATAAACATAAATAAAAGAGAGAATAATAAGTTTGAGATATATTAGAAAATATGAATTAGATTCAATAGAAGCCCAATCTCGGTCTATCTTATCCGTAGAAACATAGTGAATAATTCGATTTGTGTTTTCAAACGTTTTTAACGGGTTGCCGTTCTGAAAAAGGTCTCTAATGGAAAAGATACAGTAAAAATACTACAGAAATCCGCATATAAGAGCCCCGTTTATAAGAGGGATGACCAATGATTTTCAGACCTAAATAGCTTATGATTATTTTAGCTATTTTCAACAATACTACATCTCAAAAAATTTCAACGTTGATCATAGCCCTCTGAAATTTATGACACAACTTATTAAACTTAATGCTGGTTCAACAAACATTAAAAATTCAGCGCTGCTGAAAACACTAGTAAACCTCAAAGAACTGGACCTCTCGAAGAATATCAATTGCGATATTTCATCCCTAAAATATCTGGTCAAACTCAATCATCTTAACTTATCTGATACTTGCATTTTAGATATCTCAGCGTGGGAACCGCTAATTCACTTGGAGGACCTGAACGTTGCCAACGATTTTTGCGCAAACGTCTTCTATGTTGACATTACCCCACAAAAGAACATGAAAAAACTATAAGCGATTACTAGTTCAAATATGCAATTGTAAAAAACACACATGTTTAATTAATTATTTAACTTGAAGAAACTGGACTGCAATCTCAAAGATATTTCGGCTCTCAAAAATTTGACAACGCTTCAAAATCTTGGATTATGTATGAATAAATATATTAACATCACTCCCTTGCAGTATTTAATATAATTAACTGATTTACACTTGTCAAACTGCGAAATTCTTGAAATATCGGCTTTGAGCCCTCTTTATAATTTAAAACGCCTTGATATTACGCAAAATGAAATATTTGATATCACCGTTGTAAAAATGCAGTTTACCTCGCTTAGATTCCTAAATAACCGTGTGATTGATCTGCCGCCAATAAAAAACATCCAAACTTCAACACCTACGTATACAACTATTAATAATAACCCACGAACGAAGAAAAAATTTTATGGAAATGGATATTGAAAATATAAGACCATTAGGGTATTTACAGAACCTAAAAGAGCCTGAACTTAATTAGAACTACTCAATTAATTTTGTTCCTCTATAATACTTAGTATATCTTACGAAATTATCCATAAGTAAATAATTTATCATATATATATATATATATATATATCACTTCCTCGAGACAGCACAAACAGACTTCATTGAGACTTTTAAAAGCAAACATAGGTTCTCGCACGCCAGTGTTTCCACTTTCAAAACGGGCTCAACCCGTCATTTATGCCCACTCAGTAAGGACCCAACAGGGCCCTCACGGAGTCGTCAGCGGACCAGTTTCACCTGATTCGCTAACTTAATTTTCAGAAACTGGTTCTCGCGTCTCAGTTTCTCTTTGCTCGTTATTTCCTTCGGCTTGCACGGGAGGTTGTTCCGTTGTATTGGCATTGCTTGGTGGTGGTTGCCTTTGATGCACTGTTTCATTAACTTGATTAGGTACCTGGGGTCCTTCTTAGTTTATTTGATTTTGCAAATTCCTAATTTCGGGGTATATCGCCGGTGGTAGATTAACTTTTTCATAGGGTTTAGCTTCGCTGATATCTTCCTTAGCTCTCTATTGTTAGATAAACTATTTCTGATATTCCATTTGGAGCTTCTTCTTCTAGGCTTTCGTTAAGATTGGCTTGGTTTCCTATTTTGCGTCAGTTATCGTTTTTTATTCATTTGGACCAACTTTTGGCTATGATTTGACAGGCTTTTCTAAGACAGGTTATTTATCCTCTTTCTTTTTCTAAGTTTCCTTATATATCTCACTTCCTCGAGACGGCACAAACAGACTTCATTGATACTTATATGTATATATTTTATCATAGACAAAACAATAAATATTTTGAGAGTAATTCAGATTAAACGTAATAAATTCTGCAGGCATTCATCTAAATAAATGTTGCAACATTATTTAATAATTCGATTCATAACAAACTGCGATTTCAGAATACGGTGATTTCACACTTTAATAAGTTGAACAGCGCTGATATCTACTCTGATAAGTTAACGAGTATAGTAATAAGTTAACGAAATTTAATTAATAACTTTTTAGAATGTTATTAATTGCTTTTATGATATTTTAACGAATATAACATAATTTTAGAAACGATGAATTAGATTAAGATGAATTAGAATTGATTGGATCACATCAGTAGAAGTTTCTGTCGAGGGCGGTTCCGCACTCATTTTGATCTCCCTGGTATTGCTTGATTGATGGAGAGCTCCAGCCGCCGAAGTTCTGGAAGTCGTCGAAGCTTTACCAATTGTCATAATGTGGGTACCATAATTGGTGGCCAGAGGCACCTGCCCAGTCCCAGCCCACAATGGACTCCCATTAGTTCCAGTTGGAGTAGACACCTACGCGGTTAGCTCCTAAAATGTTGGACATCTCGTCGAGCATGGTGGAGATGAACCACTGGTTGTCGGACTGGCTATCGTAGAAGAGGTCGATGTTCTCGACGTCCAACCAGACCATGCCGCCGTCCATCACGCCTTCGTTTATCAGTCTGTAGATCGTATCGGAGACCTGGCCTCTGGCGTCCTTGGAGGTTGTTGGGAATATGTAAAAGTCGACGTACTGGATGCCAGCTTCTTTGGCTCTCCAGTAGTCGGAAATGGCATTGTTGTTAAAGGTTGAGCCGATTTGCGCCTGGATAATCGCAAACGCGTAACCATTGTTGGCCAGGCAGTTGAATGTGTCCTGGGAGACGGCACCTTGGTAGTACGAGACGTCGAACCCGCGAGTAGCAAGGGTGAAAGCCACGCTCAGCATAGTTGTGGCGTGGAGTATGTTTTATAATATTATCTGTTTAATTTGTATCAAAACGAATATATACTGATTAATACAAATTGCAACTTTGTATCTAATCAGATTTATCCTAATCCGTCAGATTTGTCCCAAGAACAATTAAAATGATTGCATACATTTCACAAAGATGTGATTAGCTAAATTTTTAACATATAAATTGTATCCATATACATAGTATTGAGAATTAAAGAACTAAATGAAAAATATATCAGTTGTTTTAAGGTGTCCCAAAACGACGGTTTTGCGGTTTTAGACCGACGGTTTCGACGGTTTTCACGACGGCTGTACATATTTGACCAACGGCGGTTTTTAACCGTTTTTTCGGATTTTTCCCTATTTTTAAGCTAAAAAGTGCATTGACCGGGAATTGAACCAGCGACCAAAGGTATATCTACCTTATGCACTACCCTCTAGACTAAAATGTCACTATAGAAATATGATGTTCATCTGAAATACAAAAATATTGAAACTACTATCAATATATTTCTTGCATATACCTTTTTTTTAAAACAACTGTTGTTTTAATTATACCGCATTTATCTGAATCTTTTTGTTTTAGATAAAATACTGGGATCACAGGACCCTTTGCCAGAGGTAAATTTCTGTTATAATCTCATTATTCATTATTGTATGTATTAACAGTTAAACTCACCTCTGAACACACTTCGTCACATTATTTTTTCCATACTTGTTGTTATAAAATTCGGCTACTAACCCCCAAAATATTTGAGAAATTACATTGCATCAAAAAGGTTAGCATTCATTTATGTATTGTCTAGGGGTAAAGAAATACTTATTTTATAATCTCAGGCCAAACTATTCAGTGAATGTTCTTCACACAATTCTGTCTATATTCAGATGTTAAATTTGAATTAAACTGAATTCATTTACATAAGAAGCAACATAACTAGGCTCTATAAATATTGATAGTAGAGATGTCTTGGAGATGCTTCTGAGTTATTCAACTTTGGAGTGGAATTAGTATAACTTTGTATTTTATATTCTGTAAATAGAAATATTGTATGTGTTCGCTCCAATTACAATGAAGCCACATCTATGACTCTGAACAGTGCCATCCAAAACTATTTCGAAAACTTTCCCGTTAATAAATTTCACTGACGTGTACTGATTTATAACCGTATACTCCAGAAATTGAATTTTTGATCAAATGTCATTTTGAGTGAAATAAAATATTTTAATTCCTCAGAAGCTGTCAAATAATAACTTAATAATTTTAATGTAATTTAAACCATCTGGGAATTTTTGGCTACGAAATATAAGGGTGATAGCTGGCATTTGTTTCCACTTGTAACTTGTTAGGCAAACTTGAGCCATAAATGAAGCCAGGAGGTATTGATTTAGTTTTGTCCTTCTAATTAATTCTTGTATTTATTCCTACAGTGGCTTGGTCCAGTTGAAATTAAAATGAACTATTTAGAAATTCTAAATTAGAATCAATTGAGTTGGCAGTGCTATTAAATACACGGTTACATGTGAAGACGAAAGTTACAGTAAGCAATACAGAATGAATGAAATCCTGGCAGAATTTCATGAAAATCGTAAAATTTCAGATTATGCATGATTATGCTGTTCAACTTTAACCAGTAGAAGGCCTACAAATTATACACTAAGAAGCACAAGTCAATATAATTCTAACGCTGGAAAATAAGTAGACCTAAATGGATGAAAAATTGTTCTTTCTATAAGTGCTTGTCTGAACAAATGAAGTTATCAGGTAATATTTTTTGAAACTATTCTTTTCATAATAACATTTAATAATTATATTTAAAAATTGTATGTGATTTCACTCCACAATGATATTAACACTTACTTTGTCCCAACTGTATCCTGGGAAATATGGCAAAGAGCTTCGCGGGCTTCTTTAAAATTATAGTTCTTAGAATCACATAACATTGGGTTATGACAGAGCTCGAGCTGAAATGTACGGATACGTGTATAATGATGCTCAAGACCAAGCTGTGTATTGCGTTTACACCGGCCTCAGAATCCCATGTCAGTATAATTCTATGCGTAGCAGTTGTAGTGGTGACCTGAACTGCGAACACACAGTTCCATAATCACTATTCAAAAAATTGGATCCAATGGTATCGGATCTACATCATTTACGTCCTAGCTGGAAAACTGCAAATAGCGCCAGAGCGAACTTTCCATTTGAATAACTGACACCCCTTTTTATAAATTCGTATTACGGGAACTACAAATAAGTTCAATTTGAGTAACCAAGTGATCTTGAAAACTGGTCGGCACTTGAAACGGACAACGCATTTATGCCAAGAGATGATCAAAAAGGTGACACAGCCAGAGCTGTGGCCTATTTTTACACCAGATACCCAACCGAAGGAGGACATATCGATCAAGTATTTAATTACATAGATACAATGATCGAGTGGGATTTAACCTACAGCCCAAGTGATCTGCAATACGAGCAGTACCTCAGAGCGGTTGAGGTACAAGGTAATAGAAATCCCTTCTAAGAAGAAATCGGCCTTTCTGCTAGAGCCTATTGCGACATGTCCATAAAATTCCCATGTTCAAAATATCAGTGACCATAATATGCATTATATTTATCTAATGATTACTAAAAAAGATGTAATTGAATAATTTATTATTTACTTGTATAAATTTAAATATACTCATTAGATTCACCAGAACGACTAATTTTTAAATAAACTAAACTATTTCCAGGCGCGAAAGCTGCTCCACATTAATGGTTAAAAACGCGTTTATCTTGACCTGAAAACAAATACTATTTTACAATGCTCTTATTTTTAAATAGTAATAGCGATTATTTTGGTGTTATCGCTCATTTAATCATCATAATCCCTAAATTTTACAATCACAAATGATATTTTATCAGGCTGGATAAAGTTATCCTCCAGACAGAACTACTTGATCGTTAAATGCAAATGCTCCAATGGATACAGAAATATTACTCTGTTATTTGCGAAACCTAGCTTCAACTATTTTAGAAAACACAGAGGTGAAAGATCCACAATTGAGTTATGATGTACAGAAAGGTCCCTGAGATTTACCATACCTTGTATTCACTCTAAAGATTAAAATCCACACTCAATTATTGATAATTCTGTTATTTAAACTGGTACGTAATTTAAGTGGTAATTTAAGTGAAAACTACTAATATATGCACTATTTATAATAGAATTATTAGAATATATATTATTTTTACTTGGCCATGCATAATATTTATTAATTCATTGCGTTTAGATGTATTGGATTGTTGCTGTAGTCATGTTTATAGCCATCCAATCCTTGTTGATATCGACTTGATAATTCTACGTTCGTATTTAGACTATAGTCATCCAACTATTGACAATAGCTTACTTTTGACAATAGTGGACAATAAGACAATAATTGTCATTAACTTTTGACAATAGTAAAAGTGTAATTAGATCATGGATTTTGATACAAATTAAATAATAATATGACTCATGTTATTATTTATATATGATTTATAAAATGACTCACTTAACTGTAACCTTATCATCAGTACTAAGGCTCAATTCAATCATTCCATCTTCATCTCATTAATCATGACAATCCACAAATCCAAACTCAGTTATATATGATTTATATATGATCGAATTTTGTATAAAATGAATATCTAGTAGATAGCCCTAATATAAGCCCGAATAATTGACAAAGCCATGTTCCCGCTTTAACATCTTTTTCTATCCATATATTAATTGTTTATTAATAATATATATTTTTAAATATTACATATATAAAAATAATATTTTACTACTAGTTGTGTAGTTAAACCCACTTCAAATGAGATAAAGTAATGCAATGCATTTTGAATATGATAATAAGATGACTAAATATTTTAAAAAACTTATCACCGGTGATGTGTTAATTCTAAAAAATAGGAGAATGGTTTAAAGTCTATCATTTTTAGAATAATTCAATATTTAAGTGTTGTAAATATATAATTGCGAGTAAATCATATAGATGGCTTTCAACTTAGTAACGTCTAGATTCTTGATTTATAATACAATTAACTTACATCAATTAGTAATATAGAAAATTTTAGGAACATAAAGATGTTAGATTTATCGTTCAACAGGAACATCGATGTATCTCCATTGTAGCATTTAAGTTAGTTATAAAAACTAATATTGAAATCCTGTAATCTAAGTAGTGTGCGCGCTCTACAGCATATCATAACCCTTGAGTACCTAGATCTGAGCGGAAACAGACATATCGACGTTATTCCTCTCAAGTACCTCCCTATCCTCTCAGAATTGCTCCTCAACGATTGTGCTCTCTCAGATATTTTCTCTTTAACTTAAAATTGTGAATTAAATGAACTTAATAACAATAACTTAATTACATATTCACATGCAATTCCTGATATTTTTGCCCATAATAACGATAAGATAACTTTAGATAATTGCTAGTAAATATATAATGACTCAATTTACTCAATTTAACATAATTAGCATTTTAACGTTGAAATACCATTTCAACATCTGAATACGCTAAGTTTGAAAAACAACTTTGTAAAAACCTCTCAAATAAAACGGTTGAAAAATCTATTAAAACTGGACATATCTGAGTGTGAACTGAAAAACATAACTTAATTTAAGTTCTTTTCAATGCTTAAAATAACTTAATATTAGTCGGAACCTTGGTATTGATATAAGTTCAATAAGTGCGAATATATAAGTTCTTGACATTAAAGACATTAAAATAAAAGACATTTCAATATTAAGACAATTAGAGCTCAAACAACTTGAATGCTCACTTAACCACATTGATGCCACTCCACTGCAGTATTTGATACAATTAACGTATTTGGACCTCGAACAATGTCACTTAAAGTCAATAACAGCTTTAAAAACACTTGGTAACTTAGAATCGCTGAATATAAGCGGGAATGAGATTATTGACATAACACCACTCGCATTTTGCACTAAACTAAAATAATTGTCGCTGTACGATAACTACATAAACGATTTCGCACCAATAAACCACATAATGAAACAAATGAACGAAAGATACTAATAATCGCAAAAAGAACCACCAAAAGATCGTGTAAAACTCAATAATGTTATGAAAAACGTAGATAACGCTAACATTTAACTAATAAACATTAACGAAAAGCGAAAATGTGTCACATATAGCTTACATTAAACTACATAAAGTATTAAGAAATGCATTTAATAGCTATATTATGATATACTTGTATATTTTTACGTGCGCATCTCAAATACGTGCGTATGTAGCCACTTTTACACTACTTATGATATCAATGGAACAATAATCCGTGCGCCGTATGTTTGGAGTGAAAATATAGTTTTATATTATAGGTTGTTTCGACGCGAAGCGTTGCAAGAATTTTAGCATTTTAACATGATAACAATATGTAGAATGCAAGGCTCATGTAATAATCTAAACGATTATATGAATATTATATGAATAGAACTAGCATTTATATAACATTTATATAACATATTATTAACTTAAAATTTAATTATAAACCTTACATAAGTAAAGCATTAAGTATATAAATTATAATTATAATTTTAATATAATACAATATTCTATAGTACTCTATCACCCCCCTGTTGGGAATATATTGTTTTAAATGAAAGTTTAAGCATATTTTTACTGCCATGTGTCTCTATACTACTTTGATCCTTTCATTGATTGAAGTGGGACAACATTATATTAATATTCTTGTATATAGCTATTTAACATTAAAAAATAAATGATTAACATGAATTTGAATCTCATCTAAAAATAGATGGTGGAGTGAATGTATATTAATTGATGTTAATTATACTATAAAAAGCTCATCCCGTCTATTGAAATTACCACTTTCAAATGACACTATAAAAATGCGATTTATGAAATGCTTGATAAGTATAAACTCATTTATAACTGCGTGCTCGCACGTCGTGCGCACGAAAAAGACGTGCGTTCGTCAAACAGACGCACTAGTGCGCGATCATAATAATATTACAGTGGTGGGCCCTCGAAATGCTTTTTTGAATTAGGAAGAAGAATGAAGTTTATTATTTGAATCTTACTTATATCACTGCCCGGCTCAATAATGAGTGTGTTCTCCCTCCTCATCAATACACTCATTAACTCTATTTACTATTGATTTGTAAAGTGCTTCAATCACATCAAGGCCTGGTTGAGCCTTGGATAGCTGTGCTACAATAATTAACGTATATAACTCTGTATATACTTCAATAATAAGTTTCAACTTTACCTAACGTTGTATAATTTAACAATCAAGAAAATTGATTTCTCATTATGAAATGGAAGTGGAAGATCATAAGTAAAATAACTGTTGTTTTAGAGTAGCATCAATATATTATTTAATGCTGGGCCCGACTAACCCACTTGATTCCATTCTTCAAGAAACAAAAATGCATTCATTATTTGAATATTGAGAATGAAAGCGACTGTAACTACCTGAATTATAATTCTAATTAAGCGAAGTACCAATACTTCATCTTGAGCTCCCGGTTGAGATTGAAAGAAAAAGTCCTCCATTGTTTTTCGTGATTAAGAAATACCTAAAATCGTTCAGATTGACCCAGTTGAAGATGAACACCGAGGTCCTCTGCAGGTCCAGTGCTTGCGCTACTAGTTATAAATTACATATTGCGTCCGTATACCAATCATTGGATCCTCTTATTCTTTTCTCAATCAGGCTTAACTACCATATATTTTCGAGATAAAATCTTTCATAAATTAGTTTTGTTGACTAAAACGTAGAAATTACACAGGGACATCTTAAACAAGTGATATAACTAGTTCAGATTGGTACAATATTTTATGAATTCATCCGTTGGACCCAGAAATGAAGAGAATACAAACGCTTCAGAACTGCCTAAGTTTGTTAAGTGAATTAGTTGACCTTCCCTAAACATCTTCTACCGCGTTTATTTTTGTCATTGCCGTCCTTTTATTGCATGTGGTAATTTCTATTTTTCCTTTTTGGAATATTAAATACCGACTTTGAATAGTCGATTATGGTCTAATACGATCGAAATCATATTTTTGGCCCTCTTGTGTTAATGAGTAGTTCATGAATAATCTCCAACTTGAGATTATTTATTGGAATTTGTCATCCGCATTAGAAGTGGCAAAATATTTTAATATATAATTACTCACATAGTAAACAAGAAAAAGCAATTCCACCTCCCATAACTGTATGAACATGTAATATTTTCTAATTAAATAGTTCAATTATTTAACAGCATGCTATATTTCATTGTACAAATGAAGTTTACATAATTTATCTTCATACAGTCGTTTTACTTTTTAGCAGTTTTTTAATTACTACATTACCTCGAATACAGACCCCCACCCCTATTCACTTACAGACCCCAAAAGCGCTCAGTTACAAACCCCATCAATTTATGAATAAAAGGGTCTGTAACTGAAATGATTTGATATTTAATTGATTAAATATTATTGATTCTAACGTGTTTTAAGACTAATATAAACGAGGAAACTTAACAGTCTATCATATATCATACTATTTTAGTTATTATATTCATTAAAATAGCAAAAATTAAAAATTAGTTGATATTTGAAGAATATTTTAAGAAAAGGGGAACTGAAATAAAATATGAGCCATAATCAGCCAGATTTGCTCTCACTTATAGACCCCTTGATATTTTTTTGGGAAATTAGCAGGGGGTCTGTAAGTGAATAGGGGTGGGGGTCTGAATTCGAGGTAATGTAGTAGTTGATCACTTAATCTCATTTTTTCTATATATAATAATATTATTATTTATATCAATTATAATATATTTTTTCACTTCATTATGATCAACTTTTTATTAAATAATTTAAAAGTCAGCAGCAGATTTGTTGTCGACGACGCCGCCGTTACCTGAGATTTGGAGGTTTTGGACGTTGAAGAGGCTGGTGAGGGAGAGGTTGGAGATTGGGAGGACGTGGGCGCCGCCGAGACCGACGACGATGGCGTCGTATGGGTAGGCTCTGTTAGGACGGACAGTTTGCTTGATGTCTACGGCTGGGAAGGAGTTGGCCATGGTGATACCGGCGTTCTTCTCTGGGTACTCTTCGATGACCTTCTGGACGGCCTTGATGATGGTCTCGACCGAGGTGCATGCGGCGGTCATCTTGAAGAGGAGTGGGACCTTTTTGGTGAGCTCTGGGGTTTCGAGAGCCCATCTGACGATCTTGCAGCTCTGGGCCACAGACTGGGCGGCGATGCTGCCTTCGGAGGAGTCGCCTCCTTGTGGGCAGCTCAAGCTGAGCTCGACGAGTTCGGCGCCTCCGGTGCAGAGTTTGCCGATGTTCTTTTGCCATCCGTTCTTACAGAAGCTGTCTTCGCCGAAAACTGGGCCGCCAGTGGAACCGGCGATGAGTCTGTCTGGGTATTCGGCCTTGAGCTTGGTGATGTCGGCGATGACTTGGTCAAGGGATCTTCCGGAGACGTTGTCGCAGTTGGCGTGGGACTCGTTGCCCATTCTGGACATGTAGTGATTTGGAATGTGGATTGGGATGCCGTCGAAAGCGGTCTTGAGGATGACACCGGCCCATCCGGCGTCGAGAGCCTTCTTGCATTCGTGGTATCCGTCTGTGAGTGGAGAGGCAGAGAGGACGAATGGGTTCGGGAGGACCTTGGTCTTGAAGACTTGGGTCTTGAGGTCGGCTGGAGTGAAGTCGTATCCTTGCAACTGGACTTCGTGTCCGTGTTCTCTGGAAGACTTCTGTTAGCCCTTGTTCTCCATAATGAGAGCGGCGGCAGATTTACCGGAACTGACGGCTTTGACAACGGTACCGTAGGCCTTAGCGTACACAACGTTCTTGAAGACTTTACAAAAGAAGACTTGCAATCTGGAATCTCACGTTCACACAACTTTGTTACTTTATGTTACCAAATTTAATTTACTTTAACTATAACTTGATTATAATGTATTAAACTATCTATATGAATTATTTAGTGTGAGTCAAATATAGTATACAAAAAGTCAAACTTCATTATTTCCTCCAAATTGATATAGGTTAGTTATTAAACATTTATACTTGATAATTATAAATTTTACAGCAATTTATTCCTACAAAAGTGCATGTCTTTTCCGCTCCTTCAACAAATGAACCATCCACAATTCTCTGCGGAACAAAAGAAATGTCTGTATTGCGTTGAGACCAACTGCGCTCGTGATTGCCCAGCCGGTTGTTCACCTGCTGACTTTTTAAAGGCTGCCTAACTTAAGGCTCCTTAAGACTTCCAGCGTGCTGCTGCTGAAGTTCTTTCCTGGAATCCTCTAGGTGAAGTATGCGGTCTGACTTGCCCAGACAAGTTCTGCCAGGGTAAGTGCAACCGTGGTGGTCTGGATGCTCCAATTGAGATTCCATGCTCTCAATCCTTCATCGTTCATGAGGCTAGACGCCTTGGTCGTGAACCAGTTTTCGTCCCACTCCCATCCAACAACAAGCGTGTTGCCGTCATTGGTGCTGGTCCAGCTGGTATCTCTGCTACTGCCATGTTATCCCAACAAGGTTACTCCGTTGATATCTTCGAAGCCACCTCCATCGTAGGCGGACAAATGGCCATGATCCCAACTCACCGTCTCCCAGCTGCTGTCATGAACGCAGATATAGATTTCTGCCTTAAGAACTGCCATGCAAAGGATGTAAAAGTTAATGTTCACCTTAATTAAAAGGTTAACGCTGAAGATCTCGCTCCAAAGTATGACCACGTAGTCATCGCTAATGGTCAATCCGTTAACAGATTCCCAAAGGAATTTGAGGGTATCAAGAACTTCATCCTTAACCCACAACAAATCCTTGTTGATCACCAAAACTTCAAGGGCAAGAAAATAGTTGTTATTGGAGGAGGTGCCGTCGCCGTCGACGTTTGCGCCGTTCTTAAGTAACAAGGTGCCACTCCAGTCGTTGTCTACAGAAGAAAAATCAATGAGATGCCAGTCACCAAGAAGGAACTCGAAGAACTCATCGAATGTGCCGAAATTATCACCAAATCCGTCGTTGAGAACGTACACCAAGAAAATGGTATGCTTAACATTGATATCGAACGTGTTGACATCGTTGGACGTGGATCAGACATGAAGCAAGTAAAATCTGAAGAAAAACTCACTCTTAAGGGTGTCTCCAACATCGTACTCGCTTCTGGATTCTCAACTGAACAAAACGAAGAATAAATCAATGCCATCCTCAGCAAGCACAAGAACGTTGTGTACGCTAAGGCCTACGGTACCGTTGTCGAAGCCGTCAGTTCCGGTAAATCTGCCGCCGCTCTCATTATGGAGAACAAGGGCTAACAGAAGTCTTCCAGAGAACACGGACACGAAGTCCAGTTGCAAGGATACGACTTCACTCCAGCCGACCTCAAGACCCAAGTCTTCAAGACCAAGGTCCTCCCGAACCCATTCGTCCTCTCTGCCTCTCCACTCACAGACGGATACCACGAATGCAAGAAGGCTCTCGACGCCGGATGGGCCGGTGTCATCCTCAAGACCGCTTTCGACGGCATCCCAATCCACATTCCAAATCACTACATGTCCAGAATGGGCAACGAGTCCCACGCCAACTGCGACAACGTCTCCGGAAGATCCCTTGACCAAGTCATCGCCGACATCACCAAGCTCAAGGCCGAATACCCAGACAGACTCATCGCCGGTTCCACTGGCGGCCCAGTTTTCGGCGAAGACAGCTTCTGTAAGAACGGATGGCAAAAGAACATCGGCAAACTCTGCACCGGAGGCGCCGAACTCGTCGAGCTCAGCTTGAGCTGCCCACAAGGAGGCGACTCCTCCGAAGGCAGCATCGCCGCCCAGTCTGTGGCCCAGAGCTGCAAGATCGTCAGATGGGCTCTCGAAACCCCAGAGCTCACCAAAAAGGTCCCACTCCTCTTCAAGATGACCGCCGCATGCACCTCGGTCGAGACCATCATCAAGGCCGTCCAGAAGGTCATCGAAGAGTACCCAGAGAAGAACGCCGGTATCACCATGGCCAACTCCTTCCCAGCCGTAGACATCAAGCAAACTGTCCGTCCTAACAGAGCCTACCCATACGACGCCATCGTCGTCGGTCTCGGCGGCGCCCACGTCCTCCCAATCTCCAACCTCTCCCTCACCAGCCTCTTCAACGTCCAAAACCTCCAAATCTCAGGTAACGGCGGCGTAGTCGACTACAAATCTGCTGCTGACTTCATCGCACTCGGTGCTGGTTTCGTTTAAATCTGCGCTTTGGCTGAAGAACGTGGTGTCAGAATCATCACTGAGTTGAATAGTGGTCTCGCTCACTTCATGAAGGAAATCAAGCTCGATACTATCCCAAAGCTCTACAGATCCTTCCACGAGCCAGTATTGGATTTCATGAACATCCCAGCTCCAAAGTCCATCGCAAGCCTCATCAGAGCTGACGATTGCATTGGATGCGGAAACTGCGTTGATTGTCCATACTTGGCTATCAAATTTGAAGGCAGCGGTAAGATAACCGTTGACCCAAGAAGATGTATCGGTTGCACTTTGTGCACCAGAAGATGCCCCGGTCTCTGCCTCGAAATGAGAGTCAGAAACGAAAACGAACCACAACCAGATATTTGAGTGAAGGTATATATTACCAATTTATATTTATAATTCATCTGTTTATATGATTTAGATCGTTTACCATTATATATGGAGTGGAGATCAACATTAACAAACACGAAAAATGATATTATGGTAATGCGTCACGCATTATGCGTGTATTAAATGGATCAACTTTACATGAAATTGTTGATCTCTAGTACCGCATAACCTCACTTAGAAGAGGGTCGCATTTTCGCTTACAAGGGGGTTCCTTCATGTCTTCGCCCCCTTGTAAGCAAGTGCCAAATCCACGATTTTTCTTAAGTTAGTTAATTTAATTAAGTTACTCCATAAAAGATGAGGTATGATATTATTGATATGAGATTAATTTGTGGATATGTTTGTGGTAGCGTTATTATGTAACTAAGTGTGGATTTGCGGATTGTCATTATTTATGTATGGAATGATTGAATTGCGCCTTAGTGCTAATGATAAGGTTACAGTTGAGTCATTTATTGCTCATTTTTTAAAAGATGTATATTGCTATTAAATTTTTAGTAATCTCTTTTAGTCATTCACTCATATTCATTTTATTTTGACAAAATGTCTCCATGATAAGGATGGTTTTTAATACTACTTTTGAAAAAGTATACTTCATGTCGATTTTATCCGTAGAGAGACTATAAAAGTAATCACATGTTATCTTTTCTTTTATTAAGGTAAATATGCACATTAATAAGTGTAAATATGTCAATATTCCTGATTTAGAAAATATATTAATTTAAATTTGAAGTGGGAGAAATAAAACCAAGATAAATGAAGTTTCACAGGTCCATGAAAAATCATTAAATTTTACTGTTTTGGAATCAATATTATAGCTAAGTACTCAATAGTTGCATTAGTTTTCATTTATCTTATTTTTAAACAACGATTAAATGATTTTGCTGAAGAATAAATAAATTTTTGTGTTCATATTGCATTAATGACATTTTAATTAACTGGAGAATCACTAACCACAAGAATTATTAAAATATATATTATTTTTACTTGGATATGGTACTAGTAAAATAACTAGTATATATTTATATATTGCGTTTAGATGTATTGTTGGATTGTTGCTGTTGAGTGAGTCATGTTATTAATGACTCGGTCACTATACTGCAGACTCTCGAAGATAGTACTCACCCCAAAACTCGGTTAAAGTATTCGGTCACTTAATGTCTTCAAAATTAGACTATAAACGAAAAGTGATGAACCATATTGGATTACACACTATTCCAAAACACAAAACTTAATATATCACTATAATCAAGGTGATTAAACATAATATCATTTTAATTACCACCTCACACAGTGAAATCATATTACCGTGTTAAGATTTGAATTTTAACACAACTTATTTTAATCATTAACCAGTAATATCAAGCAACATAGTAGAATGAAGCATTTCAATATATAAGATTTTGTTCTCATCTCAGTTAATGTCTTTCAGTTTTCGGTTAATGAACTATTTTAGATCTAAACCTCTCACTTATAGTACCAAGTATTTCAAAAGACATTAAGTGATTCTAAGTTAGGTCATTAATCGAGTCTGAGGGTGAGTACTATCTTCGAGAGTCTGCAGTATGACCACTATATGTCACTATTTGAATTATAAAAAACCGTGAGGTATAACCATAAGGTAACAATTAAGTGAGTCATTAAATATTCATTATTTTCTTTTTCAAATTAATCATGTAACATTTCACAACATTCGTACCGTATTTTCACACATTTGAAGTTGCAAAAATATATAACAGATACAACATGTTTACCATATATTTATACAGTTATCTGTTTTAATTCAATCAATCAAAATTATTTAAGAATAGACTTTGATATTTTAGTGTTAATTATTAAATTTTATGACTGTTTATATGCAACTCACACTTCAAATGTTATGTGCTGTAATGTTGATAGCGCGTAAAGCGCCAGACGCGATAGAGTGGCGTAACAGAAGAATTTATCAACTTGTTACCGATCGTTTTGCCTCTCTGGATGAGACACCGTGCAAGGATTTAACCAAGTATTGTGGAGGAACTTACTAAGGTATTATAGCAAAGCTTGACTACATTAAGAATCTTGGTTTCAATGCCATATGGATATCACCGCACGTTGAGCAGGTTGATAATTCCACTTCAGCCTATCATGGTTATTGGGCAAGTGATTTCTTCAAGTCCAATAAGTTTTTCGGTACTGATGAGGAGTTGTAGTTGATGATTGAGGAGGCTCACAAGAGGGACATCTGGGTTATGGCTGACGTGGTTTACAATCACGTTGGTCGTTGCCATTAGGATTTCAGCAAGTTGGATCTTAGCTGTTAGGTTACGTTCCCTCTATTGGAGCACTACCACACTGGTAATTGCCACGACGACTGGGATTGCTCTTTAGCAGGTCTTCCAGATCTGAATTAGACCAATGAGTACGTGAGCAAAACTTTAATTGAGTGGGCTGAGTATTTGATTGACTTTTACGGTTTCGATGGCTTTAGAATAGATACCGTTAAGTGGATCAATCACGACTGGTGGAAGACTCTCCGCCCGCACACTCCATGGTACAACGTGGGTGAGGTTTGGGATGTTACTTACGAGCGCCTTGCTGCGTACATGAAGCCGGACGAGGTGTATGCAGTTCTCAACTACCCGCTCTCGTGTAGAATGAACGATGCCATTTACAATTCTGGCAACTCCATGGGTGTCTTTTGGGAGTATTTCAACCAAGCGCAGGAGGCTATGGACGCCGTTGGTTCGAATCCAGCCGATATGGGTGTTTTCCTCGAAAATCACGACAACCCGCGTTTCCTCCACTTCAGCGGTGACAAAACCGCGTACAGGAACGCACTATGCATTTCGCAAACTTGGATTGGGGTCCCGATTACGTATTACGGTGCCGAATAAGACATGGACGGCGGCAATGACCCGGACTGCAGGAGACCGCTCTGGCATTACGGCTACAACTAGTAAGCGCCAGAATACCTCTTTTTGCAGAAAATTAACAAAATGAGGGCCAAATTCGACTTCACCAACATGGACCAAAAGATGTTAATAGCCGAGAACAACTTCCTCGTTTTCTCAAGGGGAAAGTAGTTCGTGGTCGCCACTACAAACAGCGGGAGTGGAAGCGGATAAATCTCAAGGTCCGTTGACACACAATTCGAGGCGAACGCGAAAGTTTGCAACATTTTTGACGGACAATGCACGAACGTGGGCGGAAACGGGAAGTTATAAATCACTCTGAACGGAGGAGAACCGGCGATTTACGTCAGAGAGAGGGATTTGTGAGGTCGTTAATTGTTTATTATGTAATTATTATTTAATCGTTTATAGAAATATAATAATACTTTATTAATGAATTTTTGAATAAATAATCAGCGAGGAACATATATTATTGTGTTTGGAGTGTAGTAAGGTTTAACACTATGTGTTTGGAGTGTATTCATAAAAATTATTTAAATTTCAGAATTATTACAAATATTAATATAATATTATTAAAAATGTAATATTTCATATATTTCAACATATATTCAAATATGTATCAAATTTTATACATAAAATAAGAAGTAGACATCGTCTACGGATTACTTCAGAGTAAAATAATAGACAACTTAAGATACTACTACCATAATATCATCTAGCTGTAGTACTTTAAAACAAATACCCTCAAAAGCCATTTTAAAGGATATTCAACACATGTCTTTAAACTGTAAGGATTATAAACATAAGTTTAAATTCCACCTTTTCTACAAATATTCATCAACACCAGTTTTCAAACGCCGTGTGAGATTATTGCTGTATGGAAGATTTATGAGCCATATCGCATTAATATAAGCTTTCAATAAAATTCTATGTATCATTTCTATCAACATAACTGATTTAGCTTTCATCATTTTGGGAATGAAAATTGTTTTGGGTCATAACAAAATATTATGTTGTTGACATATATTGATATATAAATCTTATTTGAATTTACTTCTCTTACTCTTCTTCAATAAATAAAATCATATTTTAGTATATTTTGGTGATTATTTTAATTTGATCTACAAGAGCTAAGTGAAGTATATAAGTGCATGTTAGTATTAGTTATATATAGAACTATATATTTTAGCAACTTGAGATATAAAGCCAATTACAATTATATTCTTGAATTTACTTCTAAAGTATTGGAAATGTATATTATACTAATTTCATTAATAATGATTAATTAATAAATGTATATCATACTATAATAATCATAGACTTGTAAATGTATTGATGGTGATCAAATCAAATATATATTTTACATACTAAATATTTAAAAAATTCCAGCGTATAAAATTCAATACTATGTATAATATTAGTTAGATAAGTAAACAGTATTCACAAAATTAAATGATTAACAATGAAGGTACTTTTTGTGCTTAATATAAATATTTTTAATTATTTAATAGTTAAAGTGGAAATGGTAAATAAGTATGACTATTTATATGAATTCAAGTTATAATTATATATTTCCACGCATTTAATTATTACTAACCAGGATTTTATTGTAAAGTGTGTACATAATAAACTATATTATGTACTAATATAATAAAATATGTAATATTAAAATAATTTTCCACTTTACTAATGGATATTACACGTGACATGCAAAAATAAAGTATCTCCTCGTTTATAAGGGTGTTTAAAACTGATCGGTGACTTTATATTACCACGGTCAAAATATTGAGAATTCACTCTGAACGCGATGCTTTTGGAGTAAATTAAAATTTCAAACGGACAACATTGAACTATACTTTTGGATGGTCTGTGAAAGAAGTGAAGTTACATCAATATTGGTAATTTCAATTTTTACCAACCTTTGACATAAAAATATAATGTTTAAAAAAGTGTTTTTAAAATAATTATAACTGTTTATTTTATGTATTTAACCTTATTTTATATTACTTGGGTAAATACACATCCACACCTAGTTATCAAAATGTTATTTTATATAATACATATTAACAAAATATTTACTACATATAGTTAACTTTGTTTATATCTAAACTGGGAGTAATACTATAATTTTGTTTAAAAACTAAAGCATTAGAAATATCTGATATTAGAGTTGTAAGAGCTCAAAAAATCTAAACAAAAGTTAATAATAGAGAAAGACTAAATAAGCTAATTAAAATACAACAGAATGAGTCATATGTAATAATAATATTATATTTTGTATATTACATATGGAACTTTTTAATATCTTCAGAAACGACTTGAGTTACATAATTTGCATTTGCATTGAAGTGGTATATTCATAATTGCTTCAAATAATGTCAAATTCATAAATAGTATTTAATGTATAAATGCCGCAATTATTTATTCTCACTAACATCAATATTGCGCAATAAAAACGACATCATATTTAAACAGCCTAACATGTTATAAGATGGTTTCAATAATTAAATCGACACTTCTGAATGAAATCAAAATATTGTGATTCTAGACGATGTATATAACTTAGATGTGATCGGTGATTATCACTATTCTAATTGACTGAAAATTAGTCGAGTTAAGACATTTTAATTGCTGAATTTGTAAGCAATTTAGAACGGATCATTTATATTCAGACTGTAAGAATTACCATTGAAAAAAATATTTTTCTGAGCAAGTTTTGTGTACTTTATACAAATAATCACGTATATACCTATGTATAACACGGTTGAATATGGCAGCAGCAGCTTGCGTACAGAAAAAGTTACGAGCAAAAATAAAGCAAAAATTTGAGTTTTTTATTTTGAGCAATATTGATGTTTGAGATATTTTAAATATATATTTAACATGTACATATACATATAAATGAAAAACAAAAAATCTGGAAATATACGTTTTTTGATTGAAAAACAATTATTTTTGCCCCACACGTGATATTACAAAGATACACAAATTGCTGAATAAAATAACTTGAAATAAAAGAATGAAAATCATCAAAATATTATGTAGCTAAATATCTCAAACTATAGAATCATCTGTAACCTTATTAAAACATGTCAAATTAGTGATATCTAAATACTGTTGTTGTTTTAACTTTTACAATCATGTGTAAAGTAACGGTAGATTGATATAAAGACACTTTAATAAGTTAAAGATGGTAAAGTAAGTAGTTAAATGTTAATATGAATTATTGGTTATATAGTGCAACCTGAGTGAAATAATTATAATAATTCGAATCCGATATACTATATAGAACATATACTCAAGTTATTTGACATCAAAACCAATATTTATTGTTATGGAATGTTTATTTATATGTTGTGGTGTGAAATTTTATGCATAAAACAACTAAAGCCACCCAACGTTTCATTTCTAACGTACGTTAAGGATTTCTAACGTTTTTCGCGTTAAAACAGACGTTACAAGCTTATATTTATTTTGTGGGGATTGACGTATTATAGTATTATACAAATAATAATATGCTGTATTTCCACTTCACTTAAAATATTTGAAATATTTATAAATATTCTGTAAGCTTTAAAATGAGGTTAAGGGGTAATTTAAACATTTAATATACAATATTTTGCTCAGAGCACTGAAATATAATGTAGAAAGATAATATATAGAAGTAAAACAAGTATAATAATATATTATATTATATCGTTTTTACAAGCGTTTAAAGCTTTAATTGAATGAAATTATCCATTTAAATTAGTATAATTACTATAATACGGCATAACTGTAAAGTAGATTTATATTGATTATTAAAATATAGTGTAAATAATGATTAAATTTCTAACGTACATGACGTTAGAGACTTTTCTAACGTATTTTCCTTTTCTAACGCGTTATAACGTCTTTCTCAGTTTTCTAACGCTTATTGGTTGGCTTTAAAAACAACTTATTATGATAGATAATAAATAATTAGTGAAGTATTAATCCCGGATCATCAGCCGGTTTAGAGTTTGAAAAATAAAACCGGGAAACTGGACCAGTCTGAGAATTAATCCCGGTTTTCCAGCCTTATTATAGGTTAAGGTGCGTTTTTGCGTCTTTTTTGCCTAAAAAGACGCAAAAACGCACCTTATTATAGGTCAATAAATTATACAATATTTAATCAAAGTACAAATAAATCCACTCCACATAACTAAAAAAGAAGAGAAATGAAAGCTATTATAAAACAGAAATAACAAAATTTGAATAAAAATTGGATAAATGACTAAGAAGAACTAGAATCATTTTCCGAGTACGAAACCGCGTTTGAATATTAGAACTAAATAATCCACGGAGTACTAAAATTAGAAGAAGACCTAGATTTGAAAGAAATAGAGTTCATACGAGCTCTAAACATACACAAACTTGAGCTTATAAATTGCAAGAAAATAATCCCTAAGTTGCAAATCAGAGAACTCATAATTGAATCCTGCGACATTAAAAGTCTTGAAGAATTTCAACTGAACAACCTCGAAGTTTTGATATTAATAACGGAGTATAAGTTTTAAGAAACGTCTTCATTGGTGCAGGAAATGATTTAGTTTACAAAATTGAAGGAACTAGTACTTACAGGGTGGATGGTTGATCCTGGCACAAAATTTTGTTAAATAAATCAAATTACAAGACTAAGTCTGAATAATTGCGAAATACGCTAAACAAAATATCTAACACCACTTACTAACCTGCAAGAGCTGTCATTGAACGAAAATAAAAGAATTGACATCACGCACATTCAGTATTTGGCGAATTTAAGCAAATTACAGTTATATTAGTGTGATTTGGTCAATATGGATTCTTTAAGACCGCTTTCTTAGCTTCAAGAATTAGATATACGGGAAAACTAAATTGTGTTTATTCAACCTCTGGCCAAACTGGCGTTTCTAACATTTTTGAACGCATAAATTAATTATATAATAGATACAGAAGTTTTAGAGAGACATAAAAATTTTAAGTTATTCAAATTTTGTAATAAGTTTAAACCTTCACACTATTTGCGTAAATCAGCTAATATTATGCGGCTAATTAACAATCCAATTACTTCCCTTAAATTTATACGTGAACAATCAAACAGACTTTAACAGCATTGTACTATGTAAAAAAAGAAAATGGATGAATACCAATAATAATTGTATGATACGCAGAAATGCTTTATTGAATAAACTATAGCCATCCATTGCCATTTTCTTATTGCACAATAAGGGTTTTCTATTGTCTGGGACAATAGAATACAATAAAGTAACAGCAACTGTTTATTCAATAAACAGTTGCTCTTTTTCAAAAGCTGAACATTTTTGAAAGTTGTTAATGATTTTTTTTAAAACTTCAAACAGACTGCTCCTATTTTAACAAATAGTGAAAACTAGTTGGAATTGGAATAAAATTATCGGACGAATTGTGTTCAGAGGTGAGTTTAACACAAAACTTAATTTCGTTTTATCATTTGATTTGTAACGATTCATTGAATTTTATTCTTCAGATAATTTGGAACAGCCACAATTTATTAAGAACTAAAAGAAAACCAACTCTCCCGTTTATTTTGAATCGTTTCTCAAGAGTCAAAAGATCAAAAATTATTCCTATATTATTATATTTATATAATGACATCAATCCTCGAGACAGTACAAACAGTTGTACTTCATTGATACTTTCGAAAGCAAAATATTGGCTCTCGAGACGGCACAAACAGACTTCCTCGAGACTTTTAAAAGTAAAACATAGGCTCTCGCACGCCAGAGTTGATTGAGAGATGGAAAGGTGAGATGGTAAATCACTATACGTCGGTATAAATGCAAATAAACGACAAATCGGCAATCACTAAAAATAGTACTTTGTGTTGAATCGTCAACACTACCGTCACTTATCTTGTTAATATGTTCATGTTATACTAAAATTTATCAAATAATGCACTAATTTATTAGATAACTTATAAAATTATTATTATATAACTATTTATGAATAATTTATTATTACAATCTCGAAATATGTTATTTAACTGCAAATAATTACAGTAAATATTTAATAACTGCTATCTTATAATTAATAGTAATATAAATAAAGCAGTGTAAATACATATAATCTAAATTACGATTAAGTTTTAAACAAAATTCACCATTGTAGCACAAAGTCGAGATTTAAACAACGTTTGCTGGTGTTGAAATTTAAACACTAGTTTTAGTAAATGCGTAACATTGGAATGGAAATCCCTCTTAATTACAGAACTGCTAATTTAAAAACTAAAGCTATTATGTGAACTACCTTAATTAAAAAACTGCTAAAAATTAAAACGACTGTATGTTACATTTAAAAATAACAAAATTAAACATATGAAGATTCACAAAATATTTATAACAAGACACAAAAACTTGTTTTAAATTATAAGTAAAAAGAAACTGCAAGTATCTAGCTTTAATATTTCAATTTATAAATTATATTATCATGTTGTTAATTTCAAGCTTTGGAGTGGAGAATTTTACTTTATAAAATTTTGTAAAATGCTAGGAAGGAGATATGAATGTAATCAGTCTCAACTGCACTAAATGTATTTTGTATTAAATAAGCTCCTCATTATGTATTAATCGGAGTAAATGTATTGTACTCCTATTATTTAATTTTGAAACCTTAATTCTAATCATAATAATATTTTTATACAATACCAAATATTTAAATAATTTTAGGTCATAAAGTCTCTTTGAATTAATTATTAATTATTCGCTTTCTTTACTTCTTCAGCAGTTTGTTATCAGTACTTTTTGTGGCTTATATTAGATGAATTAATAATTAGTTATTAATATTTATTTATTAAAAAGGATAACTTCGGAAGTTTTCTTCAGTAGATAATTGAACTGTTTTAATAAATGATTGCATTGACAGTAAGTTATAATTGGTTATTTTTCGGGCTTCATATTTTTTCTGATTTTGGGCTGTTTTGGCCTAGAAACGTATATTTTGAGTTGTATAATTTTCTGTATTAATTGAAATCAAAAATATTCGCACGGTGTAAGTTGTTATCATTGATCTAGTAAATATATGTTAAATCTATTTCACTCCAAATGAGCTCAAATTATGTTTGCAATTGATATGTGTACCCACAGTATCAAATTTATTCATTTTAACGGAATATATTCAGTAGATTAAAGTATCTTAAATTTCATAAATGTGTCCTATATCGGATTATTACTCGAAGTTCAGCCACGATAACAAAGATTATTATTGAAAAAAATATCAAAATAAGAATATAGTTCACTTTTTAATTTCACTCCATATCCAGCAAATTCAGAGTCGAAAATAAGATCACTCTAATTATGTATAACTAGAATACTAAAAGCATTTATATCATAATATAATACATAGAACATCAATTGGTATTAATATCACTGTAGTTAATATCACTTACATCTTTTGCTGCAAAATTCAATATTAATTATAATAAATATTTTTGATCGTAAAGAAGATTATGATAAGTTAACTTAATATTATTTTAAGATAGTACATAAATATATTGATTATAACTTAATAGTTTATATACTTGAATATTTGTATTATTCAAAATATAGTTTATGATTTACACAAACTTGTTTTCAGTCGGCTTAATGTAGGTAAATTAATAGTTACTAATATGTTATTACTAATTTACTCTATATTATTTAGTTTGTTGTATATTTGTTGAGATTTACAACTCATAAATTCGAAAAATTTAAACTATTTCCATTCAGTATGAAAATGGGGCAACGTAACTTATGACCAAGTTCTGACACCAAATTTTTGTAGAAGCTCATTTCATCATACAAAATATTTTGAAAAACGGAAGTTATAAGTCAAAATAGAATTTGAAGTGTACTTATTATAATTTTATAAAAACTAGATGTGTAAGAGTATAATTATATACTATTAATTATAATATATATTGTATTTGTAACACAGTTAACAACGAACTCAACACTAGATCTATAATTAGATTTTGCGCACGAATTAATCTACTAGACGTAATTTACGGAGTGATGCATTAATTTTATCAAACAGTATACTATGAAGATACTAGATAAACTCATCATCATTTCAAATAATATTAGGTTACACATATGACATTTACAGCCTTCCACTTCAAATATGAAACATTATTGTGACTTCAGCCAACAAGTTAATGAGCTTGATTTTAATAATTAAAACCATGCTATTTAATAACAGAATAAAATAGACAGCTAATAAATTGATATTTATAAACAGCAAGCATATTACGAAATCTAAATTGAAGACTGCGATTAACCTACCAAATAATATGCTAACGTTTGTGTATAAGTTGACTATATTGATTTTGTAGGTAATGCGTCTCCCATTGAAGATTGGGATTTATTTTGATGACTTTTGTTAATTTATTAATACTATTCTCATATATATATAAGTATCACTTATATATTCTTATTTTTTGTGCTAATTTTTAATTGTAGTTGAGATATGCCTTTCTTGAGATATGGTTCGGCTTGCGGACAGTAAAACCACGAATCTACGGTCCATGATGCTGAGCTGCAATCATGGATTTTAAAATCCAAGGGCAACTAACAATAAACCTCCATAATTAGAAAGCGACTTTAGAAACAGTCATTGATTGTTTTGATTGCTGAAGTGCGCCTAGCATAAATTGGTGTATTCAAAAACTAATGATCATTCGCGTGGACTCGCAGTTACTGTACAAAAGACTGAATTAGTATAAACGAAAGTTAAGTGGGACATATAATATCATGTATATAATTGCATCCCTGAATTGAATGAAGGCCTATAAATGTAAATATTCATATAGAAATTTTAAGATGCTGACTTACTATTTGATCTATAATTAATATTGAAAATTGAGTTTTTACTTCTTAACAACTTTTTAATGTATATTAAAATAAATATTACCAATTATAATTACAAATTAATACCAAAATATATCAATATCTTAATATCTTAATATAATTATAGTCAGCAACAGACTTTTAGTATCGTATTAAGCATATGACAATATAACATGTATAGTATATCTGGACCTGATATATCTGAGTGGCTACTATAATGGGTGACTTGAAAAAACGGGTTAGATTGAACATTTAAATGTAAATGTTAATAATACATCGTAAAAAGTAGATAATAATAATCAGATGTACTATTTAATACTATTTACGATTTATGAAATATTTTAATTATAGAGTGGTAAATATTTAGTTTACTAATAAATGATAAATATATAAATATTGTAATTAATTTGTGTTATTCAAATTCATGATATAATTCGTTGCAATATACAATTAGTGGATAAAACTTTATATATCGGTTCCGAAGTATTGAATAAATAGTTTCTCAGATTTTTAAAATTAAAAAATTAATATATTTAAAAGCAAATACTGATTTCTCTAGTTTCGCAAATACGTAATAAATCAGGGAAATATATTACACATATCTATATGGATATATTATACTATTAATATATTTGCACTTTAATTATTTTTTCACTTCATAGAATGCCTAAAGAAGTATCAGAAGCCGCCAACAGAGCCCGTGAAGTATCTCTCCAAAAGAAGCAAAAGAAGGCCGAGTAAATCGAAAGAATGAATAAAGCCAGAAGAGCAAAGCAAGGAGCTAAAGCTGACAACACTATGGAAACAACAACTCCAAAAGCTGTGAAATCTGACAAACCAGTTGAAAAGAAGGTTGAAAAGACCGCTGGAAAGAAGAAGTGATTCCTATCTAAGCTTTAACTAATATTATTTTGCATTATATTTCTGATTATTTCTGAAATTCTATAACCTATTTTTAAAATTACATTGTCAATTGATACATTTCATATATGAAATTAATTTTATTGAATACACCTCAAAAACGTACTGAGTATCTAGGATCAATAGCTCACATATGTTATAAAAAACATAATATGAAATATAGGAAAACATTACTTACTAGTGGATTCAAAATTGTATCTTTATCATTCATATACTTGATTTATCACATCACACAAAACTATATATTAGATTATTAAATTACATTTAAACATATTGTTGCTGCTGAGTGAATCATGTTTTTATTTTGGGACATACTTCTAAACACCGAACATCTATTTCTTTTTAATACAATTAATATACTAGTACTATGAAGATACTAGATATAAATTAAGGCTTGACATTTGCCAGGTTTTTGGTCTGGCAGAGTCTAAAAATCTGGCAGTCGATGAATTCCATGGAAATTGGCAGTTTAAAACCTGGCTAATTGCCAGAATATATATGTATATATAAAATGAATTCGGCTTAGCGCCGACAATGTCAGACCTCATTCAACCCATCCAATTCATCTTCAAGACTCATTCTTTTGCGTTTTTCAACAAATTTGTTAATTAATTATTATTATTATTATTTCATATATGATTATATCTTATATGATTATATCATATAATCAATTGATTTTAGTGTATTATCTCAATAAATTAACAATATGTTACCCACTTCCAATATGAAGTTGTAGTTGAAGTTACCTCCGCCACCTGATATGCAGCCAACAGATTAGCTTTAACATTGGTTAGAATAAACAGTAATCATTTTAGTTTGCTCCAGTTAGCACTAGTTAAGCACTCATTTAAGAGAGAGAATAAAAAGACGAAAAACAAATTGAGCGTTTTAAACAAAGTGTAATAAACGACGAGCTTGAAATAACAGGCAACAAACTCAAAGATCTCAGTTTCATTGACGCCTTGAAGGTGCACAAACTGAAAGGTTCTCACAGCGTAGTTCCAGAGTTCACGAGCAAAACGGTGAAAGAACTGATAATTAGGGATTTAAGAATGGAAAACTTCAAGAACATAAAAATTGAAAACCTGGAGACTCAAAATATCAATTTATAACAGTATCGAGATCGCCAATACCTAGCATAAGTGAGAAGACTTGAGATATTTGACGTAAAGAACGTTGAATAAAATATGATTATCAATTTGAAGGTTAAAATATTAAAGAATTAATAATTGATCAATGCAAATGTAAAAGAATAGATTCATCCAAGCTTAAAAATCTTGAACATTTAAGAATTAAGTGTTATTTAAAGTATTTTTATTTATCATTATTACAAGATTCAACTCAAATAACTTAACTGAATTTAAAGAAATGCAAATTGCGAGATACAACAAATTTGAGTGAACTGGAAGTTAAGAATAATCTTCATTCAAGGAAAATCATTTGTTATATAATTATTATAAGAACAGGAGTGCAATAATACAAGTTATGAATAACAAATGTTAATTGACACAAAAATTAGTAACCGAAATACTAATAGTATTTATAAAGTAGTAAATTGATGTCAACTTTTTTAAATTGAAATGTAGAATAGAGTCTTAACGTAAATATTAAGTAAATAAATGATAACTTTTGTAAACTAAAATGTTGAATATTGAGGGTCCTGCTGCTTCCTTGCTGCCAATTTTTATATTCAAGTTAAGCTCAAAAATGAGATTTTTGTGACCAAGAATTACAAAAATGGAAGTAAAGAGGAAGATCGAGAGAAGCCTGGTAACTGGTCTTAGTAATTATTACTATTATAGTAATCTATGAACTACTTGTGACTGGTCCAAAGCTTCTATAAGTTATTAAAACCCAACTTTTAACAAATTTCTGGATTGAATTTTGACCAACTAAGAAAAAGTTTATTGATCGAGTAGCTGGTGTGAGACAGATATAGTAGTTCAGGGTCTCGAAGAGTATCGTAACAACATAGTTTAACACAGTTCATATAGATGGTTCTGAAATAAATTCTAAAGTTCGGTTAATAATTTTAATAACTTGAACCAAATCCAAGCTAAAAGTTTAACATTATAAATTGTTATTTCAGAGATTGAGGTCTTTATATTCACATATACATAGTTCTGTCAATTTAGAAAACTAAGTTAAGTGCTACACGAACTTGTAATCATAGCGTTCATTCAATTGATCTGTAATTTTTAGAACTTCAAGATTTTCTAGTTATAATTTTCGCACACTGTGAATGTTACATTGTTCGATGATATTATTATATTGATGATATTATTATATTGTTTGATGCTAAGTTGTTTAACAGTTTTTGACTTGAGCCTAAGACCAATGTTATAGCATTTATTAAAATATAGACACTCTATGTCAAAGCTGTTCATAAAGTCTATAATTTCAAGTTTTTTGTCATTCTCTATTTCAAGTTTTCTGTTTGCAATTCTTCTAAAATATTGCCGTTGTTTGGAGAGGTGTTATTGTAATTTTAATTAGTGTATTTATTCTTTATATTTCAATATTATACAATATTTAAATAACAATACTTAAATAACGAATATAATAATAATATTAATAATATCAAATTATTAAATATTATATATATTATTATTACAGACCCCATCAATATTTATGAATAAAAGGGTCTACCTGAAATGATTTGATACTTAATTGATTAAATATTATTGATTCAATTGTGTTTAAAGACTAATATAAACGATGAAACTTAACAGTCTATCATATATCATACTATTTTAGTTATTATATTCATTAAAATAGCAAAAATTAAAAATTAGTTGATATTTGAAGAATATTTTAAGAAAAGGGGTCTGTAACTGAAATGGAAAACCAAATCTGAAATAAAATATGAGCCATAATCAGCCAGATTTGCTCTCACTTATAGACTCCTTGATATTTTTTTGGGAAATCAGCAGGGGGTCTGTAAGTGAATATGGGTGGGGGTCTGCATTCGAAGTAATGTAGTATTACAATTATCAAAAATATATTGAGAAACTAGAATACATTTGGATATTCAAGATGTTGATTACTATTTCTAAAGATATTAAAACAATATACCCTACATAGTTACTTTATGACAAATAATTACAGTTATATTAGATGTTATATTATAATGTACAATAGTTTTTCACTTGAGACAATACGCGAATTTTGTGGTGAAAACGGTTGGGTCTTCGCCCATGTTGAGCCCTTTGAGCCACTCGATTATCTTTAGGATTTGAATTTGGTTTCCTTTGATGAACTGGATTACCCTTGCTTTCTTGTCTCCCATGATGTCGTACAACGCGCAGAGGCTTAAAAACGCGTTTGCGTACTATATACTGTTCAAGATGTCATCGTTGTCTTTAAATTTGGTGATGATAGCTGTGGTGAAGGTGAAGCACGCTTCGATCAGCACGTCGTCTCTGATTGGGAACTTTTGCTCTCTGATGGTAAGGTTCATGAAGTCCATGAGTAGGAATACGAGAGCCGCGTCGTGAGTGTTTTTAAGGTTGATTTTCAAGAAGCTATCGAAGAGGCCCTTGATGAAGTCGAATATCTGGTTCAGGTCGAAGCGCGCACCGGCTTCGAACGCCTTCTGAATGAGCATCTGGCACGGATTCTGGGCTTGAACGGAGCTGTTCGTGTTGTAAAGACACTGAATGGAGCACTGAATTAGTTTCTCCTGGTCCTGAGGGGTCAGGTCCGTGAATTACTGGCTCAACAGCTCAACGATGGATATGAACAGCTCAGTTTGAGGTATTCCATAACAGAAGTTCACAAGTTGCTCCAGGAATGACCGGTCGCTGATTTGGTTTAAATGCCTGAGCGCGGCAAGGATTTGGTTTTGGGACACGAAGAGGTTCTCGAAATCGAAGTTATCCAGTCCGATGAGGATTTGAATTTGCGTTTGAGTTTGCATTTGCAGCTGTCTGAACAAATTTAAGGTGTTGTTCGAAGCCGGGTAGTTCTGAATGGCGAAGTTAAACAGGCAGCTGGTCAATATATTCGAGATTAACTGTTAGTAGTTGTATATTTATTGATTCATGTTTGCGCTGAATTAGGTGATTTGGTTGCAGATCATGTTCGTGAACATCTCCAGGTCGTTGTATTGTTTGAACGCTTGCTCTAGGAATTCGTCGATGAAGTACTGATTCAGTATGGACAAGCAACCGGAGTCAATTTATTGTTAGTGGGCTGTGACGAAGCTCTCGAATATGCTGACCAGGTTATTTTAAACCACCGGTCTGTTTGAATTTACCAGTTTTACTAGGAATGTGCTCGCCTAGCTGATTATGTTCAGCGAGTTGTTATATTTCACTATGTCCATAATTGTTTTCAATAATTATATTTGTTCATTTTCGTTAACGAATCCAATTAATTGTGCAGCACTATTAATCAGAACACACTGTACCCACTCCTCTCTCATATATAAGAGTCCGTTTTTAATTACGAGGAGGAGTTCGTTGTTAACGTTTTCTTATTAATCCGAGAATCCGCTGAGCATAATGCTGAACGAGCTAATCGCGATTTGGAAGTCCTCGAGGTTAATTAGTCCATTTATTTGATTTGAGGTGACTGCGTTGAGAACCGCTTTCAGTCTTTCGTTGTTAATTAGGAATTGTATGAAGTCAATTCTGAATTTCTGCTAACTATTAATGAGTACTATGCGGATCAGGTCGAACATTCTGTTCCAAATCGAATCTTTGTATATTTGTCTGAAGCTGAGTTGAACTAGGATTTGTGATACGTTATAAACGTATTGTGTTTGGTATATGTCAGCGCAGCACGGGTTCGAGTACACCGCGCACAGGAACGATAATATGCTTTCGATGAGCAGTTCGTCCGGCGATTCTATGAGGCTTTCGGCTGCTTGTAGTAGTATTTCAAGCACCAGTACGCCTTCGAATTGGCGTTGCATGATGCTGATTTGTCCGAGTCCGTGCTCGAAGATGCTGTACACCTAGCAGACGTACTTGTACTCAGCGTGCGAGATGGCCGAGCGCAGGAACTTCATCAGCACGTCCATGAAGTTCACCGGATAGTCCTCTGTGTACGGTGCTGTGTGCTCTAAAATCTGTAGGGCGAATTGCAAAGTAATTTTGGAGACCCTTGAGAGCAAGCTGAACACGAAGCTCAACGTGTGCGTGGGCGAGAACAGCTGCGGATTTTACTGAACGGAACTGCTTACAACTTGGGCTACGTTCGCCCTGAACCCTTCGTCGGGCGAGTCGGTCGCGTTCTGCATCACGAAATTTAGGATGGACATGGCCTGAGGTATATCGGACGCATTTATGAGCGCGCTCAAAAGAAAAGGGATTTGATTTTGCTGCTCGGGCAGGCGCTGGATGATCTGGTCTAGGAACATCTGCTTCATCTCCTCGTCGAGCTGCTTCCACACCTGCTAGCGCAGGATCTGCACACAGGTGGTTTTGGAGGATAAAAACGTTTTGGCTGAGAGCGCGGCCTACGCCCGGAACTCTATGTTTTTCGACTGCGATGTGGTCGCGTACAACAAACCGATGAAATACTCCTTGTCGCAGCTCTCCACCAAATAATTAATCTGCTAGTTAGCCTGCACGTATTCCGGATGATGCTAATCCATAGCCGCATTCAACAGCTCAACTATATTTTATGAGTTCATTTATTAGTGTGGAGTGTTAATAAATTTTACTGAGAATAAACGCTTGAAAACGTGAAAAATAATGTATTCATCTCCAATCAATTAGAAAAATATATTTATTGATAAGCGATGAACTAATTATAACAATTCAATCATAAAAATTAATATTTGTAATAATAATACACAATAAAATAAATTGATGAAATATAATATTAAATAATAGAGTAGATTATTTATTTAAATTAAATAATGATCACTAGTCTTATAAATTTACCAGTTAAAATAGTTATACAACTTGTTATGTAAAATATATTTAGTTACTTAACATTTTAACCGAGATTTTGTCAACTTTACATCTTAAAGAAGAAAATTTAGATTTTATGTCGCTATTATTACATTAAATATTCTTTAGAAGAGTTATAGGACTGTGTACGTTACTTAATATATTAGTGTAAGCTATATATTGTTTCCCAGGTATTTTATGCTCATCTAAATCAAATATTTCAAAATTAGACCATTACTTGATGGATTAAATATCATTTATGAAGTTTTGCTGACAAGAACAATATTTTAACTAAGTGAGATTTATAGAGTTATATCAATACCTACATTATCTGTAAGTGATAATAGTTTTAAGATGTTTTAAGTTAACAATATATTTTAATGAATCAATATTCTTCAAACTATCATCAGGATTTTCATTATCTTCAACACAGTTTAGTTTTAATTCTTATAAATTTGTAAGTAAACCTAGAACATTTACATCTTTCAAATTACATGCATTTAATTCTAGTATTGTAAGAATAATCATGGATTTAAGTGGATTAATATCAATTCCTTCATATCCATAAATACACAGCTGTTTTAACTCTTAAAACTAACATATGTTTTAAAGTAGTTCTAACGAAAAAATTATTCATAATTAATCAACTAAAGAACTTCAAGATTTTTTAATTAAATATCTTGTATGCTGTCACCCATTTAATAACGTAAATTGTGTCTTTTTTCTTTCATTTTTTAGTTCAAGTAAGTTCAATCATTTCAAGTATTTTATCATCTATCGATCATAATTGCTGCCAAACTTTATTCAAGTTGGGCTCAAAAATGAGATTTTTGTGACCAAAATTTACAAAAATGGAAGATAAGAGGAAGTTCTAGTAGAGCCTGATAAGTGGTCCTAGTAATTATTGCTACTATAGTGATCTATAAATTACTTGAGGCTGGACCAAAGCTTCTATTAGTTGGTAAAACCCAACTTTTAACAAATTTCTGGATTGAATTTTGACCAACTAAGAAAAAGTTTATTGATCGAGTAGCTGGTGTGAGACAGATATAGTAGTTCAGGGTCTCGAAGAGTATCGTAACAACATAGTTTAACACAGTTCATATAGACGGTTCAGAATTAAATTCTAAAGTTCGGTTAATAATTTCAATAACTTGAACCAGATCCAAGCTAAAAGTTTAGCACTATAAATTGTGTATGTTAGTAACTTGAAGTAATAGAATTTCACTTTAGCTTACGGAACTAGTTCATAACTTTGAAATACTATCTATATAGCATATGAAGTTAGACACTTTTAAGATTCGGACGGCTAGCTGATAATTGCTTAATGACTTCGTCCCTGATACAAATATATTACTAAAAGTTTCAAAAAGTGTGTTGGTTGTTGTTATAAAACAATAGAAATATGATATTTCTCGATTTGAAGTGGAGGAATTGAGTTGAAGTGACATAAAAGTTCATAGTATATGCCTAGGCCTTAACATTAATTATATTAATTTTACAAGGATTATCACTTTCTGTAAATTCCGTCTACTTTTAACTGTGAAACACTGTACTATTACAAATCTAATTTTTATAAAATTATAATAAGTCCATTTCACATCATGGAAATAGTTTAAATTTTTCGAATTTATGAGTTGTAAATCTCAACAAATATACAACAAACTCAATAATATAGTTTAAATTAATGATACTATATTGGTAACTATTAATTTACCTACAGTAAGCTGACTGAAAACAAGTTTGTGTAAATCATAAACTATATTTTGAATTACACAAATACTCTAAGTACATAAACTATTAAGTAAGAATCAATATAGTTGTATACTATCTTGAAATAATAATCCGTTAACTTCTAATTATCTTCTTCATGATCAAAAATATTTATTATAATTAATATTGAATTTCGCAGTAATAGATGCAAGTGATATTAACTACAATAATATTTATACACATTGATGTTCTATGTAATATATTATAATATAAATGCTTGTAGTATTCTAGTTGTACATAATATAAGTGATCTTATTTTCGACTCTGAATTTGCTGGATATGGAGTGAAATTAAAAAGTGAACTATATACAACCTCTCACTATTACATATATCATATTGGTTTGCTTTAAATTCTATTTAAATTTTGTGAAAACCCCTATGGTCCTTTAATTGAACAACTGTTTTAGTAAGTATGCGGTAGAAGATTAATTGAGTTGAGAGGTTTATTTTATGTTATTAATTTTGTTGAAACGAAATAATGTTAAGCTTGTCAGTATTTCCACTTCGCAAATAATTAACAAAATTCTCGAAAACGACTTCAACCATTTAATAGGTAAATTACTATTTTTGTGTTCAATATATATTAAAACATATTATTCGTATTTTAAATCACTTTATTCATTTTTTATAAATGTGTGTGTACCCTCTTATGTCATTTTATTCACTAATATGCGTTTAATAACACTCTGGACACAAATGATATCCTTTGCACGAACACACATATCTGCTATTACATTATTTGCAGCCGACACATTACGCACTTACTTTTGTATATACATGATAGTGTTTATATGCTTCTATTACTGGTCCTTTAATTGGGCTTACTACTGGTTGGTTACAACCTTCAATTTTTCGTGGTGTAGCTTTAATTTCATATTTTGTTAGATTTATTTTCATTTAATCAATTATGCTTTCAACATAATCCGTTATTTTAATTTCTTTATATTCTGGCTGCAATAATTTCATCAAAGAAAACCCATTAACTAATATTACTTACATAAAATTAATTATTAATGGTAATGCAAAAAGTAGAAAACTTTAACCATGATATATACAAAATCAAAATTTGTGAAATAACCCTGTTAAATGTAAGAATTTGTAAGTTCTCGTGGTATTCCCAGAGAACAACCTGAAATAGTTCGTTACTACAATAATAATTATAAAGGAGTTGATTACGTAGACCAACTTACAAAAAATATTAAGTTTCCAGGACGATGTACTCGTTGGACCACAAGGATGTTTATTTATTTTATGTAAGTAATATTAGTTAATGGGTTTTCTTTGATGAAATTATTGCAGCCAGAATATAAAGAAATTAAAATAACGGATTATGTTGAAAGCATAATTGATTAAATGAAAATAAATCTAACAAAATATGAAATTAAAGCTACACCACGAAAAATTGAAGGTTGTAACCAACCAGTAGTAAGCCCAATTAAAGGACCAGTAATAGAAGCATATAAACACTATCATGTATATACAAAAGTAAGTGCGTAATGTGTCGGCTGCAAATAATGTAATAGCAGATATGTGTGTTCGTGCAAAGGATATCATTTGTGTCCAGAGTGTTATAAAACGCATATTAGTGAATAAAATGACATAAGAGGGTACACACACATTTATAAAAAATGAATAAAGTGATTTAAAATACGAATAATATGTTTTAATATATATTGAACACAAAAATAGTAATTTACCTATTAAATGGTTGAAGTCGTTTTCGAGAATTTTGTTAATTATTTGCGAAGTGGAAATACTGACAAGCTTAACATTATTTCGTTTCAACAAAATTAATAACATAAAATAAACCTCTCAACTCAATTAATCTTCTACCGCATACTTACTAAAACAGTTGTTCAATTAAAGATTAAATATTTTATGTTTAATTTTTTTAAATTGAACATTTCAATGAATTCAATTTCAATAAGTTCTTTATTTTTTCCATAGATTGTAAGCTCTTCATTTTGTATACTATCTTTATAGTACTTAATCATGTTCTCAGTCTTATTACCTTACATTTGATGTTAGGTGAAAATTGAATGAGTTTATTTTATTGTTTAAAATTTACCTTGCAATTAATGTATGATTAACTCCAAATTAATATAAATTTATAAGATTCTGCATAATCAGCTTTAAGATTTAGTGTAACGCACTGATTATGTATGCATTATAGCCATCCATTGTCTATTTTCTATTGCACAACGGTTTTTCATTGTCCTAGACAATAGAATACAATGAAGTATAGGACAATAAGAGCATATTTCATTGCTAAAGTGGAATATAATTCACTTATATGCATAAAATAAAAATGTTTGTGCTCCAATAATTTCACACCTCAATAAATGCAACTCAAAAGTCAATCTTTACAATTATGATTTAAAAGCTAAAAATGGCTTCCATAATATTTATTATTGCCTTTTATTGTCGTTTTAGCCTTAGAAAAATGAACAAAAACGATTAAAATCAAAATATTTTTATTGTTGACTCCATATTTTGTTAACTCCATATATTGTGCAAATGTTTTAAATATGATGCTAAAATTAAATTTACAATATAATAGTTGTATAAAGAAGACATCACACCGTAAATTACGTCTATACTGGTCATCCTTTTTCTCTGATCATCATTAGTTTTAAAGCGTCCAAGGCTCTATATACAATTTATTAAAAATTCAGTCACTTCCTAAAAGCGTTTTAAAATCAAATTGAACCGGGAGGTACTAAAATATTATCAACACACAAACCAACGTTTTTGAGATTTACAAAGTTCTGTAAAAACTAGATTTAGTTTTGGATAAATTGGGATAAAATTAATTATATAAGCTTACAGAAGCAGTATAGAAACTTTCCACTTTAAAATGCTAATCAAATTAATGAATACATACTAGTACATGTACTTTTTCTGTTATAAAAATAAATATTATAATATATTTTCTTGTATTATACTGGGGTGGGCAGAAGAGGTTGATCAGAGAAAAAACACTCATAACTCGGGTAATAGTGAGTAATAATTGATTTCCTTCTGCAACTATAAATATAAGGTCAAACAACTAGGCATTTTTGGCAATGTGTGTAAGTCCATATCAACTTTTAAGAACGTTTTACTTAATAATTCGATTATTTCAGCGTAATACAGCACCGGCGGCTTCTTTGGCCAGTTTTTATCGTCTGATATTCAAATTTAAGACGTTTGTGTGTGCTTTAGCAACATTTCGGCCTCTAAATCCAGCGCAGCTGCCCTTGTTGGCAGTTCCAGTGGTGTCTCGGCTATAAGCGCTATTTAATTGGAACTTAAAAGTATTCGCATAAACAGTAACACGTGGGGTGGATATACTGTGGTGTCCGAGCCAACTTTGATTTTAACAAATGTTTATGTAATAATTGCGCTTGAAAATTAAATCACTGTATTTATGCTAATTATAACATATTCAATTAATTCTGCGGTTCATTTCTTTTTCACTTCATCCTTCAAATGACGAAGCACACACGAAGCCGACGGATCACAATACAAGAGCGTCGCATAATGATGAGAATGTGAGAAACAGAATCACAAACTGTTGCAACCAAGAAATACATTGCTTGTTGCCTTCAATGTAGTCTCCAAACTGTTTATTCCATTTTTAAGCACTTTGAAGTTACAGGCAAGCTAGAAGCTTCTCATGCCGATAATAGTGTCAGAAAATTTGACTAAGCTGAGATTTTCGCGTTGTTAAATATCGCCAGAGCCATAGATTCGAAACTCGACGAATCATAGCTGAAAAATACTAAGCCCTTCGTGGAATTTCCATGTCTCTAACAACGGTATCTCGTCTCCTGGCCAAATTCAGTTTAAGCTTCTATGTTGCTAAGATAAAGCCAAAACTTACCGAAAAGCATAAATTGGAAAGTTTGAACTTTGCTCGAATGAACCTGAAACAACCAATTGAATATTGGAGAACTTTTTAGTATACCGATGAGTATCGCTCAAAATGCTATGCAAATCGAGCGAGTAGAGTGCTCAGAACACCTAAAGACGAGTGGAATCCGAAGTATTTTCTCGAAGTGTAAAATATGGACTGTTTTCGTGCATGATCTATAGTACGATTAGCTATAGATATAAGGGTCCATTATGGTTTATGCCGTGCGGTACGACCATGAATTCAATTGTCAATTCTTAAGTTCTCAGACAAGTTACACTTCCATCACTTAATAGCATAACTTGAAGTTGCAACAAGATAACGCCCCGACACATTTTAGTAAGTATATGAAAAACTTTTATACTGCTAACAACATTGAGCTCTATCGCTTTCCAGTAATGAGTCCAGACTTAAATCCACTTTTTCACTGCTGGAATCCACTGAAGTCAAACATTTCCCCTGAAGAATGTACCACATATGACTTATTAAATGAAGAAGTAAAGAGGGCGTTGGAGTAAATCTCGTTAGATATCATCAATCATTTGATTGACTCTATGCCCAAAAGGTTAGAAGAAGTAATAAAATAGAAAGGAGACGCTACTAAACATTGAGTTAATATATAGTTAAAATTAATACAAAAAATAGTTTTGAAATAGTTAGTATTTTTTGAAATCAAAGTTGGCTTGGCGACCACAGTATTGTGGGCGCGAATTAAGGTCAAACAACTTTTAAGGTTCAGGGGAAAACAACCGGCGCGAATTTTGTAAACGGCGTTTCTCAAACAAATTGCGCCGCGTTCACGCAGAACTGGCCACAACAGTGCGTATGATTTATTTTGTTTTATTTTTGAAAATTAAATTTACTTTTTGGTATTAAGTTACCATTTACCTAAATTATTAATAAATTCATTTAATTAAATCTTAGATGCTTGTAAAAACGGTAAAATTAAATATAATATTATTATTGTGTTACAACTATATATTATCTTATATAGCTGGCCGATAAAATGATCGACGCCAACAAAGTTAGAGAAGTCAAAGAAGTTAGCAAGAATAATAACAATAGAACTGACCAAAAACACAAAGCCGACATATCTTTCATTAAAGATGGCAAGCAACAGTTCTTTGACATAGGCATATCCTGGGACACCGAGAGATACTTCGCTGTGAAACAAAAGCATTATCAAACGGAAATGTCAATGGCTAGCCTATTACTTGCACTCCAATTATTATCGGAAAAGATACGACAGTCCATCCAGAATCATTAGCCGCACTTCGACAAGTAGGTATCGAAGATTCATGATTATACCAGTAAGTTGGAATCCTAATGTCTAACTACAGAGAACAAACAGATTATGTTTTCAGGAAAAAGACTAGAAAAGCACAAGATCAACCAACAGAACTAAACATATAGGAAATTGATCAAACAGAGGAATTTAGTAGTATTCTAGTCAATGAGACAACAAACTCAAACGCTGGAACTCAAAATACTAGTGTAAAACCTAAGAAGAAACCTAGGCAAAAATCTCAAGTACAACACAGCCAAGAGATCCAAGCCTAGATGAACACATAAACTCAACCACCTTAGGTCACCCATAATACTGATAACACCTAGACGAACCAAGGAGCTATCAATATTCAAAAACAAGTTGTTGTGAACAATTTCAATTGCAACAACACTAGTCTTCCTGTATAACCAAAGAACCAAAATACCAACAAAAGCGAAGCAGTGAGAAAATCTCAAACTCTATAATCCTAACCCAAGCAAACTCTCTAAACTCCAATTAAAAGAAAACACTTTGACATGAAAAATCTTGAATTTTTAAGAGACCAAGACATAAAAATTGAACGTCAAATCGAAACCGATCTTACCGAGTAAGACATTAAAATCGAAAGAGACGTGCAAACATTGAGTTAAATTGAAGAGCAAGCTAGCGAAATTAGACAGATGGTCGCTGAAGAACAGTTTGAGCCCGAACTATACTAGAAAAAATTATGCAGCGAACTTGAAGATATTATACAGAACTACGCAGAAGACCACGCGAACATGAAGATCACGAAGATATAATCTAACTTGATGATCATTGTGCAGTCTTTCTACAAGCGAAATCTCATATCTAAAGATCATTGCGGAATATTAGTAAAAAATTAAATCTCTGAACAAAATCGAGAACATTGAAGACATCTTGAAACATAGAGAAAAGAACCTACCTGCCCAGTAGGAACAGCCCAAGAAAAGCTAAAGCGCGAAACCCAATAAAGGCACAGGAGAATCGAGCATTGACTCGTTCTTCTGAAGGCGCTTCTTCTAGATGAAGGAGCATACCTTTGATGCCCTCAAAGGTTTAGAACACGATACTGAACCAGTATAAACGAAAGTTAAGTGAGTGGGATATTATCTTATATACTTAAACGAGTTAATAGCTCGTTATAGCTAGTATCGTTGATGATATATTCTGTTGCAGTGGTGAGCTTTAGGGACCATTTTATAATCATTGATGAAACGATTTTCAAAGTCATATTTAAATGTATATAAAATTGCATTTTTCTAAGTCATTTTATTAACACAATATTTTTAATAATACTACAGAATTATATATAATTTATTAATTATAAAGTTAAATTATAATACCGCTTCAATGACATAACTCAAACAATAGTTTTATAGCTCATACATATGACTACAGTTGTATATATAACACTAGAATCTGTATGTATTAATGAATTCCTCCAAGATTCCTTATCTGAATAAATTCTGTAATTTATCATTCTATAAAGAATGCAAAGTTGAGTTAAACCAAAATTAGATCAAGTAATATAGCTCTTATACTGTTTAATAAAGGAAACAGCCTACAATTATTAGTTTCCAGCATGTAATTGATTTTTAAAGCAAATTCAAAAATAAATGTAAATAAAAATGGAGATCATAAGAGAGTAAATGATATAGTTGAAGATCAACAGTAAATTATTATATTACGTAGATATTTAAACATGAACATGTTGTAGACTATTAAATTCTACAGAAGCATATGCTCTAAAACACTTGAAGATTATAAAAAGAATTTATAGCTGGAACAGATCACTAGCACTAGCTGAAATACTGGCTAATACCGGTTTTGTTAATAATCAGACTACTGTGCAAAGCCAAGAAGAAAAAGTTGAAAAACTATTACCAAGTAGATATTGGAGACTAATGTTCAATTTGAGATGTAAAAAACGTGTTTTGTAAGGTTTGTCTTTAGAATTGAATGAAAACGAATAATAAACTAACGGTAGTAATCTAATGAAGATTATTAAGTTGTTGGATGAACTAATACAAATCTTTGTGCAAAGATAAAGCAATGAAAAAATATGATTTCATTTTGTAAATATTTTAAAACACATCGAGAACAAAAAGTGTATTATAGTTTAATTAGCTACAATGTAATTAACATATTATTAACTTTCTAATATATCACTCCAAATTGATTGTTACACAAGTTCATAATATTTTATGAAAATTAAAAATATGTCAGATAGTGTCAATATGTCTATAAGTTACGCTACTTGAACACAAATCTTGAATCTCCCAAACTCAACAAACGAGCTATTAACTCGTTTAAGTATATATTATAATAGTAGCGATGACTCGAGTCATCTGTTCAAATCAAAATCGGTTTGGCGAAAATGTAATTGTACATACAGGGACAACTTTAGTTAACTGATTTTTAAAACTGTCTGTTTATCATTGTGCATTACAGTATTTTAAGTGGATAATGACAAGTTACTTTAAAATATTTTAATATTGGAAAAACGCGAAATTATATTATTTTAATACATTTAATTAAGAGATGACAGATTTTTAATTTGTCATTGGTTAGATAGTACAGTTTGATTCATATATTAGGTGTGGAAATTATATATATTGTTATTTAAATATAATAATATAACATTTTTGTAACATAACAAAATGTGAGAAAATGAGACACTACGAAATACATCATATTTTTGCGATCGAAGACGCGGAATTGTACTTGAGAATATAAATGAACATACTACAAAGTTTTGTAAAACTGACAGAAAACAGTATTTACGATACACATACAGTGGAATATCAACAATAAATTATCAAATATTTCATTACAAGGTTACATAACTAAATTTAGCTTTTCAAGTCGAATAACACATTATTAAATATATTTATGAAATGTCATTTGAATCATTTATTATTCTTTGTCTGTTCTGTTATCATATATTATACACTGAAAATTTTCAATTTTTAGTTCCTCTAGAGTAGAAAACTTAATAATATTCAAAATGGAACTCAAATCAATTTATTACTTTCCAATAAGTCGTTTAAAACTAAGGATTTTCAGGTTTTCTAGACAGGACTCTTCAATTTCAATTTACTATTAATTTAGTGAGGGCAATGTATAATATATTACAATCTCATATACCATTTTACTTACTATTTTTGGAATAATTAAAGTATTTAATAATGTTACTCTCTTTGGAGTATCATTTAAAAGTAACTTTTACAGCTGTTAATCATTTTGGTCTATAATTAGTATATCATCTAGTGCTAATTATCGCCAATCTTATTGTTAATATATATATTAATATATATATATATACATAACTAACATCATTTTTTAGTAAAAGTATATGAAAAATGATGCTAAAATTATATTTACAATATATTTATGGTATAAATACTATAAAACGACAGTTGGGCGAAGAAGCCAGCTAGCAGAACTACGTCACGCCGTCTTGTGTTATCAGATTATTTGCAACATTCAACGATTTTAATTGGCCAGCAGCAACCGCCTCGCCCAGCGCCTTGAAACCAATATCGTTTATTAAGTTCTTTTGCAGCGAGATCGCAGCCAGAGATACTTTCTTGATTTAAATTTAATTTATAATAATCAAAATAGACTGGGACGTTAAATTGCAAGAGTCTAAGGTTAATGTGGTCAACTACTCACAACCAGTGATAATTAGAGTAAGCGCCTATGCTGTTATATCACCAAAAGGGTTGTTGGATAAATTTAGCGCGTGCAGGCAAGTATTTCTCTACAAAGAATAACTCAAAATTGTAATTTGTTACACTGTAAGACCAGTATCCTAAAGATCCAAAACTCGAATGTATTTAATCTCGAATTCGAGCGCAGGGTGAAAACGTACGACGAGCTGTACATGCCCTTTGGCTCAACTTTGTCTCTGAACGGGTCAATTAACTCGTCAATTGCCCAGTTTTGCCAGTACGATTTTGATCCCAGGCGCGTTCTGAGCTACCAAAGTTTCGAAAACGAGAAGAAACAGAAGGAGATCCCGTTCGTTTTCGAGGGACAAGATAAAGAGGAGAAAGTTCAATTCCAAGTTCAGGTCATGAGCAAGGGCTCGAAGTTTAAACTAAGCGAGAAAAAGGAGGACAAGTGATAGAGGGAAAATAAACAATAATTACTGCAAGAAGAATTATTATTTAATATATAAAAGATACAGTTTTAGTGTTACAAAATATTAATCAATATACAACTATTTAAATCAATACGAAAGAATTACAATTCAAAGAAGCTAATTCTGAAAGATATATTTATATCTTTAAAAGAAAAGTAACACGAAATACTATTATCATTAACGAATAAAGCAGTCCAGCTATTTTCATTGTTAGACAAACAAGAAGAATGTTAGTGATCATAAACATTTTATATGTATTTTAGAGTGGTAAGAAGGTAATTTTAGTGATAAATATTATAATAAATATTATTAACAATAATATTTCAATAATAATTAAATATGTTTAAATACATGAAAATTTTGGTAAAATAATCAGTGAGGAGGACTTCTTTTATATAATGATATATGTGAGCATATATGTGCGATGTAAAAAATCTTTTAGTTTTCACCTCTAATACGAAAGGGTGTTAAAATTATTCATACAATAAGTAAATTAAATTAAAAAGATACTTGAACAAAATACAGCAAATAACATATATCGGACACTCTTAAAATTGTAGAAGTCCACAAATATTATTAATCCCCAAATAGTAGACTTTGTAGACATAGCACTGTATAGCCTAACAGCTTAAAAAATATAAGAGAATGAAATTCCTCATGTGCAAAGTAAGAATATATAAATAAGTAATTAAAATTGAAATATTTTGAAGCTGTACAAAAATTAAAAAATCAAATTTATGTCGCAGATATTGGTCTTTACTCGTACAATTATTTTTGCATTATATTATCTCGACTATTTTACCAAAATTTTCATGTGTTTAAATGCTTACTAATATGATATTTTGTTATAAATATTTTTTCACTCAGCATTACGTTTCACTCCACCCACTAATAAATCCGCAATTAACCTGCACCACGTTATTAACATAATTTGTCCCAGTTGATTTACAGTTACTTATTACTACAGTAACATTTTCGTCCCTTTTGAGCCCGAAAATAATTCCAAAGTTATTCGCAGAAATTATTCTCACTGAGGAAACATTTGAATTCTCAACCTTAATTTGAGCCGATTAAGCAGTTCCAATAAAACTGCCTGAGCCAAAACTATACGAACTGAAATTTGAACCGTTAATTAGAATGTTTATGAGTGAAAGATTAGCGTTCGCCAGGTAGCCGATAATTTCGCTCGTAAAAAAGTGGGCTGAAACGCTACTGGCGTTAACAATGAGGTTTTAGATAGAGCATTGCTTTCCCCAAATGTAACCGGAAATTATACTGACAGGACCGTTGTTGCTAGCGCTGGCACTACTCGTCATCACATAAACTGTTGCTATAACGTTGAATATCTCGTTTTATACTGATTGATATTTAATGGCGCCCACTAACCCAAAACCCATCAACTACTTGGCTTCCACCATAAATGAAAGCGTAAACTAATTTAACTGCAATTTACCAGCACTTTGACCAATAACACCACAATTTTCAAACTAGCCCGTGTTATTGAGCATTTAAAACATACACACACTACTTAAAATTATAACAGAATCAACGTCTGCAGAACCTAATAAAATACCGAAATTCTAACTATTTTGCGTTTACGTAGATTAATAACAATTATAAATTACTTGTTATATTGTTACAGTAGATTTTGATAAGTATACTACTAATCCACCAAAATGATAAAATTCATAATATGATGAACCAATATTTGTAAGAAGCTACGATTACGTTTTATTTCCAATCATTATCGATAAATTATTTAATAATATTACACTTTAATCAACTGAACTAAAAAGGTATGATGATGCGTTACCTACCTAGTAAACAGAAGGCATTATATTAATATTTGTTAATTTAATATCAGAACTTAGTATTACCTATCCTATTAATACTATTTATTTAGCACTAATGTAATTTCCTAAAACTTAGTAGTTTGAAATATTTAATTAATTATTAAAATTCTATATAAGCATTATATTACTAAAAGAAAATTAAAATATTAAGTTTAAGAGTAAACTATTGATTTAAGTTTGAGATGATGATTATTACAAAATATATAAGTAATCGTTAACTGATATATCGCATCCTACTTTTGACATAATAACCATTTAATTTATTGTGATTTAGTCATTATTTGAAATAATTGACCCACAGTTTAAGTAAGATTACGTTCCGATTTGAATTTTAATATATGTAAATGAAGATTATGTTTAAAATATTTATTGCTATAACATATCGTCAGCGATATCAATAAATGCGTTTCGAATAATTGTGTTTGAGTCAAATACAAATCCGTTGGTATAGTTTTCTGTGCTATTTACTGTGTAAGTGACATCCTATATATAAAATTTTATTACTTAATATACTCCACCGCACATAACGTTATTATCTATATAATTAACTGAATAGTTGAGTGTCTAAATGCACCTGCCGTCAGTGAACTTGAATTCGTCTTAAATACATTATATTTGCAGTCCATGTAACTGTATCTCGTTTTCTTATTATTTAATTATTTTACTAATTTAGATTTAAGTTAAATTCAAATTCTGAATAGTTTAATTTAATGTGTATATTGAATCATTCAAATTGATGAAAGAAGTCTGAAAACTTGTATTTAAAGCTGAGACGTTTTAAAAGATTCTTTAGTCCAAAACGGTCGTGTTTTGTAACAGGTTTAAATCAGCCTTTGAGAAATTTGACATGATAAAGCTTTCAAGATTGGAGGTGTTAGTATTTATTTAATTTTAAAGGTGTGAAAAGTTTAAAACTAAATTGGAATCAAGATTTGACATATATATTTTGATGTTAGAAATGTCCTGCTGAATTTGCAATAACTAGCTGTTGTTCGCCAAGTTGGACATATTGGAGATAACATTCAGTATATTAACGCAGGTTGTTTCGTTAAGAAGATAACCATTTTTGCACACGCATTTTCCATCAACGAAATCAAAAGGGCTTATACACTAGAGCACCCCATCTTTTAATTCACCAAGTAGCAATGAATCAGCACATAAACCATAAACGACATTGTTGGTTCCACATAAGTCACATAATGCAGTTTCGGTTCCAGTTGATATGATTGATATACTACTTTTACCAAATCTCTGAGAATCTTTGAAACATATCAACATATTATATATGCTAAGGGAGATTGAAGCATTCACAAAAGATGATATATATCCACTCTCGGTGCTTTGTTCTAAATTGCTTCCTGACATCTTACAGTCAATAATTGATAGATTTAGTGAGCTTTTTACAGCGTTCACTATTCCAGAAGAAAAGTTACTAATTATTCTATGCTGCACGAATGATAATTGTAATTTTATGTTTCCTTGCGTTTCCATTACCAAGGCCGAAATCTGATGGCCAGAGGCGGTGAAAACAAATGTGGAGTTGAGTAAAGACATATCACATGCGATGCACAACAGTGCACCTACACGAACTGGGAATTCAAGAGAAATATTCAGTATGGAGTCTTCGATATGTTGATGGTTCATATTAAGGCCGAACAAACTGAAGATGTTAATGTTGAAGTTTTGCACATTAGTGTTTATCTGAGACTGTTAGGTGTAGTTTGTATAAATGAATAAGTGAACGCCGTTGGATTTTTGCGAAAATATTATGTTGTCTTACACCTTTACGTTGTTAAGTTTGCTTATTTTCTGACAGTAGTTGTACTTATTATTATTAAGCTGTATGTTGTTGTAACATGTGTTAAAGTTGCTTATACTTATTTGTTTGAAGACAATTATAGAAGATAACATATAATTTATGTACATAAACATATATTTAATATATTTATAAAATATTCTTGTTTGAAAACTGAATTCAAAAAAGCTTGACGAATGTGTTCTGATGGGTTGAGCGCACCTACGCGGCATGTATTAAAAACTCATATTAAAACTCATATTAAAAACTCAAACTTACATGCACTATTCTAAGCCTCTACTCGATCGCGCGCCGTGGTTACTGCAAACGATATGGTATTACTACGTTAAGAACCGCAGACCTGCTGTTGTATCGAGATGGCGCAACTCTTGTGCTCCAGCTCCTGGCGTTTCCACAATGTACATTAATATACTGGAAACAAATATCGCTGTAATACCAAAGCGCCAATTTAAATTATATTTTCAAACACTAACTCAGCTTTATTTAATGGGAAAAGGCAATTACACTACAAAATACTATTAATCTACCGAATCAAATGTTTTTATCTCGTGACCAATTTTTATTTTCTGCTTCAAAATATAGGCAGCGCACAGATAATAACAATTAAACACCAAATTCCAAATTTGTTCCACATTCCAAATTTGAATTCAAAATGGGTGATATCAACATATTAGCTCACAATATAAATATTCGTTTCATACAAAGACGTTAGAATTGCTATTATTCGCCTGTGTTTAAATCACCTACGTGCGTTCTGAAGCTGTTCTGTTTCTCCACACAGCTATTTCTACACAATGAAACTTTCACGGCAGAAGCCACATCGTTCGTGTTTGGAAGTCCAATCTAGCCGCGTACGCACAAAGGCATCCAACATTAATATACCTGCCAAAGAGTATGTATTAATATGAGTTTGAATTCCGCTCGCAACTGTAGAACACTGGTATATCACTGAACTTGTTTTTCCTGGCCGCATGCATCTGAAGCGATCTTTTGCGTTGTATTTTTTGCTGTTTGAAACAGAAAATAAGGAAATATATATTATTTACGACTTTCGCGCAGGCCACAAGTATGATTTAACTTTCTTCAGGCGCAAAAGCAGAGTGACGCATATGTTATGGTCTTGATTCCAGCACGTAAAGAACTGCGCTGTTTTGTATATAGTATTTTGTAGTGTAATTGCCTTTTCCCATTAAATAAAGCTGAGTTAGTGTTTGAAAATATAATTTAAATTGGCGCTTTGGTATTACAGCGATATTTGTTTCCAGTATATTAATGTACATTGTGGAAACGCCAGGAGCTGGAGCACAAGAGTTGCGCCATCTCGATACAACAGCAGGTCTGCGGTTCTTAACGTAGCAATACCATATCGTTTGCAGTAACCACGGCGCGCGATCGAGTAGAGGCTAAGAATAGTGCATGTAAGTTTGAGTTTTTAATATGAGTTTTAATATGAGTTTTTAATACATGCCGCGTAGGTGCGCTCAACCCATCAGAACACATTCGTCAAGCTTTTTTGAATTCAGTTTTCAAACAAGAATATTTTATAAATATATTAAATATATGTTTATGTACATAAATTATATGTTATCTTCTATAATTGTCTTCAAACAAATAAGTATAAGCAACTTTAACACATGTTACAACAACATACAGCTTAATAATAATAAGTACAACTACTGTCAGAAAATAAGCAAACTTAACAACGTAAAGGTGTAAGACAACATAATATTTTCGCAAAAATCCAACGGCGTTCACTTATTCATTTATACAAACTACACCTAACAGTCTCAGATAAACACTAATGTGCAAAACTTCAACATTAACATCTTCAGTTTGTTCGGCCTTAATATGAACCATCAACATATCGAAGACTCCATACTGAATATTTCTCTTGAATTCCCAGTTCGTGTAGGTGCACTGTTGTGCATCGCATGTGATATGTCTTTACTCAACTCCACATTTGTTTTCACCGCCTCTGGCCATCAGATTTCGGCCTTGGTAATGGAAACGCAAGGAAACATAAAATTACAATTATCATTCGTGCAGCATAGAATAATTAGTAACTTTTCTTCTGGAATAGTGAACGCTGTAAAAAGCTCACTAAATCTATCAATTATTGACTGTAAGATGTCAGGAAGCAATTTAGAACAAAGCACCGAGAGTGGATATATATCATCTTTTGTGAATGCTTCAATCTCCCTTAGCATATATAATATGTTGATATGTTTCAAAGATTCTCAGAGATTTGGTAAAAGTAGTATATCAATCATATCAACTGGAACCGAAACTGCATTATGTGACTTATGTGGAACCAACAATGTCGTTTATGGTTTATGTGCTGATTCATTGCTACTTGGTGAATTAAAAGATGGGGTGCTCTAGTGTATAAGCCCTTTTGATTTCGTTGATGGAAAATGCGTGTGCAAAAATGGTTATCTTCTTAACGAAACAACCTGCGTTAATATACTGAATGTTATCTCCAATATGTCCAACTTGGCGAACAACAGCTAGTTATTGCAAATTCAGCAGGACATTTCTAACATCAAAATATATATGTCAAATCTTGATTCCAATTTAGTTTTAAACTTTTCACACCTTTAAAATTAAATAAATACTAACACCTCCAATCTTGAAAGCTTTATCATGTCAAATTTCTCAAAGGCTGATTTAAACCTGTTACAAAACACGACCGTTTTGGACTAAAGAATCTTTAAAAACGTCTCAATATTTAATATAAGTACAGCATTTAATATTTATGAAATGAAAAAACAACAAATGTATTGAATTAAACAATTTTAACATTGAATCAATTAATAACAGAGAAAATTATAAAATTGTAAAGTCAATAATAAATTTTAGACTATTAGTAATTGTGGTTAGATTGTTTGAATAATTTTGGTCATAAATTTATTAACGATTCGTGTATAACTTACTAATGTTCAATAAATGGTTAGAAATATATAAATGGGTCGTGTTAGTGCCCTTCTGACACAAAATTCAATAACAACGAGTGTGAATGTTTAATACCTGGTTAAAAGTTAAATTAAGGTGTGTGTGAATGTTTCACTTCAGATGCTTTAGTTGTTAATAATGTGTGCACATGTGGGGTGGGAGCTATTAATTCATCTAACTCCTGTATTTGTCCATAAAACTCTGTTTTAGCAAACGGAGTATGTAAATGCACAATATCTGGTTAATTTATTTAAAATGGATATTGCCTTTGTTAAATTGGTTATTTAATAAAAGATAATTTGTGCACTGCAATTAACCACACTATAAATAGTTCAGAATTGATTTGCACTAAACAAATCTATGTAAGTTCATTCGATTTAAGCACCGTTACAAATGTTATACATAATGCAGGAGAATTTACGAACGGGTACATTTTTGGGTCTTTGTTCAATGTCCAAAATGCATTCATAGATATTGAAGATAAAGTTTATTTTAGCATTAAACCGTTGTTTTAAAACCAAACTACTTTTATTAATATCAAAATACGAATAGACACATAGGTTGCATCTCAAGGAAGTATTATTAGCACACAAAATCAAATATAAATTAGTTTCATGAGCATTATATCAAAATATGGCAGCTCTATTACAAATAGTGGAGCTATAAATTTATTATTACTCTCTTCAGAAAATACAAATATTAATAATCTATTGATCAATCTAACATTTATTACGTCTCAAGGAAATATTACCCTTATAAATAGTATCAGTGGGAGTATAAATATCAATGGATATCAAATTTTAGGAAGCTACGAAAGTACCGGAGCAGTAACACTTTTATCAAAATAGGTGGTATAAGCAACTATGGTTCTTAATAATATAAATATAATGCCATTATTTTATTATGTTGGCAATTAATCATCATATATGATGAATAATGTGGATTCAAATCAGATTACATTTAATAATATTTCTGTAGTGATTGGTAATAATTCATATATGCCGGCGTGTAATTCAATAGTTTCTAATAGTTCTAGTTCTAATGTTTTTGGTGGGTTTATAACAACTCTTACCAATACAAATGTGTTGTTGAACACTCTAATATACGATTATTATTAAACATATAGTACTAAGTATTCTGAATAAAGTGCTTTCATGTTTGGCAATGTTGATAAAACAAATGATATCCAAATAAGTAATTTATGTTAGTTTGTTTTAGTAAACGTAGCAAAAAATTATTTGGGGTGTTTTGGATTAGTAGGTATTATTTTAGGTAATATTTCCTTAAAATAGTCTAAGTTGCAGATTATATTAAATAATGGTACTTTGGAATAAGTTGGTTTGATAGGTTATTAACAATCAAGAGCTGCATTTTCGGATTTGCACATACAGTTGTGTTTTAACGCTAATTCTGATTCTTATGGGAAAATAGGCATTTTTGGCAATGTGTGTAAGTCCATATCAACTTTTAAGAACGTTTTACTTAATAATTCGATTATTTCAGCGTAATACAGCACCGGCGGCTTCTTTGGCCAGTTTTTATCGTCTGATATTCAAATTTAAGACGTTTGTGTGTGCTTTAGCAACATTTCGGCCTCTAAATCCAGCGCAGCTGCCCTTGTTGGCAGTTCCAGTGGTGTCTCGGCTATAAGCGCTATTTAATTGGAACTTAAAAGTATTCGCATAAACAGTAACACGTGGGGTGGATATATTGTGGGCGCGAATTAAGGTCAAACAACTTTTAAGGTTCAGGGGAAAACAACCGGCGCGAATTTTGTAAACGGCGTTTCTCAAACAAATTGCGCCGCGTTCACGCAGAACTGGCCACAACAGTGCGTATGATTTATTTTGTTTTATTTTTGAAAATTAAATTTACTTTTTGGTATTAAGTTACCATTTACCTAAATTATTAATAAATTCATTTAATTAAATCTTAGATGCTTGTAAAAACGGTAAAATTAAATATAATATTACATATGCGTGATCAAAAACTGAGAGATTGTGGTGAATCTGTACTATAATCTTTCGATATATTAAATTAAGTAGAGTTTTATGGAGCAATTTTCTCCTCTCCCAATTTGCAGAGATTTTGAAATCGAGTAAATAATTTCGACCTGGTAAAAGTAATTAAATTTTCTCAAAAAATCCGTTTGTAATTGGCACAGATCGGTTAAAAATATTAATTTCGATATAAGTTACATTCTGTAGTGTTACTACTACAAAATATGTTAAATTAAGTATTATAATATTAAATGTTTTCATTCTCAAAAAACACATAAAGAGAATTTATCTCTGTGAAAAAATCAGTTAAAGACTGAGGACTGAGGTGAAATAATAATAATAATAGCCTCGAGGGTGCGGGAGCAAGGCAAGAAGGCGAAGCCTAAGGCAACGCTGGATCCGGCGGTCTCGGAACAACCGCTGATAATTGAGGATTTGCAACATGAGTCACTGCTATGGAAGCCAAAGGGTACCAACTCACCGTTTTCGCTGACGACATCCAAATAAGCCACGACCAGAACGTCGATAAGGACGTGGTTCTCTAGGAACTCGCAGCACTTCTTTAACCGCTGGGTCTCGAACTAGCGTTGAATAAATGCTCTTCAACACAGGATGGTGGTGAAATCACCTTCCTGGGTCAAACATTCTCCCAAAATTCAACCGTCTCTCTCGCAGAGTGGATGACAGCAAAAATTGATAAATGTCTTAAAGTTTTGGACGCCGCCCGATCACGAACCATTAGAAGTTCCTTCTTTTGCGTTCCGTGGTCCTTCCCAAAGTAAACTACGCTCCGCTAGTCGACTTTGCGCCCAAGACTCCCTAAGACGGTTTTGGAAACTAGTTCGGTCTTATCGACTAGAAAGTTTTCAAGTACGCAAGCGATCTCTTCGCCGTCAAGGACTTGTCTGAGACGGAGTAAGCCGTTTTCTTCACAAATTCTGCGTCGAAGGGCGGACTAGAAATGGTCGTGCCCTCATTATACTACGACTTCATGTAAGCCTAGTAAAAGCGGTTCTTGCTGGGAAGTGTGGCATCTTCAAAGCTCTGCGGAAAGAATACCTCAACACCCTTCAGGATCACCCTAGAGTACCGGCCATTGGCTATGCCATCAACAATTTCACTTTATCTGACCGATAATGAACTCTTTGACCTAATAAAACACCGATTTTAGGTTTTAAACAAAGAGCTCGACTCGGACAGCAAGTGTTTGTTATGTGGAAAGAAAATGACCGCTCAACACGAAATCAGATGCAGCCGAAACGCCGGAATCAGAACAGTGCGCCATGATTACATGGTGAACCGTATCCTGACCAAGATAGACCATCATCGTCACCCTCGCCCGGTCGACAAAGCCCATGGTAATCTTCCAGTATCCGACAAATTGGAGAAACCTGATATAGAGTTCCAATACAAAAACGCAACCTATGTCCTTGATGTCACGTTCGCTGCCGAAGCAAATATATGCAACGCGTTCAAGGGCAAGATTCTCAAATACGGAGGCACGTATGGCGATAATCGGGTGATTCCACTCGTTCTTCGCTACAACGGCACTGTGTACGAGAAATCCATGAATATGCTAACAACATTCCTGCCAGAGATCACGGACTCCTTCCTAAGCAAACACTGCTGTCTTGCAGTAGCGCGCGCTAACGAAGAAGCCAAGCTGCATTACACCAGCTTGATCACTAATGCTCTGCATGAAGGCACCATCGCGACGAAGTAAGGTTAGAGAGACCGTCAAGCTACCGGAAGAAGGGCACTACGAGCGCCGCCAGGCCTCGAGGGTGTGGGAGCAAGGCAAGAAGGCGAAGCCCAAGGCAACGCTGTATCGGACGGGCTCGGAGTAACCGTCGAGAATTGAAGACTTGGAACATGAGTGAGTGAGAAAAATTTCAAATCGGTCCATAAAAATATTAGAATGAAATGATAATATAATAAAGTTGAACTTATCCCTCACTCCAAATTGAACATTCTGGGCCGGGAATGTCATTTTCGGGCCACCCCGGAAATTCGATGGAATTAGTTGAACATTTCGGGCCACCCCCTAGATTAAAAATGAACTTACTGGGTTCTTCTATATATTAATTCCATTGTTATTTTAAAAATGTTTTGAATCATCTGGAATTATCTATTTCTAAGAAAATTTCTAAGAAAATATGATTGATTGTGCTGTTTATCAATCAAATTAATATTTTCATTATAGTAATATATTATATTATAACAATACAACACTCCATAGAAATGAAGACTCAATAAAACTCTCTGTGTGGAATGATTCAGAAAATGTGTGAATAACAAAAAGTTAATCCAATGATAAAAATTTAAAGAAAATAGAAGGCCGAAACAAACTTTCAGCCTCAAAATTTCCTGGAACAACTCAACGAAAAGAACCAAGAATTGATACATGAATACAGAGCAGATATTAATCATGTAACACAACTTAGACTTCCAGTGGCCAAAGATATTTCTGAAGAACTATGGCAAATTATGTGTTATTGTTTATAATCAGCTTAAAATCTCAAATTATTACATTTCTCTCAAAGTGATATTTCTCCACGCCAATTACAGTAACTGCTTGCTTCTATTCAAACACTACCTAACATTGAAATATTTGAAATATTCGGAGCATCAATAAGCGATGATTAATGTTAATGCATAGCCGGTTACATCTTGCAAGCTAAAAAACTTGAACAAATAAAACTTTCTGATAATCATATCACATCAGCAGGTGCTAAAATAATTTCAAACGCTTTAAGATAAGCAATTGGAACCGGAGCTAAAATTAAGACTTTCCACATTGGTGGAAATGAAATAGGTTCATCGGGAATACAATAAATTTGCAAGAATCTAGCTGGTATGACATCAATTTAATCACTAGGTTTAAGAAATTCATCATTGGACGAAGCTGGTTTGAATTCTGTTGCAGATTTGTTGGCACATCCTGAATGCAAAGTTCTAGATTTGTAATTGCGCAAAAATAGCTTATCAAAAGTAGAATATTTTTGTTCCAAACTGTAATTAAATAAATTAATTCGAGTTTTGGATCTTTAGGATACTGGTCTTACAGTGTAACAAATTACAATTTTGAGTTATTCTTTGTAGAGAAATACTTGCCTGCACGCGCTAAATTTATCCAACAACCCTTTTGGTGATATAACAGCATAGGCGCTTACTCTAATTATCACTGGTTGTGAGTAGTTGACCACATTAACCTTAGACTCTTGCAATTTAACGTCCCAGTCTATTTTGATTATTATAAATTAAATTTAAATCAAGAAAGTATCTCTGGCTGCGATCTCGCTGCAAAAGAACTTAATAAACGATATTGGTTTCAAGGCGCTGGGCGAGGCGGTTGCTGCTGGCCAGTTAAAATCGTTGAATGTTGCAAATAATCTGATAACACAAGACGGCGTGACGTAGTTCTGCTAGCTGGCTTCTTCGCCCAACTGTCGTTTGCGCCAGCTTGATGTAAGTGGGAATTTGATAGGGAATTCTGGCGCGGAGGCCCTTGGGACCTTACTGTCTTTCAACCAGACCATTTTGCGTTTGTTTATAACCGACTGTACTATAAATGAGCAGGGCGCGGCTGCCATTTTCCAGGCTTTGTAAACGAATCAGACTCTGATTCAAATGACTTTTGGCGGCCAGAGCAAGACGCAGAACAACATTTCCAAATAATTACGCTCTCACATTGACAATAAGATCAAGCAGAACCAAGCAACTCAGGCCCAGCGGCAGTAAATGGAGTCCCTATTACAGCCCGACTCGATTGAGCCCCCGGGACTCGAATTCGAGCGCAGGGTGAAAACATACGACGAGCTGTACATGCCCTTTGGCTCAACTTTGTCTCTGAACGGGTCAATTAACTCGTCAATTGCCCAGTTTTGCCAGTACGATTTTGATCCCAGGCGCGTTCTGAGCTACCAAAGTTTCGAAAACGAGAAGAAACAGAAGGAGATCCCGTTCGTTTTCGAGGGACAAGATAAAGAGGAGAAAGTTCAATTCCAAGTTCAGGTCATGAGCAAGGGCTCGAAGTTTAAACTAAGCGAGAAAAAGGAGGACAAGTGATAGAGGGAAAATAAACAATAATTACTGCAAGAAGAATTATTATTTAATATATAAAAGATACAGTTTTAGTGTTACAAAATATTAATCAATATACAACTATTTAAATCAATACGAAAGAATTACAATTCAAAGAAGCTAATTCTGAAAGATATATTTATATCTTTAAAAGAAAAGTAACACGAAATACTATTATCATTAACGAATAAAGCAGTCCAGCTATTTTCATTGTTAGACAAACAAGAAGAATGTTAGTGATCATAAACATTTTATATGTATTTTAGAGTGGTAAGAAGGTAATTTTAGTGATAAATATTATAATAAATATTATTAACAATAATATTTCAATAATAATTAAATATGTTTAAATACATGAAAATTTTGGTAAAATAATCAGTGAGGAGGACTTCTTTTATATAATGATATATGTGAGCATATATGTGCGATGTAAAAAATCTTTTAGTTTTCACCTCTAATACGAAAGGGTGTTAAAATTATTCATACAATAAGTAAATTAAATTAAAAAGATACTTGAACAAAATACAGCAAATAACATATATCGGACACTCTTAAAATTGTAGAAGTCCACAAATATTATTAATCCCCAAATAGTAGACTTTGTAGACATAGCACTGTATAGCCTAACAGCTTAAAAAATATAAGAGAATGAAATTCCTCATGTGCAAAGTAAGAATATATAAATAAGTAATTAAAATTGAAATATTTTGAAGCTGTACAAAAATTAAAAAATCAAATTTATGTCGCAGATATTGGTCTTTACTCGTACAATTATTTTTGCATTATATTATCTCGACTATTTTACCAAAATTTTCATGTGTTTAAATGCTTACTAATATGATATTTTGTTATAAATATTTTTTCACTCAGCATTACGTTTCACTCCACCCACTAATAAATCCGCAATTAACCTGCACCACGTTATTAACATAATTTGTCCCAGTTGATTTACAGTTACTTATTACTACAGTAACATTTTCGTCCCTTTTGAGCCCGAAAATAATTCCAAAGTTATTCGCAGAAATTATTCTCACTGAGGAAACATTTGAATTCTCAACCTTAATTTGAGCCGATTAAGCAGTTCCAATAAAACTGCCTGAGCCAAAACTATACAAACTGAAATTTGAACCGTTAATTAGAATGTTTATGAGTGAAAGATTAGCGTTCGCCAGGTAGCCGATAATTTCGCTCGTAAAAAAGTGGGCTGAAACGCTACTGGCGTTAACAATGAGGTTTTAGATAGAGCATTGCTTTCCCCAAATGTAACCGGAAATTATACTGACAGGACCGTTGTTGCTAGCGCTGGCACTACTCGTCATCACATAAACTGTTGCTATAACGTTGAATATCTCGTTTTATACTGATTGATATTTAATGGCGCCCACTAACCCAAAACCCATCAACTACTTGGCTTCCACCATAAATGAAAGCGTAAACTAATTTAACTGCAATTTACCAGCACTTTGACCAATAACACCACAATTTTCAAACTAGCCCGTGTTATTGAGCATTTAAAACATACACACACTACTTAAAATTATAACAGAATCAACGTCTGCAGAACCTAATAAAATACCGAAATTCTAACTATTTTGCGTTTACGTAGATTAATAACAATTATAAATTACTTGTTATATTGTTACAGTAGATTTTGATAAGTATACTACTAATCCACCAAAATGATAAAATTCATAATATGATGAACCAATATTTGTAAGAAGCTACGATTACGTTTTATTTCCAATCATTATCGATAAATTATTTAATAATATTACACTTTAATCAACTGAACTAAAAAGGTATGATGATGCGTTACCTACCTAGTAAACAGAAGGCATTATATTAATATTTGTTAATTTAATATCAGAACTTAGTATTACCTATCCTATTAATACTATTTATTTAGCACTAATGTAATTTCCTAAAACTTAGTAGTTTGAAATATTTAATTAATTATTAAAATTCTATATAAGCATTATATTACTAAAAGAAAATTAAAATATTAAGTTTAAGAGTAAACTATTGATTTAAGTTTGAGATGATGATTATTACAAAATATATAAGTAATCGTTAACTGATATATCGCATCCTACTTTTGACATAATAACCATTTAATTTATTGTGATTTAGTCATTATTTGAAATAATTGACCCACAGTTTAAGTAAGATTACGTTCCGATTTGAATTTTAATATATGTAAATGAAGATTATGTTTAAAATATTTATTGCTATAACATATCGTCAGCGATATCAATAAATGCGTTTCGAATAATTGTGTTTGAGTCAAATACAAATCCGTTGGTATAGTTTTCTGTGCTATTTACTGTGTAAGTGACATCCTATATATAAAATTTTATTACTTAATATACTCCACCGCACATAACGTTATTATCTATATAATTAACTGAATAGTTGAGTGTCTAAATGCACCTGCCGTCAGTGAACTTGAATTCGTCTTAAATACATTATATTTGCAGTCCATGTAACTGTATCTCGTTTTTAATTGTGACATTGATACTTTGAACTTCTTTTTAAAGTTTAAATCTTAAAGTGAAGTAATAACAAAGTCAGGATGACCAGTGTTATTATGTTCCCGCATGGGTCCTATGTTTCAAAACCAGAGTTAAATCCAAAATCCGCTCATGCAATTTTTCTCGGATTTCAAAGATACAAATATTTGGGAAATATTATTTTTTGAAGACGAAAAGGAAACTTTAAAGTCGTTGGCGTGGAGCTTATGGAGGTACCCAATTACTACTGCAGAAGATGATGAGACGAACTGAAGGAAGCTACGAAAATATAATTGAACAAATTTGTAAAATTTGAATTCATATATTTTATAAATCTTGCTTATTATATCATAGTATTATTTTGGTAGAATATAAAATTCATTCGCTTCATCTACGCGTGATTATCAAAGGTACACCATCCTATTGTGATTATCTTTGTTATTTTGGAGCAATTATTAATAAATCCATTATTCATTTTATTTGATTTTATGTGTTATGTTGGAGTAAATTCCACTTCAAATGCAGGATACTTCAATTTCAATTATATACGAGCCTTTTGATTCGTTGTTGTCATCTTCAGCGACGAGTTTATCTCCTTAGGATTAGTAGTTTGCGAACGATCTTATGCAGAAGTTGAACGCGCTTACTGCTGAGTAGGATAAGATCGAGGCTCGTGTGTCTAAGTTGCAGAATGTGTCTACGAAGTGGTCTGACGAGGAGCATTAATTATTTTTGCGCGCCTTGCGCACTCTACCTTTTTCAGACTCAGCTGGAATTTCAAATGTGGTTAAAACGAAGAATGCGAAGTAAGTTGCCACGCACGTGAGCAAGTACTTATAGAAGCTCGAGAAGGCGTATGCGGCCGAGTACAAGCTCGAGCAGCTGCATGAGTTGTTTGTTCAGGCGATGCTCTACCTAAAGAACTCTGATGTTACGATCATCTCTTCCACTGTAAATCTGCTCAAGAAATTCAACACATCACACGTCATTGACGACCCAGAGAACCTTTGTGAGCACAAAAAGTGCATTTTTTCGCAGTTCATTAATGAGATGCCCCAGGCCTCTCAGATAACGTTCAAATTTATTCCGGTCGTTTTGGCGGCAGAGAATTTACAAATCGCCGTTTCTTTTTTGGCTCAGAAATTTAATCTTTTGCCCGAATAAATAACAACGGCCGTTGTCGCCGTTTTCATGGGCAAGAAAGGGTTCCGACTCGATTCGGGAAGTCATGGACTTGAACTGCATTAAGAGATGAAGTGAAAAGATATTTGTTGCTTGTAACTGTTTAATTAATACTAATATAAATTGAATAAATTATTGAGGAGTGAAAAAAATATGATAATAAAAGATAAGTTGTAGATACGGTGAAGGAGATATGGGTTGATGTTGTAGTTAATTTTGAAGGGATTACATGAAGAATTAATTTGGAAAATGAATATAATATTCTTTATATTTTAAGTTGCTAAATAAATAAAATAAATGAACAAAAACTTGCTAAACAAACTTGAAGTATATCTCATGCAAAATTCCATGTATTGCATAATATGAAGTTGTAAATTAATTTTTCACCACCTATAGTATGAATATTATAAAACACTCACTTATTATTCGAGGTTACATAAAATTCAAAATAATTAATATCTGATAATTTAATGTTTCCAAATAGTTTTCTACTTCCAAATACTAAAACAGTTAAACAACGTTATTTCTATTCTAAATGTGATTATATAAACAGTATCTTGCTTGTTGTGTTTTCAGTTTATTTGCTACTAATATTTATTGGAAAGTAGGTTACTTTTGGTTATCTAATTTAAAACAATTGAAATTCGGATGCAGTTTCATGTTTTAAATATCTATTATAAAATTATAATTGATGTTAAGTTCCCAAAGTTGTAATAACCCGAGTATTGAGTACATATATACTATTTAATTACCATAAAGATCTAATTCGTTCAAATTAACTAACGGTGACAAGGAAATTTACTTAAATACGATCGCATTCTATTAATTTTAACACAGTTAATTATTTTAAGAAGCGAAAAATCGTTAAAGTATCCGTTTATTTATAATTCTTGTAAATTTTGAAACTTTAATTAGGGGCGGTGCGTAAATTGCGTACCAAAATAAATTTTGCGCACCAAAGTGCTGCGCACGTCGTACGCATGCGCACCAATATTATGAATTTTTTATAAATTTCAAATAATTTAAATATAATTCGTTATATTTCAAGATAATATAGTTTAATCTACATTCAAATTATGTAAAAAATACTAGTTAGTGTGATATTAAACATATACGTACATTTTTAAGAATCGTTGTTGCAGCGAAATCTTGAATTGATGAAAAATTGATCTTTCTACAAGTGTTTGTCTGAACAAAATGAAGTTAGCTCAGTGATTCCACGTTATGAAGAAGTTGTATCTTAGTTTACTTAAAGAAGCAATCTCGAAGCTATGGAACAACATACGGTGTGAAAAAGTTGAATTGTTGATTTTTGAATTAATACTTTACGGTCGTAATTTTTATAGGTTATATCCACCATACATGTTTTTATTCATTATATTTACTCGTTACATCAAAACTACAATTTTCACTATTCCATTTTTTAACATCTTATATAAACTTAATATTATACATTTTTAGAGATGTGAAACTAAGCTGTCCCAAAACACGCGGTTTCCGCGGTTTTAGGTACGCGGTTTTCCGCGGCACCACACGCGGCAGCTATTTCGGCCGAACCGCGGTTTTTAGCCGTTTTTTCTTGGGTTTTCCTAGTTTTAGCTGAAAAGTTGCACATACCAGTATTTGAACCAGAGACCAAACGTATATACCACCTAAACACTACCAACTAGACTAAACTGTCACATTAGTACAATGACTTTTAACTCAAATTAAAAAATATTATAAATAGTTATGAATTCAAAAATATAGTTGAAACCTGAATGAATGAAATTAAAATATCAATAAATATACTATTAATTGTATAGTTATTCAAAAAATTGTAAATAATTTCACTTCTTTTAGAATCATCTATATAATCGATTTAGTATCTATATTAAGTATAATTTTAGAAGTAAAAGTTTGCTTTATGTTTAATAATATATTGTTATAGGTAATGCATAATGTACTATCATCTAAATATGATAATTAATGAATATAACTGAATTTACAGTCATAGGATAATATAAAAAGACTCAAAATTTAGAGAGTGATTATCAAGAAGTTATAATAAGCTATTAATACTAAATATGTCAATCTTTTACAGTTTATTTTAAATTGTCATTTTCACCTCAAAATTTTGAAATGTAAGCAAATATACAACAATACAAAAATATCAATGTATTGATTGACAATCACTTTTCCCATTGATAAACATTCATATGCTTTATAACTTAAACTATTTTTTATTCTTCTGAACAAAATCATAAAATATTTCGATTTAGCATTTCTAACTTTGTTGCATAGAAAGTGAACAAGAGTCCGATCAAAATCCCACAATTACAGTATAATGCATAATTCATTAGACTGCAAAAATATATCGAAGTAGTGAATCCAATATTATAAATACATAATGCATATATAATGACCGTACTATAATATATTTCACTTACTCAATATGTACCCTTATTTTATTACCACATCACGAGAATATTTTACTCTACATTGTGAACAAACCAGATATATTTTAAGTCTAAACTTTCTAAACTGTTTGTTGGTAGCGTAGACAATTCATCATCTGTGGATGGATCCACAAATGTTTCTATGGATTACCATCAGATCTTAAGCACTTATAGAAAGTTGCTCTATTAAGATAATGTTACATACTATTATTCTCCACATTGTGATATGTCAACACCATCATTACTGAGTCTGGTATTCCAATGAAGTTTAAACTTGAGTTAACAAAATGTGCAAAAAGCTGGTGTGGAATATATTATATGTTCTAGCCAAACATGGTCTTATTTCTATGTTGTTACATTGACTCATACTGCAACTTAATTTTATAGTACGATAAGATTCCTCTGAGAAAAATAATCCAATTTGAAAACTATATTTTACTTTTAGATTCCTCTCTTGGATGAGTTCTTCATTTTAAGCTAGATACTTCCTTTTCTATATAATTATTACTTTCAATCTAGAACTTCATAAATTAGCTTTGGACCGAACACGAGTTTCTGCTTTGTTTTCTATATCATGTGTAGTTCAATTTCAATGACCATAATAACTTTGGATATTTTTATCGTACGAATTGGCTCCTTTTTATAATATCGTACCTAAATATTCTAAATAGATTAATATTCAAACTAAGGTTGAGGATTCACTGGTCAGTCTAAAGTTCACTTTTTGTAGCATTTGAAGTTTCTGAAACTTCGCGTGTCAACTTTAACATGAAATAAGTTCTTGGTTCATTAATCAATTTTAGATTTTTGAACAGAATCATGTTACCTATCCATACTACAAAGTTTGGAAAACGAAATCTCGTATTTGTCACTATAAGTTTCACATAATCATAAATAATTGAAGTTGTAACGCTATTGATTGTATTTATGGATGAAACTCTATTATCGACCAGAATTTTGATATTTTGTCATCGATGTAAGTTTCCTTACATTTCAAAATTTTGAAGTGAAAAATGTCAATTAAAATAAAATGTTATCGATTGGTACACATAGTATTAATATTGTGTAATAACTTCCCATATATCACTTTCTGAAAATCAAGTCTAATAAATTATGCATTATACTGTATAAGTTGAATAAAGAGCTTATTTCATGTTAAAGTTGACCACAAAAGTTTCAGAAACAATAAAAATGACTGGAAGTTGAATTTTACTCAACATATGAATCATCAACCCTTGTGTGAGGCCTCAACTATATTGAGTATTATAGTTAAGTACACCAAGATAGAGCGAATTCTACCGAAGAAAAAATCCGAAGTTATCTAGGTCTTCGTTTTTGTACTTGACCTTGAGACAGTAATATTTTCAGACTTTTTTTGGAATTTAGGAGTGAAATTTTATAAAAGTTATGTGTTAAGTGTCCCTCGAAATATTATAGTAAAACATTAACACTTCTCACCTTTCTTCTTCGTCTATGAATATAAGTGATTTTTGCCATTATCTTACAGACAACTAGTACTAAAGATTAATCGTCGCGTCTGTAATAATTTAATAGCAGGTGATATCCATATAGCAACCTTAGACAATTACAGCAGAGCTGCAATTTGAGAAATACTTAAAAATATCAAAACTGAATTTTTTCTTTTATTTATAAAATCGGTCGAAGACACTAAAGTGCTCACTGGATTTTTACGGTCTTCCAGACTTATTTCTAGATACTAATTTAAATAGAAAAAATCGTTTATAAAATATATTTTATCGTAATTAAATTTTCTCATGTCTACGAAGTTAAAAATATTATAAAAATCGAATTATTCCCAAGTTGGACTATTTCTTCACAAATTATATTTAATATAATATCTAAGCAAATGATACGATCTGCCCCACCATCACTCCATATTTGCTGAAATGTTTGACAAAGGTTCGAAATTTCGTTGTTACAAAACTAATGCTAACATACGCGATACAATTTAATGTCCTTATTAAATGTTAGTACCATTAATTAATTTGACGATAAATTGAGTTATGTTTAGATTTCTTATAATTTGTAAATTGTGAATTTTAACTTTTGTTCTTATTTTACAAAATGCAAACTGAAACGTAATTAATTTATAACTTATCAAATATCTATTACTATTTATGCACAAAATTATTTTGTTGATATTATTAACAAACTTATCCGAATTGCTAAAATATAAGATAAATTTATCTTATTTATTGAAGAGGCCAAAGACGGAAACCAATATAATTATTAGTGTTTTCATTTGATTAAGGTATTCTGTAACTATTACGCTTAGCGATAGCAGCTTAGTTTAGTATTATATTTTTGGAGTTGCTGTTTATTAGATTGAAAGCCAAAACGAAATTGAGTACTTTGAGAACATTATCTTATTATAACACTCATAAACATCATAATGAATTACTTAAAAGTAAACACCTATGTACGGTGATATAATGTAGTAACATCACTAAATAATCAATGAGTTGAAGTGGAACTGAAAATAAAATTATACATTTCTCTAACGTAAAGACTGAATAATATTTATTTCAATTAAAATCTGCTTAACTCATAACGCGTTCGAATCTCAAAACTCGAAAAGCTAAAATGCTTTAATTTATAAAGAGCCAAGAAGTGACTAGACGTTAATATTATATTTATGGTTATATGGTATCTTAATAGTATAGTGAACGCATATTTGTTTCTTTAAAAATATTCTTCATCTATAAATCCGTATTAAATACTGCAAATATTATCGTTTAATAAACGAGCGAAACTTGAACAATTGATGGCTGATAACAACGAAGTGAGTAATCACTTAACAGTTATAGACATGTAAACGCTCCAGCTTATTCTACTAGATTATCGAAAATCGAGGATAACCAATATTCGAGTTTATTATTACAAATATCTTGTATCAAGGAGATTGGTGAAATTATTGAACTTTTCAGTTGTATTCCAACATTAAGTCTGGATGACCGTAAAATGGCATCGAATTTTAGATATTGAACTAGGACTCCGTTTCGCTTGCTAATTAATCCAAGAAAATTTGAGATAGTTGATAAATTAAGTTTGATTAGATCTTCGTATAGGGCAGAGTAGCAACTAATAAACAGCCAACGAATTACCTTAGATTATTAATTGTTTGTGAGTTAAGTCACTAATTAATAAATGAGCAACTCATAAATAACTATTTTGACGAAACTAAGTCTATTTAAATCTTTAAAATGAATTTCACGATAAATCCCAGATGGGCTAGACCATAAAGCACATAGTTTTTCAGATCTCTTGACATTTAACATTCATATTTTGAGTGGAAACTGTGGAGTGTAAATTATATTTTAAATAAAATTTTACTAAAGTATTTGCGGCCAAGCTAAAACAAACTCACACATTCATTTTCAGCTCTAATTTCGTTCTCGATCCCAAAGCAATTACTGTACCTTGAGATAGAAACCGGAGAAGAACTGAATATCTGGTCCAAATCTTAAATTAAGAAGTACTTATTAAAAGAAGTATACTAGTAGAAAATAAAGCATACTGCTGTAAATTAAGAACTCAACCGAGGAGAGAGTTACAAAATGAAACACAGTTGATTAATTTGGATAATTCCCTCAGTGGAATCTGGTCTAACTACAAAATTCAATTATAATATTACTCTATATAACACTATTTAAACAAGACTTGAGTTGGCTACAAATTGTAATATATTCCACACCAGGTTTTTGAACATTTTGTTGATTCAAGCTAAAGTTTGGTTTGAGCTGCAAAGTCGGTCGTTGCAGCTTTAACTTCTTACAATGTCAAGAATAAAACAGTATAATATTATATTAAAATATGAATTCTCTAGAATGACCAAAGCACAGTTGAGGATGACCTGAAACATCGAATCAATTCTTCTAGTAAAAATAATTTGTTAGCATCACCAGCTAGCATTATTTAAAGTTTTAACTCAAACTATATTCAATACATGTACCAAGTACCTATAAATTATTATTATGATGTGGTATAAAAATGAGAGGTGATATCTGGTTAGTGAAATAAATTATAGTATAACAATAGTATATGCTATATATCTCTATAATTTTAGACTCACACCATCATTATAAAATTCAAGTCTTTTTATTTTGTCCTATGACTGTAGTAATAATGTTAACTGAAATAGTATTGAAATAGTAGTAATGTTAGGATAAATGTCAGTAAAACACTTGTTAATCAATTATAAATCATCCCTTTACGTATAATAAATTTTACATAAACCGCGGAATAAACCGCGGAAATCAGCATTTTGATTTGATTGCCGCGTTATAATTTGGTTTTAGTGCCGCGTGTGTACGCGGTTTTTTCAAAAAGGGACAGCTTATGTGAAACCTTTAACACACCACACCAAAGATGAATGAATCAATTATTGATCTTATACCCACTAATATCCAGTATAAAACAACACAATGAATCATATTAATACATCAAAATCTTATAATAGTCATTATAACTCCTTGGTATTTTATTGTTACACCTAATTTTGAATTTTCTAAAATTTATGTCTTAGAAGGTAACTATATAGGAAGTATCGCTAATACCAGTTACATTTTGCAAGGTTATTCAGGTATTACAAGTATCATATCTGTCTTAGTCACAGTGTCCATTAGTTTAGTTTTGTCATGATTTCAAGTTAACTCTTTAAATCGTGGTATCTACCTCGACTTTTTAGTAAATATGAATAGATATCCAGATTTGATTTTATAAAAGAAATATTTAAGAAAATCTATTTAAGAATCTTACTATATTTAAGTTTTGTATTTGTACTCGTTGACAAAATACTTGTTATAAGAAAACATATTTATATATATATTGCTCGTTCCCAACATTTTAGACTAACAGAAGGCATTGACATTGAGCGAATACTTCGAGCGAATGAGATTAGATAAATAAAAATATTACATCTATTTCCAATCTTGAATCAATTGAGGGGCTTTGGTAGCAGGTACCGTAACCGTGTTCAAAATATTATTTATTTTCCAAAATTAATATTTATCGTTTTGTTGTCAACGATTTGAAGCTGATTTTGAAAACAAATAATTGAAACTGCGGCAAATAATTAAATCACAGAATACCTCAGGTCCAACAATCATAACGTTCACTTCCTAGTAAATTCGAATTCATCTGTCATTTACAAGTCAACAAATAAGTACATTTTTGTAAAAATTAATTTAATATCAAAAACGCCAAGCATACCAATACTGTGGGTAGTTACTACTGTACACACATCAAAGTATTTAGTTCAGTAGAATCACCATACGTTCTCGATTAGTAAAGTTATAGCAATTTTTCCTTATAGTTTAAAAACAAATGAGTGCGAAACCAACCCAGTTCTACCAACATGTTGCTATATTTGAATAATTCGAAAGCCATAACTGCGTCGTTGTGCTATTATTACTTCAAGAGTATAAAAAATTTCGCTAAGTCAGATTTAGTTTGGATTTGTTTGATGAGATATCTTAAATATTCTTATTAAGTTATCTTATTGGCTCATGGAATAATAATAAATCGAAATAAAATTGAAATCTGAGTCTTCCTAAATTGAGTCAAAATCAAAATTCTAACATTGTATCCAAGATGAACTTTGAAGTTGGGAAATCTTTCTCAAATTATAAAATAGTTATGGTACTTGAGAGGTATTAAAACGGTTATGTTTTCGCCTCACAGCTAGTTTGCCAAGCTAGTAACAATGTGTAAGCTAAAATATGACGGTTTCAACAGCAACACATTTATTTATGAATGGTGCTGGGGGATAAACATATACACTTAACTCAACAATATAATAAGAAAATAATCCAAACTATTTCAATTCAAATTTAAGAACATTAAATTTTAGATGTCATTTTGTTAGAATCACGAATTTTCTAAATAATAATATTAACTCTAAATTGTTATTTGAGTTATCTAGTATGTCCCTAATAATAATCCGTCAATTGATTTGAATTATAACTTAACGTGCCGTTTATATAAATACAATTAAAACATCAGTTTTGACCAGTTTCATCAGTATACAACTACCAGTAGGAGATCAATACCTGTTGCGTGCGCTTTATGAGTCTTTTGATTTAGTATAGTTGAGTTGCCGTTTGCAAGTTACTAAATTGTATTTGGTGACAGTTCAGTCTAAAATTAAGGCGAATTTGTACTGTTTGAATTTTGATACAGTGAATTTTATAAAATTTATTAATATCAGATTTATAATAGGACAAAAGAAAAAGTATACTTTTTTACTTTACACTTCAAATCGCACCAAGTTGTTATGTAGAAAGAGAGTGAATTTAGGAATTCTAACTATATTTTTGGATGATATAGACATGATTATAGACCTCTACTATTGTTGATGAAATATAAAATTATTCAACATCTCAAATGATGAATATATGGTAGCTCAGGCTCCAAGTATTTATAAAAAATTATTTATTATAAATCTAATTAAATCTATAATGTGCATATAAAATTGTTAAAAATACACATGTCTTGAGGTTTGTTTTTCAGGCATTTACACACTTTATATTAGGGTTACCGGGCGGGCGTGAAATTACCGACCGGTAGACCTCATACCGGCCGGTAAAATAATTTCTTGCTCTGCCGGTAGAAATCTATCGACCGGTAACTTTTCCACTCCACATCAAAAACATTAGAAGAAAGAAGCTAAATTAGAAGAAAGAAGCTAAATTAACTTCATTTGTATTAGACAAAATATTTTTATTTTCGATCGGATTTATAGCAAATCCTCGAATAATAATAAAAATTGTATAATTTATATTTGTCTAGAGTAGAAAGTAGAGATGAAGAATTCTACTAAATTACTAAATAATAGATATTTATTGAAATAAAATGACTCACTTAACTGTAACCTTATCATCAGTACTAAGGCTCAATTCAATCATTCCATCTTCATCTCATTAATCATGACAATCCACAAATCCAAACTCAGTTACACATAACGTTACCTCAAAACTAATCTCAACATCATACCTCATCTTCTAGGATTGTCACTCTGAATAGCCTCCTCAGACAACCTAAGTTAGTTCGGCACTTGAACTAACATTGTTGACCTCGGAAGTTATCTTTGTAACTATCGTTGGGATGGCTGGTATGAATCTTGGGACTAGCGTATCAGCGGCAACGCGTAGTGCTTCTAAGTTTAGAGCAGGGAACAATGTCATAACTCTTTAATCAGTTTCTTCCTGTTCATGCTCACGATATTTATTGAAATATTTGACGAAAAGACGCATTATTACTCAACTTTAGTGTATTACTAAAATTATTTTATGAAAATATTGTAACAACAAAGTACTAAATTGGAAAATAATGGCTTAACATAGAAAATTAGAAGTTATTACGTTTATAGTAATATTAAAAATTACATCAAGAGGTTATAACATATAGAAAAAGAGTAATCCATCATTCTCACCGCAAGATAAAAATAATAAATCAAAAATACTTTAATAATGTTCACTGCGTTTATAAATTGATGATAAAATTAATTGTAATTGCATTAAAATGCATTAGTTTCCTGATTAGCAATAATCCGTTGATAAGTTCCAGATTACTAAATAATTACAATTGATATAAAGTTATAAAACAAATGACTTTGCATGAGTATTTTATTATGTGTATGAGTGATAATTATCCTAATTATTACTGTTTTAATACTTAATATAGAAAGATATAACATCTGACCTTTTATATGGTGTGGAAACATTTGAATTGCAAAATATTATATATTAAAATTGCAATATATTCAATAATTTTAAACAAATTTGTCATGTGAATAAAAATTGATGTGTATTGTTGTTATTTTTACAAAATAATAATGAAATGTATTTTTCATTAAAATAGATGGTACTCGGCCGGTAAGTTTCTACCGTCCGATAGAAAAAATGTACCGGCCGGTATGAGGTCTACCGGTCGGTAATTTCACGCCTGCCTTTACTTTATATTATATATTCGTGTTCCTGATGATATCAGTAAATTTCTGGGAGAAATCAATATTTTCACTCCTTTGAAGGATTTGGTCTCCGAAGTAACTTTCAAGTAACCAAACAAGATTAAAAACCTAAATAAATTCGCTTGCTCTAGAGCCTTCTGATAACTTAGTTGGAAGGCTTTACCAGATTATAATTATTTGAAGGAGAAAAGAGGCCAAAAACAACGATTTTAAAAGTTCACCTAACTAGGTGGTATGATAGTTCGGTAGTCGCTCTTAAACAGGTTGTTCCGGGATTACCCTGATTGAATAACGATTAAGGAGAGAGAATAAAAATTTGATAACCGCTGACGATACAATAGTGATTTTAAGTTTAATTTTGAGGGAAACTCCCAGCCAAACAATAGAAATAATATTTGTGAACTCACACACTTGAGAAATGATATATGATATATGGTAAAAATACAGGTTGATTGTTATCTAATACGACCATTTTGCAATTTAATATTATTTGAATCAAAAAATATCAAATGAACGTATTTAATACATAATTGAGTAGATATCAGTAAATAGGCATGATAATTAATAGTATTTTATCAAAATTAGAGAATATTGTATTTTATCAAATCTGTTTCTAAGATTATTTGGTTTGCTCATTTTCATTGGAAGTGGAAACATTTACATATAACTTACTATATTATTGATATATACCAGTTAAAAATCAAAAAACTTAAATATTCACTCCAAATAGTAATACGTATGTAATTTAGCTAGTACGCCTGAAAAATCGTACAAATTACGCATAAAATAGGTCAGGCGTAGCGTATGGTAGGTGTACGGCCGCTAAAAAGCGTCGTGTCAAGCGTAAAGCGTAGGGAAAACACACCCTTAGTTGTAACTATATGTATGTGATTATATTTCATTAAAAATATAATATATTTCCATCAATAATATATTTCACATGGGACTGACAAAAAGTTCGAAGTACCGCAGACTGAGCTTTGATATTATACTACGATTCAAACATAAAAATATGCCTAAAAATTCAACATTAAATAAATATTAACATTATCTCTCAAATAAATACAGATATAGCTATCAAATGAATGCAATTAGAAAGCTATAGCTAAAATTAATTAAATCTATTTCCATATTACAGTTATAAATTAAATAATAAAAAGACCAAAAAATGTTAAAGATGTGGGGGAACATAGAAAATGAAATTATTTTACTTTAATATTTCGAAGGGTACGTAATGCGTGACATTAATAAATTTTCACTCCAAGATTCCAAAAAAAGTTTAAAAATATTACTGTTAATTTAGAGATTATAATTTATTGTACAGTTTTCATTGTATTTTCATCTATTTCGTCAGTAAAGAATATAATATCTTCTGCAAGTATCAATGTTTTTAAGTTCTATAGGTGTAAGTATTCGATAGATTTGAGTTCACAATCATAATATTTTTACAGTAATGCAACTCAACTGAAATAATATTATAGTTCTTGAAAAAATCTAAAATCTAAAGTTAGTAATCGTCAGTAAAATCGGAGCGACCGTGTATACTTCAACAGTTTCTATATTTATTATATTAACTACAGTTTACAACTATTAAACTTTTAATAGAATTACTTGTTATATCTGAAAATGATATTTTTACAATTCTGAAGTTATAATATTTTAACATACCATACATCAAATTTAAATATAGAATTTAAATTTAACACCACTCCAAAGAAGATTTAACACCACTCGGAGGTATTTAAATGCTTAACAGAAATATATGAATATTTAAAACAGAACAACAAGTTACTTTTTAGTTTATTTATTATATTTTATATAATAATTTTTGTTCCAATGTTATTAGTTATTTTTTTATTATTTTAACACAATGATCATAAATCATATTTCTTCGCGACCTGCTATAGCTTCAGTTTCTTCTACAAACTTGTCAGTAGAACACTTGGATGAATCTGTTAAGAACAAAGTGGACAAAGTGGTGACGACTGAGAAGACGCCGGCGACCCAGATGGGGTTCTTCTTGCTGTCTACGATCAAGTTCACGATTGTGAGGATGAGGTTCGCGATGGCCTGACCGATGACGATGACGCAGTTGAAGACACCGCTATATAAGCCTTTTGACTGGGCTGGGGCGAGCTTCCCAACGTAAATAAATGGAACGGTGTTCATGGCGCAGTTGATGAAACCGATGAGGGCCATGCAGAGGGAGACGAACCACTGGGAGCCGAGGAAGCTGTCTGGGAAGTAACCGTTCAGGATGAGGAGGACGGAGGCGAGGATGTAGATGCAGCCGCAGATGAAGAAGATGAGCTTCTCACCCAGGATGCCGATGAACTGGCCGAAGACGGGGGCTACGACGGTGGTGACACCGTTGAGGCAGATCTGGGCGATGAAGGTGGTCTCCATGGAGAAGATGGTGCCCGTGAACTGCTGGAGAGGAGTGTAGCCGATCCAGCCGAACAAGAGCGGCATCATGGCGGCGTAGAAGATCTTGTTCATGTTCTTGAACTCTCTGTAGAGCTGCTTGAAGGCGTTTTCGGAGGCGGAAATGGCAGAGGCGTCCTGTTGTTGTTCCTTGGCAATGATGAGGGACGGGATAGCGAGGAGCAGGGTGGTGCCGGCGGCGACGCAGGAGAGGATCGGGTAGATGTCGGCATACTTGATGTCGTTGTTCAATTCGTACATGACGAGCATGATGACGTTGCAGAGAAGGAATGAACCGCCCATCATGAAACCAGAGTAGGTGGCACCCTTATTTTGGGCTTCTGGTGGAACGCAGTCGGCGATGAGGGATCTGAAGGCGGCGAGCTCGACGTTGATGAAAGTGTTGCAGAAAACGACACCGAAAACAGCCCAGACTTGGGCGAAGGTGAAGTAGCTGTCGCTTCCAACTTTGAAGAACAACCCAGCGATTTCGGCTGACATACCCATCCAGATGATGGAGATAGAAGTAGCGATAGCGCCGAAGATGAGGAAGGGTCTTCTGCGACCAATCTTGTTCAATGAACGATCAGACATGTATCCAACGATTGGCTGCACAAGGAAACCACAAACTGGACCAATGACATTGATGGCGGCAGTGATGGCTGAAGATATCTTCAACTCCTTTAAAAACGGAGTATTGAGCACGCAGAAGCATGCAAAGCAAAATTGTAAACCTGCCATAGCGAGGTTAATCGTAAGAACGCGACCAACTGACCAGTCTGACATTTTGATTGATGAAGTGGATGTTAAATAGAATTCTTTATAATATTATATGATATACACATAATTATCCAACAATAAGTATTTATTACAAATTTTCATAAATTCATGTAAATTATATTCATTAGTTGTTATACTTTGTATTATAAAGCCTAAACTATGCATGTATCACGTTTTGTATAATTTCAATCAATCAGAAAGATGATTCATGTATATATTCTTTGCAAAATGAAAACTTTTAAGTAATAAGGAAATAACGCTCCATTAAGTTATTCATGTACTAACTGTCATCATAACTTTTGTGTGAATTAATTAATTAATTAATTAATTAATTAATTAATTAATGACAAATGATGAATTGTATCATTGTGCTTTAAAGAATAAACATATAACTACTAATCTATTAAAACTCTAACATTATCTAATGGTTGATATTGAACACCAACAATATACTAAATATTAGTTTGACTCTATCTAAATTCATTTGTTAAGAACATATACTGAACGGGTTTGATTAGGGTTTCAATTATCTATCAATCAAAATGGAAATGTACGACTTTGATGACTTTGACATATTGGATAATTCTACGTCTTCGTTTTTAACAATTCTACTTTATGTGGGTAGATATTGGAAATGAATATCTTACAAATAGCTAGGTACATTGTTGTTATCTTAAAAGCAAAAGAGAAATATTGAAAATGTATTATTAAATGATAATATTACAATTAAATACTACAAAATCCACTTCTTCAATCAATCAAAATGTCAGACTGGTCAGTTGGTCGCGTTCTTACGATTAACCTCGCTATGGCAGGTTTACAATTTTGCTTTGCATGCTTCTGCGTGCTCAATACTCCGTTTTTAAAGGAGTTGAAGATATCTTCAGCCATCACTGCCGCCATCAATGTCATTGGTCCAGTTTGTGGTTTCCTTGTGCAGCCAATCGTTGGATACATGTCTGATCGTTCATTGAACAAGATTGGTCGCAGAAGACCCTTCCTCATCTTCGGCGCTATCGCTACTTCTATCTCCATCATCTGGATGGGTATGTCAGCCGAAATCGCTGGGTTGTTCTTCAAAGTTGGAAGCGACAGCTACTTCACCTTCGCCCAAGTCTGGGCTGTTTTCGGTGTCGTTTTCTGCAACACTTTCATCAACGTCGAGCTCGCCGCCTTCAGATCCCTCATCGCCGACTGCGTTCCACCAGAAGCCCAAAATAAGGGTGCCACCTACTCTGGTTTCATGATGGGCGGTTCATTCCTTCTCTGCAACGTCATCATGCTCGTCATGTACGAATTGAACAACGACATCAAGTATGCCGACATCTACCCGATCCTCTCCTGCGTCGCCGCCGGCACCACCCTGCTCCTCGCTATCCCGTCCCTCATCATTGCCAAGGAACAACAACAGGACGCCTCTGCCATTTCCGCCTCCGAAAACGCCTTCAAGCAGCTCTACAGAGAGTTCAAGAACATGAACAAGATCTTCTACGCCGCCATGATGCCGCTCTTGTTCGGCTGGATCGGCTACACTCCTCTCCAGCAGTTTACGGGCACCATCTTCTCCATGGAGACCACCTTCATCGCCCAGATCTGCCTCAACGGTGTCACCACCGTCGTAGCCCCCGTCTTCGGCCAGTTCATCGGCATCCTGGGTGAGAAGCTCATCTTCTTCATCTGCGGCTGCATCTACATCCTCGCCTCCGTCCTCCTCATCCTGAACGGTTACTTCCCAGACAGCTTCCTCGGCTCCCAGTGGTTCGTCTCCCTCTGCATGGCCCTCATCGGTTTCATCAACTGCGCCATGAACACCGTTCCATTTATTTACGTTGGGAAGCTCGCCCCAGCCCAGTCAAAAGGCTTATATAGCGGTGTCTTCAACTGCGTCATCGTCATCGGTCAGGCCATCGCGAACCTCATCCTCACAATCGTGAACTTGATCGTAGACAGCAAGAAGAACCCCATCTGGGTCGCCGGCGTCTTCTCAGTCGTCACCACTTTGTCCACTTTGTTCTTAACAGATTCATCCAAGTGCCACTAATACGAAGTAGTTCACGACGAAAACGAGAGGTTAATTTGAACCACGTGATTCCGAATTTATATTTACATTAGTAAGTTCATGCATTAATTAATTGGATTATAATATTAATTACGCGCCTTATTATATTAACTATAATGTAATATTATAGAGATTTGTTTATTATTATTTCATATTATCACAACAGTAAACTTCCGAAACTTTTTTTGGAATTTGGGAGTGAAATTTTAATATTGTTATGAGTTAAGTGTACTTCAAAATAATAAAGTAAAATATTAATAAATTTTACCTTCCTTCTTATCTTCCATATTTATTGAATTTTAGGTCTTTTAGTACTTCCCACAATAGCAACTACTTATCTAAAATGATGATCTATAGTTTTACATAGCTATATCCTATAGTTTAATTGAATTTGCTTTAACTACTCTTAACATTGAGATAAGTCAAAATTTTTATCATTTTAAAAATTTTATTGTTTACAAAAATTCAAAATATGCTTCAAAGTTACTAAAATAGTCGTGCTCATTTTCCGGAGGTTCAAACTTATTTTCAGCCTCTGAATAAAAAAGAAAAAGAGCACATGTAATAATACTTTGATCAGTTATTCTTTCATTGGGATTTAGTTTTTGTAAATATGAAATTTTTTAGTTTAACACTCATTAAGTGATATCTTCTAGAAATCATATTTAAATATTGTGTATACCAGAAATATAAGCTAAGTTATCTTTATGCTTCTAATTACTGATTAGTACAACAATACATTACAATTTGAAACACCAAAAATAAAGTCAATAGTAACTCGAAGTCTACAAAAACTATTATCAAAGTTATTATAATAATCTACTTAACTCACTGTGAAAATATTTATGATATCATCTATCAACAATATATTTCCTAAAATTAATTTATAAAAGCAGTCAAATGGTTTCAAGCTGTCAATATGTATATTATGTTAACTAATATTAAAGAATTACTATAGCATCATTAATTGTAGATTTAACAGCTGTAAGCTTATTAATTACATTTCAGTATAATTAAATTCGAGATAATACTAGCCTGACAGCATTGTTTTATTTACTGCACCAGAAAATGTTATTATTCGTATTCAACAATCTCCGGATAATGTAACTTGTAGAACTCTTTTAATGCGACTCTATATTCACCTTTAATGAACGTAGTAAATATCATAACATTATTTTTGCAATAAACGATATATATTGTATAATTGAGTAATACATCTGTGTTGTATTTAATATTGCGTTGTTCAGCTCTTCGATACATTAATATTTTGATATTTTACTACTACGAAAACCATTCGAGATGAAGTGAACTCATAAATATTCTATCATTAATTTTTCTAATTACCGTACTTATAACAAAAATAACGCTTATAATTTTGATTAAGTTCTGTAATAGCCGAACTAAAATGTAACGAAAATGTTAAATGTGCTATAAAGTATTATTGAAGCAGAATAATAAGGCATTGACAAAAAATTTCATGATTTAATTACAAAAGCATGTCAATAATGCGAAAAGTTTATATATTAATCGTTGGGAGTTGTTATTTTATAGTAGGGATTGAGTATTAGAATATCGTTATTAATCAACGAACATGGAAAACTAACATGTGTAAAAGAGGAGATAAGTCTTCTTATTAAATTATTTTATTCGAAAAGCTCAAACTAGCACTGTGAAGAAATCGAAAAATCGTTAACTTGAAAATTTGTGTGATTTTGAAAAAGTTTTTGTTCCATCAAACTTTAATGTTATTGTAATCACCATTTTAGTATATATCCAACAAAAAACTCGAACCTCCGGAAATACCACTCGAGGTTTAGGTACCGAACAATAGCTGCTTTTCTTTGAGTATTATGCAACTAAAAGTAGTAACATATAGAAACTCAGTATTTCGTACTCAGTATTTCGTTATTAGATAGCTAGATGAAATTGCAGACAGACCATCGATAAGTTTCCTGTAAATATTAAATATTCATCAATTAAAACTTGAAAATAGCAAAGGACGATTTATATTCTATTTTTTCATCAAAACTATTTTATCCAGTGTTGAACCACATTATTTAACGACGATTCCCATGTTAGTCAGTCCAGCTAGATTTTGGTTCCTTAATTAAAGTAAGTATTTAAAGGCAAATTTGAAGTGTAAATTTTGGAGTGTGAGGCATAATTTAAATAAAATTTTACTAAAGTATTCGTGATCATGGTAAAACAAATCCATTCAATTAATTACAACCCGCCAGCTAATCTCCTTCCAAACTCGATTACTGTTTATCACATGTAGTCAATGAAAAAGCATATTACAATATGCAAACAATTAATATATTAAATATTTATAAACATTTAATTTTTTAACCATTTATAACCAGTTTAAAGAGTAAATACAAACAATACTTTCACTCTGCACATCTAAACCAAAAGTCTGAGTGAATTTCGGCTTCTTCGGCAATATCAGTAACGAAAACAGCGTTTTATACGCAATCTTTTCCGAAAACAGCTCTAACTGATTATGGTTTCAATAATTTAGCTATTTCTGGATCGAATGGGCCAACGATGTTTCTGGCATTCTGGATAACATCATTGCTTCCAGTCAATTCAATAGCGATGCAAACACCATCATCAAAGGCGTCACAATAGCTTCTCCAATTGGGGATAACACCTTAATAAGCCTTGAATAATTCATCTATATCAGCCGCAACTGGATCAGCAGAATGAATACCGCTAACCACCAATCCACTAACTTAATTTATTTAAGTGAATAAGTGACTTAATATGTCACCATATTAAGCTTTGAAAGTTGGTTCTATAACTATAACTGCGGTTCTAGAGTGCTCTGGAGCACATAGTGGCCGTAATTAGAAAGCTATTTATATTTCTCTTTCAGCTTCTTATGGAGTTGCTGAACCATGGAAAGCGTTTTCAGTTACAGAAATACCATATTTTGAACGTAAATGTTAAGGTAATGCTTATCTGGGATCGGTGGGCCCGATTATATTTCTCCATTTTTGAACAGCCTAGTCTCCAACTAATTCAATAATTAAAGCTGGACCAGAAGTAATCATTTACTATAATGATGGGTAAAATGGTTTTGATACATGTTCAGCGTAAAACTGAGCAGCATCTTGTGGAGTTAACTGAGATAATTGTAGGCGAGATACAGCAAGTTAGTTTTTGTGAAGTTCTCTTAATAAATCCTTGAAAATATTAGGATTTGCACCATAAGCGTGTGGTTTAACTATGGCACACGTACGTTCTTAAGCTGAAGATAATGCTTTTTTAGTGTATTCATTAGCGAATTCAACAATGTTATGTTGACGACCATGTATAACAACAGAGTTACCCAAGTAAAACTTAGTCATATCTAGTTCAGGATATGGGCAACGCTTTAAGAAAGCTTGCTTACGTCCTACATCCATGATTTCTATTTCTTTTGTATCGACAAATATATTCACGATATATTTTCTGTCTTAGTCTGCAACTTTATCAAACCATGTTGTGCAAAATGAGAACTTTTGTGATTCAGCAAAAGTAACGCGTTAACGAGAACTCGCACTAGGAAGATAATCTGTCATTTTGAAATTGCGGTAACGGAGTGGTATAAATCTCTCATTTTATTGAATGTATTAAACCTAAAAAATCCCACTTCACCACCAATTTAACTATGTCAGAACTTCAGGATATTAAATTATTACTCAACGAGCAACTAGAACTGATCAAAACATTATATTTAAAGGTCATTCAACTTGAAGAAAAGAGCAGCCAAAAAATACCTTAATAAATGAATCAATTGTACAAGAACCAACTTGAAATAGAACAGATGATAAGTAAACAAGGTTAAGAGTGAGATTCATACTGAAAAACTAACAAAAATTGCATAAATGTGGCTAAACAGTATACATTTATTAAGTTATATTGTGGATATGGTACATAAACTGTTTATTATTTTTGGCAACTCTAATACATATCTTGTGTTATATTATATTAATTAATAATTAAGAATCTGTAATATCATCATTATTAAATACATTATTATTGTTTAAACAGTTTTTGAGCCTAATACATATTGTCGTTTGTCGTATATATATCGTTTATTTAATATATTATACATTTACATCAATCATGATCATATTAAGTGAATATATTGAATTTTACTTCAAAATAATGAGTAACTCATTATTATTCTTAACTCATTACTTAAAATTTAATTAAAACAAACTAAATACTTTCAGAATATTTCGGCCTCGAGGTCCCACATTTAAGCTTCTTCTTTTTCTTCGTCTCCGAACTAAATTTAAACAATTTTCCCCTTCAATGCTCTGTTTTTAAGGTCATTGAACGAATCCAGTTTCTTTTTGTATTGTCTGATTTGGTTTATTCTGAGCAGTTCACATTATGTATTCAGTTACGTTAAAATTTGTTTTAATTATTAACACTTTTTTTGTTTTCTAAAAGTTAAATTTACAAAAATGGACTTTTAATGTAAATATTTTCTACGGTTCAAATTAAAAACCAAATTGAGCAAATAGTGCGTTTTAGAGCCCTCAGAAGAGAAACGGAGGTCGTCCAAAAGGTTAATGAAACGGCCACACAGAAGAAGATTCTAGTCCATGAAAAAATCAGATTGACATTGAACAGAAGCTTTTGGTAACTGCTATTTTATCTTACTAATCAAATCCGAATTATTACATGGTAAAAGACTTTGCTGAGTGTTGTCCAGCTCAACAAGGTCCATTGTCGTGTGACGCGTGCAACTCTGCGCGAGAGCGTTGTCCTGGTACTGAAAGGACTTGGAAGAAGCCAAATCGGGCTCGTTCTAACGCGAACTGATCAAAATAGTCGTATTCGTGTCCTGCAACTTACTCGAACCACAACCCATTTGAGAAGTGTATTTTAATATTCGCCAACCAACACTATGAAAATAAAACCTACGCAAAAATAGAATAAAATTCACACTACTATTTTGTAAGTGTTAAAAATGAGGAAACTCGCGATTAGAGCAAATGCCGAATATTTATGATAATAACTCTAAATATAGAAAAAATACTTGCATGTTGCAAAATACGTCGTCAACATAAGTCAAATTACTTGCTTAGGTAGCTTGTAATTTCAATTATTAATTGTATTCATGGTATAAATATAGATATATATTTATACATATATATAGGTATACCTTTATTTTGTATACATATGTTATTTCATAGTTCTTACTTATATTTCAGCCTATTTTTATGATGGGAGTGGGAAAAATTAAATTATATCTGCATTTTTAGTAATATGCACATCCCCAAAAGAACGCAGATCTTCACATACATGCACATGTTTTTGAGATCTATGATCAGTAAAAACATGCACGTCATTATAAAAATGCGCATGTTTTTGACGATATGCCGATGGTCTATTATAACTAAAATTAAAATTTGTTAATTTAACAAGGTTATGCAAGTGTTATTATAGGACAAATCAAGTTCACTAATTTTCTCAAAGAAGAAATATTGATAATATTGCATGATGAAATATTTAAATTTGAAAGACCTACCAAATATTACAAAGGAGTTATATCCAGATTTTAATTATTTGATAAGATAAGATGTTATAAGTTAATGAGTCCACTTAAAAATGAAATATTTGTTAATTTGTTAAACTACAAATTTAATTTTTGAAGTTGAACCATTTATTATAGAGGTTGAAAATCGACTTATGAGTTTTCAGACAGTTTAGTTCCTTTAAATGTTAAAGTTGTAATAATATTTCTATATTTTAAACAAGTGTAATTTAAGTTAAATTTAAAGTTGTAAGATTAACCAAATAGTTTAAAATGTTAATATCAGCTATTTTATTTTATGAAATATCTAGCATCAACATCATTAATTTTTGTTTCTTAAATGTTCAACTTTTTAAGATTAACTAATAACTGTAGTGATGATAGATCAATATTTTAATTACAAGATACATCTAGTTCAACTAAATTAGTTAGCAGTTCCAATTCTTTGACACTTTAAATCGCGCAATATGAGAACTTTAGTAATATATTGATAACTTTAGTAAAGTAATATATAACTTTAGTATTCTCAACTATTTATCTTTAAATGACTAATATCAATGCCTTAATTACCATATAAATCAATCTCTTCTAAGTTTACTAAGTCGAAAAGTGGCAATAAATTATATATTTAATTCCTACTTAAGTTAAGTATTCTAAGATCATTATCTGTTACATTGAGAATATCTAAATTTTCGAGCTAAAACACATCAATATTCTGAAGATCAGAATCTATAATAATCAATTCTTTTATGGTGCTGCTTGCTAATATTGGAAGAATTTTCCTACATTCATTAAGTTCTAACTTGTGTATTTATATATATTATAAGAATTCTAGATTTTTAAGCTTTTTACAGTTTATAATTTTTAGCTCTCCGTTGTTGGTCTTATCTTATCTAAACCTTCATCTAAAAATAAACTAAACCAAAAAATACTTCATTTCATTCGTAGTCCATCGTGTCGTGTCTTTTTCCGACCACTTTTTCTTCTTTGATTTCGTTCATCGAATCTAGTTCGTCTTTTTCGAGTTTGATTTGGTTTACGAAATCGTTGAATGATATTTTCTGCCCGTTCTCGGAATTCACGTTTTGATAGTAAACCATTTGCCCGTTCCACTTCAAGTTGTTTTTGTACACAAAATTGCTGAATAGATAAAACAGGTTCCTTATTCCGAAGTAGTGCCCGAAAACGATCAATTCGGTTTTATACGTTTAAATGATTGGAGTGGAAGAACTAATTACTTAACCAGAGATAACCATCCCAAAGATAAAAACGGATAACTCGTACAACAAACGCAAAAGGAGCAAATAATTCTACTTAATCGAATTAGACAACCGAATCATAAACAGAATCCTAAACGAAAAATCAAAAGACTGACAGAGCGAAACGACCGTAAAGACAATTAACATTATATAAGACAATGCGGTCGACAAATAACACACAAAGGGCAACAGAGATAAAGTACTACTCAGAACTCGATACAACATCTAGTAAAACAAGAGCTCGCACTCAAACACCTACCTGGAGAGCGCACGAAGCGAAAACTCACCCCGAATCGAATTCAAGAGAGAAATCTTCTGCACAAACTGGTTTTGAACAACACGACTTTACTTGCTTGAATGCGTCGAAATCACCGGAGGCACGATGTTCCGAGGCACAAAATTCACACGGTCGCCCTACGGAGCCAAAGAAGGCAACGGAGCCTAATACTAAATCGAAGTCGGCTGCATTCTATATTTCTGGTTATGGAGTGGAATTGGACTGCATTTACATAAAAGAAATAAAATAAAATATGATTCTCCATTTTTCAAAAATGAAGTCCATTTAGCTATTTATAGAAGCAGAATCACTTAGATTGGAAAAAGATGAAAACCATTTTAATTAACTGGAAATTCACTAACCACAAGAATTATTAATATATATATTATTTTTACTTGGCTATGGTAAAATAACTAGTATATATTTATATATTGCGTTTAGATGTATTGTTGGATTGTTGCTGTTGAGTGAGTCATGTTATTATTTATTTAGCTTTTATGATGAATAAATCTTTTATGTGAGCCTTAGTTATTACAGTAATATTTTTTGGTCTTTTTTGGATTCGGGAGGTGGCATTTAAGTAAAGTTGTGTATTTACACCAGATCGATATAATGAAGTACTAGATTTTTTAGTTTCACACTATTTCTAAATATTGTTTTTTAGGCCTTTGTTGCTGTTCAACTACAACTGAAGTATATCTGTAGCGTCTGTATTTAATTGGTTATTAATGTTTGACAATGCCACGTTATGTTAAGATTTACTACTATAGGCTTCAAGATATTTAGTAATTTTAGTGTTTTTGAATATTAACGAAAACTATTTTCTCAAGTATCATCATCCCCTATCAGGTGGATATAATTTTGTTTTGTTCTTAGTAATAATATTAATAATAATGAGTTGATAATATTATTATATTATTTAATAAGATAAGAGTAGTAAGTGTATGTAACTGAAGTGGATATAATAAATATTTTTAAATTATGTTTTGGGTTACACAATCTACAGAAATCATTTAAATCAAAACTAATCTCATTCAAAGTTCTTGTTTATATAACTATACCTAAACGTTATATAAATTTGTACGAAACTAATTACAAAATTATGTCGTAACTAAGTTGCAGTATTGTTTATATAGTTCTTATACAAGTAATTATTTAAATATAAATCAGAGCTATATTACTCAAATTTGAGCCGAATATCCCAAAATATCATCTTTAAGTATAAATATTTCCGATGAGCGAAACTGAACTAGATGAGTTGCTATTTGTAGGTGATAGGCTATTTACAAATAATTCCTCGATTAAAAATGAGATAACGTAGTCCTGCCTTAAAAACATATTTTATGAATTCAAATATTTTAAAGAATCTGGAACTAATACGTGACTATAGCATATTGGGAATTATGGGTATTTTAATGGGCTTCCTTGTTACAAAAAAGTTGGATCAGCGGAAATTTCTCTTAAATTATAAGCGATGAGATGCAACTAAATATTTCTTAAACTATTTTGATGAAAAATGGAATAATTAGAGAATGTAACCATTTTCTGCGGTTTTCTTAATATAAATGAAAGTCTTCTAGATACAGCTGTTTTATTTCCTCCCATTTATTTTATTAAAAGAGTTAAGCGAATTATTAAGAAATGATAAAAAGAGGAAATATATATAGCGCGAAACCTGCTATATTACAAGCATTTTGTTTATACTTATGGAATTTTTTAAAAGGATTTTTTGCTTACGATTGTGACTGTTTAGTTTCCCTCCAGTTTTTGAGCCAGTTTTGAGGTGGGAAATTAAGCGTAGTTTAAAATATTTGAAAAATATTTTCCTTTATTATAGCGATATATAAAACAAGTAAAATAACCACACTCTCTCGACTTCAATTTCGCATTTTTTATAAAAACTATTACTGTTAGTTATTTAACCAAGAATTTTTCAATTACAGTACAAATATATCAAGAATGTATATAAAATACTCAAAGTGATTACAATAATAATATATTAATATAAAAGCAGATGATGATAACGATCTTTATGGTTACACGTCAAGTAAGTCATTTAAAAGAAAGTCAGAATAAACTTACAATTTGAATATAGCTAGGATGAACGTAGAACAGCTAGAATGAAAATGTTCTTCATTTTCTAAAATTCAGAGCCTGGCTGAGTTGAGTGAGGGTAAGTCCTACTACGTTGGTATAATACGACAACTTTGACCGGATCTACTGAGGGAATGTGTTTCTGAAATTATGCTTTTCTGTTTAAAGGGTTAACGATGATCAATAAGAAAACAACCGCATTCCTCTTTAACTGTAATATTGACAGTTGAACATCATACACTTTATATAGTACTGTATTAGTACTTACCATATGGATGGAGTACTAATCATGGTTATTTTACTGTTATTTTTATGTAACAATGTGTTATGTATATATTGTTATGTATAGATTTAGATTAAAAATTGTAATTGTTTAAACAAATTTAAACAAATATTTTGTTTTATAATTTGTTTAATTTGTATACTTCAGATATCACATTTAACGATAAAATGTTACATTTCACTCCATTCAAAATAATGAAATATTTCGACAATACATAAGATTCTGAGTCAGTAGCATCAGGTGCATCGAGCATTATAACAAATAATTTTTAGCCGATATTAATTGAACCTGTAGAAGCTGTAGTTACGTAAACTTCTATATTGCCTCTTATAAGTCAATTTTCTCAAGGTTTATTTTAAATATTATAATTGCTGCTTGCGTACTATTACATTAACTACCAAGCCGCTATTGTTATAGCTCTAACAATGGTTGTGACCAAGTTAATGTAGTATGCCATGATTTCTCCGATTTATGGAATGATGAAGAGGATACAGGAAAGGATGTTGGCCGAGTAGTCGAATGCCCCAAACATTTTGTATTAGAACACCTATGTGATAACTGGTATGTTGTGCGTTACTATATTTGTGTTCATGATTATATTTGGGCAAAAGATAGCGAATATTTACACCGCCTGGGCTGGCGACGTAACTTATTTCCCACTCATTGTGCGTGGGTTGCCGTACATCAACGCTATTTAGTATGCGGTGTACATAATGATATGCGAGAACAAGGGGAACTATCTGAGTTTGATTGAGATTTCACAGGTCATTTTGCACCTAACGTCCTTGTATTTGACCATTTTTGTCTTGAATTCAATGCGTATTGAAGTAACGTTGAGGTCGTTCGCCATTATCGACATCGCGGTTAATGCCGTCTTCGCGATTGTGTTCGGCTGGCCCATTCTGAAGTCCACAAAGAGTAAGAAGCCGATTACGCGCTTCAGCCTCAGCCTGAACACATTCAGAGACATGCTCTTGCCAGTTCTGTTTCTTGCTTTGAAGCAGTGCGTTGTCTATATCCTAGGAAACCTTCCCGAGTACGTGATTCCAGTTCTCGCCCTGATTCTCAACTTCACCTAAACGGAAACTGAGCAAAAGAACGGGATGTTCCTCGCGTTCGCCTTCTTTGTGACGTATCAGCAAATTTCCTCGGCCGTGTCCAGAACGATTCACGCGGTCCTCCTCCAGGTTTTCATGCCGAACGTGCAGATGAAGCGGTACGAGCGCATGACCCAGTTCATGACGAGCGGGTTCGGGATCATATTCGGGGTCAGTGCTGTTGTTAACATAGTTTTATTTGTAGTATGCAATTAAATAGTCACTGTCGTGTTCTACGATTTAAAGTACAACAGAGCGGATCAGCAATTCATCGACGGGGAGTATTCGATTGACAGCTTCTACTCGATAAAGTACCTGGCGATAGAGGGCATCATGAGGCCGATTCAGAGCTTCGTGGTGTACAGCTCCGAAATCACGCACAACGTCGGCTGCTACGCGTTCGTGGTGATCGTGAGGTACACGGCCACGATCGGCATGTTCCTCATTGCATACTTCACCAACGTCACGAAAAGCATAGACTACATGGTCCTCGCAGAGCTGTCCGTTGACATATGCTGCATACTGCCCCTTATATCGCAGATACAGCACATCAACAACATCAAAATAAAAATTAACACTCAAGAAGGCTTCGGAATGATACTCAACAACTCAATATCGCATAGCAAGCACTCCAGAAAGAACGATGAAGATCTGGTGTTCGACATGGAACAAATTAAACCGATGCCACTGCCGTCCATAAACATGAACAGATAACAGGGGCTTCTAGGGTAGTCTACAACCAGCATCGAGCCGTCTAGCTAGCTTATCGAAGACAAGTAAATCAGGGACAGCAACAACAAGTTTACGAATTCTGACAGCGACTTGTTGAAATTTGCAAAATGACCATATGTATGAAGTGAAAGATTAAATATTATCTATTTGATTATATTGTAGTATTTCACTTCAATGAGTTTGGAAGAGAATATCGCGTAACAGCTAATGATCACCGAGTATCAAGGTAAAATATAAAACAGAGAGCTCTTTATATCTGGTCCACAGATAATAGAGAGTTTCACATTCGTTTCCTTTTTAGATATACAGAAACTATCGGTTAAGTATTCTTTTAACATTCAGCACGTGTCCTAGATTTCTAATGATAATGTTACCGAGCTATTAATTTCTGGCTGCAAAACAGATTCCGTAGCTGAGTTTGAATTTGAGCGGCTTTAGATTCTACATTTAATCGACGACGAACTTGCTGAAGACTCTTTAGTCAATATATCAAAATTTACAATATTGATAGAACTAGACCTTTCGTACAACAAGAAAACGGGTATTTCGCATTTACAGACGTTAGTACATCTAAAAAAACTGTGTTTGTGTGGAATGGGATTGAAGGACATTTCGGCTTTAGCACATATGGCGGGGCTCGAGGAGCTTAATTTAAAATTCAACAAAGGTGTTTGCATTGCGCCTTTGCAACAGCTAGTTCAACTTATAAATCTAAATTTGTATGAAGCCTAGCTTACTGACATTGAGGTATTAGGGCAACTTAGGAATATTCAATACTTGGATTTGTCCTACAACCCAGATATCGACTTGTCTCCGCTTTTAGGGTTGAAACTGTTATCTTCATTGACTTTATTCGGGAACAACGTAAAGGATCTGGCTATTATCAGTTAGCTAACTGCTTTGCAGGAGCTAAACATGTCTTTCAACCGCGGAGTAAATATTCACAGCATTAGTCGCCTATCCAGGCTGGTGAAGCTAACTTGCTACGGGAACGGAATTTACGATCTGTCTGAGCTGAGTTCGTTGAAATACTTGGCTGGGCTAGACCTATCTTATAACAGTGTGTTCGACATATCTCCTTTATAGTACCTGTAAAATTTAAACACAGTTAATTTATAGTAAAACTTTATTACCGATTTCAGACCTCTTTAAAAACGGAACACGTTCAAAATTACATTCGGGAAGCAGTAAAGAGCTTCCGTTTCCGAGATTCTGTTTTGGAAGAAACTGAACGCGATTAAAATAAACTCAAAACGGATTAAAAACTGTTTCGAGTTTATTTTCGAATCTAAATTCAAAACGAAAGTAAATTGCGTTTTGCAGAAATAGTATTGTGAGCACAAACAGTTTTCATAAATTCTAGTTCAGCTATTTACACAGGCAGACAATTAGAACCAATAATGAGATCTATTTGTAATATATATTCCAAATAAATTTAACTTAAATTTATGTATGGCGTTTACGGATAGTATTATATTATATTTATATATGTCTTAAAAGATTCGGCAGTTAGTTTATATTATCATATTTACTACCTAAAAAACTCGATAATTCAGTTTTTCAATTTTAGGACCATTTGAATTTAAGTTATACTTAAGCTTAACTTATTTTTTATCATAATCTTGCTTTTACTTAGCAGAATATAAGAAGGGTAACTTGTTTATTTCTCACTCGCTCATGTTCCAAGTCTTCAATTGTCGACGGTTACCCCGAGCCCGTCCGATCCAGCGTTGCCTTGGGCTTCGCCTTTTTGCCTTGCTCCCACACCATCGAGGCCTTGCGGCGCCCTTCTTCCGGTAGCTTGACTGTCTCTCTAACCTTACGATTATGGTAAAAGTACATTTTAAGATCTTAAAGAAATTATATCTTAATATATATTTAAACTCTTCACTAACATTCGTCTTAGCCAACTAACAGTGTAAGCAATTGCACTACTTTATCCGTGAATGATAGAAACTCATATTGTTATTTATATATTTATTTATATAATAATTATATAACAAGTGTAGCAGTTGTGACTTACTTGCTAGATAAGTAATTCTTACGCTTCGTGTTAATGTCCCGAATACACTAGGTGGTTGTATCAACCATCTTCATTTTTTGTGCAAGTTACATTTATTACTTAGTAGGCGGTTATTTGATGAACTATGATTTATCCTATAATTTGAAGAATGTGAAGTAATCTGAAGATTCAACAATTAAATTACCATGAACATATACAATGGCATCTAAACCTCTAATAGGGTAGAAATAATATATTTAATTCCCGGATACACTTAAATATTCTAAGTTAACCAAAGGTTTTAATGCTGATATATCACATAGATCACATTCATTTAACATTAATTTAGTAAGTTATGTTAAATATTATAATGGTGTAATGTTAACTCCTTTATTTAGAGATAAATATAAACGAATCAAATATTTGAACTATTTGAGAATGGAAATATCTTTGATACAATTATAGCTTATATCTAAAGTTGTTAATTTTTCAAGATTTTATAAGTGGTGAATATTAATCATTTATTTCATTTTAAGAGATGTCAAGTTCTTCCAAGTTCACCAATGTTCTCATGATGAAATATCACAAATATTGCAGGACTAAATATCTAAAGTAGTGAGATTTACTAAGCATGATAGAGGAGAAATATCAAGATGTTCAAAATTAAATAAGTTTAAATATTTTATATTATTAAGTCCACTTAAAAAGAAGGAATTATTTTATAATTTATTACCACACAAGAATAATCTTTGAAGTTTATCTAATTTTTAAAGTGGTTGAAAGTCGATTTCTGGATTTCTGGATAGATATATTTCCTTTAAATGCTCGAGTTGAAGTAATATGTCAATATTTTATACCTAAGTTTAATATAAATTTAATTTTGAAAGATTAACCAAATATTATAAAACGTTTATATCAGCTATTTCATTATATGAAATATCTAGTTCTTCTAAGTTATATAAAGATTTTAATACATCAATGTTATTGTTTGTTCTTGAAATATTCAACTTTTTAAGATTAACTAAGTACTGTAGAGCTTAAATATTAATATTTTTGTTTCCAGATATATCTAATTCAGTCAATTCAGTAAGCAGCTCCAATATTTTTACACTTTAAAGATTACATTTAGATAATTTGAGCACTCTCAACTATTTCAACTATTATATAGGATCAATATCACTATTATATAGGATCGATATCAATATCTGCATTCTACGATAAATCTAGTTCCACCAAGTTTATTAAGTTAGAAAGCGAGGGTATATCCTTTATTTTATTATTTCTTAATTATAATGAACAAAGTTATTACAACTTAAGATTAGAAATATCTACAAGATTCGTACTTGAGATATCAAGTTGCTTTAAGTTTTTATACTTTTCAATATCTTAAATTTTTAATGCACTATTGTAAGATGCATCGAGAATTTCTAGATTTTCAAGTTAAATAGCGTTAATTTCTTTAAGACAGCAATTTGCAACTTTTATCTCTTTTATAGTGCTGCTTTTTAAATTAGGTATTATATGCATGCATCCAATAAGTTCAAGCTTGTGTATTTTGAAGTTCTATAAAAATTCTATATTCTTTAGTAATATACTGTGCTATATTTTTAGCTCTCCGTTGTAGATCTTATCTTTAAACTTTTAAATCATGGCTGCATTGTATTATGTAAGTTCGGCTTATTTATTTGACATTTTTTATTCCATTCAATTGTATGGAGTGGTTTTGTATAAGCACAACATATATGATAACGAAACCAAAAATTAATGAAAATATGGTGAATGATTCCTAAATTAATTGTTAGCGTCTTTTTTATAATATTGACACGCACTTTGACATGATTTTGAACATTCTAATATGATATTTATGAATATTACATTGGAGCAAAAAATGATATACAGCTCATCACTCCACTAAAAATGAATAATCATAATAGTGACCAGAACAGTAATGCAATATGAACATAAATATTTAGAAAGTATTCAACTAAATCGTTAATTCGTTGATAGCAGTAAGATAAATGAAAAATAATGCAACAACTGAGTACTAAACTACAATAATACTCTTATACAGCTAAATTTTGTGATTTTTAGTGGAGTGGTGAGCTGTATATCATTTTTTGCCTCATCACCAAATGCATAAATATCAAATTAGAATGTTCAAAATCATATCAAAGTAAAAAACGCTAACAATTAAATATAGTAACAACATCAAATACAGAAAGAAAACAACGAATTATAATTTTTTCTTGTGTATGTTAAATGAATTAGATGAATGATAGCGATTACCAATAATATTATTCTAGATTTTTCGATTTATTAGTAATCTTCTTTAGTTAAACTCATCAATCAATATATTATTGATAAGTATACTATAAACAAACATCAATCCAACCAGTTCACTCAATTCCACAGTTTTCGTAGATCCAGGTCAGCACGTCTCCTCCCACTTCCAAATTGGCTTGCAGCACTCCGATCGCGTACCTTCTGGCTTTGCGCCCGTTGACGAGTTTATTATTCGCGATTCCCTCGGCGACTCTTTCTCGGTGGGGTGTTTTGTTCAGCGGGCGAACGAGGATGAGGAAGTGTCGCTGCTCGGTTGCGTTTTGGAAGCAGAGCTCCAGTTTCCTGCTTACCTCGCGTCCCGTTTTCTCGTCCTTAATGTGCCCATAAATTGAAACTGGATACGGAGTGGGGAACTCGGATTTGAAGATGGGCACCTCGGGGACCTCCGTGCTGGACAGGCGCATGGTGGCCTTCACGATGTCGCCCTCGCGCCACTCCAAAACGGTGTTCTGCTGAATTTGCTTCACGACCACTATGCGTGTGACCCACTTCTGCTCGTGCGCTGCGTTCAGTTTCTGAATCAAAAATTACGTCGGAGAAGAAAACAGCGAGCACTCGGCTTCGGTCAACATCAGCTGGTGGCGAAGAATAGCGTCGGCCAAGTCCATGTGATCGTCTTTCGCTCTCGCGAACTCAATTGGTGCCGCGCCATCGGGATCTGACTCAGAACGGTACTTCATGGGAGAATCCGCACGGGAGTCAGAAGACTGCGACTAATTCTCCATGGACGGACGGCCAATCACCGTTAACGAATAATTCGGCGCAAAGGACGAGCCGGCAAACATCGAACTTTAACACATGTCCTAGTACTGCGCGGAATATAACTTACCGTGTGCATAAGACTATATCGTAGACCCCTCAAACTAAATCGAATCAGAAAGTCGCGCTTCCAAAAAGGCGCTGAAGAAAGGCGTTCTGCAAAAGTAATCAACAAACGGACGATACGCCGTCGGCGTCTCTGCAATAAACGTGGTGAAATCTAAAATTTTAATATAGGGAGATTCAACTGGAACTTGATAATCTTTCTTTTCTTACTCAAAATAGCGTTTGAACAAATCTTAGTACATTTGATGATAGCCGTCATTTTATAGATTTAACCCCATACAGATTTTTTGAGAATCGCCAGAAATATTAATTTAATATTTGTTTCGTGAAGAAACTGTTACTTAGCTGTTCACAACATTAGTTGTTGGCTCTTTTGGTTTTTATGTCGTGTTTCTAAACTAAGTGTACAGTTATGGGAGGTGGAATTGCTTTTTCTTGTTTACTATGTGAGTAATTATATATTAAAATATTTTGCCACTTCTAATGCGGATGACAAATTCCAATAAATAATCTCAAGTTGGAGATTATTCATGAACTACTCATTAACACAAGAGGGCCAAAAATATGATTTCGATCGTATTAGACCATAATCGACTATTCAAAGTCGGTATTTAATATTCCAAAAAGGAAAAATAGAAATTACCACATGCAATAAAAGGACGGCAATGACAAAAATAAACGCGGTAGAAGATGTTTAGGGAAGGTCAACTAATTCACTTAACAAACTTAGGCAGTTCTGAAGCGTTTGTATTCTCTTCATTTCTGGGTCCAACGGATGAATTCATAAAATATTGTACCAATCTGAACTAGTTATATCACTTGTTTAAGATGTCCCTGTGTAATTTCTACGTTTTAGTCAACAAAACTAATTTATGAAAGATTTTATCTCGAAAATATATGGTAGTTAAGCCTGATTGGAGAAAAGAATAAGAGGATCCAATGATTGGTATACGGACGCAATATGTAATTTATAACTAGTAGCGCAAGCACTGGACCTGCAGAGGACCTCGGTGTTCATCTTCAACTGGGTCAATCTGAACGATTTTAGGTATTTCTTAATCACGAAAAACAATGGAGGACTTTTTCTTTCAATCTCAACCGGGAGCTCAAGATGAAGTATTGGTACTTCGCTTAATTAGAATTATAATTCAGGTAGTTACAGTCGCTTTCATTCTCAATATTCAAATAATGAATGCATTTTTGTTTCTTGAAGAATGGAATCAAGTGGGTTAGTCGGGCCCAGCATTAAATAATATATTGATGCTACTCTAAAACAACAGTTATTTTACTTATGATCTTCCACTTCCATTTCATAATGAGAAATCAATTTTCTTGATTGTTAAATTATACAACGTTAGGTAAAGTTGAAACTTATTATTGAAGTATATACAGAGTTATATACGTTAATTATTGTAGCACAGCTATCCAAGGCTCAACCAGGCCTTGATGTGATTGAAGCACTTTACAAATCAATAGTAAATAGAGTTAATGAGTGTATTGATGAGGAGGGAGAACACACTCATTATTGAGCCGGGCAGTGATATAAGTAAGATTCAAATAATAAACTTCATTCTTCTTCCTAATTCAAAAAAGCATTTCGAGGGCCCACCACTGTACAATGATTTTCTGAAGTGGCCGACCATTTATAAAAACACAGCACAAAAACCGACTCTGACTCTCGCTACATCTATTGATTTACCTGAGGGATGTAAGTCTTAAGTTGTATTTTTTACATGAGTGCAAACTTTTTCTTTTGTGAATTAATTAATTTTGCCAATATTACATCCCACTGGATTAAATTACTAATCAACCAATGTAAGAGCGGAGTCTAAATCTCTCTCTTCTTCTTGGAAGTAAGATTGAAGCTAAAATTGACGTGCTTCTCTTTTCTATATTTTAGCATCGTATAGCATAGAAATAGGATGTGGTAACAAATCTTGTACTTCTTCATCGTCATTAATTTCCATTTAATCAACGCTTTAAAGTCTACATGGACTAGAAACGGCATTAGTTTTCTTACCGTACTAATTAGCGTTTTATTCTATAATCAATATTAGCAAATTGCGTATTTCTGTTGGCAGTTTTGGTCTAGCGAATACATTGAAACCTGGATATGGGTCGGCTTTGAACACTAGTTTTTTCTGGGATATATAATCTGTTTTAACTACTGGTTTGTTGAGTGCATATAGTAATCCTTTAAATCCTGATTTTTTGACTTCTTATATTTGGTTAATCACAGAGGCGCGAGCATCTCTAGCTAAATCAAGCATCGCTGAGTAGTGGAACAATCTCTCATTAACTTCAATGACGAAAGCCAGTTATTTTCCAGTCATCCAGAATGGTGTTATGTGTTTTACGCATTGAGAATCGAACATCATGGAGGTATTGGCGGATGCAGAGGTATCAACGCTTTTGTATTGGTAAGTGATGTCTTGATATTCGATTTCTGTTTTCTTTGAGAAGAAGGAGGATTTCTGTATTTCTACTGCTATTTTAACGGATACGTTATCTGGAAGGATGAGTGGGTCAGATCCTTTGTAGTTCATGGTGTTTTGGAGCGGTTTTGCTTGTTTGTTCGGCAGTTTGTACTAGAATTCGCAGTTGAGTTTATTTATAGCGGTGCGTGGGATTGATGTGCGTGTTTTCACGTGGTAGTTGAGGTATTCGTTATGTTGAATTTGTTTTGGCACGGAAATATCGAATAGGACGCATTACTGCGGGAGGACTTCGTTTTCGAGGCATGCGCTGGGAATTCCGCAGAACGCGGGTACTGGAGCGTGAATAAGTTGCATGTATTGTTTTGGTAGGGTTCCGTAGTACGGGTATGGGTAGTTGAACGGGTACATGAGTGCGAGTATTTCGTAAACTGCTTGTGCGTTTTGCATTTGGTTGTTTCCTGTAATTACAACTGTTTTTTCTTGGAGTAGGTATTCGATGATATCAACGATCATGGTTGGCGGCATTTTCTTGAATATGAGTCCTGTGTGCTGGAATACGCTTGCTCCGTTCGTCATGACTCCGTTTATTTTAATTTCTTTTTGTTCACTTTTTTAAGTCAGGCTGCTACCCACGTCACCGTAGACCACGTGGAGTGGCAGTTTTCTGTTTTGGAAGTGGCTCATGATGATTTCTGGCACTTAGTTCAGTTCCAGCTCATTCAGTATAATTTTGTTCGCGTAGTATTCAAGAAACTAAACGAATTATTACTGAATCGGTTCTGACATGAGTAGTGTGATTCCGTGCTCGCAGAATAGTTCCCCGTCCTCGTTTACAAGGCCCTTGTTGATCAGTTCGGAGTGGATCAAAATATCAACTCTCAGTTTAAAAACGGTTGAGAGGCCGAAGAATTAACGGCCGTGAACGTTCGGGAAGTTGAATTAGTGCGTTTATAACTCACTAGAGTGTTGTGGAGTGAAATTTATCCCGTTGGGGAAGACGAAATGGTGCGCGTTCACCGGAAACTGATGTGAAGTGGAAAGCTGCTAAGGATGCTTGGAAATAATTGTTGACTGAGAATTAGATAAACTAAGATCTTGAGAGGAAGGGCCGGCGGCGGCCGCGTAGAGGATTAATGGTATCTCCTTCATTGGAGTGGGAAAATTTGGATTGTGTAATATAAATACTAGAAAAATAAATAAAATATAAATGAGTAGAATAAATAAGTGAATAAGTGAATAAATGAAGAATTCTTACTAGACCATTGCAAACGTGGAAGGAACATTTTGACCTGGTATTTTACTATCTTAATAATAAGCAGGCCTTGAGGGGCAAGGCAAGAAGGCGAAACCTAAGGCAACGGATTCGGCGGGCTGATAATTGAGGATTTGCAACATGAGTGAGAAGATTTAATACCTGATATATAGTTCCAGTATCAAAACGCAACTAAAGTACTTTACTATATAACCAAGTAAAAATAATATATATTTTAATGATCTTGTGGTTAGTAATTTCCCAGTTAATTAAAATGATTTTCGTCTTTGTTCCCAATCTAAGTGATTCTGCTTCCTTATTTATGTAATAGCTTTAACTGATTGTTGATTTGTTGTCCATAATATGGACAAAATATTGGAGCGAAATATTAGCCTCACTTTTGTGTGTGAAAACGTTGAAATTGACAACTTAAATTTTTGATTGGGCTTGTCAAGTTCATGAAGTGAAATGTTCTAAAATTAAATAATTTATTTACATATATAAATAACAACTGAAATGTTAACATTCCAAGCACATGAAATTTCTCTTAAATTTTGACGACCTAGATAAGCCAAATATGTATATATATCAATGCGCTACCATTCTACTCTTAGCCATTAGTAAGAATTTCAACTATTTTGCTTTGTCATATTTCTTCATTTTTTCGGAACATGCCAAAAACCCACATTCAGTTAATGTATTTAAGTGATAAGTGACATCAAATAACTTAGGTACTTTCACTAACTTTCCTAATATATACTAGATTATATAACATAACGAATATTCTTTCCACTGCAACCAATCATGACAACAACCGGTACTTGCTTCACAAGTAAATTCAAATAAATCAGCATAACCAGCCGTACTCGATGAAACTGCACTAAAGTACAAGGATTGCGTCAGAAATGCGTATCTCACAATTAGCGATGACTCTAGCATTGCAAACCTGGATTTCCGATTTACATTAAGCCCTTTCATAATAATAAATGGTGTCTATACCAATGTAGTTCCTAAAATATGTATTTTAAATAGGTCGAGTTTCGCATCAATTATAGGATAGTTCAGAATTTTATTATGGGTAACATTTTCAGTTTCACCTTAAAGGCTTATTTTGAGCACTATTAATAAAATTTCAACTTGGATGCCAACTTGGTCTGCTTTTGAGAATCTAGTGTTGGAGTGGAACTTCAAAAATAAATGCCAAGGAATTGTATATTATATAGTAGCTAATATAATTACAAAACTCAACCTCCAAAGCGTCTAAAAGGGGTATTATGGACATTTAGTTGACTAGTGAAGTTTTCGATTGAATAATATGGATATTAAATGATATTAATACTCAATACAAACATATTATATTTTATTTTCAACATACTTATTTCTGCATTAATAATGAGAATTAATGTGTGTTTTCTATCTATTTTCAATCTATAATTTTTAATCAGGTTATTACATAGAATTTAAATTGAAAATTATTAATCATTTATTAATCAGATTTAAATATTCACTTAACTTAAAGAGGTTTGAAGTGTAGCCATTGGCAATAGCTTATTTTTGACAATAGTTGACAATAAGACAATAATTGTCATTAACTTTTCACAATAAAAAAGTGTATTTAGATCATGGATTGTTCCTGGATTTAGAGTCATTAAAATATTTATTCAATGAAGTAGTTATTTTGGTATTTTTATTGAAGCAGGTTATTTTATGTATATATGTGTAAAATATTCCACTTTAATAATGAAACAATATCACTATTGTCTTATGCTTCATTATATTCTATTGTCTGGAACAATATGCAATAATAAAATAGCTTTGACGTTATTTTTATTTGTTCGCAAAGTGAAAACGTTTCTAGTTAATTTATCACTAAGTTCGTTTGCAAGAAACTTCTCATTGACCGATAAATCACTCAACAATTTCGTTTATTTTGACTGAAAAATAAACTCTAACTCTTTTTGGACCATGGTGGTCCAAAATTGAAAGCTCTAGTCGGACTATAATTTTGTAAATTATATAACACAGAATCTAACGTTAGCGTCATTAGTTACTGTATTTAATCTATACTAGGTATCAGTTAGAGATTTGCAGAAAAAAAGCTTATTCATAGCATACACAATCAGACTATTGATGTTAGACTTAGATTCAATAAAAGCAAAGTTGTAAAAACAAAGTTTGTAAAAGATTAAAACGTTAAATAACAAACAATCAATCAGTTAAATCAGTTAAATCAGTAAAACTTAATATATAGTTAAAATATAATAACATGACTCACTCAACAGTACAATACATCTAAACGCAATAAATAAATAAATAAATACTAGTTATTTTACGAACGATTAAGCTCAACGTTAGAGCTGAAGTGGCATTGTTGGAATACCAGCTTTGTTTAGTGTGATCGATGATGGATTCATACGGTTGCGCTTCTCGTTCCTAAGGTACATACCTAACGTACATAGGTGTATCTAAAACTAATGATCATTCATTAGTTTATTGAACTTATAGTTTTTGTACAGAAGACCGAACTAGTTTAAACGAAAGTTAAGTGAGAAGGATATATATTATTATTGTAATATATTTTCATACTAGTTATTTTACTATAGCCAAGTAAAAATAATATAAATTAATATATCAAATAATTATATGAATAATGGAATATGACAGAATCAAATCAGTGAAGTTTTTGTATATTTATAAATGAAACACAACCATAAAAACACAAATTATAATTATAAAATCTCTCAAACGTTGTACCATTGCTTCTTTGGTTTGTACTTTTCTTCATTTTGCAGTTTGATGGAGTCCAGTTCTCTCATCCTGTCGTCAACGAGTCCCAGTTTTCCATTTATGGTTCTGTTAGTCTCTTCAAGTTCGTTTTTGACTTGGTTTGCGTAGTCTCTGTCTTCTCGGATGAGTGTTCTTGATTTTTCAGCTTTGACTTCGTCTTGTTTTTGTAGGTATATTAGGTATTCGGCTTGTTCTCTCTTTTTGTCTTCGAATTGTTTTTGTTCGAATTCTTTGTATTGTTTGAGTTCTTCGATGGATCTGAGAAGGTCGTTTTTGGTTTCAGCTTTGGATTCTACGCGTAGTCTTTTGTGTTCGGCGATTTCGTAGTTCCACGTGGTTTGTTCGTTGGCGATTTGTTTTCTTCTGAGTGTTTCGTTTTGTTCTCTTTGAAGTTGTTTAGCGTCTTTTGCGTGTATGTCTTGCAAGAATAGGGTGTCTATCATCTGTTCTTCCATTTTCTTGTAGTTTTGTCGTTCTTTTTCCACTCCTTGGTAGATGTCTTGCATTTCTTTGAGGTTCTTTTGGTTTTCGAGGTCTCTTCTTTTTTGTGCGTCAATTTCTGCTTGGATGTTTTTAACATCTTCTCTTCCTTCTTTGAGTTTTTCGTCTTTTTGTTTTCTTTTTAGCGTTTCTGAAATTAGTTGTTGCGTTTTAAGTTCTTCGCAGTTGAATTTGGATTCGTTTTTCATCAAATTGATTTGCATTTGTTCCACTTCGGCACCTAGTGCGCGTAGTTCCTGTTCTTTTTAAAAGAGTTGCATTTCCTCGTTTTTCATGGATTGTTTTAATTAAATACGTTTATTCGTTTCGTTCGTTAGTTCGATTTGTTATCTTTTTATATCTTCAAGTTTATCTAGATATGCTTGTTGTCTTTATTATTAGAAGAGTTGGAAATCGTTCAGAGTGATTTGATCCAAAGCGCGGTCGATTTGCTTCTCGTAGTCCCTGTTCTTCTTCTGCTCTAAAGCTTGGAGCTCCCACTGGATTCTGTTCGCACGCGCGTTAATCAGCTCATTCCTACCCCTGAGCTCGTCACAGTTGTTCTGGAATTGCTGCTGACGCTTAACTTGAACGTACTCCTGGGTTTAAAGTGATTTCTGAGCGTTTATTTAGTCCACACGATCTTACAATCTATTTATGGTTTAAGACTCGTACTCTTGCTTCTGAGTGTTTGTTATCTTTTAATATTATACTAGCTCCTGATTAAAAATCCTCTCTAACTGCTCACGGCGCACACGCTCGGAGGCGAGAATTTTCATTCGGATCTGATCCATCGTAAGGCGCTCTACTGCCGGAACTATCCTCCTGTTAATGGTGCGGTTAATGTTCGCGATGCGGTGATCATCGGCAACCGCGTTCTCGTAAAAGGTGCGCACAGAGTCGTCCTGACGGCGCTTGTTTATCTCGTAGGACACAGAAGGATCCGCACGAGCCTAGTTTATGCTGAAACCACGCATTTAAATATTGCGGTGGTGGAGCGGAAACACAAAATATATGATATAATTAATATAAAATCACATATTGATTTAAATCCACTCCAGTTATATTGATACCAGATTAACATAAATATGACAAAACAATGATATAATTTTAATCACAAAAAATTCAAAATAGATGTCTAAGAATAGGATTTAACAACATATTGTTTGTTTAAATTTTATTTAATAACTTGATATTTAAAAGCTAACAATATATAATTGTTAAAACGTTGTTCCAAAATTAATAAACGCCCAAATTAGTGAATTTTCAATGAACGGGTGCAATATAAATAGTGATAATGTACATGATATATAATTAGAAAATCTTTAAGTGTTACACTTATCTAGAAACAACCTTAGTAATGTTGAAAGTATATTAAAATTCGCGAATTTGTTAGAATTAGATTTAGAAAATAACATTAATATTAATATTAACATTAGACCAATCTGCAAATTATAGAATCTAGTTAAGTTAAATTTAAGTAAATGTAACTTAAGTAATATTGAAACAGTATGTTAACTAAGACATTTACAAGAATTAAAACTAGCAAGAAATAAAGAAATAATTATTCATCCTTTATAAAACTTAACTGGACTTAGATATTTAAATTTAGAGGATTGCCGTTTAGATAATATTACAGTGTTACGTTCACTGATCTATTTAACACATTTATATTTAAATATTAATAAATTAGTAAATATTGAACAATTAAGACCACTAATAAATCTTCAATATTTAAATTTAGAATATCTCTATATTTTGAAGTGTTATTTATCAGCAAAATCTCATATCTCAAAAATTGTTTTAAATTAGGGAAACGCGAGCTTATAGTCTAAGCCGAGAACGAAATAAGTAAAAGTTTATAGTCACTCCTCAATTATCAGAAAATATCTCAGATTTTCACTATTTGTTTGAATGACTATTTTGTACTATTATATAATATAGATCTGAATAATAATATCAGAACACTCCAAACTACTCTTCTTGTAAATGACTTAATAGTTTGAGGTAAATAGATTATTTTCAACTATTCATTTTCCTTTATCTGTTTCAGTAACAAATACTTATCGGCAGGTTGTAATTGTTCAGTATTTGAATTCGAATCGCGCAAATGTTAAAGAATGAACAATTTATCAAATGAATTTATGTTTATATAAGCGGCCTATCATATAAGTTAAATATGGCTGCGATTCTGTGAATCACAATTTGAAATTAATTATTATTAACTCAGATTTAGCATTACTAAATTTTCATTTGTGAAGTGAATAAAGTGTGTTAATTTTCAAATAATATAAAGAAATAAATTCTTAAAATTTCTATTTATAGATTAAAATATGAAATTTCAAAGATTCTCAAAGCCACTAAAAGCTGGGAGTGTTTCAAACAAGCGATATTAATATATTGACAAAATAATCATTCTTCCAGCGTATCATATTCTAACTCGCAAGCTGACGCCTGCAGTAATCAAAATTACATTTTTCTAAAGGCTGGCTATCTAAATCTTCTCTAATAATCTGTTTATAACAAGTCGCTTATTCTCAATTATTATCTTTCTCCGAATCGCATAACAAAATTGGTGCTATCACTATAAATCTCCCAATAATTACCTGATGCAAAAGTTGTTATGTTTTCCAGAGTATCTCGGGATGTGCACCAACAATTGAGATTTAGTTCCAAAGCATCCGCTTCAACCTTCAGAATTTGAGTTTTCTAATTTTACAAGAAATTCAGTTTGCATTTTTATGACAAACTGTTGATTACCCACATATAATTTTATCTAATTAGCTTTATATTTCATCAGCGACTCTGCAGCTATCCATTTTTACCCGTAACTCTTAAATGTTAAGAAATCATGCATGAAAATTGCTCAGAATTAAACTTTCGATGCCTAGCTGAGCATTTTAATCATCAAATCGCGTGGTCCGTTTTTCAGTGATATACTGTTCATAAGAAGTTATGTGAATTCAATAACTCGTCATCCATCTGTGGTGTGGTGCTCTCGCTCTATTTCCGCCATGGTGACACCCACAGTGTTTTAAAACGATATTCTAAAGTATTAAAATGTGTGCTTTAGCTCATCTTTGAACCCCCTAGATATAAAGAGATATAATAATGTCCAAAATTTCAATGCTATTTAGAAGCATAAAAATTATTAAGTGTATATAATTAGCCGATAGTATAAGCCAAGTCTAAAATAACAATTATTTGCTAACAAGATGAAATATATTGATTCTCCTACACTTTAATTACAAAAAATTACGTAATTACGTGTTTAGTTCAATTTTAGACTGCGCAAGTCATATATTTCGCTTTGTTTACAAAGATAAATCGATAATTTCATGTTATTTACAAATAATGTTGTTTCACTTTTGAATACATTAAATTCTTCTTCTAGTGATTAGTGATATTATATATAAAAGTTATAATTAGTTAAAATATTTTTGTTTAAAAAGTATTCGATTTCAATGTAAAACATTGTATAACTCATTAATTCCTATAAAAAATATACCAGAATCCTTTTAAAACTTTTATAAAGTATTTAATTCCAACTTTCAAAATGTCCACTTCACGTAATGTTCGGTTCTTGTTGCGCGAAGGCGGAGAATTAGAACAATCCGTGGTTTGCAGCGTGTAGGAACGGCGATGTGTAGTTTGTGACGTAGAATTTGGCCGAGTTTGCGCCCTTGCGTGAGTCGGAGCGCTTTCAAATCATCGAGTAGCACATGAATTAGCAGGATGCGATGGATTCACTTGCGGTTAGTTCTTTTTTCGTCCCGTTTTACATAACGGTGCCTGGGTTCACTGGGCTGCACTACGCCATTTTTTACAATCAAAAGAGATTAATTTAGATTCTTGCGCCATACAATATTCTCATGAACACGCTGGACGAGGTCAAATTACCTACTCAATAGCAGCTTCCGTTCAGTTAAACAACGCCCGAGTGCATAAACTCCCATCAGGTCTTCGAGCGCTCAGTGGTCATCCCCAGCAACTCATCCCCTTTACAATTATCAATTTTATTAAACAGGCTATAGATTTGCGATCTTTTACTCGAGCTCCTCCACTCAACATTAATTGCTCAGTAAATTGTACTCGCTCACGTGAACAATTAACTCTTTAACGACCTCATGTACCTCGTTAAGCTGGGTTCGGACGAAGCTTTTTAAGTCCTTTGTAAGCACGGAAAACTGTTAACGAAGAAGGAATTCAAGTACAGGAACGTAATGGGCCTGAACGCGACCACAATCGCAATCAGGGAGGGACAGGCCAAGTTCTTAAAGTACTTCTTGGGGTTATGTAACGACAAAGACCTACTTAAAGTAGTTCAAAAGCATTTGAAATCTACTATTAACGTAGACTATTTACAACTCACTAGGTAGAATAGGTAAATCTCATAAAAACACAACTAAGTGTACAAACTGGCTAAGCTGTACTTTGAGAAGAAATACCCGCCCGCACCAGACTGGCTGCAAACAAGCCCGATCAGAGAGACGATGGCTGAAACGCAGCTCTCGGATGAGTCCACCACCAAAGCGGCTAATAATCAAAACAACAGCAACAAAGTGGAAAAGAGCCAGAAATCGAACGACAACTCCTCACAGGACTATTTACAGCCGCTGCAGCTGGACACTGTCTTCCAAATCGCAGAATCGGTGAAAGCCACACGTAAAACAACAGTCAAAGAGCAGTACAAAACGCTCAAAGAAGACTCGGACGGAATACAATAAGTGACCCGCGAAAGTCAAATCAACAAATCGGTCAACCAAGTAACGCAAATGTCAGCAGCCAACCTCATGTGGGAAGACACGAGAGACCAAATGCTCGAGAAATCTCAAGGAAGCTCTCAAAACAGATCCGGAGTGAACTACTCACAGAGCCAAAGCTTCGCCAGAAGCAGCCAAACGAACGGAACGAGACTCAACACCCACAAAGTTCACAGCATCGTAGAGTGAACTAAAGCGCGTTTTTAGATTAAATTATAGATTAAGATGAAATTAAAGACATGAGATAAATATTAAATACTTTTAAATACTTTAAATATATATATATATATATATCACTTCCTCGAGACGGCACAAACAGACTTCATTGAGTCTTTCGAAAGCGAAACATAGGCTCTCGCACGCCAGTGTTTCCACTTTCAAAACGGGCTCAACCCGTCATTTATGCCCACTCAGTAAAGACCCAACAGGGCCCTCACGGAGTCGTCAGCGGACCAGTTTTACCTGATTCGCTAACTTAATTTCCAGAAACTGGATCTCGCGTCTCAGTTTCTCTTTGCTCGTTATTTCCTTCGGCTTGCACGGGAGGTTGTTCCGTTGTATTGGCATTGCTTGGTGATGGTTGCCTTTGATGCACTGTTTCATTAACTTGATTAGGTACCTGGGGTCCTTCTTAGTTTATTTGATTTTGCAAATTCCTAATTTCGGGGTATATTGCCGGTGGTAGATTAACTTTTTCCTAGGGTTTAGCTTCGCTGATATTTTCCTAAGCTCTCTATTGTTAGATAAACTATTTCTGATATTCCATTTGGAGCTTCTTCTTCTAGGCTTTCGTTAAGATTGGCTCGGTTTCCTATTTTGCGTCAGTTATCGTTTTTTATTCATTTTGACCATCTTTTGGCTATTCGACAGGATTTTCTAAGACAGGTTATTTATCATCTTTCTTTTTCTAAGTTTCCAGGTACCTACCTGCGTTCGATTGGGGCATTTTAGTGGTCTTTTGATCTTGTGACTTTTAGACTGGGGACTTTTTCTCTTTCTGCTTCTGAGCCTTAAGCTTCGTTTTGCCAAGCTCCTTTTTTGAGAAGTGCGCCTTGAATTACTTTGTACGGAATTCCGGAATTTAAACAAACTTACTGAGCTTATAATTTTTTCAATACTAAAATTTAGGTGGAAATTGTTATGTCCTACACAATAAATGAAAATTGAAGTGATTTTTGGTTGGAATAGATCTTACGGACATCCGTACAAAGTAATTCAAGGCGCACTCCTCCATTGTTTGTCTTTTAAGTGATCTTCTAGTCGTCATGCTTCTTTTTGGTTTCTTTGAATTTAGGCATCACTGCCGCCGCTGTATCAAATTAACTTTACAATTCTCTTTACAATTTGGCGATCTTCTCTTTAAGAGACTAAATTTTCTTGTCATTGCCTTTCGCGTTGGGGATTACTTTGGTCTGGGTGGGTTTGTCAGGTTTTTTCTTTGTGAACGTGTCCTCCAGTTTATCGTTGCCTTTTTCTGCTGTTTGCGTGGACTTCTTTTTAGTCTTTGTTTTGTGGGCTTTTTCAAAGTTTTTCTGTCTTGGCTTTGCGGGCACTTCTTTGATTGAAGATTGTGTGGCTATCTTCGTCATTCCTTTTTCGTGAAGGTAATCAAAGATTTCCCCGTAGTTGTCAGTGCGTTTGAATTAAACATCACTGTCCGCTAGGGAGGCAAAGCGGTTGGCACTGGGTTTCTCTACTATGTTTTTCGCCCCGTTGGACTACTTTCTTTCTATACATAAGCTCGGCTCGGTGTGTTTGAGAGGTACTTATCATGTTAAACTCACCTCTGAACACTATTCGTCCCATTATTTTTATTCCATACTTGTTATCATAAAATTCGGCTACTAACCCACAAAATATTTGAGAAATTAGAGTGTATCAAAAAGTTAGCATTCATTAATGTATTATTTAGGGGTAAAGAAATTCTTATTTTATGATCTCGACCCAAACTATTCAGCGAATGTTCTTCACACAATTCTGTCTATTTTCAGATGTTAAATTTGAATTAAACTGAATTCATTTACATAACAAGCAACATAACTAGGCTCTATAAATATTGATAGTAGAGATGTATTGAAGATGCTTCTGAGTGTTCAACTTTGGAGTGGAATTTGTATGACTTTGTATTTTATATTCTGTAAATAGAAATATTAACTAAATACCGGAATGCATGCAATTCTAACTATATTATTATTTGGCCTTATTTGAACATTATTCAAGATATTATTGTTCAATATTTTGAAAACTTCAAACTTTTATTCGTTAGAACCAACTAATTCAACTTGACGGGATAAATTTGTTAATTTATTTGAATATGTGATAAATTGCTGGTTTTCTTGAGTATGCTGAATATTAATCAAAACTAGAGCTATAAAAGCAGGACTCGGAGTTAACATCGTATTTGAGTCCATTATAACCAATCGTTTTGAATGTTGAATATAAACTTCTGAGCATCAGTAGATCCCTACTCAAAATCCTCTCGAAAGAATGTTATACATATTCGAGTTTCAAATTTTACCAAACTGAAAAAGTTCATAACTACCATCATAACTTCTACAAACAATGTCCGTCACTTTTAACCACAAGTAAATTTTGCTTTTAAGTACACAAAGAGCATTTTCTATTATTTTACAACAAGTCCATTTTGAAGTGTGAGGTTTACAATTAGAAAATTAGCGCAATGTGGTTAAATATGTAATAATAATAAATAAGGAAAATGCCCAATTCTCACTATTGAAAGAAATAAACGTGTTTTTTCCTTGGCAACTTAGGTCCCGTGACCTCAGTATATATATATATATATATATATATTATTACAGAATACGATATAATTATAGTATATTATACAGTCAGTCTAGTCATTATTTGATTTTTGTTTAAATGTCAATAATTTCAAATACTAAAATGCAAATATCAAATAACTTCTAATATATTTAGTGATCGAAGGTAGACTATCATATTCCAAGTAATAGTGATACAGCAAAATAGCACATATTTGAGGTGGTAAAGATATAAGGAGAGTGAAGAGGAAAATGTAATAGTTATAAGTATATAGCAATACTACGTAAATTTTGTGCATTCTCAAGCTGGACTAGTTACTGATAATTATAGTACATTTGAAATCTACATATAATATTATATATGAAATTCACTAGTCTAATTTAATTGATTTTGCGTTTTTGCGCAATCTTGGGACTTCTTCGTGCTCGATAAATGATCTGTGATCGGCCACGCAACATAAAAAGTCTCCAACCTTGTATATAACTTGTAATTCAAGAGACATCATCTCTTCATTGCTGATGTTTAGCTTCTCATTCAAGTCTTTTACCTTGACGTCGTCGCTGCTCATCTTGAGAGTTATTGATAGCGCTACCGCGAAAACCTAGAACGGAAGCAACTTGAAACTGTGCTGAATGATAATAATTAAATCAATAAGATACTTCATCATCTGTTCATTGAAGCTGAACTCTTCTAATATATATTGTACGAATTATTAAAGGCGGGTATTTTCTTGGCATTTGTGCTACTTGTGTTATTAAGGATGCACGTTCATCACTTGACTACATATTGCATTAATTTATCTTCTACTCATTCTCTAAAAACGGAGCGGTGTGTAAATTAGATAAAAGAATATATTTTATAATAATTGATAATATCTTGTGTTACAGAATTAGGAACTAACGAACCCAGTTTTAATCAGTTTTATTTAAAAGTCAGTTGGATATTGTCAGATAGTTTATCATTTGGAGAATACATTTGTACTGCAGCTACATTTTTCAGACATAGCTACATACTTTTTACATACATATGTGTTTAGAAAATTTGGAATGAATTACAAAAATTCAAACTTCATTAAACATTAAACCTGTCTATTCGTTCCATTATATCAATTATATTTCAGTTGTGAATTGATTGTGTCAACCATATTCACACTATTATCTCTGAAAACACTTTTTATTAAATCTTTATCTGTTATATATCAAGTCATATTTTTCTACTCATAAAGTTATAACAACTGTGACTTAGGTCTAAAATTAAATGACTCACTTAACTGTAACCAAATGATATTAAAATGATATATTAATAAATGATGAAGAATTACATCATTGTATTTAAAACATAAAATGACTCACTTAACTGTAACCTTATCATCAGTACTAAGGCTCAATTCAATCATTCCATCTTCATCTCATAAATCATGACAATCCACAATCCAAACTCAGTTACACATAATGTTACCACAAACGAATCTCAACATCATACCTCATCTTCTAGGATTGTCACTCTGAATAGCCTCCTCAGACAATCTAAGTTAGTTCGGCACTTTAACTAACATTGTTGACCTCGGAAGTTATCTTTGTATATAACTATCTTTGGGATGGCTGGTATGAATCTTGGGACTAGCGTATCAGCGGCAACACGTAGTGCTTCTAAGAGCAGGGAACAATTTTATAACTCTTTAATCAGTTTCTTCCTGTTCATTTACTCTGCTCATTTACTTGAAAGCGAAACCTCTGCAATATATTAACTATACATAAAATCTGTGTTTGCTTAACCGAATTGGTTCACATCTTCAAGTGCACTCCAAAGAACGCCCAAATCGTTCTTGGTTTCCGCCACTCTATCAAATAAGTAAAATTACAATTACTGAACAGATTATGCACCTATTATAGGAACACGTTTTGACTTCAATAAATTCTGTCTGTGAACGTTTTTTGGTGTATTTTTCAAACTATTTTTTCATGTTAGGACTTTATTTGTGAATTTGTTCGATTTTGTTCAAGTTATTGCTAATAGCGATTATTTTCTTCATCATAATATATTCATAAATATTTACAGATGACCCTAGAAAGTGTAGTGTAATTAAAGTGGACAAGTAACTTTTCCGATAACGATATTTATTATATCTCAGAAACTAGCTAAAGACACGCGGATTTCACCAAACTTTATGATTATTGACTTGTTATTTACTATAGGACCCGCAAGCTTCTGCTTCTGCTTTGGAAAATGACACTATTTTATTTGTAATAACGGCAGTTTAATAACATCTGCTTATTTTAATATATAATGCATACATAGCCATATACTAGTAGAATATATTGGATTATATGGAAAGGTACTTTCTCACTATACATAAATATAAATAATCAAGTAAAATCATCACTATTTTGTGGATGAAATATGAGGTGAAACTAACATCATTTTATTGATACTTACCAATAATAACCTAGAAATAATTTATAATTTGAAACATAAAAATATAAAAATGAATTTCACACACATATAATATAATATGTTTTAACATGTAATAATGATAAATTATATTATTCCACTCTAAATAATGGAAGAATGAGTTAATACTTGTAATGTAAACATATAAATGTATCATTAGTTGGAGTCTAATCGCTTTTCTTAATATTTGTTATTATTTGCCATTTTAATATTAGTAGAAGTATTATTTTACAATCGGTATATTTTCTTCTTTATTTCCACTCGTTCATCGTTATTACCATTAAACTTCTGAATTGTAGATTGCAGCAAAGTGATAATATTTTATTATTAATTATTTATTATTATTTATTATTAATTTATTATTAAGTACTCGTTATCTTGCTTCTACTTTATATATTCTGTAATAGGTTAAATATCATAATCTAAATTATGGCGTAAATCAGAATTAGAACTTGAATTTGCGTACTTTTTCATTTTCTATGAAATCATATTTTCTAAAACTACCCACTCCACCATTTCTATTTTTAGTTGGGGTCAGAGTAGCGTGGTAAATCTCGCACGTTCGCACGCTTTTTGAGTTTTGTGCGCGCACGGGGTGTGCGAAGGGATTCGCACTTTTTGGTGATATTGTGCGAATTTGCAGTAATAAATCAAAAATAAAATTATAAAATATCGTTTTCATAGTTATTTAATACGATTTATGCACGGTAATTAAAATTATTTGGAGTTCACAAAACCTACCTATTTTGATTTTAATCGTTTTTGTTCATTTTCTAAGGCTAAAACGAAGCTTAGACAATAAAAGGCAATATTAAATATTATTAATACCTTTTTTAGCTTTTAAATCATAATTGTAAAGATTGACTTTCAAATTGCATTTATTGAGGTGTGGAAAATATTAGAACATTTATATTTTATGCATATAAGTGAATATTATAATATTATTAATAATCCACTTTAGCAATGATAAAATTGCTCTTATTGTCCTATACTTCATTGTATTCTATTGTCTGGGACAATATACAATAATAAAATAGTGTAATGGTAAACCCTTATTGTGCAATAGAAAATAGACAATGAATGGATAGATTCTAACGTATAGAACAGAGTTGATGACGAATAAACCATAACGTGTGACACTGACCTGTTTGGAGTGAAATTTTATATTATAATAAATTTATCTTCTATACAACTAGTAACATCATATATAAATTAAAACTTGTTAAAGTCAGTATTCGAACAGATAATCTATCCAATATATGATATCTTAAATGAATAAATATCGTGCAGTGGTGGACCTTTAAATTATAGGGCAACATAGTCTATTACTATATTAAGTTTTATTAAATTATTCTTGTTGAAACTGTTTTCTATATGTGTAATTATTAATTATTATCAAATTCATAAATTTATCAATTATTCATTTTATTTGAGAGTATTGATACCGTTTGGAGAAAATTGGGATTTTGTTTGTCTATTAACACAACTCTATTTAGTATATTATTTGCATCAACTTATTTGTGGTTCTATTACAATCATATAATTCTTCAATTTCTAAATTTTGAAATGGATACGTATTAAAATTATTTAATCATAAATTCATCACAATATATATAGTTAGTATGAATATAATATATTACTCCTTAAATATTATTATTTGCTAAGATACATAAGTACTATTTTGCACAAATATTCTAACAATAAAAATCAATCAATAAAATATGAAAATATTTCAATTAATATTGTTTATTATATAACTAGTTATAATATTATAATTTATTAAGTTTTAAAGTATTTTAGATTTTGTAAATATATCAACATTACAAATCAAAATTGGCCATTTTTTATGAACCATCGACGATACAGTAAATGATACAAGTAGGGCAGAACTCACAGTCGACTTTTTGTGATTAAGTTTTGGCTTCAATTTTTTGTTGTATTTTCATATTATATTTGTTGATTTGTACAATAACTTATTAAAGAAGTGGAACTTAAAACAAATTATATTATATTAGTATATCATAGCATATAACTATTATAAAAATCTAATTTTAAGAATGTAGCTAACAATATATTTTTTGATTATAATACTTAAAACTTGGTGATTGAGGTACTAAAAATATAACTGAGATGATAACATATTATATTTATCTTATTTAGAATACACTATATGGTAATATATTAAAATAATTTCAAATAATGATTTCACATCTCAAATTCTATTTAGAAATTCTATTTTGTTAAACTGTATGAAATAGCAACCATATAGCTATTTGTTATAATTGAAAGATATATATTAGTATTATTAATCTCCAACTCAGTTTCTCGTTTAATTGAATATCAAAAGACTTAAAATACAATATGCTATCATTGTTTTGATAAAACGTGGTATTTAATCATAACTGCTGAAGTAGCGTTAATATATTTCAACCATAGTTAATTTAATATAAAACTGATTGTATGTAAAACACAAATACTCAAATAATCGTTTTACAAATACGGCACTTTACAAAACATTATTAAATTATTATATAACAACAATTATTATACACACTCCACTAATGAAAACTGTAATCAATGACTTTATTATGTACGCATGAAAATTGTAATCATTTATTGAAAAATCAAGCACATAGATAATAAAAAGAATGATCTTAAGTATTTAATATTAAAATAGTTTTAGTAAAATAATACATTCATTCCTATATTTGTTATTGTTAGTGTATTCTATACGGATTCTTTCAATAAGTTAGGGGTTTACTACTCATATTGAATTTAACTATATATTAATTTTCGCACCTTAACTCTTGGCTAACTTCAGTGTCATACGTTATAATAAACCATACCTAATTACAAATAAATATTAGAATTTATCCACCTGATAAAGGTCATAACGTCAAATACAATTAATTTTATTAGTTTAATTAATTTAGTCCAAGCTCACAAACAGACTTCATTGAGACTTTTAAAATCAAACATAGGCTCTCGCACGCCAGTGTTTCCACTTTCAAAACGGGCTCAACCCGTCATTTATGCCCACTCAGTAAAGACCCAACAGAGCCCTCACGGAGTCGTCAGCGGACCAGTTTTACCTGATTCGCTAACTTAATTTCCAGAAACTGGTTCTCGCGTCTCAGTTTCTCTTTGCTCGTTATTTCCTTCGGCTTGCACGGGAGGTTGTTCCGTTGTATTGGCATTGCTTGGTGGTGGTTGCCTTTGATGCACTGTTTCATTAACTTGATTAGGTACCTGGGGTCCTTCTTAGTTTATTTGATTTTGCAAATTCCTAATTTCGGGGTATATTGCCGGTGGTAGATTAACGTTTTCCTAGGGTTTAGCTTCGCTGATATTTTCCTAAGCTCTCTATTGTTAGATAAACTATTTCTGATATTCCATTTGGAGCTTCTTCTTCTAGGCTTTCGTTAAGATTGGCTTGGTTTCCTATTTTGCGTCAGTTATCGTTTTTATTCATTTTGACCAACTAATATATACTATCAAACTCCTAATAATTATTGTAGAGTCAAAATAACACTTTCACTCCTAACTGAACTGGAATTAAACCTAACTCTATTATCCTTAGCTCAAACACTTCAAACTCCTGAGAACTTCCATGTCGTTCAATGTCGGCTGCGAGAATTGATTGTAAACTGGCATTTCTTGGCTGGTTGATTTCGTCGTGAGTTCCGCCAGTTTCTGAAATTACCTCAATTCCACTTCAATTTGCTATGTTGAGAACTTATTTTGGCTTTCGCACTCAATTTTATTATTTTGTATTTCATTTTAATTTTGCCCTTCATTTTTAACAACAATGTTATTGTTGTTATTATAAGTGTTTGTATTTTCTTTATTGGGGTGGGAAGTAACCTCCTGTTTGACTGTGTAGAAGAAGCCGTTTTTAGCCCTTTCAATGCTCTAATAAACGAAACTGGAGATCTTGTTCGGGAAGATGTTCGGGTCGTTGATCAGTTCGTAGGCCTCCTCCAGAATATACTTTGACAACGTGTTCTTTTTATAAAGTGAATGAACCAAGGTCTCAAGATTTATCTTCTACTGTTCACTTAAAGAGGAGGAGAAACGGGATTTCCTGAACGTGTTGTGGTAGAACTTGGTCACCCAGGTAACGGTCTTCGAGAGGTAAATGGACACCTGCTCGAATATCCCGGGCTTCGCAGAGTTATCAAGCTAATCATAAAGTGTGCAAAGTTCGTCAGCCGGGATGGTATCAGCTCTGTTTAAGTGCAAACGCACGTTCATCACATGGGACAAGTACTTGTGAAACTCAAGCTTCTCTGCGTCCGAAATTCGCACACGCTGCATAATATGGAGTGGAATAGAGAAAGGCAATCGCAAAAATGAAAATAATGGTATTATTAATATAACACACTACTAGTATCTATAATTCCAAAAATTGATCATCGTTTAGAAAGGAAAGGAAATGTGATCATCAGAGAAAAATGGTGACCAGTATAGACGTAATTTACGGAGTGATGTCTTTATTTAATTCCAACAATTCTAAAATACAATAAAGATGAAACGATCATTTATTAATAATATGTTATTAACACGTTATAAAAGATATGTTAAATTAACAAAAACAATAATAATAGGGACAGTGCTGCCGGCGCGCGCTAACGAAGAAGCCAAACTGCATTATACCAGCGTGATCACTAATGAAAACGAAGTAAGGTTAGAGAGACCGTCAAGCTACCGGAAGAAGAGCGCCACCAGGCCTCGATGGTGTGGGAGCAAGGCAAAAGGGCGAAGCCCAAGGTAACGCTGGATCGGACGGGCTCGGAGTAACCGTCGACAATTGAAGACTTGGAACATGATCGAGTGAGAAATAAACAAGTTACCCTTCTTCTATTCTGCTACATGTAAGTAAAAGCAAGATTATGATAAAAATAAGTTAAGCTTAAGTATAACTTAAAGTATAACTTAAATATATAATATGTATATAAAAAAAACGCAAAGTCTCCTCAAAAGGAAACTTAGAAAAAGAAAGAGGATAAATAACCTGTCTTAGAAAAGCCTGTCAAATCATAGCCAAAAGATGGTCCAAATGAATAAAAAACGATTACTGACGCAAAATAGGAAACCAAGCCAATCTTAACGAAAGCCTAGAAGAAGAAGCTCCAAATGGAATATCAGAAATAGTTTATCTAACAATAGAGAGCTTAGGAAAATATCAGCGAAGCTAAACCCTAGGAAAACGTTAATCTACCACCGGCAATATACCCCGAAATTAGGAATTTGCAAAATCAAATAAACTAAGAAGGACCCCAGGTACCTAATCAAGTTAATGAAACAGTGCATCAAAGGCAACCACCACCAAGCAATGCCAATACAACGGAACAACCTCCCGTGCAAGCCGAAGGAAATAACGAGCAAAGAGAAACTGAGACGCGAGAACCAGTTTCTGGAAATTAAGTTAGCGAATCAGGTAAAACTGGTCCGCTGACGACTCCGTGAGGGCCCTGTTGGGTCTTTACTGAGTGGGCATAAATGACGGGTTGAGCCCGTTTTGAAAGTGGAAACACTGGCGTGCGAGAGCCTATGTTTGCTTTTAAAAGTCTCAATGAAGTCTGTTTGTGCCGTCTCGAGGAAGTGATATATATATATATATAATATGTATATAAAAAATCTGGTAGACTATCTGCGGAAAACCTGCTATGGATACTAAAGAGAAACTAAAATTAACACAGACAATTAAAAAGACTAATAAGAAATATAATTTCAGAATAGTGAAATTTGAAATTTGTTTAACCTTTTTGAATGCACAATTTGGGAACAATAGTTCTATTTTCTAAAATTCATAATTTAATCCACAACACTTTAATCATCTTTAACTGATTTTTTCACAGAGCTGAAATCTCTTTATGTGTTTTTTTGAGAATGAAAACTTTAAATACACTATTCATTAATTTTATATATTTTGTGGCAGTAACACTACAGAATGCCACACCACCAACAGAAAATGTAAATGACGATCATATTCAGGTCATTTCAAAATATACGTTTCTATTTTTAATAAATGTTACCGAAATTACATTAAAATCTAAAATAAACTCATAAAAATTTAAATATTTATAAGCGGCTCAAATTAACAAGTTTTTTACCTCTATTTACCCGATATAATATTATTCAAAAATAAATTGAAGATTAACTAATGTTTAGTTGACTATGTCAGTAATGAAAAACATTATGAAAAAGTTATCAGATAATATGATATCCGTTATATACTTGAAAATAGCAGATAAAATGGCACTTAGTACTTATCTAGAAATAAATAGATGAAATAAATATTCAAATTGTATTAAAAATAGAATTCGTGACGATTTGTATAATTTTTTGTTAAATTTAATTGTAGTCAAGCTATATATTGTGATTTAGTCATTTTTTGTCGATGGTGTGGCATTCTGTAGTGTTACTGCCACAAAATATGTTAAATTAAGTATTATAATATTAAATGTTTTCATTCTCAAAAAAACACATAAAGAGAATTTATCTCTGTGAAAAAATCAGTTAAAGATGATTAAAGTGTTGTGGATTAAATTATGAATTTTAGAAAATAGAACTATTGTTCCCAAATTGTGCATGAGTATGTGGGAAAATAAGACCAATGCAATGAAAATTCAAGAATAATGTCTGAATATTCTTTCCACCAAAATTTAGCTAAGTTAACTGGAAATAGAAAACGCTATTTGTTTAATGAACAATTAAAGTATTGTTAAAATTAAGGACGAAACACATGCAATTCGAGCGCTGACAGAATAATTAGTAGATCACTCAATTAACACAGATTGTTAAATGAAAGCTATTGAACAACAAAAGTTTGGGTAGCTGATAAGATTTTAACCTCAAATATTCAGAATATGATCAACAGAATATGATGAACTTCATGTTCGCGGATGGGAAATGACTTATTGACCACAAAAGATAAACATCATATAATTATAGTGACGCTAAATAGATTAAAATATATGTATAAAATATGACCTGGAGTGAAATTAATAAATAAATCATTTTTTCCATTACATTACTCCATAAAATACATAAATATATAATATAAAGTCTTAATAATTGTTGCATCACCTCTAAATAATATCTGCAGTCACTTTGTATAAGTACATTAAACATCGTTAATAATCGGCTGAATTACTGCACTAAATACTCTAAATATCATCCATTGTAGCTAATTAATTGTAGCTAATTAATTTTTACTTGGTTACACTTATTATTTTGAGTTGTTTTGTTCCTTATGGATTTTAAATAAATATTATTATTTGTAAAGAAATATTATGAAATATTTGTAATATTGTTCAGAACAATTTCTTTCATTATATGTTAGTCTCTGTTTAATAGTGTTAAATTACATGTTTTGTTAATAAACAATAATTTTCTTATATTTTGCAGCGATTAATTTGATTTCTGCTAAAATATTCTTATTTAACGGCGTTTAACAGTTATTTACCTTAATTATGCTGTAGTTACATCAATAATGCTCATTTTAATTGCTAAATCAATTTATGAATTAGTTGGTTTTAATTAACGATACATATTAAAAGCAATTCGTTTATATATTTGTTAATGTATAGTTGTTCCCAAAACATATTTTCTTATCCAATTTTATTGATACCGTTTATCAAAATTATCAAAATCTGTGTTATCTTAACTCTTTGCACGGCCATCATATCTTTTCGTCGATGACCTTATCTGGAGTTGGAATGACTAATTCTTTATTTTATCTAGTTGAATTTCTATAGGACTTCCCACGATATTTATTATAAAAATCTGTGAATGAATCACTAAATTATTATGATTCACTAATTTATACATTTGTTATATTATAATATTTACATATAATCTAACATACTATAAGATTACCACACCATTAACATGATCAATAAAGTGAGCCAATCGTCATGATGACTAAAATGATAGCGAATCAAAAAATCCAACGTTAAATACAAGTGCTGACCAAAGTTCAAGTTACAAAAGATAATAAAATATTTAATGTTCTAAAGTATTGGGTTGTAACTTACAACCTTGTAAGATCGAATTTTTAAAAAGGTCTATGATCATATTAATGGAATATGGTTCCATGTTGTTGGCACTGACTTGCTATTTGTTTTGAGTCGATTTTCATAACATTATTTTGCACTTCGCTTGCTATCGACCAGTTTTTAATTCTTCAACTATTAGACGATGGAGTGGCCGTGCAGACTTGACTCACAATAATATGAGTTTTGATGTTGTACCTCAATAAAAGTAGATTGTAATCTGAATCTCCAAATGAAATACAAATTTCCAAATTCTAAATTCTGCCTGAATTTTGAACAAAAGTTTATATCAACCAGAATGAATATAATACATAGCAACTCTATGCATTTGTAAATAAAGATGGATTAGAAGTCGTTCTCACTGCGGCGGCTAAAAGAGAAATGTTCCTCATTTTCTAGTATTTAAAAGCCGTTGATGGTAGAGTGTGGTCGAGTGAAGACAAGTCCTACCGCATTGGTATATACTCATACAACAACTTAGGCTCGGATCAACAGAAGGAAAGTGTTTGTTGAACCTATGTTAGCCGTGCAAAGGGTTAACAAGATAAGGTACTGTATGAGCCCCTCGATTTTTAAGGAGACACTCCTGGAGGGAGCCAAGCTACAATTATGACTTCTAGGCCTTGACGTATACTGATTTTATTTTTATTTATAACTTTTCACTCCAAATGTTGATGAGAGTCGGACTAAATATATCGACTTTGACTTGCTATAAAATGCTTTTAGTATTATAATATAAAATTAATTAAATTTCCATGTCGTGCAACGCTTGCTGATACTTTATCTCTACTAAATTTTACAAATATGCAAATATTGATTATTGTAAGTATAGCTACACTTGTGTTGATTTTAGTACCATTTATAGTTATATTATTGGAAACACTCTTGATTTAACCTTAGAAATATATTTCAAGTTTTCTTAATACACCATAAAATCAAGTCGATCAGAATTTTCTTAAGAACTAGAGCAATATTGAGACAGATGCCAATTAACTATTACCATAGCTTAATACACAGGGCAAACACTGAAATAACGAAGAGTTTCGAAAACAATATATTCCACATTGAGAACTCGACAATACTAGCAAGTCTAAATTTTAACAACCAACGATTTTCAGTTAAAACTGATATCTCAGATTTAAGTTGTAAATAAGATATCAAAACAAAAAAGATTGACCAGGTTCACTCTGCATGCTTAGGAAGTCCAAAACCTAGAGTTGAGATAATATATAGTGTTTCACTAACCAACTTATTATAAATATTTATAAACAATTAATAACGATTTAGTGCATGACTTACTAAAACTAACTCGACTAACTTGTTCGAGCCGAGGAATTCCAATTTTTACTTAAAACGATAATCAATTTTTGAATTTATTAAGAACAATATTAATTATATTATTGAAACCTCTGGCATTTAGACTTATACAACTATCAATAATAAACCATATCTATGTCTTGGCCAGAGCATGTTCGTAGACTATGAAATCCCTTAATTGTAATTTTATCAAAAACTCCACATATTTGTTAAACTTACTATAAACTATTGTCAATATAACTTAACTGGCATACGAAATTAATTAAGTTCGTTAATCCAGATGTAGGCTTTTCACTAAGTACAGTAAAACAGACTAGCTAGATTCAATGAAAGTTTCTACCAAACTTCAACATGTTGATAATTATTATTTATATATTAACGTTTAGTTAATATATTTATATTATTAAAGCCTTGTCATCTGTTCTTATTCAAAAGTATCTTCGCTAATAGTTAACTTATCTTAAATCTGTGAAATGATACTCGACTAATTTATTTATTTCTGGTAGTACTAAGTTGCACAATATTGAATATAGAAATTTCAGGTTCAGCTACATTAATAATACTAAAATGACTTTATCATTTTGTTGTAAGTAGGCACTTTAGTAATTCTCAAATATGTGATTGATTTACAAATACTAGTTCTATGAATATCCCCAAATTATAGATTTTTCATAAAGCTGACACTTGAGATATACAAACGTCTTAAAATGAATTTTAATATTGCTTACGTTATATAATTTAAATTAACTAGAAATAATACTATGGTTATAAGCTGACTTAATATAGTTACATCATCATTTTTAACTGTACAGATAATTTATTAAGGCTTAAGTCTGGTTGGAGCTCATTTGAGAGATGGAAAGGTGAGATGGTAAATCATTCTTTAGTCACTTTGTATACTGTTAAGAAGGATATTTCTCTATTTAATGAAAAACGAGTTTAAATACATCATTAATTTAGCATGTTTTAAAGATGAATATGCACAATCCTTTAGCGTAAAGTATATAACTATATTGTATCTTAGTAATTTCAAAATTTATTTTTTAGCTTATTGAAGTCTATTTTTAAACTTCTAATCTAATATTTATAAAGTGGAAAATTAACTTATATTCTTACATAACAACACGATATACTGCTATTTATCAATTATTTCCCACTTCAATTAATATAAAATCCCGGCAATATTTCATGAACTGGAAGAAACCGGGAGGGCAATTTCTGGCAAAATCCGGGACCCGGCTGGATTTAGTCATCCCGGCTTTAGCTAAAACCGGGACAAAACTGGAAAATCCAGCCCCATAACAGCCTTAAAATAAACGACAAATCGACAATCACTGAGAATAGTACTTCGTGTTGAATCGTCAACACTACCGTCACTTATCTTGTTAAATGTAATTGCTATATAATTAGGTATAATTTAAACTTAGGGCTTTTTCAAGTGGTAATAAACTAATGATATTATTTCCAGTAAAATATATAGACTGTAAAATCATTAATGGTCGTAAGGCTGATAATTCGTAAATATTACAAAATTACATATCCAGTTTTATAAGTTTCGTAAGATATTGCAGCGGCGTTATATCAACAATATTGTTCCCACTTAAATATAGTCTTTAGAGATTTATAAGCGACTTTAACGTAGAAATATTTAATTATTCATTTGATGAATCCACTTTAAGCTCAGGTAGATTTGATATTTACGATTGGATATAAGCATAATTGTTGTGTTTTTATTTTTACTAAATTTCAGTATCTGTTATACAAGATATATTAAGATCTGTAAGATTTACTAATTATTGCAACGGACTGATATCTGACCATTAGTTTTACGAGATGTCCAGTGACAATAAGCTCCTTAGAAAACTCAAAGGAGTTAAATCCTAAGTTCTGTTATGTTGTAGATCTAAATGTGTAAGATGCGTTAACTGATTGTTAATTCTTTGTCCATAATTAGGACAAAAAGTATATATATGGTATATATATATGGTCCTCTTAATTTATATGTGAATAATATATTTATTATATCTATTTCACTATGAAAACCGAGACGGGCCCCTCACCCCGGGGGCCCTATGTTTGATTTGATTATCGTTTAAAAACAATCGTATTAACTTTTAACCAGCTTACTTTAGAAAAGAAGAGAACTGTAATTTGTTGTTATTTATTCTCAATTCTTTTAAATTTGTGAAATTATTTAAATTTAAGCTGTAAAATTGGGTTTGGGTGTTTATTAAACTTAAAAGTTCTAAATTAGGGAGGTTGAACTCCTCCAACGTTTTAACCGCGCATTCTTTAATTTATAGTTCAATAATTTATTAATGAGACAGTTTCGGGATTAGATAATAGCATATTTCAAAACTGAGTTTTCTAATATTGAAGCTCTGTATATAGGACACACTTTTTAGCTCTTTATTTTTTGAAATTTGAAGGCAGTTGTCTTTAATTGTATTTTAAAAGAGTGCAATCATTTTCGTGTTGTACTCAGACAGGTCTTCGTATTTTACATTTGAAGAGGTGAAAGATAATAAAGATAATAAATTACATATTATTAATAAATATGAAATTCAAACAGGATTCCAACATTTTCTTTTCTTACCAATATAAATCTAGAAATAGATTCTCTATCAAATATTTGCGTTATTATATTGCATAATAATTGGCATAAGTTAGAAATTCAGATGTTATAGTACTGTAGTTTGATAATATTATGTTTCTCTTATAATATTGAAGCGATGAGTACTGTTATTGTATTTAGCAGATTTATTTTCCGAGTTGCTTCAAGCAAGCCACTTAAAATAGTTTCTTTTTTGCGCAACTTATTTTATACATTACCATTATCCATGTTTCATATTGATTGTATACAATTTTGTATTCAATTATCATATCTATTAGGTTAAGTTAGCATGTTCAAAACAACATAGCTGCCTTTGTAGAGATGCCAGGATAAACACAAGTGGCGACATTAGTGAAATGGAAATTTATAATTATAAATTTTACAAATTATTGTTATTATGCTATTTAGACTCTAAATAGCGATAATACCTGATAATAGCCGCTGCGGGATATTTTAAAGCCAAACCCGCCGGGTTTTATCCCGCAAATACCCGCTAAAAAGCACCTTAATTTTAGAGACTGTATAGAATAAATGGATTCAATATCAGCTGGATAATTTATTGAAATTTACAGAATTTACAAGAATATAAATATATTATAATTATAACATTTTAAACCATTTTAACAATAATCCGCTTCACCACAATCAATGCCAAATAAAGGCATTAACTATCACAAGGAGAATGATATAAGTGTTGCAAAGACACAAAAATTCAACAAATTTTGTGTACTCGCTATAAACTCAAAATCCAAAAAAGTTAATTCTGTAATATCATTGCTTGTAATAACGTTGACTATTAAAAGTTAATCAATGTAATCTATCTCGTTATAGAATTTGTTAATTTTAAGAAGTTTCTTAGTTAAGACTAAAATAAAGTTTAAATTTTAATCCATTGTATTAGGTTCACTTGACCTATAATGATACTGTAATAAAGTAAATTGAACTATGAATGTAATCAATTTAGCCATTCAATAATATTACAACTTCAACAAAAGAGAGTGGAAAAATTATTTATAACAGAAAATAAAAATTGTAGTAATGATCTTACCCATTAAGAATTTCTCCAGTAACTCAGAATTGAATAGTTCCAATCCAAAATAATGCTTATCATGAGACAAATACTCAAATACAAATTACTTTTGAATAAAGACACCATGAGTGATACTGTGAAATATTTAAATTAGTAATTCATATATCATACTACTGTGTGTCGCTCTAAGTTAGTATTCATATTTGTACTATGATATAATAACACAAATATAGTTTTAAGTGCATTGTGAAAAGAGGTGAAAAGCAAAAAATATTTAATATTCTTTGGAACTATACATAGTTATGAATAATATTTAAATAGTTTCATTCCAACTTATTTCATTAATTCATGTCGCCACCTGTATCTATTACATAAGTGATTTTATTAATCGCATCACACCGTACATAAAGAGTGTCTATAATGACATCATTTTTCTCTAATTTCCAAAGTTATTATTTATGTAGTTTGTTGTATACTCTCATTATCTCTCATTTATAATTGAAGTGTATACTACTTTATTGTATTTTGATTTTATGTGATATATGTGAGTAAATGAGTTTCCACTTCTCAAGATGAATCTAAAATATATGACTTTGCTAATTGAGTAAATGAAGTCACTGGTATCTCGAGCTGATATATTGGTAAGTGATGCAAATAGGATATTTTTTGATGCCGAGTTGCTTCAAGCAGGTGAATTTTCGAGTTAGGTAGATATGTTGCAGACTGAATTTTACAACAAGTTGATGGAAATTGTGTCAAAAATATAACTTTAGGATGCCCCTGGATTTATATAAGACTCTTCGATTGCTCTTCCTTACTATCAGAACACGTAGTTTTAGTTATTTGGAGCTCTACCTTATAAGGAGAAGGGTCTTGCGTTTGATATTTTCTTTTAAAATTAGTCGAAGTTTATTGATGCGGCGTCGCAGTCCCAGATTTTCACGATGGATAAATTTACCAACCAGCATTTATCTGTATCTGCAGAACTCTTGAACAACGCTATTTCATTCAGATCTGTGATCGATCTCGCACGCGCAGAGGAACCGCCGGGCTTGGACACTAACCTCCGTTCTCCACTTCAAATGACTCCTAAGCACGCTCTCAAGCAAATGCAGTCCCCCTACACTGTCCCAAACCTAAATAACCCATCAAACTTTAACAACCCTCCACTAAACGAAGAATCAATCGACTATGAGAACTATTCTGACAAGAATGACTCCTCTGTTTACAGGGACACATACAAAAGACTCGAATCAGAAAATTCTGAACCACCACTTTCATCTGAACCAATAAGCCCTTGGAAACCGTTAAACTAACGAGTGAAGGAGCAAATTATTAGAAGAGAAAGTCTTAAGAAGGAGCAGTTAGAAAAAATTAAGAATTAGAACTAAAAACTCATCACACAACATTAGAAGGCTATTTTGATTAAACAGCAGAAAATAGCTGAATATCAGCGAAAAACAGCTGAGAAGGACAAAAAGAGTCTAATAAAAAGATAAGAGTTCCAATAGTAGCGTGTACAGCATGCGATTCAAACAACTCACAAAATCGAGGAGGCCAGACGCAAGAAGCAACTTGAGAGACAAGAGTTACTTGAAAAGATCCAGAAAAACTGGGAAGACAACGAAAAGAGAAAGAGGGAGTACAAGCAGGCTCACAAGCCAAAGAAAATGGTCGATAACAGTTTGAACAACAAAGAACAATAAGTGCTCTGGAGCGGCTACGAAGCTGTTATTAACGGCTCGTTCTTGGACGATGTTGATAAAATATCCAAAGAAGGCAATGATATTGTTGAGCTGTGCAGGCAGTTTGAGGTGAAGGAGGCGTAAACGCAAATTATGTGCATAATATTGGATCAGAAGCAAGTTTAGAGCTAGTAGTTTTTGCACTAGCTCTTTTACTGCTCAATTTATAATTTGTTCACGTCCAATTCTAGTTATTAATCGTATTCTAAATCGCTGTCTACGTACGAGCACCAGATTGTGTTCCCGTAGACCGCTTCAAGTGATATATACCAGATCCCGGGTATAACTGACGAATCTCTTATTCTCTATTGCATTTTCGTCATTTTATCAAAGCTGGTTGAGCTCCCAGACAACAACGCCATTTCCTTCGGCAACTCAACTTTATAGATCCTCAACAACGACATATTCAGTGAACAGTAACATATTCCCCTCCAGTAGCTGTGCGCTGAGCATTTCCCGAGTTCCTGCTCCCTCTTGATCCCTCCTAAACAATAATCAAAACTTCCCTCCACTCCACTTTTAAATCTATTAATAGACGGGATTATTTAGAAGTTTGAGTTTCCACTCCTCGTGAACGATTTGTTCTTGAAGCAGCTTTCCGAGAATCAGTCAAAAGAGTTCTGGCTCTACGATTCATTCAGTTCTGCTCAGATATCTTTTCGTATCTTATCCGTTTTGATTCAGAACGGAATTAGTTTGAACGAGGAATTCGGGTTGAAGCTATTCGTTTTAAGTGTGAACTAAGCAGCTCAATTGGTGTTGAGCCCACATTGTTACGTTGAGGACAAAATAACTGTTGAGGGAGCGGTGGTGACGAACCAGATTATGAAGTAGGAGTTCATTACGTTATTCACAGAACTTCTGAACATAATTAATATTTTATTAAATAAGGACAGCGTAGATTTGGAAAAACTAGATTAGATTACTAAAACAGTTTTAAAACAGGAATTACAGTTTATAACAATAATTTCACTGTCGCCGAAGGTGTTCTATTATCCAGATTCGTCTGTGTTCAATACCGTGTACCCGTTTTACGTATTCCTGCCCAGATTGACCACTCCAATGGCATTATAACTTTCTTTAAATAAAAACATTACGGACAACACAAACTGCGTTTTTAATACATACGCACCGCTGAACTACAAATTCGACTGCTACAACCCGATATTCAAAACATTCCAACAATACCAAGACCAGATCGTAAATCCTGGGATTATGCAAGCTATAGTGTTAATTAAGAACCTTTTATAGACTAAATTGTTCGAAACAGCGTTTTTGAAAGACTACTTCGTTCAAACACTGGAAGTACTGCCAGTTGAGTGCTGGGTGAGCAAATAATGCTGTCAGGTCATAAAAGATGTCGGAGAAGCAGTTTACGTTAGAGTTGAAGCAAACGGTGTGATTTGAAATATGATTTATATTATAAGATAATCAGAATAATATTACCCGTGTCACTTCTGAATTGATCAAAATATTCGTTCGAAAATGTCTTAAAATCTCTTAAACATAATGTATCGAATGTGATTCACCATTCAGTTTTCTATCTTTATTTCTGTGAGAATCATACATTTTCAAAACTATGAAGTTTAATTTTGTAATAATATTAAGGTGTCCCAAAATGACGGTTTTGCGGTTTTAGACCGACGGTTTCGACGGTTTTTACGACGGCTGTACATATTTGACCAACGGCGGTTTTTAACCGTTTTTTCGGATTTTCCCCTATTTTTGAGCTAAAAAGTGCAATGACCGGGAATTGAACCAGCGACCAAAGGTATATCTACCTTATGTACTACCCTCTAGACTAAAATGTCACTATAGAAATATGATATTTATCTGAAATACAAAAATATTGAAACTACTATCGATAAATTTCTTACATGTACCTTGCCACAAGAGATAAAGACAAGAATAATATGATCATATTGATCATATATACGATATATGCCATTTATACAAAAATTTTCACTTTCATAAAAAATGAACTATAATCTAAATATAACTTGTATCTATATTAGTTTATAGTTGTATCTATATTAGTTTATATTACTAAAATATCTTATGTAATACAATATAAATGAATATATTTATGAAATAAATGGTTATCTGAATGAAGTAACAATATATATAATGCTAATTGCTGTTATAATGAATTATATTCAATTAAATGTAGTATTATTAAGTATTACTATATAATTAACATAACCGTCGAAAAACCGTATTTTGATTGACTGAGATTGAAAACCGCGATTTGTTTGACGCCAAAAACCGGCGTGACGACGGTTTTTAATCAAAATGGGACACCTTAAATAATATTTATGCATATTTTAATATATAATAATTAATTATTTAATTTCCACACCACCACTGGAAATGAGTTGCCGCAAATTGCTGCTTGAATATACAACATGCCAAACATGTAATACTTTGAAAACTCGACCATGTAGTGACAAAATGCACCAATAAAACATGAATATTTTACAATAGAAAATTACTGTGGTATCAATTCTAAATTTCTTTCCAAATCAAACCAGAAAATCTCTAGTTGTTTCAAAAGCGAGCGTTTGTCTTTAAACGATTAATGACGGAATTTAAGCTAGACGAAATGTATTAATGATTTATTGATTAATTAGGACTTCAAAAATACCAATATTATCTCAATCATTATACATTGTCCTAGCTTAGCTCGCAAATATCTTAAATAGTTACCAACAACTAATTAATATTATTTCAGCTTCCAATAATTTCTGTGAGTTAAATTTTTAGTTTTTTGAGTTAATTGGTAAAATAGCTATTTAAATCTGGGACGTCAGTCCTTCTAAGTATGATAAATAATGTTGACGAGAAATGATACTATAAACTGATATTACTTTAAGTTCTCTATTTGTTAATTACGTATAACTGACGTCCCAGATTGAATCAGTAAAATATTTGAAAGTTACGTTTTGCACCCAAATTTTAAATGAGACTGAATATGCCGAATCCAAATAATTTATAATATGTTTGTCCTAGTATAAGTTTACTGGTTAAATATAATTCGTAACAGAAGTAATTTAGAAGAGGATTTACTAAAATGTTAGTGTATTTGGTAAATTTAAAAACGAAATTTAAATCAATCTGTTTTAACTAAAATGAGATTTATATATTGGTTGTTGTAATAAATTAATATAATTCACTCCACTCATCTCCTTCGGAAGTGATACCCATAATAGAATAATCGATCTTGTTGTTGGCGATAACTTAGTTGGCAACTGCAATGCTGGCAATCGATGTTCAGCGATTTACATTTCTTGTCTGCTCAATTTTTGGCTGGTCTTTTATCTCTTGGAATATTTGATGGAGTCGTCTGGATATCGATTCATCGAGAACAATGGCTTAACGTTATTCAACAGTCAACTTGACAAATGCGTTAAATCAATCTTGGATTTTTCAACCTAATATGTCTGTAGGTACATTACTACTTTAATTATTAAAATATTAAATTAATCATATTATATTTTCTCATTGATATTCTGTTTTATATTTTTAACTCATACCATATTAGTGTACGTTCGTCCTCCAGATGACTAAAAATATTAACTTTCATATCACATGTTGTTACCACAAGCATATAAAAATTGTGTTCTTTTGAGTGATTACATTATTTATGTATTCACGATAAATAAATATCTATATTATAAGAGTATTCCACTTTACAATTGAAATGGGTCGTTGTAAAAAGTTATGTCGTAGTCTTAATTGTAGTCCTAAATTGTAGTCCTAATTATACTGGCACCGATTTGGCTACCATTATGGGCTATTTTTGTTCTGATTCAATTTATTTAAATTAACTAAAAAATAAAGCAATTTTAGCACAATCGGCTAAAGTAATTACTTTCACCATGCGATTGCAATACATTTTAAAGTATAACGCAAGAAACGAAGATAAAGGAACAAATAATATTCGAACTGCACCTAATCTGCTATCTTGATGCAAAATTGTTAATCACTAAAAGTAGGATATAACTTGTTTGCGAAGATGGATGTGTTCTGTATTCCCAGAAAGTTCCGTGTAACTTTTAAAGCAAATATTTTAACAACTTCTGCTACAGGATATATGACGTTCACTTCATGTAGGCGGATGTGGCAGAAAAGGAACTAATTTTACCAAAAAGCGAATTTAGCCAACCGTGTGTTTGTTACGGCAAGATATTTCTGAACATATACGATTTAATTTTCACAATAGAAGATTTTTAGTTAAATTTGTGACTTAGCTACCAAAATATTCATTTAAAATCAAGCAGCATGAACTAAACTACACTCAATACGTGAACTAGGGTGGCTAGATGTTTTCGTTTAATAAAAAGCTGTATTGCCACAACAAATCAAGTTAGTTATTTGAAATATAGTCGGATGGAAAGCTAAAGTGTGTAAACGAATAGCATTTCAATATTTCATATTACTAGTACGGAAATTAAGTATATGCCACAGATCAGTGTCAGATTTATGTGATTTATGTGGTAATGAGCAATTTGCAACTGCACCCTTTATTTCAGCTTGGTCACGGTTAGGTCTAGTTGGTTTATCCTGGCATTTTGGTTTTCTATTCAAGTCTCTACAAAGGCAGCTATGTTGTTTTGAACATGCTAACTTAACAGATAGTTGTTACCGCAGCCAAAGATTTTAATTTTAACGTTAATAATTCACTCTCGCGTGATAACATAGCACTTACTAACTTCCCGCTATAATTCAAGTTAAACGTTGGCAAATTAGTTTTAAACCACAAACATGAACTGAAAACCATTAAACTGCGATAAATTTAACAGTTGATTTACAAAAAATTTGAATCCGTGAACAAAAAGGTCCGCAAAACTGCAGTTCTGAGCAATAAAATCGCAAGTTCGTTTTTGAACACGTTTATTATTTCTAATCAGTGAATGGTGAACGAAGTCAATTGTAAGGGTTTTATTAATATTGAAATAAGACGATTTGATTATCACTTGCTGCTACATTTAAATAAAATAAATACATTTAAATATATTTATATTAAATAATTATATTAAATAATTCACAATGAAATGTAAAAGTTTTAATGTGATTATATGTTAGCTAGAATCTGTTTCCACTTCATTTTTAAATGTAGTAAAATAAAGGCTTGATTAATAATAATTAGGAATAACTGATTAGCAAGTGTATATGCTCAATTTAAGAATAATAAATGAATAGAAAGTTTAAACATTATTTCAGAACATTAATATTGTAATTTTAAATATTCGATAATGCAGCTATATTATTCCAGTATTAATACATTCAACATTACGAGAACTGTATTTTAATTAATGCATAATACCAAGTTTAAATGAATTTAATTTATTTTAACTGGAAGTTCTAAGTTTATAGAACACTCAAACATAGTATTACAGTTTGGAGAACTTTCCAACATTAAAAGAATTAATAATCAACTAAAACTAACTGTAAGATATATCCTTCATTAGAAATGCGACACAACTTGTTCGTTTAGATTTATCCGATAATAGAATCTCAAATTTAATAGAAATAGAAGAGTTAGTAAACTTAGAAGAGTTAGACTTGTCACAAAATATTTGCTATGATCTAGAGCCATTAAAAAATTTATTGAAGTTAATCAAACTTAAATTGCTAGAAAATTTTAATAGATAAGATCTTTCTCCTTTGTAACACTTAGTTAACTCTTTTCGATGGGGGCGGTGTCCAAAATTGAAACGTACTTGTTTTTTGACTCTGGATTATACGGCAGTACAAAACATGTTATTGGTGTGGTAATGTTATAATAGCTTAATTCATATGTAATTAGAATATTATTAAAATTAATATTTGAAATGAAAAACAAATTGTTTTCTGAAGATGGGACAGCTATTCCAAAGTCCTAGCAGTATGAAATTGTTTAAATAATGATATTAGAAATATTGATAACATATCAATCGTACGCATCTGGATTCTAAAGAGTTAACTCTTTAAACTTAAAGAATTAAATATTTCAAATAGGTATGAAATATAAATATTACTCCATAGTAATTTCTTATGATTTAACTTACGAAATTAGATGTTTCTAGAAGTTATCTAACTAATATTAGGTTTATATCAAACCTAATAAATTTAGAAGAATTAGATCTATCTGAAAATAGACTATCCAACATTGTTCCAATAAAATAATTAACAAAATTAACTTCCCTATTACTTAAAAGCAGTGGAAATGAAGAAATAAATGTTATATTAGATATTGATCCATTATCAGGACTCACTAATTTAACTACTCTTAATATTGAAAGCAATAGAATTTAAGATATATCAGCTTTACAAAATCTAACTAAGTTAAACTTAAATGGAAATTAAAATGATCAATTTTAGTTCCAATGCAGTCTACGTTGTGTTAACTCATTTTATTGCTATGTAAAACAATATAGAGAATTACTAAGTTTACAAATCTATAATACCTTAACATCGCTAAAAATTCTGTAACCGAAATAAGCTCTCTACGATATTTGATAAATTTGTAAGTGTTGGAACAGCTCCAACTTAGATATATCTTAAAATTTAGTTGCTAATATTTTGCCATTATAAAATTTATAAAATATCACTAATTTGTTGTGTGATGATAATAAAATAATAGACATGTCAACCTTGTAATATCTAACTAAACTTCTAAACTTGTCTGTGAACAATAATATTGCATACAAACTTAATAATGATACAGTTAATTTACATCCACTTAAATACTTGACTATTCTTACATCAATAGGGCTAAATAGCAATATGATCAATGATTTATCAGTTTTCACCTTATTAAATATAATTAGAAACATACAGCTTGCATAAAACAATGTTGTTGATATCTCCCCATTATAGCACTTAAATGAGCTAACACATTTATCACTTTAAGAAAACTAAATATACAATTTATAACCTTTAAGCACGCTAGTAAATTTATATGAACTAAATATTTCAGAAAATGTGTGGAATGACATACCCCGTTACAATTTCTTGTAAATCTCAACTCACTAAATTTGTCAATGTAGAATTCACATATACTAGGGCTGTTATTTTTACAGGACCTTACAGGAAATATTTATTCCTGTATACAGGAAAATGACAAAACTGTAAGAAAACACACTAAAAATCGAAAAATTTTGGAAATGTATGATTTTATTTTCATACTTTTTGTTCTTATTCTTCTTGTGCGAGCTTATTTATAACTTACACAAAGTATTATTGATTTATATATAACATTAAGGTGAGTATTACAAAATATTTTCAAATGTTTGAATCAAAAATTTATATAATCCCAGTTGTTATTGTCAGGGTAATAAATAACAGTTATATATGTGCTTATAACATGCTTTATTTTATATTGAAGTTAATTCTATATAGTTAAAATATTAATGAGAAAGATCGTTTCCAAACATAGTTGAACGTATACGATTACGAAATTGTTTTGTAATATTTAAATGAATATTTATTAGATTACAAATTTACATAAATTATGAAGGGAAAAAAATCTCATATTATTGATAAACACATGGAATATAAGTCAATTTATAATGATCACAAACTTATCAAGCAATATTTTTTTATCATTTAATTTAAGAGAAATTTTACACAAATATTAAACTATATTACCTACTATTTAAACACTATCAAGTGTTGTGTATATTTAAAAATATTGCACATATTATAGTCATTTTTAACTTATTTTATTTTACTAAAAATGAAAATAGACATTATAATTATTTTAAATTTAAACTTTGAATATTTTCAAAAGGTTAATAATCATTTTTATTAATATACTACATTTAAAATGTAATAACCTGTCAACTATAAAGTGACGGGCAAAGTAAATGTTAAACCCACTTTTTCCCGTTTAAAACGGGCTCCTGCGCTCAATTATGCTACAACTGAATTAAAGAATCACTTGAATGCTTCACCACCAGCTTCGACGCCTTTGGATACAGTTCTGAGCATAGTGTCCACTTATTGTATAACTTTTACTTATCTGAACCACTTCAAACATCATTGAGTACTTGATAAAACTTGTCTAGAGTTTTACTGATCATTTGATATAGCATTCATCTAGTTATTGAGCAATATAATTTGATAATTTTGTGTTGTTCGAAATCTTACTATGAGTCTTGCAGATATCACGAAATTTGTGTTGATTCGTATAATATTGAGTGGGTAGAGTTCATGGTAGCCTGTGTCTTGACAATAAATGATAATTTCTTCCAAACAACGACTTTTAACAAACCTTGTTTTATAACGTGATTTTCCCAAATAGAATCCGTTTTCGTATTCTTAGCTTTAATTAACAGGTCGCCTCTGACACAATAAAAGGTACCAACAAACATTGTCGACGAAAGTTTACCGTTTTGTAAACTTAACAAAAATGCTTAAGATTGATAGGTTTGCTTGAGATAAATCGTTCATAATTCTTGAAGTTTCTTAAATACTTCATCGTTGACTCGTCTATGAACACCACATGCAGTCAATAATCCCATAATTCTCATAAAATTAAAAATTCGCTCAAATCTTCAATAAATATAAAAACGGGAGGTCGCTTAAAAACTTCGAGTATAAAGAAGTTGATAAGAAACGCGTATCTAGTCAATTCAACAATTTAGCTTACAAATTTATTTCTGAGAAGTAGAAAACAGCATGTAGAAAACCAGTTGTATTAATCATCTCTGTGAACCGTAAAAACGATATTCTATCTGAGAATAGCTGTTTTAAGAAGCCTGTGATTCAACATAAGACGCTGGAATGTTCAAATATCTCCACTACCGTTAAAAACAGTGATAATTTTGAGAACAAAATTGATAAATATTTCTGACGCCAAACAACACTCTATCTTCTCCTTACGAGTAATGTATGATAATAAACACATTTAGATTATCTTACCTTTACTATAATTATCAAGTTGATGTTCACGTTTACAATTTAAAGATTCTATTTGGAAGTGGAAGGTGTATACACAGTTGTAGATAAAAGATTATATTAATTTTTTGCAGTTATGATACTCTATGTACCAGAATGCAATAAATTAAATACAAACCACCTCACTCCCTTCCTTGACAGTTTAACATTTACTTTGCCCATCACTTTACAACAATAATGACTTTCTCTATTGTTTTATTTCTGTTCTATACATTTATACATTCTTCCAACTTATTATTAGTCAATCTATTCTATTTTTATGCTTTAAATATTCTAAATACAGTCATAGTATTGTAATTTAAAATACTTATTATCTTCTTATAATATAATCATTGAATAGTATAAATATTACTGAATGAAATTCCAATTAATCGCAAAGTTGTGTGTTATAATTATAAGTAGCCAACAACAACATATTGACGCATATAAAATCGTTTAAATACTGTTTCATGGAACTTCTAACATATATTCTTACTATGATGATCATACTAATAATAATGATGAAAATTTGGACATATCATCTTTAAAGTCATTAGTAAAATTGTAATATCTCAATCTAGCTATGAACAAAATCGATGATATATCACCTTTGTAGCACTTGACTAAAATCGACATTAGTTTTAAATAATTGTAACATTTATGATATATTAGCTTTAAGGCAATTAAAGCTCTCCTAAAAGAATTGCATCTTAAGGCTAACTTTATAGTTGATGTATCTCCTTTAGAAAATATGACAAGCTTATCAACATTATTTAACTTATTATTGCAACAAAATTATATTATAGATTTTTCTAGTCTCTAATTTAGTATATTACATATTTTATTTTCTCACTCGCTCATGTTCCAAGTCTTCAATTCTCGACGGTTACTCCGAGCCCGTCCGATCCAGCGTTGCCTTGGGCTTCGCCTTCTTGCCTTGCTCCCGCACCATCGAGGCCTGGCGGCGCTCGTAGTGCCCTTCTTCCGGTGGCGTGGCGGTCTCTCTTCTAACCATGTTTTATTGCGATTGTTTCATCGTGCAGAGCGTTGGTGATCAAACTGGTGTAACGCAGCTTGGCTTCTTCGTTAGCGCGCGCCACTGCAAGGCAGCAGTGCTTGCTCAGGAAATAGTCTGTAATCTCTGGTAGATACTTGGTAAGCAAATTCATTGATTTCTCGTACACAGTGCCGTTGTAGCGAAGAACGAGTGGAATCACCCGATTATCGCCATACGTGCCTCCGTATTTGAGAATCTTGCCCTTGAACGTGTTGCATATATTTGCTTCGACAGCGAACGTGACGTCAAGGACATAGGTTGCGTTTTTGTATTGGAACTCTATATCAGGTTTCTCCAATTTGTCGGATGAGGGTAGATTACCATGGGCTTTGTCGATATTGATATTAATCGATATTGATATTATTATTACATATATTACATATTCTAAAGCGCTTAATAACTATTAGAAAACTCCATCGCAATTAACTCAATGTTTCACTAATATGTAGGTGATAGATAAAGTTACCCTAAGGCTCAGATAAATGGCACATCATCGCAAGTACGCAAGTTAGTAACATTTTAAAAGCGAAATATTCCTTTATCACGTTAGAAGATGCAACACGATTATTTATAACTATCTAACAGTGCTATTCATTATTTTAACACTACAAATTAATCAACCATTTAGTGAGAGGTCTGCATAATTATTATTCATTGATTTCTGTTATATTACAACGTATTTTTGAAGATGGAATGATTAAATTGAGCCTACGTACTGATGAAAAGGTCAGATGCGAGTAATTTTTATTACAATGTTACTACGTGCTTTTCAGCAGATTCATTAATATAAATATTATATAATACAGCAGTTCCAAAATTAATTATTGTGAGTCCATAATTTTTTAGCATAGGAAATTTATGTCCAAAAATATTTCTTTCTTGTCCAGATACATTATTTCTTGTCCAAAAATTATTATTTTCTACACTATTTTGTCCAATAATTTTTATTTTCGTCCGATAATTTTTATTTTTTGGTGTTTTAGGCAGATTTATGTCCAAAATAATTTATTTTTCATCCGGGAATGTTTAATTAACTCAATAAATAAATGCATTGAAGGTTTTCTTAGTCTTGTGTGATTTTGGCTAGATTAATTTTGAAGAATAATTATCATCTTCTTACTATTGCATAATATAATGTTAATAACTGTATTTTACAGATAAATATAATATATAAAATAATAATTTATTCTAAGTTTGTAATTTTATGTCAAATCAGAATATTAATCGAAATAAATGTATATTTAGAATATTTATATGTTAAATCAAACATTTATGTGAAACCTACCACTTCTTGTAAATGGATATTACCCAATAGTACTGGCCTCTGCAATCAGATGTTATTCACGAGTTTTAATTTTCGTTATTCAGTGGTTCTGTACCGTATCCTATCTGGAGCTGGATTCCGGAGTCTTAGATGGGCAACGTTAGTGCAGCTGCTCGGAGTAAGCAAATTGCCAAGTTATCAATGGAGGGTGAGACCTTGTTTTACATGGAGCAGAATGACGTGAAATTATCGCGTAAAATTGTGGAGAAGGTGTTCCATCCGTCAAATAAGTCAGCTGATATTATAATTGTGTCTGCTTAGATGTATTTGCCTTCATTTTCACAGAAGGACATGTAGTAATTCATGATTTAGAACAATTTAACTGATTTTATCCCATCTCGCGACTACGTAACGGTAGATCACCTTAATTTCGAGAGTTTTCAGAGCATAAAGCCTCCGTGTGAGATGCGTTGCTGCGATGTTCCTTCTTTGATTCTTTCTTCTCAGGAGAGGGTTACAATTTCGCTTACAGCAGCTCTTAACGTGGACGCGATCGCCCAAACCATTTCTGGCCTCCCGATAGTGCTGAATACGGTCTAATCCACTTTGCGCAGAGGTGTAATCTGGCTGCGTAACTGCTTGAGGCATTCGAACACGACAGAGGTGCGCAGAATCCTTTCTTCAAAGATAAATCAAATTATCGAGTCCGCATGTATTTGTTCAAAATCTCAAACTTCCGAATTTAAGCCCGTTGACGTTTTCACTCCCGAAATCCACTTCGAGAACGCGAAGCGCACTTTCTCCACCCTTCCCGAGTCCCTCCCAGTCCATTAATCAAAAATTGACCAAATCCCGTTAGTAAATGATTTATTTTCTCGTAGTTGTGAGTCGTTCGACCCGAACAAACCCTTAACTTCCGAATCTGGAACATTGTTGAATTACAAACTGAACTATTTTAAGGACAAACTGGATTCGAAGTACGAACCACTCCAAAAACCAGCTAAACGCGTACAATCCAGTTCAGAGTTAAAGGAGTTTTCGGTTATTCAAATGAATTAAGAGCTCCCACTCACCATTTGGAACCACTCCACCAAATTCGTTGACAATTTGTACCGAATCTCGAAAGATAGCAAATACACAACGGAGGACGTTTACGTTAAAGAAGAAGAACTACTAGCTAGTTACCACAATATTTAATTCACGGACTAATAAATACAATAAGCGTTGAAGAATATATACAATAAGAACATAATAGATAAAATACTATCCGGATTCTACGCGAACTAATTCAGAGCGGTTATTATAGGACCACCCCATATTTGTAATCTTTTAGCAAGATCACTCTCAGTACTACTGCCACCTTACTGCAGATCAAAGATTATTTACGCACAAGAACCTGAAAACATCTCATGCTACTTTTGCGACACAGACGAATTCAAAGCCAAACTCAGACTGCCCATGAGCGAGAAAGAACTGAAAAACGTAAAGAAATACGGAAAACACATCAACATCGTCAAACCACGCAACAAAAACCCAGACGAAGTCATGCAATCCATCGGAAGCAGCTGCATGGAAGATATGGACGCAGACGCCGAAAGAAACACATTCACGACTAAGCATTGCTGCAGACACTGCGGGAAATTCAGGCACATGCCATCACTGGTTTCGGGCGCGTTGATTCAGTGCGTTTCTGGTACTGACGATAGCTTCCACATTCTGGATTACTTTTTGCAGTTGGAAAAGGTCAGCTGCATTGTGAATCTGTGCGCTCAAGAAGAGCTTGTTGTTGAGAACTTCGGTTTCTCGCGTGTATTTCAGTCCATTCAGCAGTAAATCATGAAGTTTTAAATCAGGGGTGAGAATAGCTTCCTGTATGGTGTATTAAAGACGTATAAGTTGCACGCGCAACTAGTAGACCAGGGTGTATTCGAGATCTTCAAGTAGCCCGTGCGTGTGTTCAACCAGTTACAACTTTTGAACTCCCTTTAGTAGAATATGGCCCAGTACTTAGCAGAGGTCGCAATTGGCCACTCCCTAGTTCAGCTCAACAGGTCACAGAAAGCAGGAGAATATATTGATGTGGACACCGTTTACTTCAAGAAGAATAAAAACCCCTTCCTAAAGTTGAACGAGCAACCAGATTTCGACTTCGTTCTGTTCAGCTCCAGTGACAAGATAATCAGTTTCGACCGCCTAAAAAACGGAGCCATCTGCTTCAATTCGCAATTTTTGAACCAGGAGAAGGAAAATCTGGGCTCGTTCTACTCGAATTAATTATTGAAGCTCATGGACTGCCCAGTGGTTAAACTGAGAGAGATAAAATACACAGAGGTGTTTTACAGGTACCTGATCGAATACTTCGTCAGCGAGGTCATCGAACTCCTTGAAATGCAGGAAGTGCTGAGCGTGAGCACGATGAATGTGTGAAATTCATATAAATTATATATACAAATCGTCAAATTATATTTATATTTAAATGGTAAAAACAGAACAAGTGTTTTTGATTCTAATATATCAAATAATGAATTATAAATCACATTACTGTGTCTTAACTGCTAGTCCCAAGATTTATATATCCCAAAGATAGTTACAAAGATAACTTCCGAGATACTGGGATGAACGGGTTTGATTGTCAGAGAAAATATGCTCATAACTCGAGTAATAGTGAGAATTAATTAATTTCCATATATAACTACTAATAATAGATATTTAACCACACTATGTTAATTTTTGTTGTTGTAAACTTCTCACTTCAAATTGGACTTGACATAAATATGTTGGAATACTAATTCCACTCCGAACATGAAAAGTTAGAAGCCTTAACAAGACGTCTCAATTAAAATTATATGCAGGGCCTTTTGTTTATTCACAATGAATATTCTGTGTTACAGGAGTACCACCTACTCGCGCTAACGAAGAAGCCAAGCTGCATTACACCAGCTTGATCACTAATGCTCTGCATGAAGGCACCATCGCAACGAAGTAAGGTTAGAGAGACCGTCAAGCTACCGGAAGAAGAGCACTACGAGCGCCGCCAGGCCTCGAGGGTGTGGGAGCAAGGCAAGAAGGCGAAGCCCAAGGCAACGCTGGATCGGACGGGCTCGGAGTAACCGTCGAGAATTGAAGACTTGGAACATGAGCGAGTGAAAAAATATAATATATGAGTGAGAAAAATAATATATAACCGCTGATAATTGAGGATTTGCAACATGAGTGAGAAGATTTAATATAAAAGTTAAATCAAAAACACTCGCCTAAGAAATAGTTCGGTTTTAATAACTGAAAGAACTAATTCTATAAAAATGTATAACTGATTTTAGTCCTCTTTCATAGTTGATTGGACTCACTAAACTAAGCTTGTGAACTTCGAAGCACTGAAGCCTTAAGACCACTTATCAACTTGGAATAATTATGTCTCGATGGTAAGGATATTGACATCAACTTAACTTACTTAGAAAGCAATAAAAACAGATACATACTTTTATCAACTTTTTGGTGATATTTTAATATGTTATTCATAGACATATATATGTTATAAATATATATTATAAAAAATTGTGGCTTCATATTTATTGAGATTTAGTATATCAAATAGGTTCTTAACTAATTCAATAACTTCTGAAGCATAAGAGATGGAAGTGAAATATTCTACAATATTATATATAAATATATATGCTAATTTTTGAATAAATATTTTTAATATTGGTGGAAATTTGTGCTCCTTGAATATTGAAATTTGATGTCTGCCAAGAAATCCCTGCATCGACGATATGTCGATATTCTAGCAAATAAGAACACATATTCTGACTAATTTCCAGTCAAATAGAATAACCATAATTTATAAAGGTTATAAAGATAATTAATAAGATATTTCTGACAAATATATATTTCATTATGAAGTGATGTCTTACAACACTATTATATATTCTACATTGTCCATAGCTCAAAAAGTAGTTCAAAATAATTGCGCCAGTTTATGGTTGGTAATTTGCGCGAGAAACTGTTTCATGTTAACTAAATTACATTTATTAAAATTATATTAAAATAACAATATAACATACATTTCACACTCCAAATAGAACATAAAATCGTTCAAATAACATAATTCCAACGTCTATAATACCAAATATTGTAAAATACAATATATAAAATGTTTCTACTATATTTTCATTTCAGTTCTAAATTTGGCTTCACATATCTTACTGAAATTCTATTATATAAAATTTAATCTAAATTTGTAATTTTAACATTTGATTAAGCTATATATTATTCGCTGATATATTTAAACATACGAAATTAAAATAATATTTATAAAATAGTGATTTCACTAACTCATCATTATAATTTGAAGTGGGTTAATCATAATTAATATATAATGTAGTAATATAATATTTTTGTTCAATTCAATTATTTTAAAAACGATGAGAGTTGGAAAATGAATGTATTATTATGTTCAAAATTGATTGAAAACAAAATAATAAAATGAAATATTAATGAAATGAGCACTCTGAATAAATAAAGTCTATTAGAAAAATGACATCAATAAATAAGCAGCCACTTGTTAGGGATTAATAGCGATGCCTACCTAAACCGTTAGCTAAGAAAAATGACAGCTTAATTTAGACTGTTTTCACTCCTCGGATACTTTTTATTGCTCTCTAAGTCTTAACTTAATGCTTAATTTAACAAAATCATAGATACTGAATCTATTAAACTACATCCAAACTTCAATAAAGATTCGTATAACAATCATGAAAAATTTGTTGCCCTAGCTGCCTTAATCTTTCAAAAGATGTTTGATGGTTTTCAGTGAATATTTGTATATAAATAATGAAATATTTCATATTCTTTTGTCTTAAAAAGATATATATATATATATATACAGTATGTATATACAGTATGTATCTGTATATATATCCGAAGATTGCTTGCAAAAATAAGTTCCAAGTTCAATAATATTAGTTAGTTAGTTAATTATCAGACTACACAGAGTAACCATCCTTGAAGATAATATTGTTATGGTAATAACGTTTTTCGCGAGATAGTGAATTATTATTGTTATAATCAAAATTATCAATAGCAGTAACGACTATCTGTTAAGTTAGCATGTTCAAAACAACATAGCTGCCTTTGTAGAGACTTGAATAGAAAACCAAAATGCCAGGATAAACCAACTAGACCTAACCGTGACCAAGCTGAAATAAAGGGTGCAGTTGCAAATTGCTCATTACCACATAAATCACATAAATCTGACACTGATCTGTGGCATATACTTAATTTCCGTACTAGTAATATGAAATATTGAAATGCTATTCGTTTACACACTTTAGCTTTCCATCCGACTATATTTCAAATAACTAACTTGATTTGTTGTGGCAATACAGCTTTTTATTAAACGAAAACATCTAGCCACCCTAGTTCACGTATTGAGTGTAGTTTAGTTCATGCTGCTTGATTTTAAATGAATATTTTGGTAGCTAAGTCACAAATTTAACTAAAAATCTTCTATTGTGAAAATTAAATCGTATATGTTCAGAAATATCTTGCCGTAACAAACACACGGTTGGCTAAATTCGCTTTTTGGTAAAATTAGTTCCTTTTCTGCCACATCCGCCTACATGAAGTGAACGTCATATATCCCGTAGCAGAAGTTGTTAAAATATTTGCTTTAAAAATTAAACGGAACTTTCTGGGAATACAGAACACATCCATCTTCGCAAACAAGTTATATCCTACTTTTAGTGATTAACAATTTTGCATCAAGATAGCAGATTAGGTGCAGTTCGAATATTATTTGTTCCTTTATCTTCGTTTCTTGCGTTATACTTTAAAATGTATTGCAATCGCATGGTGAAAGTAATTACTTTAGCCGATTGTGCTAAAATTGCTTTATTTTTTAGTTAATTTAAATAAATTGAATCAGAACAAAAATAGCCCATAATGGTAGCCAAATCGGTGCCAGTATAATTAGGACTACAATTTAGGACTACAATTTAGGACTAGAATTAAGACTACGACATAACTTTTTACAACGACCCATTTCAATTGTAAAGTGGAATACTCTTATAATATAGATATTTATTTATCGTGAATACATAAATAATGTAATCACTCAAAAGAACACAATTTTTATATGCTTGTGGTAACAACATGTGATATGAAAGTTAATATTTTTAGTCATCTGGAGGACGAACGTACACTAATATGGTATGAGTTAAAAATATAAAACAGAATATCAATGAGAAAATATAATATGATTAATTTAATATTTTAATAATTAAAGTAGTAATGTACCTACAGACATATTAGGTTGAAAAATCCAAGATTGATTTAACGCATCTGTCAAGTTGATTGTTGAATAACGTTAAGCCATTGTCCTTGAATTAGTTCTCGATGATGGCATCATCTCCCAACACATAAGAGTAGACTGTTGAAGAGTGTCAATATTTTGAATTTTGTTTTCAAGTAACGGATCTTTCATGAAAAATGTGATAATCTAGTGAAATCTGATCTAAATTTGTCCTTAGACTGAGATTCTATGGAAAATGTTAAACAAATGTTAAAAATAAAATAAAACAAATGGATAAAAAGATATGATTCAAACATACAATTAATGTAGAAACAAACAAAGATCACCATTCTACAAAATATCTTTGGAAACGATAAAAAATATCAATTCCTTTATTCATATCAAAAAAGTTAAAGCTTCGGTACTATGTAGATCACAATAATATAACACTAGTTTAGTGATGCCTACCATCTGTGAAAGCGGATTAATGCTTGTTATCCATCCATAAAGACGTAGTTCTTTCAATTATTTAAATCTTGTTATTTCAGTTGTTAAACTATCTGATTCTTATCTGTCAGAACTGAGAAGCTCTAAAATTTCAAGGTTATCTTGTTAAAAGCCAATAATACTTTAAATATAGCAGTTCAATAAAGTTATAGTTGTTTAATTGTTTTACATTCCAACTTCGGAATAATATTATAGCAGTTCCTTAATATTATTTTCTTTATATTAAATGTTTGAATGAAGTCCAAACTAATTAATTCCTGGTCACCATCGATTGTAAGTGTTTCATCTTAAATTTGGTTTTTTACTTTTAAATCATTGTATTATTGTATTCCGATACGATATCATGTACGTATCTATCGTTTAATAAATCGTTAATTTTTCCATTATAGGATTCTTAATCTGATTGCATTTTGTTGTTGAAGTGGTTCATATTTGATCAAATTTTACATATAATATCAGAATTTTAAGTTAACTTAATTCATATTTAGTACATATATACTGTTTATTAAAAATTCGCGTATATCCGGATTATATTATTAATACATACATGATGTAAAGTATTATATTATTATATATAATTGTATTATATTAAAGTTATATTGATAATTAAGATAATATTATACTGATAATTATCACAAAAGCTAACATGTACTTGCTGGCGTATGAGTATTTACACATATTTGAGCTAATGGTCCTTAACCTTCCATACCAAACCATTCACTTGGCAATAATGTAACATCTACACAACATTATTTAGAATCTTCTGAATTATAAACCGAACAAAGATATTTAAAGCCAGCTCCACATTAATTGGTACTAACACATTACCCATTTTTAATCACTTAATTTGGAGTTGTGCATTAGCACTGATTCCCATTTATAGTGCTACCAGCAATTGTACAGACACAAGTTGTTCCTGATAATACTGTATCTGGAATAACATTGCAAACACAATTAGTACCTACTAAATTTGTATTAGGTATATTGCATACACACTAACTACCTGATAATACGGTGTTAGCTAGTGTACATACGCATTAATTATTAGTTATTGTCGTATATGGGATAGTACATTAACACGATGATCCAGATAATGTTGTATAAGGAATTATGTTACAAACACAACTAGATCCAACAAGCGATGTGAATGGAATATTACAAATACATTAACCTCCTGACAGAATTGTGTTTGGAACAGTGCACAAACATTATTTCATATTTGCTGATAAAGCAGTATTTGGAACTGTACAAAAACATTTTCCTGTTGAACTGTCGTATTTCGCATATGAAATCAATGAACATAAATATGTTCCAATACTAAATATGTTGTTTTAGGCGTTCACTAGTATTTGATTGTTCAAGGTTTAGTTAGAAAGTAATAGATTTATATCAATTTGAAACAGCTAAATAATTTAATCATATGTTAATTTTTGATTGCTTATATTTCCTATTATTCTCTACTCTAAAATAGATGAATTCGAGTAAAGCTGTGTTAAAAGATTATTATTTAAATTTGTAACATTACCAGTAATATAGCTACTTACAGTAACCATGTTCTGAGTTTGGTTTGAAAAAGCTTGAACCCGAAGCGACTCTAGATTTGTTTACGAATTGGTAGCCAGAGTGTTTATGTTTGTTTATAAAACAGAAGCGTTACCTATGATTCGCTACTCTAAGGTGCTGTAGTTAGAAACTATATTGGCCAATAAACTGCTTTAAATTGTGCTAGCTTCTCCCTACAACAGAGACTTTAGCACTGTGATGTTGGAGACCAATCGCGAGTCGATCGCATCTCTTGTGTTGTCGACATACTGTTTCATGACGGTGATATTTCCGACCACGCGCAGCTCAGTTTGCAATACTTGCGCGTCAACATACGATTTCAAGGTTGAAATATTGTTGATCAAATTTGTATTCAACAACGAGCTGGTGAGTGTTAGGTTGGAAAAAGCTTGTAAGCGTAGCGCCTCTAAGTCATTGTGAGAAGTAACTGCAACCGAGTCTATATTTGCTTGCAAAACAGTCGCGTTTCCAACGATTCTTTGCTCGAGTGTGCTGGAGTTCGATACTATGTTGGAAATGAGACTATTTTAGACTGCTGCAGTTTCACTTTGAAGTTGGGCTTTCAACGCTGAAATATTATTAATTATTCCCAAGTCCAGTGTATCGCGAGTCGTGTTTACGTACTGTTCCATTTTCGAGTTATTCGCGACAACAGCCTGGTCGCTCAGCTAGATTCGCGCAAGTAATGATGAGTTGAGTAAGCTGGTGTTGGAAATAATTTGGGTTTCCAAATACAGTGTGGTACCAGTTATATTGTTGAATAGCCTTTGGTCCAACGAATTGAAGCTGGAGTTAGTAAGCAATTCTTGCTTTAAAATAGACATGTTGGTTTTGCCTTCTAGAGTTGAGATATTATATTTTATCTGCTCTTGTAAGCTTGCATCTAGGGATGATATTTCGTTTTGAGTCCAGTTGGTAAGGCTCTATATTTCGTTAGTAACATTTTAGCGAAGAGTGCTAATCTTTTGGTTCAGGTCCGTTGTCGCTTCGTTTTCTTTAATATCTAGAAGCGTCATTTGTAAAACTGTGTTGACGCAAAACGTTCCATTTAATTCGTAGCCATCACTGCATACGCATTTCGCCTCGTTAAATACAAACGGGAATACGCATGAGATTTATCCGCCTGAACTAACTCCATTTAGCAACTCGTTCTAACACAGCCCGTATACCACAAACTAATTTAGACACACTGAACAGTTTAGGATTAATGGTTCTGAAGCAACGAGCTAAAACTATATGGTTCCACTTTGACTTAGCTCGGAGCAAACTTATACGGAGCTCACAAATATCTGTAGATTTTTTTATAGATCAGAAACAATGTAACCATTATATTGACTTTCTTGCAGCGACGTGCCAGATATTGAGCTATTTTGAAGAAACATCTCAATATCATAAGTGATTGTATTTACTAGCCCCGATCCATGAGCTGTGTTAAATCTAAATTAAATATTAGATTCTAAAATATATATTCGTCTTAATATTTCTAAAGATATAGAAGATAATATTTAGCCTTATGCTAAAAATACTAATTCAGATTAATCTATTTGAATATCACACTATATGCAAATTAATGCACATTTTACTATATACGTATCAATAGTTATATTAAGTGTTGATTGCGTAATAATCATGATATTTTAGTAATATCCAAAAGTAGAAAACGAATATATGTTACTACTTGCTATATTTAATTATGAATTTGAAAGAGATTGCGAATAAATAAATATTTATTGTGTTTGGGTTTATATTTTGCTGAAATTAATTTTTGTTGAAATATTCATATTTGACTAATATTACTATTTTTAACAAAACTAATATTTCATTCCATCACTGTAAACCGTATAATCACATTAATTATATTCATTATTTAATAACTATTAAAATATTATTGTAATAGAAGACAAATGTATCATATAAAAATGTGAGAAAATTATGTATGTACTACTGCACTTGAAAATCTATTATGTTTTTTCGACACATATTAAAAAAAGCAGTCGATATAATTTAGAATGTTTCTGGAAGCACACGTTATTTTACAGTCGAGTTGACTTGGAATTCACTTAAATTTCTTCAATTAGAAACTTGTCAGAAATTTGCGAATAGATCACTAATAGAATCGTTTTGTTACCATTTGTCGTTCGTTGTGAGACATAGAAAGGTGCGTAAAAGCAGCTGAGTACGATTTCAAATAATAACAATAAGTTAATATAGGAAGAAAAACAGAATGTGAGAATTAGAATTAGTCATATTTCAGCTAATTCGTATTGTCGCAGAATTCTAAATCGCGTCATCAAGTAGCATGTCCATGATGAACATTTGAATTTACTAAAACGAAATATTATGTCTTCATTGAGCATCTGGAATCATAAACCACGCAATGACCGGAGTTATAAAGTTCTCAATTACATGTGTCGTCTAACTCACACTTGATATAATATAGCTTTTATATGACCGCTATAATTACTTCCACTTATTTTTGAAACAAACATAAGACATTTGTGGCGATTATATTTTTGTTTGCGTGCGTATTGGCACAATAATTTGTAGAAGCTCAAGAGCCCACCTGCGCTGGATACCGAACAATAGTTATCGTGTTTCTGTGGTTTAGCTGCTCATATATACTTCTGTCAGAGGTTTAATATCATTTGTTTTCAATTATTTGAATTCTGTTATAATTACATTTCAACTCTACTAGTTGTATTTTCTTATGTATTCACTGAATTTAGTGTTGTTGATACAGTTGTGATTGAATTTCCTGTTTGAGCACGTATCCTCCGCTTGAAGACCTAAAGTGCGTTGAATACTCTGTGTCTGTTGAGATTATTATAATATTAGTTCTCTTCATAATCCAGAGTTTACTTAATTAGTTTTGTAAATTGTCAATGGCTAAAATGTGTTCCGCGAGTTCTAATTTTAATAATTATAATATGGGCTCTAATCTGTTGTTGACTTTTGTTGATTTTCAGCAATTCCTGAATTGTTATTACCTCGATGGCAGCTATTAATTCTACGATATTATAATGTTAATGCATGTCCCACTCTATATTTTATTTGCAGTTGCGTTGTCAAATTTTTAGAGTGTAATCTGCCTTTTGGGTTCCGTTGCAATTCAAACAGTGAGTTACCGGTGATCTAACTCATGTAGTATTCGATGATTGTCGACAGAGCTGGATCAAAAGACTTCATCTCTTACTGTAAAAGACAGAGATAATATTTGGTGCGAAACGAGCTTATTAGATCGTTCTTGCAGTGTAACGTATGGCTTTATAGTTTCTGTTTATGCAGTTGACTTCAACAAGTATATAAAAGTATTTTGCGTTGTGTTGGTAATATAAGGCACGATGATTTCTTACATGCAGCTGCAGTTTTTATTCTATTGAGGCGAAAATAGTGTTGTTTCATTTACAATGTCATTTGTGGAAAATAATCTCAAAACTGAATAATATTATTGTTTGTGCCACGTTATTGTTAAAAATCATAGAGTATTCGTGGACTTTTGTGCTTTCAGAACTATTAATATAGTATTCAAAGTACACTACAATAGTTGAGTTGGCTGTGTATAAAATAATGAATACTCCAAAAGTCATAGCTGTGGATTAAGCTGTATATCTCTGTTTCAGCTAGACTTGCACTTTACTTTTATTAAAAAAGTAATTCATGTTTTTATTTAAAAGTTTCAGTATATAAAGATTTATTATATGTGTACTGCCTATAATATCATATATGCCCACGTTTTATCAACTGCTGCTTTGAGCCCAAAAAGCTTTCCGACAATCCTAAATGATTGAAACTACACGTTCACTTATATAAATGTCCATCTAATATCGTGTTCTCCGCTTTGTGCTCACATATTCGTCACAGAAATGCGTTGTTCAACTTGAGTTGTACGGATAATAATGGTTGAAAAATCTTTAGTTAAATAAGAATAGAGAAATGCAGGCTATCTACGCGTTCACGATATATAGTAATTAGTTTAAGTATCCTTATTATGAAATAGAACGGTGAAGATTTCAAGACGACCAATATAATTTAGAATGTTTCTGGAAGCACACGTTATTTTGCAGTCGAGTTGACTTGGAATTCACTTAAATTTCTTCAATTAGAAACTTGTCAGAAATTTGCGAATAGATCACTAATAGAATCGTTTTGTTACCATTTGTCGTTCGTTGTGAGACATAGAAAGGTGCGTAAAAGCAGCTGAGTACGATTTCAAATAATAACAATAAGTTAATATAGGAAGAAAAACAGAATGTGAGAATTAGAATTAGTCATATTTCAGCTAATTCGTATTGTCGCAGAATTCTAAATCGCGTCATCAAGTAGCATGTCCATGATGAACATTTGAATTTACTAAAACGAAATATTATGTCTTCATTGAGCATCTGGAATCATAAACCACGCAATGACCGGAGTTATAAAGTTCTCAATTACATGTGTCGTCTAACTCACACTTGATATAATATAGCTTTTATATGACCGCTATAATTACTTCCACTTATTTTTGAAACAAACATAAGACATTTGTGGCGATTATATTTTTGTTTGCGTGCGTATTGGCACAATAATTTGTAGAAGCTCAAGAGCCCACCTGCGCTGGATACCGAACAATAGTTATCGTGTTTCTGTGGTTTAGCTGCTCATATATACTTCTGTCAGAGGTTTAATATCATTTGTTTTCAATTATTTGAATTCTGTTATAATTACATTTCAACTCTACTAGTTGTATTTTCTTATGTATTCACTGAATTTAGTGTTGTTGATACAGTTGTGATTGAATTTCCTGTTTGAGCACGTATCCTCCGCTTGAAGACCTAAAGTGCGTTGAATACTCTGTGTCTGTTGAGATTATTATAATATTAGTTCTCTTCATAATCCAGAGTTTACTTAATTAGTTTTGTAAATTGTCAATGGCTAAAATGTGTTCCGCGAGTTCTAATTTTAATAATTATAATATGGGCTCTAATCTGTTGTTGACTTTTGTTGATTTTCAGCAATTCCTGAATTGTTATTACCTCGATGGCAGCTATTAATTCTACGATATTATAATGTTAATGCATGTCCCACTCTATATTTTATTTGCAGTTGCGTTGTCAAATTTTTAGAGTGTAATCTGCCTTTTGGGTTCCGTTGCAATTCAAACAGTGAGTTACCGGTGATCTAACTCATGTAGTATTCGATGATTGTCGACAGAGCTGGATCAAAAGACTTCATCTCTTACTGTAAAAGACAGAGATAATATTTGGTGCGAAACGAGCTTATTAGATCGTTCTTGCAGTGTAACGTATGGCTTTATAGCTTCTGTTTATGCAGTTGACTTCAACAAGTATATAAAAGTATTTTGCGTTGTGTTGGTAATATAAGGCACGATGATTTCTTACATGCAGCTGCAGTTTTTATTCTATTGAGGCGAAAATAGTGTTGTTTCATTTACAATGTCATTTGTGGAAAATAATCTCAAAACTGAATAATATTATTGTTTGTGCCACGTTATTGTTAAAAATCATAGAGTATTCGTGGACTTTTGTGCTTTCAGAACTATTAATATAGTATTCAAAGTACACTACAATAGTTGAGTTGGCTGTGTATAAAATAATGAATACTCCAAAAGTCATAGCTGTGGATTAAGCTGTATATCTCTGTTTCAGCTAGATTTGCACTTTACTTTTATTAAAAAAGTAATTCATGTTTTTATTTAAAAGTTTCAGTATATAAAGATTTATTATATGTGTACTGCCTATAATATCATATATGCCCACGTTTTATCAACTGCTGCTTTGAGCCCAAAAAGCTTTCCGACAATCCTAAATGATTGAAACTACACGTTCACTTATATAAATGTCCATCTAATATCGTGTTCTCCGCTTTGTGCTCACATATTCGTCACAGAAATGCGTTGTTCAACTTGAGTTGTACGGATAATAATGGTTGAAAAATCTTTAGTTAAATAAGAATAGAGAAATGCAGGCTATCTACGCGTTCACGATATATAGTAATTAGTTTAAGTATCCTTATTATGAACTTTCTCAACTACTGTTGATGCAGTATTTTCCATTGAGAGACGACTTATTTTCATTTTAGTTTTGATTGCTGTTCATTTAAGGAATTGATGAGTTGTTGGCGAATTTGTTCTGATCGAAATAGTTCCCTGCTATTTCAGGAATTTTATAGAATTTTGTTAGCACATAAAGTTTAGTAATATAATGATATTCATATTATCTTCTATTGTCAATAATAAATAGTTAAATAATACAACATTCAAATAATAATGCTAGAAAATGTTAGTTATTGATGGATCATCTCATATTTATTGTTAAAAGGCTTTGCATATGTAAAGTATTAGAGTAAATAATAGTATATAACTGGTATAACAATCCAGTTCAATGTTCATTTATACAGATGTTATATAAAACACATAAATAAATACATAATTGGAATATGTAAAAATATTTGCAGTATTTGGATTCAATAAAAATGTTGTACAATTGAACAATGTTTCAATTAATATTACTATTGATGTTGTGGTAGTAAAAAGTGCGCTTGTTTGTATTAAATGTTAAGTTATTCTTGATTCATCATCGTTAATATTTATAGCAACTGGTCAGTTTTTATCAGGAATAGCTTTAGAAGTTGAATAACAAATTCGTTTTGTAGATACTAATATTTAATTTAGATTTAACACAGCTCATGGATCGGGGCTAGTAAATACAATCACTTATGATATTGAGATGTTTCTTCAAAATAGCTCAATATCTGGCACGTCGCTGCAAGAAAGTCAATATAATGGTTACATTGTTTCTGATCTATAAAAAAATCTACAGATATTTGTGAGCTCCGTATAAGTTTGCTCCGAGCTAAGTCAAAGTGGAACCATATAGTTTTAGCTCGTTGCTTCAGAACCATTAATCCTAAACTGTTCAGTGTGTCTAAATTAGTTTGTGGTATACGGGCTGTGTTAGAACGAGTTGCTAAATGGAGTTAGTTCAGGCGGATAAATCTCATGCGTATTCCCGTTTGTATTTAACGAGGCGAAATGCGTATGCAGTGATGGCTACGAATTAAATGGAACGTTTTGCGTCAACACAGTTTTACAAATGACGCTTCTAGATATTAAAGAAAACGAAGCGACAACGGACCTGAACCAAAAGATTAGCACTCTTCGCTAAAATGTTACTAACGAAATATAGAGCCTTACCAACTGGACTCAAAACGAAATATCATCCCTAGATGCAAGCTTACAAGAGCAGATAAAATATAATATCTCAACTCTAGAAGGCAAAACCAACATGTCTATTTTAAAGCAAGAATTGCTTACTAACTCCAGCTTCAATTCGTTGGACCAAAGGCTATTCAACAATATAACTGGTACCACACTGTATTTGGAAACCCAAATTATTTCCAACACCAGCTTACTCAACTCATCATTACTTGCGCGAATCTAGCTGAGCGACCAGGCTGTTGTCGCGAATAACTCGAAAATGGAACAGTACGTAAACACGACTCGCGATACACTGGACTTGGGAATAATTAATAATATTTCAGCGTTGAAAGCCCAACTTCAAAGTGAAACTGCAGCAGTCTAAAATAGTCTCATTTCCAACATAGTATCGAACTCCAGCACACTCGAGCAAAGAATCGTTGGAAACGCGACTGTTTTGCAAGCAAATATAGACTCGGTTGCAGTTACTTCTCACAATGACTTAGAGGCGCTACGCTTACAAGCTTTTTCCAACCTAACACTCACCAGCTCGTTGTTGAATACAAATTTGATCAACAATATTTCAACCTTGAAATCGTATGTTGACGCGCAAGTATTGCAAACTGAGCTGCGCGTGGTCGGAAATATCACCGTCATGAAACAGTATGTCGACAACACAAGAGATGCGATCGACTCGCGATTGGTCTCCAACATCACAGTGCTAAAGTCTCTGTTGTAGGGAGAAGCTAGCACAATTTAAAGCAGTTTATTGGCCAATATAGTTTCTAACTACAGCACCTTAGAGTAGCGAATCATAGGTAACGCTTCTGTTTTATAAACAAACATAAACACTCTGGCTACCAATTCGTAAACAAATCTAGAGTCGCTTCGGGTTCAAGCTTTTTCAAACCAAACTCAGAACATGGTTACTGTAAGTAGCTATATTACTGGTAATGTTACAAATTTAAATAATAATCTTTTAACACAGCTTTACTCGAATTCATCTATTTTAGAATAGAGAATTATAAGTAATGCATCAACAGTTGTTAATTACATAAATACACAAAGTGGAAGTATAAACTCACAAGTTTCTTCAACCAAGGCTACACAAGTTACTATTAATAATACTATTAATTAGCTTCTTAATATTATTGGTCAAATAGGAAATACCTTATGCACTTAAAATGGAAAATCGTATAATAATAACGGAGCATGTGTTTGAGTGAAAAAATTCAATTTAAAAATAATTTAATTCAATTTATCGATATAACGGTATAATTATAATTGAAATTCATTTAAATTCATAGTTAGGCTGTTACGGTGCTGGATTTTCCAGTTTATCACGGCTTTGGTTAAAACTAGGATGACTAAATCTAGCCTGACCCCGGATTTCTCCGGAAATATTCCGGGATTTTATATCTCTTTAGAGTTGAATTTAGAGTGGAATTGAGCGGTAATAATATTGTTATTAATATTGTTTTAATTTTTAAGTTCAGTTTTTCACTTCACAATATACTTCTTGTATTTTGAACCTTTGCATAATGTATTCTCGTTAGTCTTTCTGTTATTATTGAGGCTACTAGTGGTCTAGTTTGATTCTATGTAATAAGCTTCCTTGAGATCGCCAATAGATAAATTTTGTAAAATTACCGAAATTGCAATTATACATATTATAACATAACTTATCTGATTACATCTGGAAGTACTGATACTGAATTGTTTCTGATAGTACTTAATGTGAACATTAATTTTAGCAAGGCAACAAGAGAATCTTAATTATTGGAAGTCGCATGTTCTCTCTTATAGTTAACATAATTTACAAATTAGTGCAAAATCTTTAATTTAATTACTCTAAGAAATTCTAAATAGTCGTTAACTGGAGCTCAACGACTATGATAATTCTCATATATATTCAACAAACAGTGCAATGTGCTAGTAAACTTCAATAGACGGTGTCAATATGGGGTTGGGAGTTTTTTAATATTTGATATTATTTTATACATTTATATACATTTTATGATATTCCGCTAAATTCCGCTCTAAAAATTTCCCGAAACATGTTGAATAAGAAATCTACATAGTTTATGACAGTTGCGTCTCTTCACAAACGAGAAATCGATACTTTATAGCAAGAAATAAAGCATCTAAATGGTTTAATTGGATCTTAACAAAAATATATTAATAATCTGAAAAATTAAATATCTTTACTTTAATAGGAAGTCTAAATTGTTTGTACAAAAGAAAATTTAGATGAAAAAGATTAAAGTGAGCTACTAAAAGTTATAGATGACAAGATTTATAAGCTTAAAACACTTCATTAGCGCAATCCTCATTATTTAAGTAAGCTAAAAAGCTGTGGACGATTCGAAGAATTTTATCCCCATCATTGTTTCGTATGGACCAAAAGTAATTGGGAGCCCCTTCAAACAGAACTGTGTAACGATGGAAAACTGGTTTTAAGAAGGAAATGGGATTCCTTGAAAGTACAATAAGTGATAAGTATACTGATTGCGGTCCAGTGGCTGATATGTACCGTAAATAGAAGAAGATACCTTAAGATGAAATATAATATGGAAGTATTCTCTATGATGATCCAAGAACTTTTAGAAAATTTATACCTTGACTATGTTTTTGGCTCTAAAATTACATAAGTGGGGATAGGGTTTTAAACGAAAATCAAAGCGTATTAACGGGAAAACATAAACTATTGACTATTATAAACGGGCAGGGACCACTGTTTAGACAGCATTTGATAACTCTTTAGGAAAAAGGCTTTTTATAAACAAATTTTTGTGCGAGCTAGAAGTTTTTTATGAGGGGGAAACGCGAGCTTATGAGTTTTTATAACTGTGAATAAAATCAATATTTTATATTTACACTTCACTGCCCCTAGGTTTAGATCATCTTTTGTACACAGTGAGCGAAATAATTATAATTTAGACTGCTGTCAATAATAATATTTTATTGGTAATGTCTTTGAATGAATTTGACTATCTATTCGTTACTAAAATTCTTTATATTTGTCAACTGATGAACCCCTGATATTTAACGATTCCAGCAATTCGTTCTTCTTTAGTCTAAATTGAACCCGGTTCCCTTTTCTTCACTTAATAATTAATTGAATTTAAATGGACTTTTCAATAACTAATATTGTTTTGACATAAAACACAACTGGGTAATAATTCAATACTTACGGCAAACTAACTAAAAGAAGCCGCACATCAACGATCTTGCAGCACATAGTTACCACTACTTAATTTAATTATAATTCTTCATATTATTCTTCATATTAGCTTCTTAAACCTTCCAGCTCCTTTGAAAGCTTGGCATGTTTTAAATATTATCAAGTAATTGCTACTTTTTAAACTAAACTGTACTTAAAAATATTATAAATCTTCTTATTATTTAATAACATTTTACAAGTTATTAATTCAGTATTATTTGTAAATTTTCAATTTATAAACGATTTTTACAGTTTTCGACTTGAAAATGGTTGCTTTGGAAATCTAAATTCTCTCAAAGTAATAGTAAACAAATAATACTACTACTTATATCCCAATAATATTTTATTCATGTACTTTATAAGTTACTAAAATATAATTTTTCGTTAGTGTTATAATCTAGAATAACATGAAGCTAAAACTAAGTTATACAAATACAATTTATTATTAAGTTAATTAAGAAAGCTGGGAACAGCTAGTTCAATGAAGTTACTGCAGGTGATTGAAAATTTTGTATCTAATATTCGTGTGCCTCCAAAGTATTTCATATATTCGAACTCAAATAATAACGCCATGTTAAAATATGCTTAAACTTCTACATTGAACTTAATAACTTTTGGATAATTCCGAAGTTGCAAAATTTGGGGGTAGCTGTACATAAAAACCAAGTGTGAAGGTGTTTATTGGTTGGAAACCGTAATATTCAACATGAAGATTATTTCATAGCATTCAAAATTTGGGGGTAACTTGAAAGTATCTTAATTAGAGTGTTATATTTGGTAATATTTTAGATTTTGATACGTTCAACTCATATTGTATTCGTTGAAAGAATAGGGCGCTTGATAATAAGCACATTGAATAATTGTATGTTACAAACTTTGACGATTTCTTCATTTAGTGAAGTGGCAACTGAATCCCAAAACCCACTTTTGGCAAGCTTTTATGATCATAGAACGATTCCTATAAAATTAAAATTAATATAACTTTTAGAGAAATCTCTAAGAACCTCACTTAAAGAGATAATGCTTGGTTGGAACAAGATATTGTGCACTGTGCCAAAGTACTTGATTTGATTAAGACAGGTAAGAGAATATCTCTATATTCGCTGGATTCTTTGGTGGACGAGCATTACTTTGGGAAAATCAGAATGCACTCAAAAATGGATAACTCAGTCGATAGAGCGAGACAAGTAATAACAGATTAATTTATTATTGATTACTTGTGTACAGAGTTGGATATGGAATTAGAGCCTAACCGAGTTCGTGCTCATCAAACTTAAGAAATCTAGATACGAGATAAACTTCTTGTTTCTGAAATGAAAGCACTTGATGACCTCGCCGAAACTATGATGGAACTTATAACACATGTGTATTCTAGTAATGAAAATGTAGATCAAGTGGAATTAGATAAGTTTGCAAAAGTCAAAAAGTTTTGGGTAGATATATAGAGATGCTTACTACGAGAAACATATTGGCGTAATATTGATATAATGGCTGCAAGACAAAGCGACTATCACACGTGTAATGAGGCATAAGGAATACAGGGCAGGTTGTTCTAAAAATCAGATCTGGAGATAGAATACAAATTACTAAATTTTGTGAAGAAAAAAGATCCTGAGTGAAATTATTATAATTGTAAATGTTACAGAGTATAACTTTTATAAATATAAATTTTTCAATCCATATTCCAGTTTTACAAAAATCGACACCGTCTAAGATCATTATTTTTCACTGTGAATTAACTTAGCGGCTCTCGGTATTCTTTATTTATTTAAAACTATAGTTTCTATAACTATGATATCAGAAGTCGCAAATTCTCTCTTATAGCTTACATAATTAACAAATTAGTGCAAAATCTTTGATTTAATTATTCTAAGAAATTCTAAGTAGTCGTCAACTGGAGCTCAACGACTATGATGACTCTCAAACATATTCAACAAACAGTGCAATGAGCTGGTAAACCTCAGGGTATCTAAAAACATAATTTCGCTTATTTTATGTTTTGAGCTTCATTCTAACTTGACGAACTTTATATCATATGTTTATTCAATTGAAGCCCTATTATTAACTATTTAGTCGCATTGAGCAACTGAACTAAATTCTATGTCTTGTTTTCAAATTTCTTCATATTATGAGCACAACAAAATCTTAAGTAAGTAAGAAAATATAATGAATATTTTCAAAACTTATTATTATCTATTAGCTAATTCTATCATTATAATATTTCTATAGAATATTTGTTGCAGCATCCAAACTCAATTTTGGTCTTTAATTAATACTAAGTACTAAGCTTAGATAGCCATCTCAAAATATATTAATACCACTCAGAGCTATCTGTTAGGAGTCTATGTGAGATAAAATATTCAAGTTTTTATTCGAACAAGAAATTTTATTAGTCCAGGACTCACTCATATGAATAGTTTTATTCAATTAATTTGATTTTAATTATGTGCATTAAATGAATTTGTAATCAGAGTAGATAACTTTATTTCAACTAGGAAGTTTCTGAATAATGCTAAAATTGTGGACGCCTAGTAATACTACCAGTCGATTGATGTAGTTATTAGCGCTTTTAAGTTTTGTTGGTTCCAAAATTATAATTTATAGTTTAGTTCAGATTCGAGCTTATTAGCTTTGATTTTAGAAGTACTTTCTATTTCAGCATTAAAAATCAAAATATATAATTCTTTAAAACTCGTATCGTTGAAACTTGAAGTGCACTTAGTTGGATCAATTTAGAAAAGTGTGTGCAGAATCAATTCAGTTGTGATACTTTCCTTTCAATGGATAAAAGTTAGTGTATCATCGATATTAACAATTTGTTGAGAATCTCTATACAGCCGATTTACATTAAGCCCTTTCAAAATAATAAATGGTGTCTGTACTCATGTAGTTCCTAAAATATGGTATTTGAAAAAGGTCGAGTTTCGCATCAATAATAGGATAGTTCAGAATTTTATTATGGGTAACATTTTCAGTTTCTTCTTAAAGGCTTATTGTTAGCACCATTTATAAAATTTCGACTTGGATGCCAACTTGGTCTGCTTTTGAGAATCTAGTATTGGAGTGGAACTTCAAAAATAAATAACACAATATTGTATATTATATATTAGCTGATATAATTATAAATCTCATAACCTCCAAAGCGTCTAAAAGGGGTATAATGAACATTTGTATATATAGTAACTAAAGAACGCTATAAATAGGGATAAGTGGCTAGTTATGTTATACTATAACATAGATGTCTAGAAACGATTATTAGTTGATTACTCACTACACAAGATTTGATTTTTTCATACATTATGTCCATTATTATAATTTAAAAAATTGAGTTTATCAATGATTCGATTATGATAGTTTTTCGAAAGTCGATTTTAGAAGGAGAACGAGTTTAGGAATTTAACTTTAATTTTGGAGGATATAAGCTCTACTATTTGATGAACTTCAAAAATATTTCACACAAATGATGAATTAAATGTTGATTGCCAAAAGCATAGTACTAATTCTCATTGATAAATATCGATTATTCTGTGATGCTTGTAGCTGTTTGCAGGGATATGACCTAATTACATATATCTCAAATCTCTCTTGTTGTTTTTCATCACTTATCGAAAATCATTTCGTTTATTTACAATAAATCCTTATTCTAGTTACATATTCAATATAAATCATTTTATTCACTTTTCACGCATTTTCTAATTATTTCATTATTTTCCCACTTCATTTATTAATGTCATTGTACAAGAAGTTGGGTGTGAATGAGCCGTTGAACGACGATCTTCCCGAAATGTCGGAGGAGAGTACCGAGTCTTCGATTTCCGAGGGGCGTGAGAAGGACATCGCGCACTTCATCGAGTGCCTGAGGGAGAAGGAGCGCAGGATGCACCGCTTGTAGAAAATGGCCAAGTCGAAATACAAGTACTACTGTCAGTGCTGCGCCTACGCGTGCATCAAGAACTCTGAAATGGAGGAGCACGCGAAAACGGAGGAGCACATAAAGAAGGACAAGGAATGGGAGAAGTTCGACCACGACTACCAACAATTCGACAAGAGCAAAAGGAACTCAGCGAACAAAATAATCAAAGCCGAGAGAAAAGAGCACGAACCTAAACGGGAAGATGCTAAAGAGGTTAAAACTGGAGATAAAACGGAGAAGGAAGAGAAGAAGGAGGATATTGGACACAAAGGTGAAAATAAGAAGGAACACAAATAAGAAAAAGAACACAAAGAAAAGAAGGAAGATAAATCTAAAGATAAAAGAGATGACAAAAAAGAGGAGAAGAAAGACAAAAAGGACCATAAAAAGGATCGCAAGTGAAAATGAGAGAATATTCAAAATGTATATATTTAGAGCCACCCAACGTTTCATTTCTAACGTACGTTAAGGATTTCTAACGTTTTTCACGTTAAAACACACGTTAAAAGCACGTTACACTTATATTTATTTTGTGGGGATTGACATATTATAGTATTATACAAATTATAATATACTGTATTTCCGCTTCACTTAAAATATTTGAAATATATATAAATATTCTGTTAGCTTTAAAATGATGTTAAGGGGTAATTTAAACATTTAATATACAATATTTTGCCCATAGCACTGAAATATAACGTAGAAAGATAATATATAGTTGTAAAACAAGTATAATAATATATTATATTTTATCGTTTTTACAAGCGTCTAAAGCTTTAATTGAATGAATTTATTCATTTAAATTAGTGTAATCACTATAATACGGTATAATATAACTGCAAAGTTGATTTATATTGATTATTAAAATATAGTGTAAATAATGATTAAATTTCTAACGTACATGACGTTAGAGACTTTTCTAACGTATTTTCATTTTCTAACGCGTTATAACGTCTTTCTCAGTTTTCTAACGCTTATTGGTTGGCTTTATATATATTACATTAGTCATAGGACAAAATGAAAAGACTTGAATTTTATAATGATGGTGTGAGTCTAAAATTATACAGATATAAAATGACTCACTTAACTGTAACCTTATCATCAGTACTAAGGCTCAATTCAATCATTCCATCTTCATCTCATTAATCATGACAATCCACAAATCCAAACTCAGTTACACATAACGTTACCTCAAAACTAATCTCAACATCATACCTCATCTTCTAGGATTGTCACTCTGAATAGCCTCCTCAGACAACCTAAGTTAGTTCGGCACTTGAACTAACATTGTTGACCTCGGAAGTTATCTTTGTAACTATCTTTGGGATGGCTGGTATGAATCTTGGGACTAGCGTATCAGCGGCAACGCGTAGTGCTTCTAAGTTTAGAGCAGGGAACAATGTCATAACTCTTTAATCAGTTTCTTCCTGTTCATGCTCATTTACTCTTGAAAGCGAAATCTCTGCAATATATTAACTGCATAAAATCTGTGTTTGTGTTTTGTTGTTTTACATAGTAAGTTCCATACGGACTTCTTCCTGTATTACAGGGAGTGAAAGCAGGATTTCGTTCTAATTTATTTAAAAATTGACTTATTCTCTCCTTTCAGTACTATGTGGGGCTGATACCACTTATGGTATCAACGGCTGGGCAGGTATATCCGGCTTTCGTTTCGGCTTTTATTTCTTAGGCTTCTTCGATTTCGGTTTTACCTTTTCTGACTTTAAATTATACAGATATATAGCATATACTATTGTTATACTATAATTTATTTCATTCTAGAGAATTAATATTTTAAGATAATATTATGCCATCTTATTCTAGACAATATATGATGATAAAGCTGCAACAACCGACTTTGCAGCTCAAACCAAACTTTAGCTTGAATTAACAAAATGTTCAAAAACCTGGTGTGGAATATATTACAATTTGTAGTCAATCCAGGCCTTGTTTCAACAGTGTTTTATAGAGTCATATTATAATTGAATTTTGTAGTTAGACCAGATTCCTCTGAGGGAATTATCCAAATTAATCAACTGTGTTTCATTTTGTAACTCTCTCCTGGTAGGTAGGTACCTGTTATAAAGCATATGAATGTTTATCAATGGGAAAAGTGATTGTCGATCAATATATTGATATTTTTGTATTGTTGTTTGTTTGCTTACATTTCAAAATTTTGAGGTGAAAATGACAATTTAAAATATATTGTAAAAGATTGACATATTTAGTATTAATGGTTTATTATAACTTCTTGAAAATCACTCTCTAATTTTTGAGTCTTTTTATATTATCCTATGACTGTAGAGCATACGCAGATTTGAAATATCTGCGCATTTAATATATACAGTGGGTAACAGTTGATAATGGAAAAATATTTGAAGAGACGAGTGATGTTGATAATCTAATAATATAAATGTTAAGTGTCCTTAAATATTTTGCATGTACGAATTCACTTGAACTTATCTCTTCCACCTCAAACAATGAATTATTGTATTTTCAGTCTTTTAATAACAACAACTAACGTATATATTGAAACTGAAATCATCATATTTGTATTAGGTATGATGCCTACAAGCGAGTATTAGCTAGTCGACCATGATGATTATTCTAGTTAATTCAACTGCTATATTGCTAGTGAATCTAATTCATGAAACTGCTTCATGAGCTGAAGCGATATTTTAGTACTTCATAGTAGTTACATATACAATTATAAACACTAGACCTTGAACTCGATTCTGGTTCAAGTTATTGAAATAATTAACCGAACTTTAGACTTATTTTCTCAACTGTCTATATGAACTGTGTTAAACTATGTTATTGTAATAATCTTCAAGGCCATGAGCTACTGCAACTATTGCATACCAGCTACTCGATCTAAAAATTTTATCTATCTGTGTCAAAAATCAACTTCAAAATTGGTTAAAAGTTGAATTTTAAAAGCTGATAGAAGCTTTGGTCTAACTTCAAGTAATTCATAGATTACTATAGTAGTAATATTTACTAGGACCACTTACTAGGCTCAATTCGAACTTCCTCTTTACTTCTATTTTAGTAAATCTTGGTCACAAAAATCTCATTTTTGAGCTCAACTTGAATTAAGTTTGGCAGCAATTATGATCGAAGGACCCTCTATATTCAACATTTTAATTTATAAAAGTTAACATTTATTTACTACTTTATAACTAGATTAGAAATTTGAGTAGCCACAACAAACATCAATAAACTTTAGCAATTAAAAACCAGTAATATTCAATTTAAGATACTAAAATGATTATAGAACTAATTGATTTCTTTAAGAAAGTCTTCTTTTTAACATATGAAAATATTCAATATTTTGGAAATTTTAACACTCTTGTTAAGAAATAATAATCAATAAATGTTACATGATTTAATATATCAACAATGTGAGAACTTAAGCAGTTATACCCCCCAATATTCCAAAAGTTATGTATAATTTGGCATTTCCCGTTTGAAGTGGAAAATTCTGTACATGGAAAATATTCGTTATACCCTAAAGAATATAAATACATAATATATATTAATTATATTAATCACAGCATTTTTCCATTATCAACTGTTACCCACTGTATGCGTATAAAAATTATATGCACACCACGAAAAATATGTGCATATCTTTACGTATGTGCATATTACTATAAATCTTACATAAATATATATTTACCCACTCCTATCCTATAAATGGACTGAATTCATAACTGAAATAAGAATAAAAATATATGGTATTAAAATATTTATTATATTTCATTTTTGTCCGATAATTCGCAGTTTTCTTTAACACTCAACGTCTTAAATAGACATGTGTGATTTAGTTCATTTTATTCCATTTGACTACTCCATTTGACTACTATAGCATGAGGAATTCTACTGATTTGACGAAAATCTTCATCAAAAGTAAGTGACCACCTAAAATACGACCGAATTATTTTATATTACAAATTTCTAAAGTATTTATACAAAAAATAATTTTAGAAATACAACTACATACATATTAACTTGTTTTATACTTTATTTTGTTAAATTGTATGTATTGAGCACTATTTTAAATGAATTGATAATATATTAATTGAATAATATATTAATTGAAAATATTCTTCGAATATCAACATATTTTTAGATTTTTGCTATTTTAAAGTATATAATGACTTAAATAGTATGATATAAGATATATTATTAAGTTTAAAACACGTTAGAATCAATACTACAGTGGTCGGCCATGAAAGTGTCCTTTCTAATTCCAATTTCAGTGATATTTTGTTAAAATATTTTACCACTTCACAAACATAAGATGAAATCCACCATTAGATAGTGGAATACAAGCGGTCAATGGATACTAAATAGATATATTATGGCTACCACTTGTTAATAATTGATTGTTGCCAATGTCGATTATCTTAACTAACAATATTCCATTTTGTTTATTTAGAATTTGGAACTTGCACAAAAAGGAATGAAGTCCCAAAAATAAACTCAAAATAGAGCATTAGAAATAGTTCGACTAACCCACATGCACGTCTTTGGTTTATCTAACATGATTTTGTTAACCTATTTTTCCTTAAACTTATTCACGGCATGAACTAATAAATAATTTTATGAGGCTATATTGCTCAAAAGTTAGATCTCTCTTAGATTAGTTTATACTGTCCTCTATATTCCAAGCAATTAATAAGCTGCTGCCAGTAAAGGCATGTCTCGAGAAACAATAATTGATCTGCATAAAATACCTTGAAGAATACTATTAAGAGCACTTGGATGGAAATGAATATATTATATATTATGAATATATTATTGAATTAGAAACTTGAGTAAACTTCTTTGATTCTATTAAAATCTAACCACTTGCCTTCCAAGACTTGAATTCAAAAATTGTGATTTGCTCCTCACTTTCAAGGCGACCTTGGTCTAACTCGCTAGAAACGAATATTGTGATTGGTGTCGGTGCTATGCTACACTCTACTTGAATATGACAAGATTAAAATTACAAGTTTTCAATTTTATGGCAAAATATAAATTGAAGTTGGTGTAATTATTAAAGTAGGCTTCACTCATAATTGTGCCGGGTAGTGATATAACTTAACACTATTTATTAAACTTCAATCTGTTCTCTATATCAAAAGGACACTTTCATTGCCGACCACTGTATTTAATCAATTAAATATCAAATTATTTCAGTTGCAGACCCCAAATACAGCTCACTTATACACCCTTTTATTCATAAATATTGAAAGGGTCTGTAACTGAGCACTTTTGGGGTCTGTAAGTGAATAGTGGTGGGGGTCTGCATTCGAGGTAATGTAGTACATAATATTAATAAATTGCTCTATTTAATATATTTGTAAAGTAACGTGTTGATATTAAGTAACTTATTTTTCATCTAACTATAGTGCAATATATTTCCGCGCTATGTAATACTGACATTTGGACATGATTGGAAGACATGTATTTCCTATTTCTTCTCATAATATTACAAATAGTGGAATGAAAAACAAAAGTTAATTAATTAGGAGTATAAATAATTACACTCCAATTAAATCAAATGTTAAATAATAATAGATTGAGTTATATCAGGATCAAATAATAGACAGTGTTTTGTAAATTATAAATAATAATATCATATAATGTTTATTATTTGTGAACTAACTAAATATATAGCAACTAAAACTAGTTAATTCAATTAACTTAATTGTTAGCAGATAATTATGAAACTAAACAGTAATACAATAAAAGTATTGCATGTTGAGTATTGCGAGGTGAGAGATATAGTTGACATTGAACTTTTGAATCTTGAGATCCTAATTTTGCGAAATAATTTAATAAGGCACATTGATAACATCGTGTCCTTTTGCAACCTTAGATAACTTGATATTTCACAAAACTATGGGATTGATATCACTCCATTGTAGCATATGAAGGGGCTAAAAGTATTAAATACATCTTGGAATGGACTTTAGAGCATTTAAGCGTTATATTCATTGAAATCATTGCAAGAATTGGATTTATCTGGTAACGAGCGCTTGATTTATGCACTAACTACACCTTCATTAGTAAAGCTTCAAATACCTTATGCGTTTCTCACTTCTGTTAGTTCCATTTAGTCTTTGTACAATTTAATAGAGTTGGATTTGTCTGAGAATGCGTTGGTTGACGTATTTCATCTTCATTTTATAACGAATCTGTAATTATTGAATTTGTCTTGTAATTAGTTGTGTAGCGTGATCCCCTTGCGTAGATTAGTGCTTTTGCGTTAGCTGAATCTGTCAAGTAACCGGATTGTATTCATTTACCCTCTTTTCGGCCTCAAGAGTTTAGTTGTTTGTAACTTGGAATACAATTTAATTGATGTGCGAGTAATTGAAAATAACAATGTGTAATTTGATTTGGACTACTAAGAACAGCCTGATTAGAATTAATTGTGCCTATCGCGTAAAATGCGAATTATTGATTCCACTTCAATATAAATATTTAAAACGAATTAGATAAAACGAATCCGTTTTAAATTTGAAACCGAAAAGAATTTGATTTAATGGAAAATTGTGGAGCGGAAACTGTAATTTTTGTAATAATTATAAACGGCCGCGAATATTTTCAAGTTGATAAACTGATTTTTCAATTATTGGTTTGTTTCGTTTTAATGTTCAATAAACTACTAAATCAATCAGTTTTCATTATGAGATCAAATGTTCTCAATTAAACTGAATTCTGTATGACACTGATTTGATTTGGTTAAATATTGATGGTTCTCAATTACTGATGCAGAAATGTTGTATTTACTGATGTTGAGTCGGGACCGGATATATAAAAGCATTAATATCAGCACACATACAACTAAATAGAAATTCAAGGCAAAGTGTTAACACTTTGAACAGTAATTGCTTTGGGATCTAGACCGAAAGGAGTGCTGAAATTATTAGAATGAGTTTGTTTAGTCTTGGTTGCGAATACTTTAGTAAAATTTTATTTAAAATATAATTTACACTCCACAGTTTCCACTCGAAATATGAGTTATAATTATAGGGAAAACTAGGGAAATATTTACTATAATAAAACCCATGCAATTTTACGCCATGAACTTAAATATTTCAATCATATCTGACCCAGTTTCACCAAAATAACGATCTATTAATTGTACATCATCAAAATAAACTTTTAACTTGCAAGCTTCTGCTTTTCAAGAAAAATCAACCCGATAAAATTTTCTTAGTCGAAAGTGGGGTACGATAAATGAAGCGCATCCAGAGCTTATGAATATTTCATAATTTTGCCGAAATTTACTTAAGAAAAGATATTAAAGTTTCATATAAAAACTTCGAGGCCAATTCTCGGCACTCCAGGAAAAATTGTGGAAAATGGATCAATCGTTGATAGAAATAGTATTGAGATTTGAAAATTTATTTGAATTTTCAAGAATCTCTGAAATTTTAGAAGCAACAAATATCATATTTTACTTGAATTAAATTAGGTGCTTATAATTTAGCAACAAAGTTATTATTGCACAGTAATACATTTATTCGAGTTAATTTTTCTAGTTTCTTCCTGAGACAGATTAATTCAAATTTAATCATAATCATTACTAACGTATTAGGTGTAACTTCAAATTAGTATTAAATAAATTCATTGAAATACTTAGTGATTAATTAATAACAGAAATAAGCAGGATCAACTTATTCGGTTAGGATTGAGAGAAATATGAAAAACTTGTGAGTCTCAACTTTTTATTTCGATCCTCACTTACATTTAAATAACTATTGTAATAAAATACGAACATTTGTTTCAACCCTAGTTAAATTTATACTTGATGTTTATATACCACTTCTCTTTATAGTTAAAGATTGTTTAGCTTCAAATATCTTCTATGTATTTAATCTGAACTGCTGAAAGATTAAATTTAAATATTCAAGTAAAAATAACTAATATTTATTATCAGCTCACTAAGATTCAGCATTAAATAATGTATTATAAATTTTAAAATATAATATTCGTTTACAAATCATAAGCTAACTATTTTAGTCGGTACAAAACATATTATCTCTTCACTTAATAATATATTCAAAAATGTTATTTTGAGATATATTTACTCATTTATGAACAAATTTAATGTTTTGCTTTTTTACAAAACTCGAAATTAAAAACAACCAAAACAATATCAATATATAGTGATAACATATAATTGATCATGATTAATAATACATTCAATCTAGCTATATAGATCATAGATTCAGCTTCTTGAATTTCAAGACATATTCTTAACTAAATTCAATTGCTGAGAAATAATGTTTCTTCCAACATCAATAGTAACACAACGTATTAATATTAACAAATAGTATTAGTTTTTAGGCTGCGTCGAGCTCTGTGATTAATTTAATGAAGGACAAAAATTTACTCTGTGTTAGACATTTCAACTCCAACCGCTTTGAGAAAGTCAAAACAATACCATTTGAATGGAACTAGTTCAAAGTACATTTAGAAAATAAATCAACAAATTTGCTGAAAATCGGATTTTCCTAATTTTCTAAAAAGTTCCTTGCTTGAAAAGATCTGTTGTACAAAATACTTTATATCAAGAACTTTTACAGCTTTTATTGTGCCTGAAAATAAGTCTGGAGTGCCGAAAATTGTCGTCGACTACTATTGCAACTTTAACTAAGATTCAGTAAGGGGTACACATTAAAAAATATGAAAATTTCGATATTTTACAGAAATGCAGAATGACTTAGATAGTCATATACTACTCATGAAATACCACTATGAAAAACAAGCTAAACCTATTGTTGATTATTCCTAGTAGCAGTGAATATCAAAATAAGGTCAAAATCAGCTTGTAAAAATGGAGTATGAAGAAATATAAAAAATGAAATTATTTTACTTTAATATTTCGAAGGGTACATAATACGTTACATCTATAAAATTTCACTCCTAAATTCCAAAAAAAGTTTGAAAATATTACTGTCACTTTGAGAACTCAGTGCACGGCATCCGTGCAAAATATAATGATAGTAGCCTTTGGTATAGTTATAATAGTTATATTTTAAGGTTGAGAATTATTTGGGCTGAGCAGTTTAGGTTAAAGTTTGGTAGTTTTATGATTAGTAATTATTCATTCATTTTATAGATTTTAATATGTTTGAATTTATATATTTAACTAGCTAATTATTAATTACCACTTCAATACAAATGATCAAAAACTCAATTATTCCTTCCTTGCTAACTTAGCAAACGCTTAATGAAATCTAAAGCGATGAAGTACTAAATTTTACAGATTAGTATTCTTCAAATGAAGGTGTTGAACTATATTGGAGTAAATAGTGTCCAAAAATTAGAAAATTTATAATTCTTTCAGACGAACTATTTAAACGCATAAATGAACTATATAAGCAGTAGATCCGCCAAAATTTAAAGAAACTCACGTCCTTATTTATTAAAAACGCTAGTTTGTCTTACACAAGATATTTAAGGAAGTTCGAAGATTCAGATAAAATGAAATGTATGAATATAAAAACTAACTAATAAATTACTTTAAATATCACAACATTGTCAATTGCTGAGATGTTAAATTATAGTATTTCCACAATAATGAACACACTACTAATAAATACTAAAATATATCAAAAGCATAATACGCTTTGAATAAGTAATTAAACAATACAATATCACATACTTTAATTAGATTACTGCTGTGATAATTCAATAAATTAGTAAAAGTGAGCCTCTTCAATAACTTGAGAAATAGTAAGAGATGAGCAGTCTCTATTTATGTCGAGTCCTATTACATTCTTATATAAGTATATTGATATAAACTAGCCCTCTATGGTTCTTATTTTAGTTACAAAATATAGCTTCAGTTCTCAAAGTGTTAATATTGATTATATATTTTCTATAGGTTTTCTAGGTGTCCAGATAATATGTTAATTTACATATAAATATCGTAAAAACACACAAAATTACCAATTTGTACTTATAATCTCATTTACCAATTTAAGACTACTCATATCATGATTAACGCTATATAGTCTCAATTAAATAAATGTGAGTATAATCCCACTGAACACTTTTCAAATCTATATCTTTTCAAGATATATAAGTACTCAAGTAGTCACTAATCAGAAAATACAAATGCGTTTTAAAACGAATTTACGATCATGTTGTTCAGAACTACAGTTTCGCGGATCATTTGGTTTACGGACTCGATTTTGCTTTGAATATATTGCTAAATTAATTTGAATTTTATGCTTTTTGCATTCAGTTTGTGATTAAAAAGGAGTTTACTGGCGTTTTGCTAGAATTAGAGCGAAAAGTAATGTGATTTATGTTATTATATAGGTGGTTTATTGAATAACTTGTACACTGAGCGTTAATCATTGAAATCAAAAAACTCTGTTTATGTCACAATTTATGAGTCTTGCATGTTTAAAAGCACTATGCTTTTCTGTCCCATGCGAGAAGAATTGAAAAATAATACTCCTGGTTAAAAGAATAACAACTAACCTTATCCAAGGTCATATATTTGTTGTAGTTGCAAATTGCGCTTTACTATATAAATTTTTTGCTCATCTGTTGCGTATACCTTACTGTGATATTAATAATAAGAAATGTTGAAGTGTTTTCGGTTCACGCACTTTAATTTCCCATTCTTTTGAATCTCGAATAACTTGCTGGATTTGTTGTGGCAATATAGTTTTTTGTTCTTTCTGAACATTTATCCGCCATATGTTTCATATTTCGCTTATTTTACAAAATAATAGTAATTTGGAAGCTGGGCAATAAATTTCAGTTCAAAATTGTGAACTGTGAAAATAAAGTCGAATATGTTCACGAATATTTTTCCATAGCAATGAACTGGTTGGTAGAACTCAGTTTACTAAAAGAATAGTGACTTTTCAAACACTTTTGTTTGAAGGAAACGAGAGTCATTTATTTTATGACAGAAATTGTTGAAATACGAACCCTGGAAATTGTATGGAACCGACTATGAGTGCAAAACTGCGTCTTTAAACACTAATTGCACTTTAGATCTGGTTATTTACAGTTTAAGATCAAGGTAACCAACTGGTTTTAAATCAAATAATAATAGCTCTTATTTGGACTCTTCTATTAGTGTCAAGTCATCGTCTATCTGTGTTTATTACGCGTGCTAATTGTTTTGGGGTGCAAGCAACTACTTTAAGCGACTATTCTGATATTGCTTTATTTTGCAGTTGTTTAGAATTAACTGTATTGGGACAAATATTCCAAAAAATATGCAGCCTAGTGGGAACCAAATAGGCGATAGCACTATCACTGCCACTTTTTTACATAGTTATTTGCGCTTAACCATTTAAATTTTGAAGTGAAACACTTATTTATTCACTATTTAGTTATATAAAAATATATAACATTTATAACATATATATACATTTATAACATATATAACATTTATTACAAGTCTAGGTGCATAAAATGGTTAAGTCTAAAATATAATAACATGAAAAAGCTAAAGTAGCTATTTATGTTTAGAATCTGCAAGGGAAAATATTTTATTATAAGGTTTTGAACATAAGACCAAGAATAAAAGACGTATATGCGAGGTTATTATATTGTAATAATATTAATATATTTTATATTTATATTTTAATATATTTTGTATAAAGTTAAGTGAGTGGGATATATTAATTGAATCATTCTTTTTGTATATATTCATATTAGATTTTATCATCCAATATTACTACATTACCTCGAATGCAGACCCCCACCCCTATTCACTTACAGACCCTCTGTTGATTTCCAAAAAAATATCAAGGAGTCTATAAGTGAGAGCAAATCTGGCTGTTTTTAGCTCATATTTCATATCAGATTTGGGTTTCCATTTCAGTTACAGACCCCTTTTCTGAAAATATTCTTCAAATATCAACAATTTTTGAATTTAATGTATATAATGACTTAAATAGTACGATGTATTTAAGATTGTTTAGTTTCCTCGTTTATATTAGTCTTAAAACACGTTAGAATCAATAATATTTAATCAATTAAATATCGAATCATTTCAGTTACAGACCCCAAATAAAGTTCACTTATACACCCTTTTATTCATAAATATTGATGGGGTCTGTAACTGAGCGCTTTTGGGGTCTGTAAGTGAATAGGGGTGGGGGTCTGCATTCGAGGTAATGTAGTATCTTCAAATTATAATTATATTAATTTTCAGACATTATAAAGCCACTTTGACACACCATTCCACCTCGCAAAATTAATGAAAACTTGAAACAATTTATGAAACAATTTATGATTTATTTTCCCAAATTTGTACGCAATAAACTCTGAAAAAACAATTTAAAGCTAAATTATGCAAGAAGAAAGAAATAATTATTTAGAAACTGTTTTCAAATTTTGAGCAGGTTTTGAAATATACTGAATTACTATGTTTACAGAGATAATTTCAGGTAATTTGGAGCAATTTAACTAAGGTAATTGGTTTATGGATAAAATAATTATAATATATTTTATAGCTCCAAGATAAAGCCAGCAATAATTTTCGTTTTTCATTAAACAATATTTTATAGTTTCATTTAACAATTGTTACTCTTAGAAGAATAGATGAAGATTAAGAAGTAGATAAAGAAATATTTTTAAATTCCCGAAAAATAACTTACAATCACAATAAATAGATGGCTATAGCCAGTGAGTGAGTGGTGTTTTGGAGTGTTAATGTCAAATTAGTAATATATGTTATATAACTTATTTTATAAGCATATTTTGAGCCCAAAATTTTGAAGTAAAATCACATGTGTATTAGGTGTGGAATTTGTAAGAATTAAAATTTAAATAAATTTATGATTAAAATCACTCCTCTAAATAGCACCGTTAGGTAAGTCAGATCTCTCGCTCTGGTTGATTCAAAAATTACAACTGACTTAAAAATGAACTTCTTTTTTGAATTATCAATCCTGAATGTCTTATCGTCAATAAATCTGATACGAAATGTAGTAAAACCAACTAATATCTTTAATCATCAGCACTTAAGTGACACCTTGGCTGGTATTACTAAGTTTTGAACTTTCATGTTTTTCAAGTCTAACCAGATGTTGTAATCATGATGTTCTTACCCATAATTTCGTAGAAGTGATCTTGACCAAAGATTACGAAGTCCACATGTTGGTAACATATTATTTAACTTTGTTAATGAATAATAATTAATTGAAATAGATTTTTATTATCAAACGACCCTAGCTACACATGTGTAAAATCTATGATGATTTCAAATTAAGATCCTCACTACTATTTGCTCAGCGATGCTTTTGGTAATAAAACAACTATATTTGAGTTGATTTATTCTCAGTTTGCTTTGGACATGATAAACATTGAATAACACCGATATAATTCTTATCTTAATAAATACAAATTACTACGAGTTGGACCATAATAATTTTAAATAACAACATTGCGCTCTAGCATTTTTTAGCTTAATAAGTGTGTCAGGAGCAACATATAACTTTGGATTATGACCTTTCAATGTAAACTTTTATTATATTGAGAATTTAGTTAAAAATGAGAATTATGATTTTGTTCTTTAACAATTATTGTCAAGGTATTAATCAAATATCTTGAATTATGGCACCAGTGAAGAATTAATAATTACTCAAAACGATTGAATTCATCAGCTGGTAAAAGTTCTCAACGTCATTATTTTCTCAAACTTTTGATTTTTTGAAAGTTGTATTATTTTTAATTTCTACAATATTAACTACTTCAAATTAATAATAAACACTAACACACCTCTTTACAGCTTAATGTAATTGAGAAGTTTAATATTATTTTTAGTTTTAGTTATAAGTCTTTTTGAACACGAATTTGTATAGCTTTATATATTTAATGATATATAAAGCTGATTGAGACATATTTATTATTTACATTAAACGTTAACGTCTAAAATTAGAAAGAGTGTTGCTCAAACTTAATAATCCCAACAAATAATCAATTCTCTATTGAGTGTAATAAATCATAGGTAAGCGCAATGTTGTTATAGAAAGCTGTTGTGTTCAAGCCAGTTTTTGCAATCGCTATCTTAAGATTAAATGCAATATTCTCAATAATCTAAATTGCAGAGTATAAGATACTTCGAAAGAAACTCTGATACCGCCTAACTTCTAGCTGCATAAACAAAATTTGGTCGTCTTAAATTATTCGAGTTTTCATCTTCATTTTACACATAAATATATATTGACTTGTCTATCAACGATCTATTGTTTTTACGTTACATTTTTTGAATGATGATGGATTCCCCTATGTAAAGTTCAAATTTGTAACTTTTGACTGATTGGTAACTTGGGAGTGGAACTGTGAGGATTGGAAAACCAAAATATATAAATATAATAATTAAACATAGAGTAGTAATAAAATCAGTCAAAAAGTTCCAAATCATAGTATGTTCATAGCTAAAGCCATTTCAATAAATAATTTTCTGCATACTTAAATTAATGTATTCAGAATTAGTTAGTTATAATATAATTATCACGGAACACTTATATTTGTAGGAATTCGCGTTAAATTGAGCTTTTAATATTCATATTGCAAATAGAAAAAAGCTTGTAAAAAGCTAAAAAGTAAATAAATAATATATTTTAGAATGATAAATAAGCGTTAAATTTACTAAACCACGTTATTAACATATAATCAGTTGTTTATATGTTTTAGTATAATTTATAATTTTAAACATTTTCCATCAATTTTGCGAGGTGGAATGGTGTGTCAAAATGGCTTTATAGGACTTGGAAATAATTAAAACAATATTTATAAAATAGTATACTGCAGACTCTCGAAGATAGCCACTACCCCGAATCTCGGTTAAAGAACTAACTTTGGTCCCATAGACTCTCAGTTAAAGACTCAACGAAGTATCGGGCACTATAACCGATTTAAAAGGATACTTTAACCGAACTAAAAAGTGTTTTTAAGCGAGATTTGAAAATAAATTTATAATTTTAAATTTCTGATATATAAGATAATAGAAGGTTTTCACTCCTTTACTTTCAATAATTATGGATTTAGAAATAAGCTAGGAAACAAGCCAAGAAAAGTACCCTATCGACTATGATGAAAATATGTTTGTAACAATGATGTACACTGGTCCGGCTAATGACGAAGATGTTTAAATTCGTTAAGAAAATGAATCCCCTGTTGTCTAACCTTTTATTGAACCTGAATAAGAGGTTGTCGATGTATCCTCCGACGAGGAAGAAGAAAGAGCGGTCGGTGTTATAAGAAATAGTTTTACTGTTTCATAAAGACAGGAAGTAATTAAATATTACAAGGATCTGTTAAGCACCAGCAGGTGCCAAGCTGTCAAATTAACACGACTTGGTAAATGAGGCCAGAAAAGCGTTGAACTAATAACCAATTAAAGTGAGAATACCCTCACGATAGCTATGTCACTAATAGGTAATGCTAGCCCTTGCATAGATTTCCTAGAAAACAATAATACACGGCTTTGAAAAAACTCGATTATTATGTTCAATCACACCTTACGTCCCCAAGAATCTGTTTATTGCCATGGATGCTATTAATGAGACTGGATTCCTTAAATAAACTGAAGAACACTAAAATCTTTGGGAAAACTTCGATATACCAGAGGAGGCGTTAGTTAATATACTTTTCCCTCCAGAAGGCGATGGTGAAGCTTATGAATGATGCAATCAGTGTTCATGTGAGGTGGAAATTTATTTGTTCAATATTGCTAAATTGTTGTTTATTTGTTGATAATATTTAAATGTAAAATAAGTGAGATTCTTTAGTAATCTCATAATATCAAAACTGAAATCAGTTAAAGACACCAACGCGGAGGCTATAGGTGAGAGTAGTCTATTAACGAGATTCGGGGTGGTGGCTATCTTCGAGAGTCTGCAGTAAATGAAAGTTAAGTGAGTGGGATATATATTTATAAAATATTATTGCATGAAAAAATCTAATATGAAAATGTACTAAAAGAATGTTTCAGTTAATATATTTTATACTATTTTTATAAAATTATTATGAAAACGGTTCTAAGTTAATAATTTTACTACTTACAACTATTTCATTCAAATTCCCAAAATTATGTGTCTATTTCTTCCCACCCGTTCATGAACGCACAGTCGTCTTCGACAATAACCGCCTTCCCTATATGTTCAACATTGTTCGTGGTTGAACTACTTTTGTCATAAATGCTGTTACTTTCAAGCGGCGTGATTGGTTTGGACGTGCTCACTGTGCTCACAGTACTTACTGCTTTTTGAAGAACCAATGATTAGTTCTAAATTTATTATTAATATGAGTCAAAGCCGTTAAAACTTGCTAATTTGATGCTGGTTGTCTGCATTCTGCGCAAATAGTAATTGTACTTGCATTTTAAGCAATTCGGCTTTCGGTTTGGAAAATACTTTTAAGCAATTAATGGCCAGTCTTTTCCATGTTTTTATACTGCGTTTTGCAGTATTTCTAGGTCTATTTCGCTCCAAGTTTGGCAGCTTACTTGAGATCGCACATACTATTCACACATTATTAATATTGAAGTGAGATGGTACTTTTCGGTTTGCTTTTCATCAACTTAAATAATTCTCACAATTCACAAATACAAATAAAAATAAATTTGAAAATTATAATTACAAAAGTGAGTCCACAAATGTGTATTATATATACCAAAACGTGTTATTAAAACTCTTCTTCTTGATCAACTTGACATGAAACTAAAATAAACTAAAAGTGTTTTTTCCAATCAATCTTTGTTAAAGAACTTTGGAATGTTAATTTACTCTTTTTTATTCTTTCAGTCGGTCCATTCGTCAACAGTTTACAATTACACTGGTCGTTTAATCTTTTTCAGTATTTTAACCCGTTTCAAGGCATATATATTTTTCATGCAGTTATTCGGAAGCGCCTTCTCCTCTAGTTATTACAACAGTGGAAGTTGAGCTTCTCCCAACTCAACAACTTCATTGTGAACTTTGTGAACTTTCATAGAGGATTATCGACTTTAACTTCTTGATTCATGAGACTTTATAAGAGGGCATTCGTATTGTGACGTGAAGAGGATTCGCGGCTCCTCAACAATTTCTGAGTGACGAAGTAATCGAGTAGCCCCTTCTCTATGCCTTGCGCTCAACCCAGCTAAAAGTAAACTTAAATTATTGTTCTTCAATTCAGGTTCTTAAATTATTTTTACCACTTCCTACAATTATTTTGGTTTCTTGATTTCATTCAATCGGGAAATAATAAGCGCATAGTTTTGCGTTGCAGTTGGCCCCTTATAAACTATTTATTATTTCTCGTTAATCAAACAACAAAATGGTATCTAAAAAGCTTTTATAATATTTTAGATTTCTTGAGTAAACACAACAAAATTAACTTACTTCATAAATAAAGGATATCTTGAAAAGAAATGAAAGCACTCGTATTTTGGACTCGAAGTAAGGAAAAAATATTATAAATTAGGATATCTAGCCATACCATCATATCATAATATTCATCATAGACTTTAGATCGAGTATCAATTATATCAATACAATAATAATTGGCTAATTTATTATTAAGTGTTCAAACTATTCAACGGTTTTGTCTTTCATTTGGTGTGGAACGTAGATAAATTTTCATAAATGTACATGTAAACGCATATTTAGACTTATTATTTGATTTATAGATAAATATGCTTCAAAGTCAGGTTGTTGAGTTTCTCGTATTAACACATATCGTAATGACTAACGTATATAAAATATTACACTAAATTGTTGACATGAAGTACAAAAATTTCAATCAATGTTATTTTAAATATTACAATGTCGTAACTACATTTCGAATAGATTGAATAATATAACTCTTCTAGTATTAGAGTTATATGTATTAATTAAATACTTAGATATTTAAGCTTAAGTGAATGCTGCTACTTAAATGTATGACTACTTATAATGTAAAAATCACGTTTTGTTGCTATATTTAGAGTTATGCAACGTTATCAGCATTATTTTAGTATAGTTATCATCATTAATGGAGTGTATTTAATTGCAAACTACCTCTAGCATTCTAGAAACGGATGCCATTATTAGTATTTCCACTCAAAGATGAATCAAGATAGGAACACTTTATGGATTTAATCATCGATATGTGTTAAAGCTAAATTAAAGTTTCTCGATTAGGTCGAGTGCTAAAATTAGATATAGTGATATAAATGCAAAAGATAATATAATTAGTACAATAAATGATTGCACCCTGATCTAAGGTATCTGAAACTGAAATAGAAACCTTTATTATTGATTATTTTCAAATTTCTTCTGTCGAACATCATCAACTTCATGGTGTGGAAAATTAATTTTAAGTACGTTACCACCTACGTGTGTATAATATAATACAAGTACTCACTGGAAGTTCTCTTTGCGATTCAAGGGGCTCAACCCTCACCCTTAGTGTTAAATGAAATGATTTACATTAGAATATTTGAATAGAATATTTGAATAATAACTTGTAAAATAGACTTTTGTAATGAAAAATAGATAAAATATTAATTTCTTTTCACTTCATTAATAAATTTTAACTTCTAATTCGATTTATTTACCACTTCTTCATAAATATACCATTATAATATATAAATCAACTTGTGTCTCACTTCAAAAGTTCGGCAAGAACCGCCACGGGTTCGGGCATATTAACCGTTTTTTCGCTGTTGCTTCCCCAGACGTGAACGGTTCCGTTCGCCTGTCCGCAAACGATTTGGTCTCTCATTCCGCAGATTGACGTTTGAACTTCTCCCATTCCATCCTCATGAAGGTCGTTTATTTGAATTATCTCAAGTGTGTCCGAGAAAATCATTATTTATCCGTTCGTCGTTCCAATTGCAATTTTTTCTTACAAGCTGCAGATGCAATTAGGTAAGCCGTAGCTGAAGGGGACCCCGCATATCTTGGTGCACTTTTCGGAGGAGATGGACTACATTTTAGCTACGTATTCTTGTAAGCGGTCAACGTTGCCAGTGAAAACAGCTTTTGAGCTGTCATACTTACTATTGGAATTTTTAACCGTTTTGAACTGCTTAATGGTGGAGTCGTGGGAGCAGGTGAATATTGAAGAAGGGGTTAAAAGTAAACCGGAAATGTAAGCGGAGTGCGCGCACTTTATGATTAACTGCTGCTTGAGCTTGTTCCCGGAAAGGGTGTAAATAATCACGTTGTGGTCGGCAGCGGCTGAAGCGACAGTAGATTAATTGGAAACTAAGCAAGTGATGAAGCCGTCGTGGTCCTGGAGCTTCTACGATGGTTTAATAGTTTATACTTGCTCAGAAAATGCTGGAATATCCCAGGTCATGATGTAGCCGTCCATTGAGCCGGAGATCAACACATTCTGAACGATCGTTATCTTTGATATGCTGGCAGTGTGGCCCCGGAACACGCAGAACTTCTTCGGAAGCTGGTCTTTCACTATCTAATAACCAACCACCTCGTAAAGGGAAGTGGAGATGAATACCTGGTCTTTGACCTTGTAATAAATACCGTTCAGAATTGAACAGCCAACATCCACATTTATGAGCTTGTTTGCCTTCTCCACGTTCAAAATTGAAAAGTAGCCGTCCTTGGACGTAACCAAACAAACCTGAGCATTCTCGTCTATATTGGATATGGATGAAATGGCCTCAGTGTGACTGAAGATCTCCTTAATCAAAGTTGGCTTCGTCACACTCTGAACATTCCAAATTCTGAGATACTGAGTGTGCTGAGCAGTTATCATAATCGGCTTCCTTAAACCGAGAATTACAGCATGCATGTCCCTTTCGTGCAACTAATAAGTCATAACTGGAACTTCAACTGCAGTATTTCTTGATTAACTCTTCAATAACTAAGCTAGATCTGGCTGTTGTAAAACTGCAATTGATTAATCTTCGTCTGTTTAGTAAACTTCATTCACCATATTATCTTGCACAGCAGCTATTTGACCATTTTCAGCTTACCACAGCTTGAAATCACCTTCTTGGCTTGCGGTGAATAAATATTAATCGGCGTTCAAAAATTGAACAAAGGTGACGTCACAGTTATGAGCTTAAAAGAACTTGAGCAATTTACCATTTTCAAGATCCCAAACTGAAATATAATTATCTTTTGATCCAGCAATGAATTTTTTCATGTTTGCAGAAAAACAACCACATAGTATTTCAGATTTATGTGCTTCAAGTTAAAAGAGTTACTTAGGACCTTAAATGTTTTTAATCCAATTACTGATATCAAAAATTTTGACGATACCATCTCTACTGAAGGAAGCTATTATATTTGAATCTGCGAAAGTGGTAACGATACCATTGACTTGTGTTTTGTGTGCATTATACCCATCAATATAGACTAATGTATATTTATTGTTTTTAATCAATAATCTGTCTTTTTACTAATCTTAAACTAATTTAACTTCTGCTTTAACTTCTCCTTATGTTATTTAATAACATTTCAAATCGGAATCATAACCACCAGAAAGTAATAGTTCATTGTTGAAGAATTTTACAATTGATACAGGTCCTTCATGGCATGTTGGATATGTTGTACGATCGAATTAGAATAAAATTGATTCAGATGATAATTCGAATATTGTTATTGTTTATCCGGACGCAGCTGCCAATAATTAGTCATTTGGTGAAAAACTCAGAGAACGTACATCATGTTCGATCCCCGGTAATACATACTAAATTTTGGGCTCTGGGACTGAAATATCAAGTATGTAAATAGTATGTGCGTTGTCTACATATGCACACATATTTGCATTGTATGAAACAGCAAGTGGTGTTTTTTACTAAGTGCCAATAGTATGAATAGGATTGGCAGCAATTTTAACTTATTAAGTAGACACTGGTTGAGCCTACGTCGGGTTGGACATAGCATAAGCTTTTTGTGTTGGGGTCGTCAATTGAATTGGATTCATTGGGTCTGGAGTGGGGGATTATTTTGGATAATATATCAAATGTGATATAAAACCACTAATTATAAATTAGAAATATCAAATATTGTAATTGATGATAAGATTAATTAAGATAACAGCTGTATCATCTTTTAGGTTTGGTACCTGAGTATCATCTGCGAGTCGTACTCGGACAGTACAGCTGCAGCATCGAACATGATGGAAGTGGTGAAGAAAAAGAAAGTGTGCAAACAACGAGCGACATAGCTAGGTGTAATACAGCAGTCGAAAATCAAGTTTTGTAATCACATTGATAATAGTGTTGACATTGGTAATAATACATCATCTTCACTTTCTGGGATGACCTTTCCCACATTCGTTGTTATAGTTACCTCAATAATATCCTGTGCTCTTCGATTTTTGGAAATAGTTTTCTCAGTCGTTGAGCCTACTTTAAATTAAGCATTGTCTCAAAGCATTTATTCTGACTTTAGATATTATTGAATAGTCGCGGGCAGACGTCACGGCTGCTGGTGGATAGTAACGCTTGTTTCGAAAACATTTGAGAAAACATGCGATTACAATGAACGCAAAGTGAAATGTATATGGGATAATAAGTATAATGGTATAATAATATCATGATGTAGTTTGAAATATTTAATATCAGCGTTCCAGCCGAAAAACTTGGAAAACGTCATTGGCACTCGGGAATCGCTGAATAGTATTTGCTACAGCACCATATAACCCCCGTATTGGGACTTTGGTGGCTGCGAAGTGCGGTTGTGACAGCTATTCGCTCAGAGTAGTCTGGAAGCAGCACTTGGTTCTTTCATTAGAGGATGAAGTGGAGTGTGTTGTGTAAATAATGTAAGATTTGTCTCGGAAGTTTATCCTGTGACATTTAATTTGGGTTATTCTAGTTACACGCGTCTATATTAAGTAGTTCATCCCTGTATTTAAATGTTGTTTGTTGGATTGTATTTAAGTACGTTGACATATTTTTCTTTTGTGTTCGTCGGTATAATAACAACTTAGCTTTGCTCAGTTCCACTTCAAACATGAAAATATATACTGTTATTGCAGCATTTGTTCTAAGCTGTGTGGCTATTATTCGAAAACATCACGAAAACGTGAAACTGTTAGTGTAAAAACTGAAAACGGTGTATTTCAAATAACTGTTCAACCAAACTAAATACAATGAAATCAAGCAGCTCAATAGCAAGCTGTTTGCGGAGATCGAAAAGAATGATCAGTTATTTAGTGCATAATGTGCCAACGAAGCGGAAAAAGTAGTTGTAAAGAGGGAAACAAAACCCAGAGCTCTAGTGTAATACGACAACAAGACCATAAATGGTTTGCTCAAAATATAATAGTTCGACAACTTCACTTATTTAAATATGTCCGATATGATGTTGGATGATTTGTCGTTCATACTAAACCATAGCAAACTAACACACGTAGACGTGAGCAATAACAGCATTTCTCGCTTGGAGGCTTTGTCTGACTTAACTGATCTGGTGCAACTAGACTTGAGGAACAACAAAATAATTTTCGTAAACGACTTGAAGAATATCTGCCAGAAAACTAAAATATTCTTGACGCAAAACTACATTTTGGATTTGTTTCCGATTAAGGGTTTAATTGAGCAGCCCGACTTCTGTTATGAGTACATCGGCTAGCAATACCGTCCAACTTTGCAGGATTTCCGAAATTATTTCGGCGTGGATAGTAACTAGAAGTAGCTCTTGAAAGTTATGGAGCAGCAGTACAGCAAATAAGCTGGCAGCGTGCTTTTGTTGTAAAAGAGCTACGACGAGCACATGTTTAGGAAGTATTTTGAGTATATTACTGAAAATGCGTCTTCTGATATTTATAGAAACGGTGTTCTCCGCATCTAAAACGACGCTGAAATACTAGACGTGAGCTTTCTGGACCGCTTCAACGGAATCATAGAGCATTTGTTCCTTAAAAACGTAGCCAATCTGAACTTCAGCCGCGTGCCCAGTCTAGTTCGTAAATTGAGCTTCAATTAGTCTAAGTTGAATTAAATTCACGGTCTCGGCCGAATGGACCTCATGTATCTTGACTTGAGCAACAATTCTCTCTCAGATCTGTCCGAACTCGCACATTTAACCGCTTTGAACCACTTGGACTTGAGCTAAAATCTGGTTTCGGACATAAGCAGCTTGGGTTAATTGAAGAACCTGGCCGTTTTGAACCTGAACTAAAATTAAATTCTGTTTTTAGAACCACTACGCGAACTGAAAAAGCTGAAAAGTTTGTAATTCAACGACAATTACGTACAGAACTTTGAGCCAGTTTTTGATTTGAAGTTGTTTTCAAATTCGCACCTCTTGAAGCAAAGCGAACCAGATTATCTATCATTGGGCTTCGACTCCTCAGAGTTGTCTTAAATATAAAAACTGAACGCCGAAAGCGATCGGTTGGTCCACGATCTTAGAATGAGCAAATATGAAAACCAAATTGAGAACGGGATTCTGGACATAAAAAACGAACCGAAGCTGTTCAATATCAAATTCGCAGATAAATTTCAAATCAATGAAGTAAGCCTACATTCATGCACAGGTTTCGGATTCGAGCTCGTCTCGAACACGATCACGGTCCTTAAAGCGAACTATTGCAACATCACATCACTCCAAAACATAGAACAAATGGCACAGTTAGTTTCCATCGATCTGAGCCACAACCGCTTGGTAGACATCAGCTAACTGGCGAAACTGCCTAATCTAAGCAGTGTCGACGTTTCGCACAACCAACTTGTTCACGTATCCCAGTTGAAGCACTGGAAACCATTCAGCTCCGTAAATTTCAGGTGCAACCACATCATAGACAGCGATCAGCCAAATCAATAAATACCTAGCACCCTCTTAAAAACTATCTCGCTGCGCCTGCGAGCCGTCTAGAAAAGCGGTGAAACGAACGATAAGCACAGAACTAAATTACAGCATGCGCTAGGCAAGTATCAAGGTCTTGTAGATCGATTTTGTAAATGCGCACAGCTACAAACCAAACTGATTATAAACTACTAGATATTCGCCAATCTAGGATGTGAAAACTTGCAGTGAAATTTAATCTAAACTAGATTTTTCTTAAACGGTTCATTAAGTATCAATTTCGATCGCGTTAAAATATGTAGTGATTCTTTCTGCAAATTAATTGTAGCTGCTTTTGTGCTTTTTTAAACATGCGTTTGCTTTTTGTTCGTGGCGCCTTATGCGCTGTATCATTTAGCTCATTTGTCTGAGTTGTGTGGTAGTGGCATCGATTATGTCCATTTTCTTGCCTAAAGCGAGCTACTATGCAGAGGGCGATCTCTAGCCAACCGTGGAAATGAACCTGTTCGGCGAATATATTAACGTAGAGGCAGCGATCATATTATAATCTAAACAAGCGTGTTTCAATTTTGATGATTTCGACATAGGCTGTAAACTAATAATTTAGTTCCCGCTTAGATTTATGGTTTCTAGGTTTGTCATAGATCGCAAAACAGATATTTCGTAAATATTGCAGTCTCCTAAATGCAGTCTTTCTATTTTAGTTAGGTACTAGAGCGGGGTTGTGTTGACACCATAACTACAGGTGAGGTCAAGTTCTAATAGACTTGTAAGTTATTATAGCGCAGAAATATCTAAAAGCGCACACGCAAACAACGACAAACAGGTGAGCTTTGTCAAATCGTGTAAAGAATCTATATTGAGTCGGTTATTCCCTAATTTTGGATAGGAAATATCCAATTTAACTATATTAACCAAGTATTATAGCGGGCCGAAATCACCGCATTCATTTTTAGAAATATCAAGTTCCTACAAGCTGGTTAAATAGAATAATGGCTATAAATCTCTTATACGATTCCCCTATAAATGCAAGTGAGTTAGTCCAGGTAAGTATTACAATGGAGAAATGTCCTCCACCTAGTGACTGGTTAGAATGAGGTGTTTCAAGCTAACTAATGATGTTAAGCTTGATAAATCTGTGACTCTATTATTACTGAGTGAGAGCGTACTAAGATTAGCTAAGTTTTGAAGCGGTGACAGATCTACTACTTTGTTAGTTGCCAAGTCAAGGTCTTCTAGGTTAACCAAAGAGCTCAGAACTCCTATATCACTAAGTTTGTTCCTAGAAAGGTCCAGTTTAGTTAATTATATCATAGAATTTAGTGGAGTAGTGCTAAATTTTTTGATTCTGGAGATTTCAAGTTCTATTAAGCGTGTTAACTGCTATATGACAGATATGTCGCTAATGTTGTTCCGAGACAATTTCAGTTTGGCGAGTTTGGTCAAATATTGTAGTGGAGATATATCCGTTAACTTGTTGCTGGATAGGTTCAACTCTTCTAACTAGCTCAGCGACGCTAACGGCTAAATATTATTTATTCTGTTTTGCGCTAAATCAAGTAGTGTAAGCTTGTCTAGCCCCTATACGATGGAAGTGTCAGTGAGTCTGTTCTGATTTATTATGACTGCTTTTAAACAGGAGAATCTGGTAAGATCGTAAACTGACGTTTGGGTGTTTCGCAGAGTGAGAACTTCTAGGTTTTAAAAATTTAAACCGGAAATACTTTTGACACAGCAATCACACAGATATAGCTCTTTTAGGTTGATATTTACGAGCTGCGGAGTAAAATTACAGCACGCCTGAATTTGTAGTTTATAAATGTTGAGCTTCTGAGTAAAGTCCAAGCTCTTCAGGTTCTTGTTCTTGTGGATGAATAGCTGCTTATTTTTAACTTCCGTTTGGTACCTGAGTATCATCTGCGAGTCGTACTCGGACAGTACAGCTGCAGCATCGAACATGATGGAAGTGGTGAAGAAAAAGAAAGTGTGCAAACAACGAGCGACATAGCTAGGTGTAATACAGCAGTCGAAAATCAAGTTTTGTAATCACATTGATAATAGTGTTGACATTGGTAATAATACATCATCTTCACTTTCTGGGATGACCTTTCCCACATTCGTTGTTATAGTTACCTCAATAATATCCTGTGCTCTTCGATTTTTGGAAATAGTTTTCTCAGTCGTTGAGCCTACTTTAAATTAAGCATTGTCTCAAAGCATTTATTCTGACTTTAGATATTATTGAATAGTCGCGGGCAGACGTCACGGCTGCTGGTGGATAGTAACGCTTGTTTCGAAAACATTTGAGAAAACATGCGATTACAATGAACGCAAAGTGAAATGTATATGGGATAATAAGTATAATGGTATAATAATATCATGATGTAGTTTGAAATATTTAATATCAGCGTTCCAGCCGAAAAACTTGGAAAACGTCATTGGCACTCGGGAATCGCTGAATAGTATTTGCTACAGCACCATATAACCCCCGTATTGGGACTTTGGTGGCTGCGAAGTGCGGTTGTGACAGCTATTCGCTCAGAGTAGTCTGGAAGCAGCACTTGGTTCTTTCATTAGAGGATGAAGTGGAGTGTGTTGTGTAAATAATGTAAGATTTGTCTCGGAAGTTTATCCTGTGACATTTAATTTGGGTTATTCTAGTTACACGCGTCTATATTAAGTAGTTCATCCCTGTATTTAAATGTTGTTTGTTGGATTGTATTTAAGTACGTTGACATATTTTTCTTTTGTGTTCGTCGGTATAATAACAACTTAGCTTTGCTCAGTTCCACTTCAAACATGAAAATATATACTGTTATTGCAGCATTTGTTCTAAGCTGTGTGGCTATTATTCGAAAACATCACGAAAACGTGAAACTGTTAGTGTAAAAACTGAAAACGGTGTATTTCAAATAACTGTTCAACCAAACTAAATACAATGAAATCAAGCAGCTCAATAGCAAGCTGTTTGCGGAGATCGAAAAGAATGATCAGTTATTTAGTGCATAATGTGCCAACGAAGCGGAAAAAGTAGTTGTAAAGAGGGAAACAAAACCCAGAGCTCTAGTGTAATACGACAACAAGACCATAAATGGTTTGCTCAAAATATAATAGTTCGACAACTTCACTTATTTAAATATGTCCGATATGATGTTGGATGATTTGTCGTTCATACTAAACCATAGCAAACTAACACACGTAGACGTGAGCAATAACAGCATTTCTCGCTTGGAGGCTTTGTCTGACTTAACTGATCTGGTGCAACTAGACTTGAGGAACAACAAAATAATTTTCGTAAACGACTTGAAGAATATCTGCCAGAAAACTAAAATATTCTTGACGCAAAACTACATTTTGGATTTGTTTCCGATTAAGGGTTTAATTGAGCAGCCCGACTTCTGTTATGAGTACATCGGCTAGCAATACCGTCCAACTTTGCAGGATTTCCGAAATTATTTCGGCGTGGATAGTAACTAGAAGTAGCTCTTGAAAGTTATGGAGCAGCAGTACAGCAAATAAGCTGGCAGCGTGCTTTTGTTGTAAAAGAGCTACGACGAGCACATGTTTAGGAAGTATTTTGAGTATATTACTGAAAATGCGTCTTCTGATATTTATAGAAACGGTGTTCTCCGCATCTAAAACGACGCTGAAATACTAGACGTGAGCTTTCTGGACCGCTTCAACGGAATCATAGAGCATTTGTTCCTTAAAAACGTAGCCAATCTGAACTTCAGCCGCGTGCCCAGTCTAGTTCGTAAATTGAGCTTCAATTAGTCTAAGTTGAATTAAATTCACGGTCTCGGCCGAATGGACCTCATGTATCTTGACTTGAGCAACAATTCTCTCTCAGATCTGTCCGAACTCGCACATTTAACCGCTTTGAACCACTTGGACTTGAGCTAAAATCTGGTTTCGGACATAAGCAGCTTGGGTTAATTGAAGAACCTGGCCGTTTTGAACCTGAACTAAAATTAAATTCTGTTTTTAAAACCACTACGCGAACTGAAAAAGCTGAAAAGTTTGTAATTCAACGACAATTACGTACAGAACTTTGAGCCAGTTTTTGATTTGAAGTTGTTTTCAAATTCGCACCTCTTGAAGCAAAGCGAACCAGATTATCTATCATTGGGCTTCCACTCCTCAGAGTTGTCTTAAATATAAAAACTGAACGCCGAAAGCGATCGGTTGGTCCACGATCTTAGAATGAGCTAATATGAAAACCAAATTGAGAACGGAATTCTGGACATAAAAAACGAACTAAAACTGTTCAATATCAAATTCGCAGATAAATTTCGCATCAATGAAGTAAGCCTACATTCATGCACAGGTTTCGGATTCGAGCTCGTCTCGAACACGATTACAATCCTTAAAGCGAACTATTGCAACATCACATCACTCCAAAACATAGAACAAATGGCACAGTTAGTTTCCATCGATCTGAGCCATAATCACTTAGTGGACATCAGCTAACTGGCGAAACTGCCTAATCTAAGCAGTGTCGACGTTTCGCACAACCAACTTGTTCACGTATCCCAGTTGAAGCACTGGAAACCATTCAGCTCCGTAAACTTCAGGTTCAACCACATCATAGACAGCGATCAGCCAGATCAATAAATACCTAGCGCCCTCTTAAAAACTATCTCGCTGCGCCTGCGAGCCATCTAGAAAAGCGGTGAAACGAACGATAAGCATAGAACTCTATTACAGCATGCGCTATGCAAGTACCAAGGTCTTGTAGATCGATTTTGTAAATGCGCACAGCTACAAACCAAACTGATTTTGAACTACCAGATATTCGCCAATCTAGGATGCGAAAACTTGCAGTGAAATTTAATCTAAACTAGATTTTTCTTAAACGGTTCATTATGTATCAATTTCGATCGCGTTCCAATATGTAGTGATTCTTTCTGCAAATTAATTGTAGCTGCTTTCGTGCTTTTTTAAACATGCGTTTGCTATTTGTTCGTAGCGCCTTATGCGCTGTATCATTTAGCTCATTTATCTGAGTTGTGTGGTAGTAGCATCAATTATGTCCATTTTCTTGCCTAAAGCGAGCTACTATGCAGAGGGCGATCTCTAGCCAACCGTGGAAATGAACCTGTCCGGCGAATATATTAACGTAGAGACAGCGATCATATTATAATCTAAACAAGCGTGTTTCAATTTTGATGATTTCGACAGAGGCTGCAAACTAATAATTTAGTTCCCGCTTAGATTTATGGTTTCTAGGTTGGTCATAGGTCGCAAAACAGATATTTCGTAAATATTGCAGTTTCCTAAATGCAGTCTTTCCATTTTAGTTAGGTACTAGAGCGGGGTTGTGCTGACACCATAACTACAGGTGATGTCAAGTTCTAATAGACGTGTAAGCTACTATAGCGCAGAAATATCTAAAAGCGCACACGCAAACAACGATAAGCAGCTGAGCTTTGTCAAATCGTGTAAAGAATCTATATTGAGTCGGTTATTCCCCAATTTTGGATAAGAAATATCCAGTTTAACTATATTAACCAAGTATTGTAGCTGGCCGAAATTACTGCATTCATTTTTAGAAATATCAAGTTCCTACAAGCTGGTTAAATAGAATAATGGCTGTAAATCTCTTATACGATTCCCCTATATATGCAAGTGAGTTAGTCCAGGTAAGTATTACAATGGAGAAATGTCCTCCACCTAGTTACTGGTTAGAATGAGGTGTTTCAAGCTAACTAATGATTATAAGCTTGATAAATCTGTGACTTTATTATTACTGAGTGAGAGCGTACTAAGATTAGCTAAGTTTTGAAGTGGTGACAGATCTATTACTTTGTTAGTTGCCAAGTCAAGGTCTTCTAGGTTAACCAAAGAGCTCAGAACTCCTATATCACTAATTTTGTTCCTAGAAAGGTCCAGTTTAGTTAATTATATCATGGATTTTAGTGGAGTAGTGCTAAATTTTTTGATTCTGGAGATTTCAAGTTCTATTAAGCGTGTTAACTGCTATATGACAGATATGTCGCTAATGTTGTTCCGAGACAATTTCAGTTTGGCGAGTTTGGTCAAATATTGTAGTGGAGATATATCCGTTAACTTGTTGCTGGATAGGTTCAACTCTTCTAACTAGCTCAGCGACGCTAACGGCTAAATATTATTTATTCTGTTTTGCGCTAAATCAAGTAGTGTAAGCTTGTCTAGCCCCTATACGATGGAAGTGTCAGTGAGTCTGTTCTGATTTATTATGACTGCTTTTAAACAGGAGAATCTGGTAAGATCGTAAACTGACGTTTGGGTGTTTCGCAGAGTGAGAACTTCTAGGTTTTAAAAATTTAAACCGGAAATACTTTTGACACAGCAATCACACAGATATAGCTCTTTTAGGTTGATATTTACGAGCTGCGGAGTAAAATTACAGCACGCCTGAATTTGTAGTTTATAAATGTTGAGCTTCTGAGTAAAGTCCAAGCTCTTCAGGTTCTTGTTCTTGTGGATGAATAGCTGCTTATTTTTAACTTCCGTTTGGTACCTGAGTATCATCTGCGAGTCGTACTCGGACAGTACAGCTGCAGCATCGAATTCGCGGCCAAGGTAAAACAAATTCATTCAATAAATTTCAACACGCCTTCTGATCTCGGTCCCAACTCGATTACTGTTTTATATCTATGTAGTTATCAACAGCAGCCGCTATCATTAAACATCGTTATTAATCACTTGTCATACTTTAGCTTATGGAAACAGAGATGTTTTATATTTATTATTTGAGCAAATCGATTTGCGTTTAAAACTAATTATTTGTTACAACTGCGTTTATTTAAGCGTTTACTGAATCTTATTTTAAGTTAGTTTACGTGAAGTTATTTTTAATCTTCATTGAGACCTTAGGTTAACTTAGAATATTTAGATATATCTGAAAATAGTTTATTTTACTTTTATCCGATTAGAGATATAGATGCTGATGTAGAAGTTGAAAATAATTTAATAATCGAATCTTCAGACTTCTTCACGCTCTTTGATGTAAAAGATAAATCAGAATTCATCAGCAAATCACCTACCAATTAATAAATAGTACTTGCTGGGAAAACGAAAACTAGACTTGTCAACATAGTGCATTCGAGACATTAACTTGAGACGAAAGAATTATTTTTCTAAGAAGTAAATTGTAGAAAATATTAATTTCTTTAAAAGAGATAACAGTTTATACTATTATCAATAACAAATAAAGCAGTCCAATCATTTTCATTGTTAGATGAACACGAAGTATGTCAGTGATCATAAACACATCTCAATTATAATTAATAATATATATTAGCAAAAAGTAAAAGGCTAGATCAGTGAAACAAAAATCACTATTTTTATTATGGGAATCACTTCCGAAGGAGATGAGTGGAGTGAATTATATTAATTTATTATTACAACTAGTATATACTTCTCATTATTCTTCATCAAAATCTAGAATATTATCATCCACAATTTTGTGGTCTACACCAATTTTTGTCCCTTCAGTCTTCATGTGGTGGGTTATCCATTCCGCTGGTGGTCTAAAAGTGTGAAGTGGAATTTGTTAAAATAATTATATTTATATAAAATATTACCAAAATATTATTACAAAATAGAATGCTTGTTGAAATTCTAAAAATCATAAATTTTAGAAACAATCTATAAATTGAATCACGATCGATATACTATTTGCCGAAAGATTATATCATGGAATTGAACGAAAATTTTGATCAATTCAGAAGTGACACGGGTAATCTATTTTTCATAAACTAAGAAGCACAAGGTGAGAAATGTTAATATTTTATTATAATATTTCGAAGGACAGTTAACACATAACTTTAATAAAATTTCACTCCTAAATTCCAAAAAAGTCTGAAAATATTATTGTTATGTACTGAAATTGTATTTTTTGCCAAAGTGAAGTTAATTAGATTATAATTTATACATAATGGGAATATATTATAGCTTGAATGTAATTATTGAAAGAAGCGGCATCATTGTAGGACAAGCTGAGGATGTAAATTTTTATTGATCATTTTATAACAGAAAATAATTGTATAACTTCTATTTAGAATAAATAACAGATTTTAAAAATTGCATTAATTCCGCTCCAAAATCGCCAAAATATTGGAATCAAAATAATAGCGTTAATTGTTATTCGAAAATTTTAAATTACCACGTACAATTACCACGTCGTGGTCGGACGTGGACCAAATCGGACGTTATACGTGGAATTACCCAACTCTATCTTCTGGACGATATCTCTTTAGCAAAAAGGCTTTTTATAAACAAATTTTTGTGCGAGCTAGAAGCCTTTTATAAGGGGGAAACGCGAGCTTATGAGTTTTTATAACTGTGAATAAAATCAATATTTTATATTTACACTTCACTGCCCCTAGGTTTAGATCATCTTTTGTACACAGTGAGCGAAATAATTATAATTTAGACTGCTGTCAATAATAATATTTTATTGGTAATGTCTTTGAATGAATTTGAATATCTATTCCTTACTAAAATTCTTTATATTTGTTAACTAATTAAACACTGATATTTAACAATTCCAGCAATTCGTGCATCTTTAGTCTAAATTGAACCCTGTTCCCTTTTCTTCACTTAATAATTAATTGAATTTAATTGAGCATTCCAACAACTAATATTGTTTTGACATAAAACATTACAAGGTAATAATTTAATACTTACGGCAAACTAACTAAAAGAAGTCGCACATCAACGATCTTGCATCACTTAGTTACCACTACTTAATAGAATTTGAATTCTTCATACTAACTCCTTAGACCTTCCAGCTCCTTTGATAGCTTGGCACGCTTAAAAATTACCAAATAATTGCTACTTTTTAAACTTAATTGTACTTAAAAATATTATAAATCTTCTTCTTATTTAGTAACATTTTACCAGTTATTAATTTAGTATTATTTATATATTTTCAATTTATAAACGGTTTTTACAGTTTTCGACTTGAAAATGGACGTTTTGGAAATCGAAATTCTCTCAAAGTAATAGTAAACAAATAATACTATTACTTATACCCCAATAATATTTTGTTCATGTACATATACTTTATAAGTTACTAAAATTTAATAATTCGTTAGTGTTATAATCTAGAATAACATGAAGCTAAAACTAAGCTATGCAAATAGAATTTATTATTAAGTTAATTAAGAAAGCTGGGAACCGCTAGTTTAATGAAGTTGCTGCAGGTGATTGAAAATTTTGTCTCTAATATTCGTGTGCCTCCAAAGTATTTCATATATAAGAACTCAAATAATAACGCCATGTTAAAATATGCTTCAACTTCTACATTGAACTCAATAACTTTTGGGTAATTCCAAAGTTGCAAAATTTAGGGGTAGTTATACATAAAAACCAAGTGTGAAAGTGTTTATTGGTTGGAAACCGTAATATTCAACATGAAGATTATTTCATAGCATTCAAAATTTGGGGGTAACTTGAAAGTATCTTAATTAGAGTGTTATATTTGGTAATATTTTAGATTTTGATACGTTCAACTCATAATGTATTGGTTGAAAGATTAGGGCGCTTGATAATATGCGCATTGAATAATTGTATGTTACAAACTTTGACGATTTCTTCATTTAGTGAAGTGGCAACTGAATCCCAAAACCCACTTTTGGCAAGCTCTTATGATCATAGAACGATTACTATAAAATTAAAATTATTTCATAAAATCACACTACATTTAAAAAATGAACTGTAACCGAGTTTACATTAAGAAAATTTATGGGATGCATACTTTAGTTAATAATTTATTGTTTCTAAAAGCGATTCCACACACGTCTATCTTAAGAATAAAGGCAAAAAACAAAATTTCAGTATATTAAAATATTAAAATACATGATTTTTACTTGGCCAGCTGTTACAGAAATGAGGAAGCAGAATCACTTAGATTGGAAAAAGATGAAAACCATTTTAATAAACTTGAAAATTATCAACCACAAGAATATTTTAAATATATATTATTTTTACTTGGCTATAGTAAAATAACTAGTATATATTTATAAATTGCGTTTAGATATATTGTTGCATTGATGCTGTTGAGTGAGTCATTATTAATAACGTGTCTCACTCACTGTTATTAATTGAAGAAGAATTGAATTACTATATTTTCGCATTATTAAATTTATATCATTTATTTACGAGTTTAATCCACTCCAAACGATAATTAACTGTAGTGATTCTGAGAGTTGGAACTTTAAGAAGTTGCGTGAGTTTGTCTATGATCCTGCGTAGTATTTTGAGTCTGTGCTCGAGTGCTTCTCTCTTTTGTTGGATATTGATTCTCGTTAGGTGTTTAAGCAGACTCCATTTTAGAAGTCTATTTCCGTCCGTGGCCACTCGCTACAGTTGCGTTCTTTCGTTTTGGAGGCGGAGGAGTAGCTTTTGCGCTACCTGGACAAGGAGTGTTTGGTTTGTGTTCCGAATTTCGTCCGTTTCCAACAGCTCTAAAAGTTCAATTCGGTGATCATTCTGGAGCCGAAGGTTGAAATAGTTTAAATGTAGAAATTCAAATCTAATGTGCGATTCGTGGAGCGGAAGTAACTCTTCGACAACCAGAACCTTTTGCAAACGGCTCTCTTAATTGCTACTGAGCCGAAACTGAAACAAATTAGAAATAAACTGAATCTGTTCGACGATTCGGTTCTGAACGAAATAAAACAGTTCTGCGACGAAAACACTTAAAAGTAAATTGAAGACATAATCAACAACAAAGTGAATAAAATTGAATAGTGCATTTTAGAGGAATAATAATATTTAATCAGATTTAATGAGCAGTGGGAAGCACTCAGGAAACTGTACAATCTGTTCACAGAGGAAAACTACAAAATAAATATGTACTTGAATAAAATTGACAAAATAAATGAATTGGAAAAATACGAAGAATAATTGAATAATTAAAGCATAGAAAACGCACTAAATGAACTTAGCAAAGCACTTATAGATACCAGAAATGGATTCGAAGCGGAAAATGTTAAGGGAAATGTGGAAACGGATATTGAAAAATACCAAGTTTACGCCGAAATCGCCAAAATTTTGTGAAATGGGATGTTATTTGCTTTTTAAAATTAATTATATTTTAATACATAACGTATTACTATATGAATAAGCAAATAGAATTTATAATATACTAACAGAATTGTTGGTAATTGTAACTGTATTAATACTTAAATAATAAAACTAAATATAAAAACTGTGAAAAACTCAAATAATAAAGAATTAAACAAATGAATTAGACAAATTTGATTGAATTATAGGTTGTTTATTATATATATATGTATATTCATATTTGGTTATTGTTTATTATATTCACTGATCCACACCAGAATGAATAACATTCAAACAGAATAATATACCAATGCATTCCCATCTGTTGACCAGTTTGAAAATATAATAGTTAATTACAAGGCTATAAAGAATTACCCATTTTGCATTGATATAATTGATACGCACCCTAAAGTGTATGATGAGTATTATGACCTTATGATACAGCGCATGGTTCGATATCCTAATTTGTAGTACTTCTTCCTAACGAAAAGCCCCAAATCGGAATGTTACAACTTTCTTTACAGATACCCGCTATTTATGAAATAAGTAAATTTTGTGGTGTTCACAAAAGAAATGCAGAAAATTATCAAAGCCTATTAGATACCATTTTGTTGTTTTATCAGCGAAAAAATTAAATATTGTACAAGGGGCCCGTTGCAACTCAAAACTACGCACTCATAATTTCAAGATTGAACGAAATTAAGAAACCTCACTAGGATGTCGTCAAAGTCATTAAAGAGCCTGAGCTCAAGAATGTTGAGTTGAGTATGTTATTAGCCGGGTTGAGTACGAGACACCATGAAAGCACTGTGCATTTGATTCCTAAAAAATCTGAAAAATAGGAACCGCAAACTTCTAATCTCTTTTCTACATAACATGAATGCCCACTACTTAAGTCTCGCATCCACTCATAAAGTTTAAATTTGATAAAAGTTAATGATATGGAACTGGGTGAAACGTAGCTCCCGTTATTATAGTAGCTCGAGCAAAAAGCGCTTCCAAATAATTGATAATAATAATTGTGCAAATAATATTGAGGCTCTTAAACGTGTTCAAATTCTTAAAAAGATAAAAAGGCCCATTGACTTGCAAACTGTTGATGAGTGGGCAGATTGACTGAAGAATTTTCCTTAGTAGTATATAAATAATATATAAATAATATATATATATATATAATATAATAGTAGTTAGTTGAAGACCGAGTCACTCAGTAGAAATCTCTGTCAATTGTGGTGGAGCATTCAGCAACGTCACCTTGGTATTGCTTGATTGATGGCTTAGTCCAGCCACCAAATGCTTTGAAGTCAGAGAAGGTTTGAGCGTTATCGTAGTGTGGATACCAGATTTGGTGTGGTTGAGCACCAGCCCAGTTCTTACCGACGATGGCTTCCCATTGGACCCAGTTGGAGTAGACACCGACTCTCTTGGAACCAAGAATGTTTGACATCTCAGAAAGCATTTCAGTGATGAATTGCTGGTTCTGAGCTTGAGTTGGGTAGAAAAGATTGATGTTTTCGACATCTAACCAGACCATGTTACCATTCATAACACCTGCATTTTGGAGCTTTTGGATGGTGTTTCTGACTTGGGTTCTAGCATCTTGCTTAGTGGTTGGGAAGATATAGAAATCGACATATTGGAAACCAGCGGCCTTAGCTCTTTGATAGTCTTGAACAGCATTACCATTGAATGTTGTACCAATTTGGGCTTCGATGACACCAAATCTATACCCAGCGTTGAACAAGCAAGTGAAAGTAGCTTGAGTAACGGCACCTTGGTAATATGATAGATCAAAACCTTTGGTTTGCAATGTGATAGCAACAAGGAAGGACATATTGGATGTGGTGTTTGTTTATCAATATAATTAAACAAGCTTGTTATTATAAAAATAACATGATATGATATAAAATATACATATTTCAGAAATTACTGTCCCAGATACAAATTATTATTTAGTGCATGTTCTTTAAACTCATTTACACTGTTATTTAAAGTTTAAATTAAACCGTCGTCACGCCGGTTTTTGGCGTCAAACAAATCGCGGTTTTCAATCTCAGACAATCAAAATACGGTTTTTCGACGGTTATGTTAATTATATAGTAATACTTAATAATACTACATTTTATTGAATATAATTCATTATAACAGCAATTAGCATTATATATATTGTTACTTCATTCAGATAACCATTTATTTCATAAATATATTCATTTATATTGTATTACATAAGATATTTTAATAATATAAACTAATATGCAAGATATATGTTACTGTTTATAGGTAGATACAAGTTATATTTAGATTATAGTTCATTTTTTATGAAAGTGAAAAATTTTGTATAAATGGCATATATCGTATATATGATCAATATGATCATATTATTCTTGTCTTTATCTCTTGTGGCAAGTATATGCAAGAAATTTATTGATAGTAGTTTCAATATTTTTGTATTTCAGATAAACATCATATTTCTATAGTGACATTTTAGTCTAGAGGGTAGTACATAAGGTGGATATACCTTTGGTCGCTGGTTCAATTCCCGGTCATTGCACTTTTTAGCTCAAAAATAGGGCAAAATCCGAAAAAACGGTTAAAAACCGCCGTTGGTCAAATATGTACAGCCGTCATGAAAACCGTCGAAACCGTCGGTCTAAAACCGCAAAACCGTCGTTTTGGGACACCTTATATTTAAACAATATGTTCGTTTTAACTTTACTAATCACAAAATCAAATTATTTTAGAAATTAGTTGAAAATTCTGCGTAGTATTTATACGGTAAAATCTCACGAAAAGACTCTTGGATACACTCGCGTATAGAGCCAAGCAAAATCGTGTATAAGCTTTCAATTTCTAAAGTTTATATGCGAGATATCTTGTCTTACGAGTCTATACGTGATCAACTTGGGTCTATAAAATAAGTGTAAAATCTAATATTTTTAAAATATAGTCGTTTAAATTCTTCATGTTAAAGCGCTATCATGATGATTGCAAGTAATTGGTTTATTCTCGCACTTATTTTATACCCTAATACCAACAATCAGGTAAAAATATGCACGTCACGCTTATATGAGATAGGTTTTTACATGAGAAATCTCAAAAAATCTATACGGGTACAGTAATCATGTATTGACTTTCTAGTTTTCCTGAGTTTATACGCGAGTGTATCCAAGAGTCTTTTCGTGAGATTTTACCGTACATTTGTTATAATTTTATTACAATATTCAATTGATTTATTCATATAGTCTTTTGAAGAACTAAACTGACTGATTATTAGAGTGAGTCATGTTATTGTTATTGAGTAGTTGTTTTTGAGATACCAAAAGAGAGAACTAATAAAGCAATAATAGTTGTACTAAAAGTATTCTATGTCTAATAATCATTAGAGTCTAATTAGTAATAATATAATATGGAATTTTCACTGATTTTCTTATTCATCACGGCACCATCCCGACTTGAAGGCTTTTAATCTTTGGATGATGTCTGGATTGCTAGCTGCTAATTATTATGCAACATTGGTACCAGATACTGGTTTATACACTTTAGCTTTAGAGAGCATATTGTCTTAAAGTTTTTACTTTTGTGATTCGAAATCGCTAAGTAATTTTCTTGCATCTTCTTCTTTCTGTTTCAAGATATCCTGTTTCTCCTTCTTTAATTTTTGCAATAGAGATGATTGCTCAACCAATTGCTTCTGTAAGTAATCCATGCGTTAATCTGAGATGTCTAATCTTTATTGGAATGTTTGAATTTCTTAGTTCTTAATTTATAAGGTTCTTTCTAACTTTGATGCAGCTGTTTGGCTTTCAGGTTTAACATCTTCAAGTTCTTGCACTCTTGTTTGAGCTTTGACAAACTTATCTTGTGCTTGATCAAGTCTTTATTGAAGCAGCTTAGATTTGTTTTATTCATGTCTCATTGCAGCAACAGTTTCTCTAAGTGCTTTGACTTCTTTTTCAAGAGATCTGATAACTTTATCCTTTTCATCTAATCCAGAATCATCACCATCAGTATCTGAGATACCTCTAAGACGGTTGCATTCATTTCTCAGCAATTGCAGTTGATTGTTAAGTTACTGGATTTCTTCTCCAGAATTTGTCTTGAGTTGATCGAAATTCGATTGAAGCTCTTCATTTTCTGCTTCTACTTCATCAATTTTTCTGTTGAGTTCTTGAATTTTCTTTCCTCCGAACTGTATTGTGGTGAATGGCTTATCTTTCTTTTATTGTGGTTGTTTTGGCTGCGCTGGCTTTCCATCTTCTTCCTCTGATTCGTCTTCATATTCGTCTTCGTATGATTCGGAATCTTCTGGTTCTTCTCCGAGTGCAATTAGGAGTTGCTTTTTAAGTGCGTTTCTTTCGGCGATGACTTATTGCAGTTCGAATGCGATTTTCTCGTTCCCGCCTTTGGATCCTTTTCCTTTTGGTGCATCGCTTGATTCTTCGTCCGAGTCGTCTTCTTTGTCCTATGCTTCTTTGAGTTTGTTTTCCATGTCGCGCATATCAGCTTCGAAGTTTTCTCTGAGCATTTTGTTTGCTTCGCGTTCTTTTTCGAGTTGGCTTTGAAGGCTTGCGATTCTGACTGTTACGTCACCGTCAGCGATTTCTCCGGCTTCTTTCATTTCGTCTTCACCGTTTTCGCCCTGTTCTGGTTCGGCTCCTCCGGCTGCGATTTTCTTTCCCTCCATAAGTGCTTTGAGGTCGTCCTTGTTTGGAACGTAGCAGGCCGGAACTTGTCCTGGAACGTTGGCCTTGTACCACTCGATGACGGCCGTTTGGAGGTCGATGTACTTGTTCATACCTGCGATTTGGATGGTGAGCTTGTCAATGATAGCCATGAGTTCCTTGACGGACTTGGTGGCGTTGACCTTGACCTTGTTCTTGATGGCCTTGGCTCTCTTGCCGAATTCACAGGTGGAAATGGTTTCTTCTCTGTTGAATGGATGTGGAGAGCACGCGATAAGCAAAGTGGTCTTGGAATTACCACCCAGAGACTCTTGAAGCAAACGAGTAAGCTTACTTGTTCTATATGGGATGTGGGCCTTGCCATCACCGTCAGCGAGCATTTTGATACACTAACCAAGAGTTGTTAATGAGGAGTTGATGTTGTTGGCTTCCTGAAGTCTTTGACCTTCGGCACCTGTTTTACCAACTTTCTCAGAACCGGCTAAGTCGACCAGACACATTTTACCTTCTTGCTTGGATTAATCGGCTTTGTTAGCAACTTAAACGAAAATGATGATAACCGTGTGAGATCTCGAGCTCACAGCGTTCATGGAAGTGGAACCGACAGCTCTGTTAGAATCTCCGATTGTGATGACCGTGATGATATCTTCAACTGAGCACACTTGTGTTTCAGTTGCACCTTCAACAAAGATACCTCTTTCTGGAGTTTCTCTAATTTTAAGATTTTCGTGTTCAGGACCTCTAGCTAACAAATCGTTGATAGATTCGTTATAGATTTCAATAAATGCGCATCTAATGTTGAATTCAAGATTTGGATCTTTGCAATCTCTAATATGCTGGAAAATGTGGTCTCCAGACCTTGGGATGATACCCTTCATTTCTTAATTTGAAATATCAGCTCCATACATGGAGAAAGACTTACCAGCTCCAGTTTAACCATATGACAATATAGTTCCGTTATACCCTTGAAGAACTTGGACAACGGTATCGTTAGCAGCTAGGTTATAAACGTCACGTTGTGGTGTACCAGGTGGATACACTCTATCGAACACGAATTTCTTGTTACCTAGACCAGCTTCTAAAGCTATTTCAACAGTAAATTCATCATTGAATTTACAGATCATTTGCTCTGGATCCTTTCCAGCTTCGATAAATTCTTTACGTTCACGACCATTAATAGGACGGAAACGACACAGCACTCTTACGTTAGCGGCTTCAGACATTGGAGTGGGTGATGCGCTTTAAGACGGCAACTAAATTGCGTTTAAATCAAAATATTTGTAATATACAGTAATTCTAACTTATAAAATCTATTTTTAAAACATTATAACATCAGATTGTGTATTATCATGCATTAGTTGAGTAAATAGTGGCTACAACGACGGTAATCATCTTTTGAACTTTTCAACAAGAAACTGTAGCTAAATAATAAAAATAGTGTTAAAGAATTTGTGAATAATTTTTGTATTTTTGTTATATAAGAATAGAGATATAACTGTGTAAAGAGTTGTTTTGTAACTCAGGATGAATTGGTACCATTAGAAATTGCTATGTCAGATCTTGTAACAAAATAATAATTAAATTGCTAATTTAATCACTTTTATTGCTTCTATAAATTGCTTATACATTAAGCATACCTGTAGTTAATCATTTTAATGGCTTTATTCATTATTCTGTTGTACTCATTGATGATTTAGTTTTAACGCATAACTATTTCAGGCGATGGTTATTTAATCACAATCGGTTCTTAAAGTTATTAAATAAGTTTATTTATCAGTTCAATATTTTATTGAATGTATTCGCAGTTCATTTGCGTTTGAGCCTCGTTCATATTGTGGTGTGAAAATGCTTTATATTAATTCGTCAATACAATAAATATTGTTTCCGCTCCAATGTTACGTTAGTAGTTATAGTTATTGAAGCACGAAGGATTCATGCTGCGTGAGGACAAGTATTTGTACTTCAAGCAGATAACAGAGAATCCCATTTTTGACCCGAATGTGTACCTTGCTAAGCTTAAAATAGTATTCGCACCAGTTTATGATCCAAAGACCAACTAACTCCTCCAAAACATCAATTCTACCCTTGAAGATCCTTAGTTCCTAGAAGATTTTAAGGTAGAACTACCAGCGCTGTCCCATTTCTTCTAAAATTAACGCGCGCAATGGAATGCTAACCAAAACGGGTCAGACAGAAAATTCATTCAGAGAAACAATAAATCGTTTGGATCTGTACAGTCAATCACAAACTCTAACATGTCAATGCTAAGTTTAGGACTCGGGGGCAGCTACAAGGAAACAAAGCTGTTTCTGGATGCAACAAACGCATATCTGGACGAGCAAAAGAGGCAAATAAAAGAGATTAACGAAGAAATGGAAAACATAAAGGACACAGAAGAAAAGAAAGGGCAAAGCTTTCTTTAGTAGAAAATGACAGCACAAGACTCGAAAAACGTCATGAAAAGAACTAACAGGTGGACAGAAGATCTAAAACTACTCGAGTGAAAGTATTTTGAAACTAAATGAATATTTAATTTACTATTAAATATCCTAATAAAATTAGTGACATTTAGTTAAGATAAATCATGATAAGGCGATGATAGATAGGATTTACGTAAATATTCTACAATATAATGAATGGTTCATTCAATATGTGATGTGTGAATTCCACTTCATAGTCGAATGACTCACCGTAATGAATTATGTAAAAAAATATTTATGATAGTGTCATCACCAATTTGGGTACCGTTAGCTGCAATATTTTTGGGGATATTTGTTCCAATTCAATTTCTTTTGAACAGCTGCAGAATAAAGCAATTCCAGCGCCAACGCCGCAAACAGCTACTACAAGTCAAGAACGTGTAAATCAGCAACGAACCGTAAGTCAATGATCAACTTTAAGACCAGGTGATATTTAAATTCAACCCAGTTCACTTCATTGATATAGAAATGTAAATCACTCAAACTAAAATTCAGATGGCATCTAATGACATTATTTTATATTCACAACCAGTCCCTTTCGACTTTTAAAGTAAATATTTTACCATTTTCTGCAACAATATAGACGACTCTCGTTTTATGCAGGCGAAAGTGGTTGAAAAGGAACTGAAAATTCCACGCGCACAGTTTAACCAGCCGGTAGTTTGTTACGGGAAGATATTCTTGAACATATTCGACTTCATATTTACAGTCGAAAATTTTAACCTGAAATATTTTGCGTAAATGCCGAAATACGCTCTAGGATCAATTTATAATAGCAATGGTAAAGGCATGTTCAAAATTAACAGCAAACTGTACTGTCACAACAAATCTGATAAGTTTTTTGAAATCAAGCCAAGCGGAAGACTCAAGTGCGTAAAGCTCAAATTCATCAACTCAATTAAATAAAATAGTAATGCAAAAATTGATAATTATAACACAAATAGCTAATACGACATCAATTTCACATTTAACTTGAAACTCAAATCCTGCTAACTATTTTTGAATCACAAAACAGAAATATTAAAAAAGACTTCTTTAACTTAAACCTAAAATAAAGTTCGCTCTTAATTTGAAATTGTGAACAAATTCATTTTATCAATTGCAAATTAGCACAGAACGATCGCAAGTTCAATTTAAAACACATTTTAAGAAATTGGCCAGTGAATAATTCAGTAAAATTAACGTATTTGGTTCAAAATTAAATAAATAAACTTAATTGTATTATTATTATTATCTTAAATAATTTATATTCGTTATAAAATCAAAATATGACGATGATGTTAAAACTAAAGATATTTCGGTAAGTAGAGAGAAGATTTTATAATATAATATAAAGTAGATTATTATATGCAATAGAATGTTTGTACAGATTAATTAAATAATATTAAATACGATTATTCAAATTTTCAAATTTGATTGAGTTTAAAAATCATTGATTGACAAAATTTAACATTTCTAATAGATAAACAATTTCTTAAAGTTTTGACTGTTTAAACTTTCTACGGCTCATACAAGATAATTTGTTAATGCGGAACATACCATGGTTTATATGTTTTCTTATGTGATTTATATGTCATGACTTTTGATGTTAGACAACAGTAAATCTAAACTAGAAGGAATTCCTTGATTTTCAATTTTGTAGTTATTCAAATACTGGTATAATTTTAATGGTTCCATATCTGTCATTATGATTATATTATGTTAACGATTCAGTGAGTATTGGGTTCTTTACTGAGTGGGCATAAATGACGGGTTGAGCCCGTTTTGAAAGTGGAAACACTGGCGTGCGAGAGCCTTTGTTTCGCATTCAAAAGTCTCAATGAAGTCTGTTTGTGCCGTCTAGGATGAGATATACTGGGGTCACCGGAACTAGTTGATCAGAGCATATATATACCAGTAACTTCATTTATTTTTAATTTAATCACTTCATATAAAATAGCGGCTACTAACCCATAGAATAATTTGGGAAGATATACTTCATCTACGCGAAGAAGTTGAGTGGAGCCCTGTATTGATAGAGGGACCTTGTAAAGGCTTCTAACTTTTTCAACTTCGGAGTGGAATTAGTATTCCAATATATTTGCTTTTCTACAAATAGAATTATTTGTTACGTTCGCTTCAATTACGCAGAAATCTATCCTGTAACTCTGGATGGTCAACCATCGTACGTGTAACTTTGGATGGTGTCAACCAACGAACTTGGAATTAGAAAAGATGAATGCAAATCAGTTAGCATACTGAGTAGAATTGATTTCATTTGGGCTGAATCGAACACTTTTCGAGACTTTATTGCTCTATATTTCGAACTTTGTTTATCTGAATATCGTTTTTCAGCGATTGACGTATTATAGTATTATACAAATAATGATATACTGTATTTCCGCTTCACTTAAAATATTTGAAATATATATAAATATTCTGTTAGCTTTAAAATGATGTTAAGGGGTAATTTAAACATTTAATATACAATATTTTGCTCAGAGCACTGAAATATAACGTAGAAAGATAATATATAGTTGTAAAACAAGTATAATAATATATTATATTTTATCGTTTTTACAAGCGTCTAAAGCTTTAATTGAATGAATTTATCCATTTAAATTAGTTTTATTACTATAATACGATATAATATAACTGTAAAGTTGATTTATATTGATTATTAAAATAATGATTAAATTTCTAACGTATTTTCCTTTTCTAACGCGTTATAACGTCTTTCTCAGTTTTCTAACGCTTATTGGTTGGCTTTAATTTGGAAATGTTACGAATTGCTGCTTTCTACGAGTATGCTTAAAGATTTAGCTTGATGATCCGTTTTTCTACTTTGCAGATGAAATATTGATCTTCAAATGAACAATGAAAGCAGGACTCAGAGATAACAGTGAAGACTACTTTACGATGATTACTCTTTTGGGATGTCATCTTCAATCTTTTGAACATGAATAGTTCAATTCTTATCGTTTGTCGGAAGAAAATCAGTATATTCTTCTTTACAAATTTAACTGAATTTAAAATATTAAAAAGTCTCCTCATGCCTTCTTTGAACATTATTTTTTTTATTCTATGCAGTACGCAAATACAACTTGATTTGAAAAGAACACTTTCTTATTTTATATCTCAAGTCCAATTTGAAGTGAGGAGTTTACAACATAAAAAATTAACATAGTGTGGTTAAATATCTATTATTAGTAGTTATAGAAGGAAATTAATTAATTCTCACTTTTACTCGAGTTATGGGCGTATTTTCTCTGATCAACTAGTTCCGGTATATAAACAGTAATGTGATTTATAACACATCATTATAACACATCAAAACGCCTGAAGTTTCGGGTCGTATCTAACTTATAATATGATGGTCCATGCAAAAATCACTATATATTTGGGGCTAAAACTGATTAGAACATATCTTAGTTTAGTAGTTTCCAAAATATTTATTCGTGGATAAAGTGATTTTTAAATGGCTTACAAAATAGAAATATATCAGAAAATTAATTTGAATAAGTGAAAGTTAGGACGAAAGACATTATCTAATTGTAGCGCAATACTAAAAACAATAGGAACAGAGGTTAATAATATTGTCTTGTTGTGTTGTTTAATCGAAGATAAAAAGTGAAGTGTAATTATAAATAGCAAACTAATAGATTATCTTAGAATATTTTGATATATTTAGTTACTTCAGATATCTAGTATAAAAGAATAATATGTAACGAGACAACATTATCACAAAAATTGATTTTCTCATTTTTTGAAAATATACTGTACATAATAAAATCTATAAATATGATAAACAACGAAAAATGTTCTTTTAGTATTTTATTCAATACCTGAAAATAAATGGTTACTGCCTGTAACTTTGAAACAGTTTAATAGTGATTTTTGAAGTCAAAATATTCTGAACAAATTATAATATTTCAATTTTTTGGTAGTTTCATTCTGCTGAATAGGTGTCCCAAAAGATCGAAAATGCTGAAATATATTTGAACAAAAAGTAATATGAAAAATGAAATTATTTTACTTCATTATTTCGATCTGTAATGAGTGCGCAAATTTACAAAAAATTCACTCCTAAATTCCAAATTTTTCTAAAAAATATTACTGTGTATATAAACATTAAATTAAAATATATTATGATTAAATTATGTTTACATATTCTTCTTTTCATAAATACTTACAAAATAGGTTAAAGATCAGTTAAAAGTCAAATAATAGTAAAACTGATAATTATCAATAATACTTGCAAAACTTTAAGAGGTTACTTGATATGGATACAGTTAAGTCAGTCATTTTATAGTCTATGGTTTTAATCAAGAGTGAGCTTGTTAATTAAAAATTTGCCACTTCATAACTAAATGATTGAGTGTAATTAGATATGTTAAATAATATTTATAGTAATTTCATCGCCTATATGTCTACCATTAAGTGCAATATATATGGGAATATTTATGCCAATTAAAATACTTTTTAATTGCTACAAAATAAAGTAATTTCAGCGATACCGCCGTAAGTTGTTGTTAACTGTTTCCATGAGCTCATAACATCAAGATTAACCTTATTTAGAGTAGTTACTGTTTAAATTCAAACCTATTAACTATCTTGATATAATAGTGCAAATTTCTAAAAGTAGAATGTAAACCGAACGTGAACCGAAAACACTTCGATATATCTTATTATACGGCGATAAAGTTTATGCATCCGATGAGCGAAATATATACCAGGTTATGAACGATTTGCGTTTGTAACTTATTGTTGAGCTAGGCTATGCTAAAATTTAGTTCGTACATCCGTCTGCTTTGGGTTTCTATTCCAGCTAGCACAGTGACAGCTATATGGTTTTTAACACGCTCACTTAGTAGCTTACACTTTAAGTATTTGATTTTGAAATGCTTTACCAGTAAAAGAAGGAATAAACATTAAATACAAATTTTCCGTTCTGGTTTAAATTGAGCATTTGCGATCTGTTTATTATTCACTAGTTTTAACCCTTTAAACAGAAAAGCATAGTTTCAGAAACGCATTCCCTCCGTAGATCTGGGTCAAAGTTGTCGTATTAGTATATACCAACGTAGTAGGACTTACCCTCACTCAACTCAGCCGTACCACCAGCGGGCTTTGAATTTTAGAAAATGAAGAACATTTCTCTTTTACTACAAGTCGTCACAGTGAGAACGTCTTCTGACACATCTTCATTTACAGATAAATAGAGTTGCTATATCAAGTGTTCATCCTAGCTGAATTCAACTTATGTTCAAAATTCAAGTAGAATTTGGAATTCGGTCATTTTGATTTCATTTGGATATTCAGATTTTAATCTGCTTTTATTGAGGTATATCATCAAAACTCATATTTGAATGACTCGAGTCTGCACGGCCACTCCCTCGTCTAAAAGTTAGAGAATTAATAAAGGGTCGATAGCAAGCGAAGTGCAAAATAATGTTATGCAAATCGACTCCAAACATTTCGCAAGCCCGTGCCAACAACATAGAACCGTGTTCCATTTATATGATCATTGACCTTTTTAAAATTTTGATCTTACAGCCCAATAATTAGGAACATTAAATATTTTCTGTTCTCTTGTAACTCGTACCAAGTCCAGCATTTATATTTAACGTTGGATTTTTTGATTGGCTGATATTTAAGTCACCTAGAAGATTGAGCGATATTGTTGAGCATGTTAATGGTGTGGTAATCTAATAGTAAGTTAGATTATATGTAAATATCATGTTATTATAAATGTGTAAATTTAAGAATTTGACTTTGTGAATTTAACTTTGTGAATCTCTCATTATTTATAAAATAAATATTGTGGGAAGTCCTACGGAAAGTCAAGTATTAAAAATAAATGGTTAAAATAATTCCACGCTGATGAAATGTTGGTCTGTCAGACCTAATGGCCGTTTAAAGAGTTAAGTGAAAACGAGTGCAGCAGATTAAATCTAAAATTAAGGTCACGTTTAAGTCGAACATGTGAATAAACTGATTCGAAAAAACTTGAACAATTATTAAAGAATTGCTGCTTTGGTTTAAAATGCGTTTTACGGTTCGGACTAGTGAACCTGAAATAGTAATAATATTAAACACTTATATATCATTCTTTTAGGCATAATGGATTTATAATAATAGTGAGATGTGATTACTTGCAGTTCAGTTTAATTTAATTTATGAACAGCTATGTGTACGGTTACAAAGGGACAGCATTACAACTTAATTGATATTCTATTACAAATAATTTCAATTATTAATTTCATTTAAAAGAATTAATTGACCTATTTTTGATAATTGCATTGATAATTACTTACAAGTAATTAAATAAATAATTCAAAGACATATCATTTTCAATCATTTTTCAATCACATTTCATACTGTATTTGTTTAATGTGATTTGGATGAATTAATTGCATTTGTACACATATTAATTAACAAAAGGTATTTAAATAAATTAAACTTTCACTTCAATTATGAATATCATTTAAATAATTTCGATTTATACAATATCAGGTTTAACACGCGGAGCTGCTTTGTATGGAGTATCAACAATTATAATAGAAATGACCAAGCAATCTTCTGTATATCCATACGAAACTCCGAAAACAGTAATTACATTAATGTCAACTGGCTGTTTAATCGGTTCTATTATTGGCAGTGCTGTAGGCCCCTAAATAATATTTAAACTAGGTAGGATTCGTTCTTTGCGATTTATGTCATTGTTAATTTTATTAGTGAATATTTTGATGTTTCCTTCCATTCACTGGGTGTATTTCTTCGTTCTCAGAATAATTTCTGGTATTTCTTCTGTATTTTTGGTTACTATTGTTCCATAAATTTGTATTTAATAAGTGGAACCCAAGCACAGAGGAATTATAGGATCACTAACCAATTTAAACATGTGGACTGGTAAATTCATTGGAGATATAATTTAGTATTTAGTGTGTCAAGACGCGCATCTGTATCCAGTCACGTAGGTGTTTGCAACTGTAATGTCAGTGGCCATGGTGATAATGAGTTATACGATAAAAGAACAAACCTAGCAGCATTCTTCGCAAACTGCACCGTAGAAAGAAAATGTTTGGCAGACCAAGTACCAAACTTGTTTTGCGGTCGCGATTTCAGTTGGAATGTGCTTGGGCTCCACTGGTTTCACTCCGATTTTGCAGTATTCCACGTTAATATTCAAGAGTAGTTTCGATTCTCCAAAGTCTGGCGCAATTGGTGCTATAATCACTTCTGGCATTACAACAGTGTCTTGTTTTCTTGCATTACCAGTGGTGCGGAAGTTTCCGCGCAAGATACTGTTTTTGGTCGGTCAAATCCTGATGATGCTGTGCTGCTTGGCCATGATTATTATTCTTTACTTGAATTTGAGCAAGAAAACAAGTGACAACATAATCCTGGCCCTGACCGTAATTTATATAGTTGCTTACTCTTTTTCAACCGGAACTCTCTTTTTCGTGCTCATGGGCGAGATATTCCCGCTTCATGTGAAGCCCTTCTTCGTGAATCTCACCATGGGAACGAACATGCTCTCCATTTTAATAGTCACTTTCATCTTCCCACTGATGAAGCAGCAGCAGAATTACATCATCTACTTCGTCTGGACCGGGCTGGTTCTCATTCTAATTAACGCGTTCGTTCCCGAATCTTTCAACAAAACGAGCGAAATGATAAACGAGAAAATGATGAGACGGAGGAATGTTCTCAAAACGGAGCTCGTTGAAATGGCCAAGGTGTGAACTTATTTTATTTTAATTAAAGATTTGAATTAATTAATATATTGAAGAAAATACTAGGTTTCCAGATATTCCCAAATAACTTAGTTGAAATGACCATTTTTGTAAAACTTATTAAAATTTATATAATGCCAACAAATAATATTCATCATTAAAAATCATTAGCGCTTTTGTATGCTCTCAAGATAATACTTCTTATATTCTATATTTGGTTCCAGCTGTAACTTGTAACTTACACTTGAGTTGCTTTGTGAAATAGAAAATCAAAATAGTAAAAGTTTGAGGTTAATCTATAACTTAAATGCGATGATTGAGAAAATTAGTGGAGAAGCTCTTACTCGATTTAGAATTTACAAGCGACCAATATTTAAACTTTGATAGTTAAAAATATTTTATACAACTATATCAATGCGTTCGTTTGTGTATAAAATGCCGGCTTCTGAGCCAAAATTCAGCTATTTCAAGAGTATATAATTTTAGAAATATTATAGTCATAGCTGTAGTCATCATAGCCCTCAGCATTTGTGTATAATTTTACTTGACCAGCTACCATATATTCATCATTTGTGAATCACAAATATAAAACACAATATAAAACAATATTACCAACTATTTAAACACTATCAAGTGTATATTTTAATTATTGCACACATATTAAAGTCATTTTTAACTTAATTTATTTAACTGAAAATGATTATAGACATTATAATTATTTAAAATTTATATATCCTGTATCCCCAATTATTATATATTTATATATCCTGTATACTGAACTATATATACGAAATTTAAGTGAGTAAGATATTATATAATTATATAAATGAGTATATAAATATATACAATGTTGTACATATTAATCCCGGTTTTTCAGCCTTACAATATACTAATTGTGGTGTCAAGTCATCTATAATAATTATTCATGATCACCTCTCTATAACGCTATTTTTAAAATAGCGTATATGTATCTTGAATTACATTATGTTAATTTTAGTATTCGCTATTTTCTTCTAATTCCATTTGAAGATTTTATTAAAATCTGAATATTTATTAATAATAAACTTTTAAAACGTATTCAATATTTGTGTATCACTTTTAATTTTACTAACATAAATAATGATAAGTGAAAGTGTATACGTTTGTTTTATTACGTAATGTAAATATAAATATATATTCAAAAAATTAATCTTATAAACATTATTGATCATCACAATGTTATCATTAAATTAATTAATTTTCTTTAAAACTGATACATCAACGTATTATGCATCAACGTACTTTTCATAAATTTAAAACCAATACGTCAACAACTTTATTAAAAAACAATCACTATTTCATTTATTCATTCAAATGCACATCAACAACACATTTTACATGTTCAATAGATTTGATTTATAGACTGATTTACAAACGGGACATAATATTTTATCTCTTAAATACTAAAATAATACGAATATAATCTTCCAGTTCCATCCCCAGAATGCAGAAGAAGTACATCTCGTGGACCGAACAGGAGAAGGAGTACATCGTCCATGAAGCCAAGAAGTACAAGAACACCAAGATAAACTGGATGACGATCCAGAGGCAGCTGCCCCACAGGACCGTGCAGCAGTGCAAGTCCTTCTACAACAACCAGTTGAAGCACTACGAGCTGGACTTCCTCCTGACCAAAAAGAGCCTGGCCACGATCGCGAAGATGGCCCTGCTCCACCTGATGACGTGCAGGCTCCAGGACGTGCGTGTGAAGGAGAAGCGGGCGTACATCCAGACCGTGACAGAAGAGATCCTGACGAACGTGTTCCAGGTGCTGGCTGGAAACAGAGTTTTCGACTACGACACCAAGCTCCTCGCCCTCGTGCGCGAGATGATCCTCGTGTTCAACCAGAGCAAAACCAAGCTAAAACGAAGACATCTATCTGAATGACACCGCGACGTTATTTAAGAAGTAGATCGATCACGACTAGCTGGCTTCATTGATCCAGCTCGCCAAGACGTTCAACATCAATATTCTTTTGGAGAAGATCAATGCCGTTCTGGTGGAGTATAATTTCAGAAATGTATTGAATGAATGACTACGTTGTAAGTATACCAAAGCAGAGTTGAGTGACTTGTTATCTTTTGTTGTATTAACTTTTGAGGGACTGTGCATAATAAAAATCAATTAAAAAATCAATAACATGTTCTGAAGTGGTTGTGCTAAATATTGTAATTTTAACATTTAATAAATATTCCACACCTAATTTTGATGGAAGAATCTACAAATAAATTATCATAATCAACATCACAAAGCTATTCACGATAGTAAGTTATTCGTAGAGTAGTGGTTCGACGGGTAAATAGTGATTCGTCGTCGCCATCAACAATAATAAATTAAAATCCAGTTTTTGAGTTTTCTCCAGATGTACTGTAAGCATAGTAGTCTTTGCGCCAAACATAGCGGTCATTGTCGAATTCTGCGTCTGATTTTCATGTGGATAATGCGATTAAGATTCCGGTGTTTGATACTCCGTAATTCAAGCAGAAATCTCCTCAAGTTGCAAAGTTAAACGATTTGAATCTGTCCAGATCTCAATCTAGCCCCACTTCACCCCAAAGGTAGCACGTTTCTCAAGCAGAGCAAACTTAAATCGACGAGCTATAGTTGCAGCTTCGCACTCTAATATAGAAGAACATGCAATTGCAAGTGCAACTTCAGGTTATAGTTGACGAAGAGACCATTTTGCACAGGGTTGACAAGATAAAATTATTGAAGCAGCAGTTAGCCGATTTGAAGGTAAAAATCAATTTGGTGTATAAGCAGCTTGACGCCTAACTTTAAGCAAATGAGAACATGAAGAAACAGGAGGGAATCGAAGTATAATACAATCTAATGTCTCAATAATAACAAATTGACGAGCGTTTGCACCAAATCACCAACGACATCAGATAACAACAAGATAAGCTGTAATAACTTAAACAGCGTGAATTAATTATAAATTCGTACATTCCGCGTTATTACTTCCCACTACTATCCAATTAATCCCTCCTTCCCGCGCTCGTTTCAGAATTTTAGTAAAGGTTAAAGTCTCTGAACGACCACTTAGCCATGTCCCACGCGAAACTGAACAAGCACGATTCCTTCCACTCCGAAATAGAAAATACAAAGGAACTGAACGAGCAAATACGTTCCATTTTAGAGGTGAACAGGAACAGCCACGTATTCAAAATGAACAAAATGAAAACGGAAAAGGAACAAATGGAAGAAATACTCGTTAAAATATCAACCGACTACGAACTGCTTCTAAAAGAATTCAAGAAGAAAGTTGAGGGAGCCGAAAACAGCTTCGAATTTGAGTGATTGAGATTTGATTTAAAAGACAGAAATAATATTAAGTTTATTAATAGAAAATATTAAATTATAATATATAGACCATCTTCAGATTTGAAATACATGTGTTCTTCTTTTTAATAATTAAACTAATCTAAGGTGCGTTTTTGCAGGATTTTGCGTGTCCAAACACGCTCAAACACGCAAAAACAGTGCGTTTTTTTACTATAAATGACCCCAGATATATTATTTTTGTGTTATTTTTAGCGGCATGTTTAAACACGTTTGCAGTGACATATAAAATTAGCATAAATATAAATTAGCGCTAAAATGTATTGGAAATTATCTAATTTATAATGATTTATAGGTATCTTATCATCTATTTAAATTTGTAGGACACTTATAATATGTACAGTGTAGGACACTTAAAAGTAGACGGTTTTTTAATGTGTGATAAAAGGTTATACTTCTAATATGTTATTATATAGCCTCCGAGGAAACTATATGAACTTTTGTGTTTCCACTCCAAATACAGAAATGCCAAAACCTGAAAATTGAACATGTAGTTATAAGCTATACAGACTTCCAGTTGAAAATAACCGTAGTGCCACAACAAATTAATTCTTTTACTCCCCCTACTCAAGAAAAAAGATTAATACAACGGAAAGAAAATAGTAAGTAGTAAATAAATGCTAACTTTTATAAACAATAATGTTGAATATTGAGGGTCCTTCGATCATAATTGCTATCAAACTTTATTCAAGTTGAGCTCAAAAATGAGATTTTTGTGACCAAGAATTACAAAAATGACAGTAATATTTTCAAACTTTTTTTGGAATTTAGGAGTGAAATTTTATAGATGTAACGTATTATGTACCCTTCGAAATATTAAAGTAAAATAATTTCATTTTTTATATTTCTTCATACTCCATTTTTACAAGCTGATTTTGACCTGGTATGGCTTACAATGATTGTATCATGGTTGGTACGGTTGACCATATATCATTGAAGGCAATACTATGCTAGCCCATAATATGAGCAATGATTTCAGCATAACCTGACTTGTTATAATGTCTGATTAATCTTTTACGTATTCCAACACATAACAAACATTGCTTACGTCTTTCTGCATCTATACCCACTGTCATATTTAAGACATTAGTCTAGGAAGTTAGATTAATAGGAAGTTAGATTAGTTACTAATCTAAGATAAATTCTTTTACATAATAATAACAATAATGATTATTTTGTGCGCAAAATCTAATTATAGATCTAGTATCTAGTCTAATATCTTCACTCCATACATGAATCTCGTGTTTTAAGAGTTGTTACTGTGATCAAAACTTGATCATTAAACTTATCAAAAATACACAAGATATGTGTAAAATCATGTATTAAGTTTATGTTTGAATTAAAATTTTTGTTCATTGAATTCTAAAATCCCAAAAGATAATTGTAAAACAATAATATTCTAAAAACAAATTTTATATTAAAAAATGTGCATAAAACTTATTATTCGATCTATATTGAACACAGTAGTTCATAATTATAGTGTCTACCCACTAAAATGCAAAATCTGCTATTTTAAAAACGTATTATATAAAGATCATTTTTATTGACAAAACAGACGATTCATTTATGATAAATTAATATTACTGAATTTATTTTGTATAAATATGTACATATGATATTTCATAGTTCTTACTTATATTTCAGCCAATTTTTAGGATGGGAGTGGGAAAAATTACATTTAGTATGCTATTTTAGTAATATGCACATCCCCAAAAGAACGCAGATCTTCACATTCATGCACATGTATTTGAAATCTATGATCAGTCAAATAACGCATCTTAAGAAAGATGCACATGTTTTTGACGATATGCAGTACATAAAATTAGAACTAAATGGTAGTGTAATATTCTGAATTCAATATGAAGCTATTGTATTACTTAAAATGAAATGAAAACTGATTTCAAAGTTTTAATTATTCACTAACTATTTATCTATTTATTTATTCGTTTAGATGTATTGTTGTTGAATGCGTTTTCAAAATATGGAGATATAAAAATAGAGTATCGTATGATAATTACTGTCACCCAATTTTTAATATCAAATTTAAACTATATTTATAATTTGACAATTAATTTTGATTAATCCACTTCTTTTAATTTTGGAAATATGAGTTTTAATCACTATTAGCAAATGTTTTATTACAAAGAAATTTGTAACTCAAATTATAAATAATATTCTAGTTTAGTAATTTAGTCAAGTAATTGTAGTTGGTTGAGTAAAATTTTAGTAAAACGATGTCTGATATTGATTATCAAATAATTAGTTAACGTGGTTCAAATACACATAACTCAATACACTAGTAGTATGCTATATTAAAATGAACCTTTTTTATAAAAGTAGTATAAAGATCATTCGTACATCATTGAACACAAACAAAGTCAAGATTACTAAATGTATTGTGAGACCCATTAATTGAATGATCAATTTATTAGTAATTTATATTAATATAAATAATGTAATTATTTACCATATTATAACATTAAATTTATCTACTCTTCGAATACGTATTTTAATGAGTCACCGTATGGTATAAACATTATCTTCAACTGATGCCTGCTTAGTCCCGGATTCAAGCCCCGATATAGTCAATTTTTTCAAAGGTGACATAGTTCTTACCATACAAGATATAAAAATAGAGTGATGTTATACTACTTATCTGAGCCTTAATGTGATCATCAGAGAAAAAGGGATAAAAAGGGTGACAGTATAGACGTAATTTACGGAGTGATGTCTTCTTATCTGAGCCTTAGTATTGTTGATAAAGTTACAATTTAATTATTTAATCACAAACTTAATTATCAGGCGTATTTTGTTCATCTTACAAAATCCAATCCAGTCATATCCATTCATAATTTACTTTTAAAAATATTAATAGGAAGGACATTTGCTATATTTTACTGGCTATTGAGTCATATTATTATTTACTTGTATATTTTTACTGGTATTGAATGGAAAATGATATCGATTTATAGTTATCAACCAACTTCTTGAAATATTTAAACTTTGTTTATTAATATACTAAATACATTATTATTTAAATTATTAGATTATTGGACCACTTCACATTCTATGACCACCGATTCTGAAGAAGAAACTAAAGGCGAGTTCAAAATTTTTGGTTTTGAAGCGGATCCAGTCCGCATAATCATACTATTTATGGTTTTCATTACAATTTTCTTGACCGTCGTGCGTTTAGTATACGACAAGACCAAAATGAAAGTACACTTCCCAGAGTCCACGTTACTGGTTATCATCGGCTTGATTCTTGGATTTCTAGTAAATGCGATCAGTGGCGACAACTTCAGAAGAGTCCAGAGTCTGCTAACGTATCCGTCATTCATCTTCTTGTATATATTCGTGCCAATCATCATCTTTGACGCCACTTACTTCTTGAACAAGCGCGCCTTCTTCCACAACTTCGTGGAGATCGCCGTCTACGCAGTAGTTGGAACCCTCATTTCCAACTTCATCATCGGCTTCCTCCTCATCGTTTCAAAGAAATACTAGTATATTACAACCGATTTCTCCACCTACGAACACCTAACATATGCAGCTTTGGTATCCGCTGTAGATCCGGTCGCGGTCATCGCCATCATGGAGTCCATGCACGTTAACGAGAACATATTCAACATCGCTTTCGGTGAGTCCACGCTCAACGATGGTGTGGCCATGGTTCTTTTCAACTTGTTCAAGGGCATGGAGTCTTTGCAGGACGAACACAAGACCATGGGGCAGATTTTCTTGCTCGGAACCGCCAAGTTCTTGGTCTCCTGCTTCGGTTCCATCATCCTGGCCATAGTCCTAACTCTTGGATTCTGTCTTATTACCAAATTGACATGGAAGATCCCGAATCTCGAGCCTCTCGTATTTTTACTTTGTGCTCTGTGCTGCTATGTCTTTGCTGATATGTGCCTATTTTCTGGCGTTATCGCGGTTATGACCTGTGCTTTAGTATTGACCAGATATGGCGAGTACAATCTCCAGAAGGAATCACTGACCACTTTCACGACGATGACGCACATGCTCGCCCAAACCTTCGAAACCATGCTCTTCCTGGACATGGGCTTCCAGATCGCCTTCTCCAGCAGGAGAGCCAAGTCGATTGATTTCTACTATTGCTTCATGATAATCCCGTTCAGCATTGTTGCTAGACTAATCGGCACGCTCGTGCAAACCGTTTTCTTGAACATGAGGCGCAAGAAGCTCGGCGAGACTCTAACCCTCAAGGACCAGTTCATCCTTCTTATGTGCGGTTTGCGCGGCGGTATCGCCTTCGCTCTTGCTCAGTCTTGGGGTTTATCCGAGTAAAAATAAGACATGGTTACTTTAGCTACATGTTTGCTCATTTTGTTTACAATTGTGGTTTATGGTTTAACCATGCGACCGGTGATCAAGGTCCTCAAGATAAAGCTCGAGCCGCACGCTCATGACGGCTCCAGCTATCCACACAAGTGCCTCGCCTATCCTCAATCCCAAACGGCCAACTTCATGAACTTCATGGCCGGAAACTCGAGCAAATTCTCCATTTGGCTCTCAAAAGTAGATTCCGTAATGCAGAAAATATTTTTGAAACAGAAAATAAACGCTCATGGAGAACTGTTTAGTTGTGTTGAACAGCTCTTATAAGAGTCTGTTGAGCAAAAAAGAGAAGCGACGAGTGATAAAAACGTTCAACTGGCGAAAAGAAAAGACCTGTTCACAGCGAACGAGCACGTTAAGGAGTAACACGCGGACCTGCTCAAGTGATGTGTTGCAATATTTTTTTGTTGTTTAAACAAATAAATCGGGTTTTAAGACCTCAGGAGAGGATCATTTTTAACTGCACAATCAGTTCTAGAAAGATCACCTCATAAAATAACTCAACAATTAAAATTAATCAATTAAATCACAAATATTAGCATTAAATAAAATAATAATTATATTAGATGTACTTCTAGTAATTATATTAGATGTACTTCTTCTGCATTCTGGGATGGAACTGAAAGATAATTAATCCGCGAAATATACTTGTAAATAATTATTTTGTGTACAGCTTTGCAAATAATTATGTATGAATCGAATCGTTAGAAACATCAAGAGACACCACAAGATACTTAAAGCATTTTTATAGCATATCACTGGTTTTAATTCAAAAGTACGTGTAATGTATTTATATTAGTTTTCAATTCAACGATCTCTTGGTGATAACTTACTCTATATTTTAAAAAACAATCAATCGTTTTAATAGTTATACAGTGTATTTTTATATGTATTTTTAATATTTAAAATAACGAAAAAACTGTAACAAACTGAATCAAATTTATGAAAAATAGAAGATACTATTCATAAAAACTTATACACTTACGTATCTACTTGTTTTTTCCTTGAAAAGTGAATTCTTGCACAAAATAATTTGTTATCTTATTATTCTCATTTTAAGATTCTAAACTTTAAAACAAGTATCAAGTCAAAGAAAGCTCTAGTCTAAGAAAGCTTAACAGTTTTAAGTTAAAACTCAGTATGAAGCTTAGTAGTTATAATTAATTATAAATGATACAAATATAAATTAAAGATTCAGATATGACTTCAAGATATTCTCTATTTTAAAAATAGAGAACTGATGCGCTAAATCAATATTTGGTGCTATATTTTATATTTCCACTTCTTAACACATTCGCCTCATAGAGACTGTTTCATTTTTGAGGAAATTATCATTTAGCGATGATACTGCTATTATAAATAGTCATATTACATAAGATTGGTGTTTTGTAATATTTTAGAGGGTCAAAAATCAATATTTTAATGATATTTTTACCTATTTTCATTAGAGGAATGTATTATGAATTTATAAAATTAATATTTACATATTTTAATGAATAATAATTAATATCATCTTCAATTTAGGGATGGTTTTTTATACTACTTTATACTACTTTTGAAAAACTATACTTCATGTCAATTTTAACGTTAGAGAGACTATAAAAGTAATAGCATGTTATATTTTCTTTTATTAAGGTAAATATGCACATTAATAGGTGTAAATATGTCAATATTCCTGATTTAGAATATTAAGTTAATTTAGATTTGAAGTGGGAGAAATAAAACTATGATAAATGGAATTGAAGTTCAATTTATGACTCATAAATGAAAGGGTGTGGAATCTTTTTCCGCCCAGGTGTATATGGTAATAAAGATATTTAATTTTCCACTCACAAATGGGTAACATAGTTTGTAAGATGTGTTAATAATAAAATTCTTAATCTTGAAATAATAATCATAAACTTATTTCTCTACAAAAAACTACATAAATGATAATTTACTGAAAAGATTTTGATCAGAACTTTAATAGTTAACTAACTGTAACATGATATTTTAATAATTATTATATATTTTTGTATACACCTACTTTTTCGTTTCTGTTGTGTGTTAGTTATGATAAGGTAATCTACTCTTATTAGATCATATATATTCAAGAATATATATTCATATATATTCTGCAAAAGATTGAAATCGAATGATTTAATGTTCAATGATTGATGTTATTTACTCTATATTTATTAGGAAAGTTTATAAATTTCTCAAAGAAATATATAAATCAATTAGTAAAATAACCTAATACTATCATATCTGAATTACCAGAATTTGACGATATCCTAAAAAATAAGAATAAAAATATAGACTCATACATGTACATAGTCACAAACGTAAGAAACACATGAACATATTATTTTAAAATATTCCTGTGATTGATGTAATTGATTATTGAGTGGATGTTTTTGAGATGTACTCAAAAGAGAGAACCAACAAAGTAATAAAAGTTGTAATAAAAGTATTCTATGTCTAATCATTAGAGTCTAATTAATTAGTAATAATAAAATGGAATTTTCACTGATTTTCTTATTCATCACGGCACCATCCCGACTTGAAGGCTTTTAATCTTTGGATGATGTCTGGATTGCTAGCTGCTAATTATTATGCAACATTGGTACCAGATACTGGCTTATACACTTTAACTTTAGAGAGCATATTGTCTTAAAGTTATTACTTTTGTCAACAGCCGATATACCGCAGACAAAATGGTTTTTTCTGCACCGACTGCTGGAAAATGAACCAAACAGTGGTATAATTGGTATCAAATTGTTCATAAATGAAGTAAATTATTGTAAACGGGAAATGCGCGAAATGAGAAGAAACAGAACCGAACAGTGTTTGGAGCGGAGGTAACTGTTAGTGCGTTTCTGCTTATTCGAAAGTAAACGTGGTTTGTGAATTTAATAAAAACCATATAGAACGTAATTATTATCAGTTCGGCTATTTCTGTAATTATTTTTGTTGGAATTGTTGATTTTTGTTGTTTCAAGAAATAAAGGAACCAAATATGGAGATGAATAATAAAGTTATGTGGTGAATGTTATTAATTAATAATTTAATATGTAATTTATATTATTAAATGGAAAATAATTGATTTAGAAGGTTTAGGAAAAGTGTAATCACATATTTCACTTCTTCGAGACGGAACTAACACATGAGACTTTCAAAAGCAAAATGTATGCTTTCGCACGCACAAATTTTCACTTTTAAAACGGTATATATATATATAGGTTCCCATAAATATATATCCTCATACTCACTTAACTTTCGTTTATACTACATCCATCATCGATCACACTACGCATAGCTAGTATTCCAGCAGTTCCTCTTCATCTTTAACGTCGGACACCGAGCCAAATCGTTTTCAAACTTTTATACTCTAATATACTTTTAAAGTGGTAATATTACTAATTTACACAAATATAATAATACAACACTATTTTTTGATTCTATTAATTTCTCTAAAATTACTAAAATTTTAATTCGTAAATAAATTTGATTTTGAATATTTCATAAATATTTCATTATAATCTTTTAAATACTAAATTTTGAATAAAATGTCATTTAACAAAGGTACAAAGACAAAGAAAACAAAAGTATATATATTCAAAAATACTTGATATTGATGTTGATAAGATTAAGCGAATCATTTAATGTTAAAAAGAGTAAAATTAAATCTAACTAAAATGTATCCATATCCAAACTTGCAATGAATATTAATTAATATACGTGGGACACGTGTATATATGTATATATAGGTATATGCATAGTACAAAACTACGAAGCAATTTTCACTTCTCACAATGCTTCTTACTGCTTTCACAATGCAAACTAGAGGTTTCGACGTGTCCTACTACCAAGGTGCCGTCACTCAAGCTACTTTCACTTGCTTGCACAACGCTGGTTACTAATTTGCAATAATCGAAGCCCAAATCGGCACAACATTTAATGCCAATGCTGTCCAAGACTACCAAAGAGCTAAGGCTGCCGGAATCAAGAATGTAGATTTCTACATCTTCCCAACCACCAAGCAGGACGCTAGAACCCAAGTCAGAAATACCATCCAAAAGCTCCAAAACGCTGGTGTTATGACTGGAAACATGGTCTGGTTAGACGTCGAGAACATTGATCTCTTCTATCCAACTCAAGCCTAAAACTAACAATTTATTACTGCCATGCTATCTGAGATGTCCAACATGCTCGGTGCCAACAGAGTCGGTGTCTACTCCAACTGGGTCCAATGGCAAGCTATTGTCGGTAAGGGCTGGACCGGTGCCCAACCACACCAAATCTGGTATCCACACTACGACAACTCCCAGAGCTTCTCTGACTTCCAATCTTTCGGCGGCTGGACCAAACCATCCATCAAGCAATATCAAGGCGATCAAAACGAATGCTCGACTGCTCTTGATAGAGACTTCTACTGAGTGACTCCGTCTTCATTTTTAAATTTACGAAAAGATTCTAACATCATTTATTATCATCATTTATTCCAATCAGTGATTTCCTTCTCTACATGCTACTTTAAAGCACAAAATTGATATTAATGTCTTTAATAACATTATATAGTATTATTTATATTCCACTCCTAACATTTTAATGTTATCAGCTAATGTGACCAAAACAAATGAAAAAATACAGTCACTCTCTGAATATAAATTAATAATCTCAGGCTGCAAAAATATATTTCCAAAACTAGAAAGTAAAACCATAAAATAACTAGAGTTGATGGATTGCTGTGTCAACAGCGTTTAAAGCTTTATTCTCTAATCTCTCGAGGTTTTAGAGCTTTCAAATTATTCTAGAAAAGAAGTTGATACGCTGGTTTTTGAAATATTTACCTTTTAAAAACTTAAAAGATTAACTCTATACTAATGGATTACTAACATTAGTCCACTTTCACAAATGACCAGACTCACTAAATTATGTATGATTGAATGTGAGATTCGTAGCATTGAAGCCTTAAAATCTCTTGTTAACTTAGAAGAAGTTGTAGTTAATGTATTGACATTAGTAATAAAGGCGTTGACATCACCTCGATTTAATACTTGATTAAGTTAACTAAATTATCGTTAATAAATGCAACCTGGTGGCTTTGGATGCTTTAAGACCACTTATGAAACTAGAAGAATTGCACATTTATTTCAATAATGTTGTATATCTGTAGCAGAACTAAAAATAGTTATCAATATTGGATACAGGGGATAACAGTATTATTGATTCTAAAACAATCTAACACCTAAATTAAGTAATTTCAAAAGAAATTCAAATATCTTTATATGTCAACAACATAATATTTTGTTAGGACCAAAAACAATTTTCATTCCAAAATGATGAAAGCTAAATCAGTTATGACGATAGAAATGATACATAGAATATTGTTAAAAGTCTGTATTAATGCGATATGGCTCATAAATCTTCCATACAGCAATAATCTCACACGGCGTTTGAAAACTGGTGTTGATGAAATAAAATATTTTTAATAAATACACTCCAAACACATAGTGTTACAGCTTATGATTTTAATATATAAATAATTATATATTTAACAAGCTATGTATTAAATACCACCTCAATTATTATTAAACAGAACTTTACTTATTTCTACTAATTTCTTAGTTTATTACTTTATAAAGAATTTTTGTGCTCCTAAGTTTTATATACTGATTAAAACACATTTTTTAGTATTATATACGAGTATAATAAGTTATATATATCCCACTCACTTAACTTTCGTTTATACTAGCTTAGTCTTCTGTACATTAATCTGTAAGTTCACGCGAAAGATCATTAGTTTTAGATACACTTATGTACGTTAGGTTCACCTCCGCAGCCCAGACAACCAACGACTCGGGTACAAGCATCCAGGGGCGTATCGCGACTGCTTCTTACAAGCTGATCTATACGGAAACCCACCTGCGTCGTACCATCTGCATTTCTAAGGAAGCGATGGAGCGGTTACCGCTTTCCAATCCTGAAGGCTCGTTGATGGCATGCCCTTAGCCATACCGATCCTTGGCTCAGTACTTTGAACCGGGTGATTTTACCTTGTGCAACCGATTTAGCCGCATATGTTGGATATGGAGAAGAACGAGAAGCGCAACCGTATGAACCCATCATCGATCACACTACGCATAGCTAGTATTCCAGCAGTTCCTCTTCATCTTTAACGTCGGACACCGAGCCAAATCGTTCGTAATTAGAATCGTAATTAGTATATTGTATAATTTGAGCAAAATGGTGATATATTAATTAAATATACCATTGTCTAAATAATATAATTGTTTAATATTTAGAAGAGAAACGAGTTATAATCATCTCAAATGTTATCAAGATTATACTAAATATTATTATTTAAAATATATATAAACCATAAATTTAGATTTTTCAATTCTATTTTTATCTTAAAGTTATTCAATTAGCATATAAAGTTATATATATATATATCACTTCCTCGAGACGGCACAAACAGACTTCATTGAGACTTTCGAAAGTAAAACAAAGGCTCTCGCACGCCAGTGTTTCCACTTTCAAAACGGGCTCAACCCGTCATTTATGCCCACTCAGTATAATATTATATATATACCCTATAGTTGATATGTATTCTCTATAAATAGCATATTTCCAGCGATATAGTAAAATTAAATTTATGAGCAATTCAGTTATTTTCCATCTTCTGGTTGTCCAAAGCTTTAACAGGTACATTGGTATTACTAGGCACTGAAGTCATCCATCCAGATAAAGTATAACATAGTCCTACTTTCACACACGCCAGCTTTGCAGGAGGAGATTCAAATGGAATTTAAAACGACCCAACATCAAAATGAAAAAATATTTAAACAGCGACTCCGGCAAATCACTAACTAGATAAATATTTATTACCCCATTCTCTGGCATAATCATCAAATAAACCAGTATCACATTAATACTATCGCAAATGCTGCCAATGCGCAACCAAAAGCGGTTTCATCACAATATCTCCTACCTCATGACTATTTTAGTAAAACATTCATTTTATTCAAAATTATATTAAATTATTGAAAATATAGCTGATAGTGCTCAACGAGCCATCAGGATTGAAAAGTGGCTACCGCTTAATTGCTTCTTTAGAAACGCATGGTATGACCAAGGTGGATTCCCGAATAGATATGTTTCTTATTATTTAATATATATTATTTATTCTAAACAGTAAATAATATTTATACTAAATTTAAAATTTATACTATTTTTAGTATAAAAACCATCTCTATCTGTTGTATATTATTTTTTGAATAATGAAGAATTATAATTAATAAATTCTTTCATTCTTCAACTTTCATGATGCTAGTTACCGATCCGGAGATTCCGACGCCGACGATGATTACTCCAGCGCATCCCACTAGGAACGCGAATATTCCCTCAGCTGCGAGTAATCTGTTTTGTTTCTTACTGCGTTCTCCGTTTTCTTCCTTGTATGTTCGTTTCTAGTATTTGTACTAAATAAATCCTGGGAACACTAATACCAGCGGGATTCCAGCAATGGCAGACGCTATATCAAGCACGATTCCGATATCGTTCAGAAAACTCGCAACCAGGCAGAAAATCAAACTGGCAGTAACAACAACGATCACTTGGTGCTTATACATTAAAACCTTGTTCTTGAATATAATTTAATTTAGAGTGGTTCTGAAGCAGAAACAAAGTAACGGGTAGCTGCATATCATAACGATGATGATGCATAAGTGAGCGATGATGCAAAACGGCTTCAACTAAACGTTTGGAACGGATTCGAAGCTCTTCAAAACGTCGGATAAAACGTCGCCGGTGAAGATAAAATAGCCGCCCATTCCAATTCCAATGTTCAGAATGAGAACTGAGTAGGCGGTTATGGCTGAGACCTTGTTCATCTTCTTTGGTGAACGGTCCTTGAGCTCAGCGTAAATATTGGTTGTGTTGAAGTGGCCGCAGAAACAGAGTGAATAGGTAGCGAGTGCTTGAATGTAAGGGAGGATCTTGGTCCCGAACGCTACCGCTGGTTTCCTGGTGAAGCCGAGGTCAATATCAGTAACGTGCGCGAGAATGCTGACCACAATGAGAAAGACGAATATATAGGACACACACACGACGGCCAAAAATGAAGTTATCCAGAGCTTGTTTATGTCCTTAAACAGGGACAGCGTCATCATCAAAAACAATAGGACCAGCCACATGACCAGCATCTTGGCCCATTCCTGGTGAATGAAAACAAGATTGTCGCGCGTGATTATGCAAAAACTCACCATAACGAACGCAGTAAAAATCAACAGCGAGAAAGTCGAGTAATAGCCGGCAACCCGGCCCAAAATACGTTTTACTATCGTCGAATAATCGAAAGAATCAGACATCTGGGAACCTGTACAAAGTGAAGTGAAGGTATAGTGCGAAATCAACGCCGTGGCGACCTGCAATATTATTCCAACCACCCAGCCCGTTTTGGAAAAACAATACGGAATCGTTAAAATACCGGCACCCAGAATCGTATTTATCAAATTGAAGGAAGATGATGCTATGGAAGCGGTTGCAACAACTTCTGGCGTCTTTGAAACACCCTGCTAGATTTACGCAGCTTCAGGAACAGATACCTGTTCAGTGGCAACCTAGATATCTTAACGGTTAATTTCTTGATTATTGGGTTCAACTGCTGGTTGTTGTGTTTGGTGAGTATTCTCAGTGGTCACTTCATCATTTTTATTTTCTGATTAAATAATTTTTGTAGTGTTTTCTTCAATAATTACTGGTTATTCTCGATTTTCAGTTGTCATAATTAAAGTGGAATTCTATTAGTTAAATAAAGAAAAAATATTATATTACTAAGCTTTTGTAAATTTAATATTTGTTTAGTGTTAAATAAATGAACCTCACAACAACTTCTAAAACCAATCACAAACATCAAACTAAATTTGTTTATATTTAGTGAATTATTGAAACCAACGGTTTTTTGATTTATGAAATGGAATTATTGAATGATTGTGCAAGAGAGACTGGAAGCGCTAATATTATATAAACGTAATATTAGCTGTTAATTTAGGATGTTGGTAAGTCTTTGTCGTTATTCGTTTTATCAAGAACTCAGAAACAACTTTTTTAAGAACTTTCTTCTTGTTTTTATAAAATAGGTGTTTCTATTTCTTTGCATTGCGGCTTTGATAACCAAATTCTACCAATTTTTTCAAATATTTCTATTATATTTTGACCAGTTTTCGCCGAACACTTAATATACTAGCATTCTAATTCATTTGCTAAGTCCTCTCCTTATTTAATGGTCACTTCTCTCGTTAACAAATCAATTTTATTTCCTACTATGATTACAGCGCTATTTAAAGTAAACTGTTACTGTTGTTGAAACCAATATCTGACATTATCAAAAGACTTTTGATCATTAACGTCAAACACGATGACAACAAATTGGGCATTCTTGTAGTAATATTTATTTAATGAGCGGAATCGCTCTTGACCTACAGTATCCCACATTTAAAATTTAATACTTTCATTATTAATTTTTAATGGATCTCTGTAAAATATACCCTCTGGTATACACGGAATAGTATCATAAAATATGTTTCTTACGAAACGATACATGACGGATGACTTTCCAACACTGCTATCGCCTAACATTACGCATTTAGATTCTTTCATTCTATGAAGTGAAAAATAATGAAAATATATTAATAATGTTTTAAACTTGTAATTTCAATTAATCTAGCTATATCTCATCATTATCTCAACTTTAGATATACCCACTATAATATACAACCGAAATCTCCGCCTTCTTGCTCCCACACCCTCAATACCTAACATTCTTCATACATATATTATAAATATAATCTCATTTTAAAATTTAGTACAAAGTTAATCAATAATACATAATCCCCAATCACTTTAGCACATTTTATCCATCAAATCCGGCGGCCACCACAACATTCTCACTTGCTCTCTGAATCAGGGCTTTACTCTACCGTTTTGTAATCTAATGTTTTATTTTGATTATGTTTTATCTATCTTTGAATATATTTCTTAAATTCTTATTATCTACATATATCCCATTCACTTAACTTTCGTTTATACTGGTTCAGTATCTTATTATCTACATATATTATTTCATCAATTTAAATTATACTAAGTTACTAACCAAATCCATCCTATCACTTCAGAACATTCTATCCATCGAAGAATTATTCAACATAGTTTTGTTCCCCTTTCATCTCAACCCTTACACTCTAGTTAAAATACTCTATTATCAAACATAATATACAGTGCTGGGGTAACAGTATCATCTTATCAGCCACGAACCCAGCAGCCACCACCACGTTCTCACTAGCTCTAAGAACCTGGGCGAACTTTTGAGCTACCGTTTTGTAGTCAATGTTTACGTATTAAAAGTAGTTTGTGAACACGCACCTTTTAATCAGCAGTTCACTATTTGAGATCTCAACGCACTGAACCTGAGCGTTGTCCCTCATGTACTCCTTAATCAACACCACCGCCTTCCAAAACATTGCAATTGGCGTTTTCTTTATAAAGGGCAAAAGGAGTGGGACGAACTCGCGAATCTCAGCATCGGGTAGATTCATGTTGTAGTGGCGCTCGAGCTTCTCAAAGAAGCGAGCGGAGTGGGTTGAAACCTGCTTCGGATTCTTGGAACGCACGAAGGCGGAAATTGCCGCGTAATTCGTGCGCGGAGTGGACTCCAGGCAGTGCAAAAACAACAAGTGCTCCTGCGGAGACCATTTTGTAGACAAATTCAACTAAGACTGATTCTAACGCAAACGCTGGTCAATTTCATCGGCTGTCTGCTGCACCAAATTGAACTTCTAAATTATCTGCTGCAACACACTGTCGTTCTAACACTCAATCTCGTTAAAAGGCACATACACAATTGACTCCTACATCTGAAGTGGGATTGATTGAAAATATAACACAAAATTAAATAAAACCACACATTTAATCCAAACAAAAATTTACACTACACCATATTTATATTTTAAAAATAAGAAGATTAGAATGTATCCACAGTTATATTAAGTATGCTAGAATTAAAAATAAATCAAAAGTGTTTACATCTAGCTAGGTAATTCTATGTACCAAGTTATTATCATGTATATCTATATATACCTACTATACTGTATCTTTTGACACACTGGGATGGGCTGAAGAGGTTGATCAGAATGTTCTTAGTGATTTGAGTTAGCTATTTGTATATTTATATAAATGTATTGTATTATGAACAAATTCACTTGTAAGCACCAATAACTTCATTTATTTTTATTAAATCACTTCATATAAATCAGCGGCTACTTAACCATAGAATAATTTGGGACATACAATACTTCATTGAGGTTATCAACTATTTGCAGAATCTTGGTGGGTTGTTCTTTATGTTGATGCTGAATTGCTTATGATTTATCCTTTAACTAGACTTGCAAATTACAAGGGTTTATGCTCAGTTAGTAGGGTTCTGTAAACTATTATAATTGAGAGACCTTGTTAAGCTTAACTTTCTAGTTCGGAGTGGAATTAATATCACAATACATTTTCTTTACGTTATGAAGTATATATCCTGTAACAATGCCAACCAAAACATTTTTCCGGTAGCTATTCTGAAAATATATTTACGTGATAAGTTACGAAGGTGGAATCAGAAAAGATAGCCGACGATTTTTTATTTTCATTTAATTCAATACACAAACACAACATGAATTAAAAAGAATATTTTCTAATTATATATCGCAGGTCTAATTTGAAGTGAGAAGTTAGGTAGAAGTTTATAACATATGAAAATCAATTAGTTCTCACGCCCGAGTTATGGGTATTTTTCTCTTCTGCCCCAGTATGTCTTGTGTACAAGAGTCAATATTACAATATTTCCAATTTATGTTCTTTTCGAGCGCACGATTGAAAATTTTTAATACTAAACCAAAGAAATATTAACATAAGGTTCAACCTGAGTTATTAAAGTGAAGGAACAAAATACACTAATTTTTGACATATACATATATCAGATATCGCTATTCAAAGAAATTAGGTACCTACCTACATGTACCTATCTTCAAATAAACTAAATACAAATGAATCTAAAGTTATAGATATCAAGCTTCAAAAATAAATTAAAACCATTTCGAGTTATTATCTTTCTAAAGACATGCACTCAAGTCATTCATTTATATTCATTATTTACATTACAATTCATGTTTTATAAATATGTACTATAATGTTAAATTATTAATAAAATAAAAATAAATATTTATAAACACACCACAAATATGATAAAACCAATGTCAAATAAATTATGTCACATTCATTTCAATTTACCGTTAGTGTTAAGCAATATACAATCGTAAAGAAGTAGTGAAAATAATTAAAATTATTGCAAGTAAAATAGTGTAGAAATATTTAATAACTTGAATAAATTTTCACTGAATCGTACATCAATTTCAAGAAGTTCTGCGTCATCAGTAAATGTAGAACTTTTAAATCTCAGATAGTAGATAGCAAATTAAAATATTATTATAAATCACTAATTAGAGCGAATAAATTATATGGAATTATGTTTACCTGTAAATATCAAAAATTTTGAATAAATGCTATCGCATTCTATTAAAACTTTAATTTATCTGGGAAGGTCTAAATACTGATTCTCAAATGTGAAATATTTTAGAAGTTATATTTCGTGATATTTCTTATTTTACACTTTTATCTGTATTTAATATATTTTTAACTCCGCCCGATATTATTTATTCATATTTTAGTTTAGCCTTTTGAAATAGTGTTCGTTTCTCCTTGTTCTTATTCATTAAACAGAATTATTTGCTAATTATCCGTATTTATCTTCAAAATCGTTCTTTCCAGTTCAATTAATAAGAAAAATCCGCTCAAATTAGTTCTTTTAAAACTGAATTGATCGTTTTTGTGCACAAAACAATTTGAATAAAAACGGGTAAATGGAATACGTGAATTTTAAGAACGGGCTGGAAAATTTTATTCGTAAATCAAATTAATCTTGAAAAAGATGGACTAGATATGATGAACTGAATGAAATTAAAGATATATTGCTAATGAAGAAGTATTTTTGGTTCTACTTACTTTTTTCTTTTTTTCTTCTTTGTACAGTACTCAATTTTCATAATTGAAATAACTACTGTGGTGTCCGAGCCAACTTTGATTTTAACAAATGTTTATGTAATAATTGCGCTTGAAAATTAAATCACTGTATTTATGCTAATTATAACATATTCAATTAATTCTGCGGTTCATTTCTTTTTCACTTCATCCTTCAAATGACGAAGCACACACGAAGCCGACGGATCACAATACAAGAGCGTCGCATAATGATGAGAATGTGAGAAACAGAATCACAAACTGTTGCAACCAAGAAATACATTGCTTGTTGCCTTCAATGTAGTCTCCAAACTGTTTATTCCATTTTTAAGCACTTTGAAGTTACAGGCAAGCTAGAAGCTTCTCATGCCGATAATAGTGTCAGAAAATTTGACTAAGCTGAGATTTTCGCGTTGTTAAATATCGCCAGAGCCATAGATTCGAAACTCGACGAATCATAGCTGAAAAATACTAAGCCCTTCGTGGAATTTCCATGTCTCTAACAACGGTATCTCGTCTCCTGGCCAAATTCAGTTTAAGCTTCTATGTTGCTAAGATAAAGCCAAAACTTACCGAAAAGCATAAATTGGAAAGTTTGAACTTTGCTCGAATGAACCTGAAACAACCAATTGAATATTGGAGAACTTTTTAGTATACCGATGAGTATCGCTCAAAATGCTATGCAAATCGAGCGAGTAGAGTGCTCAGAACACCTAAAGACGAGTGGAATCCGAAGTATTTTCTCGAAGTGTAAAATATGGACTGTTTTCGTGCATGATCTATAGTACGATTAGCTATAGATATAAGGGTCCATTATGGTTTATGCCGTGCGGTACGACCATGAATTCAATTGTCAATTCTTAAGTTCTCAGACAAGTTACACTTCCATCACTTAATAGCATAACTTGAAGTTGCAACAAGATAACGCCCCGACACATTTTAGTAAGTATATGAAAAACTTTTATACTGCTAACAACATTGAGCTCTATCGCTTTCCAGTAATGAGTCCAGACTTAAATCCACTTTTTCACTGCTGGAATCCACTGAAGTCAAACATTTCCCCTGAAGAATGTACCACATATGACTTATTAAATGAAGAAGTAAAGAGGGCGTTGGAGTAAATCTCGTTAGATATCATCAATCATTTGATTGACTCTATGCCCAAAAGGTTAGAAGAAGTAATAAAATAGAAAGGAGACGCTACTAAACATTGAGTTAATATATAGTTAAAATTAATACAAAAAATAGTTTTGAAATAGTTAGTATTTTTTGAAATCAAAGTTGGCTTGGCGACCACAGTATTTTTTAATTGTATTTTATTATTTCTTCTTTATTAAAATAAATCTATTCATATTTAATAGTTTATATATCAATATTATATATCAAAAACTCATCGCTATAACAGTTACATTTCTAAAATGTTAAGATAATTTAATTTATTTCTTCCATCTTAAATATGGTCAAAAACATGGTAAGCGACCAACCCCCTTAAAAGCGAAAATGCAACCCCCTTCTGAGTGAGATAATGTAGTAACTATTTTAATATTATGAAACAACTGGATTTACAGTAAATCAAGATAATATAGTTTATATATCCCACTCACTTAACTTTCATTTATACTACATTAATTGTTTATTCATTAATTGTTTATTCTACATTAATTGTTAGCGTCTTTTTTAAAAATATTGATACGCATTTTGACATGATTTTGAACATTCTAATATGATATTTATGCATTTGGTGATGGGGCACAAAATGATATCTAGCACACCACTCCACGAAAAATGAACATAATTCAAATAGTGACCAAGTCATTAATGCAATATGAACACAAAAATTATTATTTATCATTATTTATTCTTCAGCAAAATCATTAAATCGTTGTTTGCATTAAGATAAATAAAAATTAATGCAACTGTTGAGTACTTAGCTATAATATTGATTCCAAAACAGTAAAATTTAATGATTTTTCAAAGTAAATCATTTACTTTAATTTTTTAATATTTATTTTATTTATTAAAAGAACTCTTCTAAAAATTTCACTCTCCCGTTATTTCAACAACAGCCTTAATCCTTCTGCACGAAAACGGCCTCGTTCTCCTCCGGCACATTTATTTAAGAGCATTTTTGCGCCAAAAACTAAAAAACGTCTTCAATTCCCTCCCCCGTCAGCGCCGACGTCTCAAAATAATTCACTCCGCATTGTTCAGCGAAATTAAACGCAGATTTGTACGGGATCACGCGGAGGCAGGCATCGGATTTATTACCAACTAAAACCACAACGGCGTTACTCTCAGATTTCTAACGAATTTGCTTTATCCAATAAGTCAACGAATCAAAAGAAGACTTACTCGTGACATCAAACACTAAGATAATAGCCAGAGCCGAGCGGAAATACTAGGCGGCTATGGAGCGGAACTTCTCCTAGCCAGCAGTATCCCAAATCTGAAAACGCACATAAGTGTTGTCAATCTGAGCTATCTTACGCGTAAACTAAGACGAAACTGTTGACAAAGCGTTGTGACCAAACGAATTCTCCACATAACGCTGAATTATACACGTCTTGCCCACCTACGAATCACCAATGACCGTCAACTTCACATCCTCCATCATTGGAGCGGAATTATTACAAAATACTTACTAATAATTAATTAAATATCAATAAACTCACTTCTATTAGGGATGGTTTTTTATACTATAGCCATCCAACAATAGACAATAAGAGCACTTTTGACAATAATTGCCAATAAGACAATGATTGTCTCTATTGTGTGACACAATAACATATATAATGACAATAAGAATTTTGTCACTTTTTCTTTAATTCTATTTTATAGTATTTATACCATAAATACATTATAAATTTAATTTTAGCATCATATTTCATATACTTTCACTAAAAAATGATGTAAATTATGATTTTTTAATTTTCATCGTTTTTTCTCTCTTTTCTTAGGCTAAAACGAAGTTTATACAATAAAAAACAATTATAAATATTATGGAGTCCTTTTTTAGCTTTTAAATCATAATTGTAAAGATTGACTTTCGAGTTGCATTTATTGAGGTGTGAAAAATATTGGAGCGCGAACATTTTTATTTTATGCATATAAGTGAATTATATTCCACTTTAGCAATGAAATATATGCTCTTATTGTCCTATACTTCATTGTATTCTATTGTCTGGGACAATGAAAAACCCTTATTGTGCAATAGAAAATAGACAATGGATGGCTATATTTTATACTACTTTATACAATTCGTGCTTTGATACGGCTACATGATTTGGATACACAGATGAAAAGTGAGATTATGATATTTTCGTTCTATATAGGTATTCATGATCATAATATATGTTATATTGTAATCACAAATGAAAAAATTGCGCCCGAACCCGTCAGGTCCGTTCCTCCACCCCATATGAATAGAGAGTTCCAGTTTAACTCAGAAATGAGATAGAGACACGCAAATTTGTATGGTCGTTAGTCTAATTGATTAAAAACTATCTATAGCCCACGAATGCGATACCACGAGTTTGAAATAATTGATAGTTGAATAACTATGTTAAAAGACTTACTGAAATGATGATACTATACCATGAATACTATTCTTGAATCTATATAAACATATATATTACGAGAAATGATTAAGTCTCCTTAAAGATAAATTAAATATAATATATCATTTTTACGTTGTAAGAAAGTGGTGTGGATAATACTTGAAATATAGAATACTTACTATTAAATATAACCAAACAGCTAAAAATATATGTGGTCAAATTTGTAACATTTTACTACAGTACCTTGTTTATAGAGACCGCTACAGTCCCGGTTATAGAGACCGTGTTTTGACTTTCGTTTTTTAGCGGTCTCTAAGACCAAAACGAATCTGATAATTTTCTGTCTTTAGTTATAGAGGCCGTATTATATTGAAAATAATCAAATTGTCAACAATTTTGCATATTTTAACAAAATATTTAATATATCACTCAAACGATGTTATTGTTGGTACCACTTCATAATTTGGAAATAATAGTCTTTCGATTCCCTCAGCTAATTCAGGTTTGTTGATAACTCAGGATGGGTTTAAGGAAGTTAAAAACGCTTAAGTTCGGCTTCTTGTCTGAGATCATCCGTACAGGACAGAAATGCTTTGAGAAAGAAGCATTACCTCTTAAGCTTACCTCTCTGGCTCGACCATGATACTTTTCTTAGAACAGATGATACTTTTAAATTACATTCTGTTTAAGAGCAATGGGAAACTTGGATCTTTACCTGCTTACAACATATGGCCTTTGTACCACAACAGCAACCAACAGGAAATGGTGCTGGAGCAGGAGCTAGTGTTCGGACAGCTTCATATCTCTGAATAGTCATGAAGAAACGATTATTCTCAGAGAATGCTTGGGTCGACTGAATATTCCATTAATTTAAAAAGGATGGAGGTGGCATGAATTTTCAATTATATCAGAAAATATGAATCAAATCTAATGGAGGGCTATCTTAGTTATAGAAGCCAAATTACGGTCTAACTTAGCCATAGAGACCATATTGAAAAATTTGATTTGATTTCAGGAAATGCTTTTTTTCGCGGGCTCTATAAGTAAACAGCGACGGTCTCTATAACGGAAAAAGCGACGGTCTCTATAAACAAGGTACTGTAGTATTAATATTTGACTGAGATTTATATAATGTTTATAAAAACGAGAATCATTAATAAAAATGTAATAAATATTCACTCCAATATGATTATTACTTCAGCTATAATTTAACTTCTATAACATAAAATAAAAAGTAAATACAGTACTTTGAATATAAAATATGACATGTTCATGGTAGTACTTTTAGAAGAGATGGAGGTGTGAAAGTATATATATTTGGTACTAACCTAGTAACAAATATTTTTATGGGACCGATTTGAAATTAATATTTCACCTCAGTCTTTAAACACATTATAATTTTGATATTATAATTTCAAATACTCCTACTGCGACTTCCATACTTAGTGGTGCATGAACTCTAGTTATTTGCATTACTTTTATACACTTAGAAATATTCAATATTGTTTATACAATTAATATTTAATAATTAAGGTATTTTACTAAATATTGCATTATTGAATAGTAGCGAATCAAGAAGCAGCTTGGAATAGGTCGGTGATAATATTATTCTATACTTAATTATTATTAATTTTATGAGTTCAAGTAGCACATACCGAATAATTTTCTTTACACTTTCAAACATGGTCGAAATTTAATTTGGAGTTAACGAAAATATTTATTATAAACTTATAGATTTATTGATTCTTAGTGAATATATGTACGTATTATACTCCCCAAGATGATTTAAATCGCGCGAGGCTGCTAAATTTCCACCACTTCTAGAATTTCGACTATATTATATTTAAGGCAAACAACTTTATACTGGATTGAATTTATTATATTACTCTTAGATACAATCGCTCTAATTATTAATACATATTCCATTGATGTATCTCACAATAATATTTTGATAAATTATTAATTTAATGCTTAACAGCAGCTAAATAATGAGTTGATATCTAGCGAATCATTAAACTTACTACTATATAAACAAAGAATGATTATATGTAAGAACAAAATTAATCACTAAATATTAAGTTTACTATGTTGAACTTTAATATTGATTTATGTTTAATCTCGAAAAGTAGTGTAAAGAATAAGATCAAAATTATATGATGTTGTTTATATCTGATACTAGACGTAAATATTTTATTATCAATGTCTATTGTAATTATTTTGCAAGTAAAAATATTTCAACATATTTACAATTATATTGAACAATTTGATGACTCTAGCTATTTGACTAAAATATAGTGATATCAGATATATCAACAGCATTATTTAGTATTTGAATCATAAACCGAATCAGCTACAATACAAATTCTATAAATAAACTTAGTTGAACAGAATGATGTGGAATCAATTCTAAACTAATATTCAAAATTTTATTGTACCTTAATAATTTCTATAAATTTTTAATTGTGTATACGTTGTCCGTCTTAAATTAGAAGCAGTGCTTATTGAAGAATTGAGTTTGTAAATACTATATCAAGAGTTCCGGATTTATTTTGTATTAAAATAAAATTTACTCAATAATTTAACTTAGATTTGCACCAATATTAGGAATGTTAAATATTCAGTTGAATTAGGCGAAATATTGCATTTTATATAGCTTGAAGAACTAGTGAAGTAGCAGGTGGAAACTGATATCATATTTCAATTGCGCTCAGTGCCAAATTAAGATAATTTACGTTTGCACCACTGTTCTAGTTTAGGCTTAAAATCAACAGTCAAAATAGCAATTCATTTTTCAATAATTAAAATAACTGTCTATATTTTATTGTATTTGATATAGTCGTTGAATATGAGAATCACTGGCTACCGACCCGTTCCTTGATTCTTCCGTTATGAAATTTTGGAAGAAGCACATAAAACCACTTTTTACTCAGAATTATCGGTTTCCAAAAGTTAATTGACTATTATCAAATAACTCTATTACACTTTGGTTCAAGTTCTATATTTATTTTCAAAAAGAGGAAAATAAGGCGCCTCTTACCAGTTTAGAGCCTGATAAGTGAAACTTATATCGAAAGTAATATTTTTAACCGATCTGTGCCAATTACAAACGGATTTTTTGAAGAAATTTTAATTACTTTTACCAGGTCGAAATTATTTACTCGATTTCAAAATCTCTGCAAATTGGGAGTGGAGAAAATTGCTCCATAAAACTCTACTTAATTTAATATATCGAAAGATTATAGTACAGATTCACCCCAATCTCTCCAGTTTTTGATCACGCATATGTAAAATATGTGATATCACTAAATATTTTAATTTATATCATTATGTGTAATATTTGTATATTTAATAATTAATGCTAACAATATGAATAAATTTGACGTAATATTACGTTTAGTGTAATTATTACAATTAAAATATATTTATTATTCTACTAATTCAAATTTAAGACAGAACATTGTGATATACATAATTTCTTTTTTGAAGTGGATGAAAAGTATAAATAGTGTTACTAACATAGTAATATACAGGAATTATTTTTAATTCTATTTTAAAAATAAAAATTACAAAAATAAAAGCTTATTCACGCTGTTTTCAGCAATAAATGTCAAAGATACAAAAAATGCCTCTTAACTTAAGTAAAAACTTTTGACATTAAGTTGGAGACCCTCAGTGGTCCCTTGTTCTGTCACAACAGTACATGCTCCTATATGTGGGTTAAATGGCAGAAACTTCTGTAGTTGAAAGAGCAAAATGGCTACAGAATCACTAAATCTAGGCACGAATTATTACTTTATATAATTATATATATAATTACTTTATACTATAAAGTATAAAGTTTATACTTTTGAAAAAGTATACTTCATGTTCATTTTAAGGCTAGAGAGACTATAATTGTAATCTCATGTTATATTTTCTGTTATTATGGTAAATATGTATACTAATAATGATCATTAATATGTGATTTAGAAAATTTAGATATTCAAGATTTTGACTCCAAGTTTATCTTTCATATTGTGTTAAAAATCAAGTACTTCGAAACATCTGCACTAACCGGTTATGGGATTAACGAGGTATTCGGATATTTAGCCCAGCGATGCGTAGATTTAAAACAACAAAAATGTGATTCTGTTGACAAGAAGAAGCTGACTAAAATCTACAAAGGCTGTTGTTGATTTGAATGAACATTATTTACTATTCTTTCTGAAATAATTGATTATATAAATTGAATATATAACAACGTGAAAAATATGAAAAAGATAACATGAATTTTTAAGATATTGCTCGGTTTTTCCTTCAGCTAGCATAAGATTCGTTGTATTAGCAAAAGATGCTAACAATTATTAAGAGTTTAACAAATAATAAATTTGAATAGATAAAATAATAATAAATTAAGACGGTGTCACTCAATAGAAGTTTCTGTCAATTGTTGTGGAGCATTCAGAAACATCACCTTGGTACTGCTTGATAGATGGCTTAGTCCAACCGCCGAATGTTTTGAAATCAGAGAAGCTCTGTGAGTTGTCGTAGTGTGGATACCAGATTTGGTGTGGTTGAGCACCAGTCCAGCCTTTACCAACAATTGATTCCCATTGAACCCAGTTGGAGTAAACACCAACTCTCTTTGCACCAAGTATTGAAGACATTTCAGCCAACAAATCTGTGATGAATTTTTGGTTTTAAGCTTGAGTTGGATAGAAAAGATTGATGTTTTCTACGTCTAACCAGACCATATTTCCAGACATAACGCCAGCGTTTTGGAGCTTTTGGATGGTGTTTTTAACTTGGGTTTTGGCATCTTGTTTGGTGGTTGGAAAGATGTAGAAATCTACATTCTTGATCCCGGCAGCCTTAGCTCTTTGGTAGTCTTGGACAGCATTGGCATTAAATGTTGTGCCGATTTGGGCTTCGATTATTGCAAATTAGTAACCAGCGTTGTGCAAGCAAGTGAAAGTAGCTTGAGTGACGGCACCTTGGTAGTAGGACACGTCGAAACCTCTAGTTTGCAAAGTGATTGCCAAAAGAACAGACATTGTGAAGCGAAAATATATAACATAAATATAATAGACTACAGTATATAGTTTATTATTGTGTGATTAATTATTGTATTTATTATGTCCCACATTGGGACATAATGAATTGAATTAAATTATAGTATTATTAATTAAAGCTTATTGTTTTACCATAACAACAATATTTAGTAGCTTTTTATTACTAATTTTAATTATACAAAATTGTATAAATGTTTCTGTAATGTATTTCGTATATAAGAAAATGTACATTTTGTATTTACAGTAATAGGACAAAAGAATTATAAAATATATTTACGATAAAGTTATGAAACTTATTTTATTATATATTGTTGCTTATATTGTACTTGTTATATATTTTATTTCACATATCCATTTCCAGTCGTTTACAAGTGCCACTTCAATGAGTATTATACAGTGCTATAAGTGAGTGAATAAAATATATCATAGGTCAAAACATTCAAAAATGTTAGTTAGTGCTATAAACAATCTGTTTTCACCAGATGGATCCAAACATGAACCTACTAGATCTCAATTGATCTTGAGCTATTCTAGAGAATTTATGTGTCAAGATCATTTTCAATCATTTTATTCTGGACACCGTGGGAAGTCATAGCCGTCATTGTTGAGTCTGGTACTTGAATGATGTTTTAACATGAATCAACAAAATGGTCAAAAACCTGGTGTGGAATATATTTCAATTTGTAGCCGACTCTGGTCTTGTTTTAATAGTATTATATAGAGCTATAGTATAATTGAATTCTGTAGTTAGACCAGATTCCACAGAGAGAATTATCCAAATCAATCAACCTTACTCCATTTTGTAACTCCCTTCTTGTTTGAGTTCTTAATTTACAACGTTTTGCTTTATTTTCTGCCAACTTACTACTTTTAATCAGTACTTCTTAATTTAAGCGTTGGACCAGATATTCAGTTCTTCTCTGGTTTCTTTCTCAAGGTCAAGTACAAAAACGAAGACCTTGATAACTTTGGTTATTTTCTTCGGTGGAATTCGCTTTATCTTGGTGTACTTAATGATAATACTCAATATAGTCGAGGCCTCGTGCCAAGGTAGAGGATTCATATGTTGAGTAAAATTTCATTTTCTTTCATTTTTATAATTTCTGAAACTTAAGGGATCGACATTGACACGAAATATAGTCTTGAATTGTGTTATAACTTTAGGATTTCTGTTGAATGTAGGTGAGCTGTTCACACTTCAGAGTTGATAATCGCAAATCTTCAGTTTTATCGATTTAATTGGATGAAATCTGACTTAACTCGAGAAATAATGCTTCTAGGTATTTATAAGCTTGGAAATTGAAAATTAACCAATTCATTGATATACGTAGATAATGGAAAATAGTTCCATAATTCAAAGTTTAGAAAATGAATTACATAGATAATAATAGTTCGTAGGCATATCGAGTATTTATAATATAAAATGAAATTACGAATTTCAAACTTTATTAAATGTTTATAATCCTTTGGTCCCATTACTGTATATGATATCAATTGTGGTTGAAGGAAAAAACAAAAATAATGTAACCAAAATAAGTTATTGTTAAGATTAGTTAAGTATAATCAATGGTTTAATTACATCAATAGTACAATCAATTATACATGGTGATGATAAGGTAACAGTTAAGTGAGTCATTTTATTTTCATGAATATATTCATTTCTTTGCGTAATTCTTCTCCCAAATAAATTCCAACACATAATATCAAATATTTAATCAGCTCCCACTCCCCAAATGATAACTAAAATTCAAACTCTTCCCTCTCACGTTTCCTTTATTTCACTTTCTCAAGTATCAGCTTCTTATAAAAACACTTTACACTTATTTTCTCAGCACTCCGAAGATCCGTTTTGCACTTTTAATTTTGAATCTGATATTAATAATCTCGCTTGGTCTTCAACTGGTCAAATCTTGATAGTTGAATAAACTAATTCGTTTATTTTGACTTACAACGGAGTGGAATACGTTAAGACATTATTGTGCAGTTAAAATATTCCGTTCACGAGGTGCAGTTTCTCGAATAACGGTGAATATCTCGTTCTCGGAGATATAAACGGATAACTCACCGTTTACATGTTAAACGGAGCGGAATGGACTTGTATACTTGAATACAATATATAATCGTAATGTTTGCAAATAATAAATATAAATGAACAATAGTGCGTTTTAGCTTGCAATGGAGTGGGAGAGGTTTACGTTATAAATCTAATTACGTAGTAAGTGTTTAACAATTAATTGAAAGAGAGAATAAATTGTGTTGCCTTATTTAAGAATAAACTTTACTTTGGGCTCAGAAACGGCGAAATCGGTATTTCACAGTTGAATACAGACGGGAGCGTTGAAGAAGCAGTTTACGTAAAAGGAAAGATTCTAAGAGAGATGTGCAGCACGAAGCAATAGATAGTAGGAATCGACTTTGACAATAACATGTACACAATGGAGGACATGAAACTGATGGACACAAAAGCACTGAAATGCTAACTAGTGGAAGACAAAATAGGTGTGGTCCACGAAAACGGGGACGTGCGGTTCATGTGACAATATAAATATATTCGTTTTAAATTTAAAAACAAATTCTAATGAGTTATAATATATAATACCAATATTTAAATAACCTCCATTTCTACGAAGACATAATAAACGACTCTTTGAACAACCTCGTGAAGACAGCTGGACGTCTGCACAGTTTCACTCTATATTTCAGAAATTAGTTCGTGTATCACTTCATAGACTATACCTAACTCATATTCTTAAGTAAAAATATTAATGTTGATTCTATTTATGATCACAATTTAACTTTCACCATGAATCGATATTAACTTCCATTTTCAGACACCAACAAGTTTCCAAATAATATATACTCTGTCCATTAAATAGTGAGTTCATAATCAGTTAATTCTACGTGGTTGAACTCTAAACTGTAGGGGGATGACAGCTTCAGTAATCATTTTGTTGAACTAATGTAAAAGTGATTAAAATATTGAATTAAAACTGGGATTAATTCCATTCATAAAAGGAATGAATAAAATATATTTCACCAATTAACTACGTTTACAAATATTTAATATGTTTTTAATTATTTTACCGCTTCAATGCCAAAGTTTAACCGCCTTCACTTGACTGAAGAAAAGAAGTGAGAATTACTTAATAAAAGCATCATACAGGACAATCTAAACGATGAATAACTTTCTGAAATTTAATTGCAACCGGGTACTTGTAGACACTGGACCAAAATGATAAATAATGAAAAGAACTTCTTGAATCGCAAGCCTTGCGGACGCTCAACTGCGCTAACTTATTCAACTCAAAACATTATTTCTCACACACTTGGATAATTGTAAAAGCAAATTTTAATTCATCTGAGCTAAAATATAAAATAGAATGTTGGTATGGAGACTTGCACTGAAACTTTCGTAACGCATTATTTCAAGTTGGTGGTTAGTTCTAACAACTGTAAACTCCAGTTCGGGTCTACTGAAGAGAACTTCCTAAATCTAATTTAGTCCGTTTTAATAATGGTGGACTATTAAATGGACATAGTATATATTTATTTGCAAAAAATGAGGATTAATTTCTAATAGGTGCGTTTCTATATATTTTAAATCTATTTATATTTTTATTGATTTCAATATTTTGAATTATATATCACTTCCTCGAGACGGCACAAACAGACTTTATTGAGACTTTTGAAAGTAAAACATAGGCTCTCGCACGCCAGTGTTTCCACTTTCAAAACGGGCTCAACCCATCATTTATGCCCACTCAGTAAAGACCCAACAGGGTCCTCACGGAGTCGTCAGCGGACCAGTTTTACCTGATTCGCTAACTTAATTTCCAGAAACTGGTTCTCGCTTCTCAGTTTCTCTTTGCTCGTTATTTCCTTCGGCTTGCACGGGAGGTTGTTCCGTTGTATTGGCATTGCTTGGTGGTGGTTGCCTTTGATGCATTGTTTCATTAACTTGATTAGGTACCTGAGATCCTTTTTAGTTTATTTGTTTTTGCAAATTCCTAATTTCGGGGTATATTGCCGGTGGTAGATTAACTTTTTCCTAGGGGTTAGCTGCTTTGATATCTTCCTTAGCTCTCTATTATTAGATGAACTATTTCTGATATTCTATTTTGAGCTTCTTCTTCTGGGCTTTCGTTAAGATTGGCTCGGTTTCCTATTTTGCGTCAGTAATCGTTTTTATTCATTTGGACCAACTTTTGGCTATGATTTGACAGGCTTTTCTAAGACAGGTTATTTATCCTCTTTCTTTTTCTAAGTTTCCTTTTGAGGAGACTTTGCGTTCGATTGGGGCATTTTAGTGGTCTTTTGATCTTGTGACTTTTAGACTGGGGGCTTTTTCTCTTTCTGCTTCTGAGCGTCCTTAAGCTTCGTTTTGTCAGGCGCTTTTTCTTCGATATTCTTCGTAGGTTCAGCTTTCTAACTTACTTCAGTCTTTTTCTTCTCATTTTCAGACTGGGCTTCGGCATTGTTTGTCTTTTAAGTGATCTTCTTGTCGTCATGCTTCTTTTTGGTTTCTTTGAATTTACGCATCACTGCCGCCGCTGTATCAAATTAACTTTACAATTCTCTTTACAGTTTGGCGATCTTCTCTTTATTTTATTTTTATTGATTTCAATATTTTGAATTATATATTGGCTCACTCTTTGAATTATTGTGAGTTTCAATACCTACATCGCTCGATGATAGTTAGGATTGATTATCAATTTGATAATAATATGATATAATTTGAGTACATAAATTAGAAGACAATATTGATCATATGATTCGTAAGTTCGGTAATAAGTGTATCAATGTCCATTTCTATATTTTGAGTATTTGGTCTTAAAATGTATATAATATGTACATAACGAAAAATTATTTGAAAGCTGCTTATTGAGTAAATATAGATTAAATTTCAAATATAATGTATATAATATGTACAACCTAAATGTGTCATTAGATATTAGAAAGAAAATAGATAAATAAGTTGGAATCATATTTGGATACAAAATAGGATATTCATAATATTGAGTAATTCGTAATGAGGCATAGATACATTGTAATAAATTTAATAAATATGATATTTGCGTCAATCATAACACCTCTCACTGAAATGCTGCTTACTGTTATCACACTGCAAACTAGAGGTTTCGACGTATCCTACTATCAAGGTGCTGTCTCATAATCTACTTTCAGCTGCTTATACGGCGCTGGCTATAGATTTGCTATCATCCAGGCCCAAATCGGTTCCACTTTCAACGCGAATGCTATTTCCGATTATCAAAGAGCGAAGCCTATATATATATATATATATATATTTGATATTTATTTAACACATTCGCCTCATAGAGACTGTTTCATTTTTGAGGAAATTATCATTTAGCGATGATACTGCTATTATAAATAGTCATATTACATAAGGTTGGTGTTTTATAATATTTTAGAGGGTCAAAAATCAATATTTTAATGATATTTTTACCTATTTTCATTAGAGGAGTGTATTATGAATTTATAAAATTAATATTTACATATTTTAATGAATAAAAATTAATATCATCTTCAATTTATGACTCATAAATGAAAGGGTGTGGAATCTTTTCCCACCCAGGCGTATATGGTAATAAAGATATTTAATTTTCCACTCACAAATGGGTAACATAGTTTGTAAGATGCTTCTAAAAGCGGCATGCAATGTGTTAATTCAAAATTTATCTTTTGAAAAACGGGCCGCTTAAAATATTTAATTGAATGGGCGTTTATTTTCTTTTTCATTTGTAAGTTTTATTCAGTTAATGACCGGAACTAATTTATTGACCCAGTTTTGCACTATTATTATTTGGAATAGTAACTATATATTAGACATAACTATATGTTAATGTAAACTAAAATATAATTCATTCGTTCTTATTTCCCATTCTTTCTAACAGGTAACTATTAGTTATTTTATATTCTACTTCATTACAACATAATTTTTATGTTCAAGAGAAAATATGAATAACTCTTGTTATAATCAATATTATATGGAGCTACTATAATAAAATGTCCATAGTGGGTCTTTTAGACGAGTACAACTGTTTCTATATTATATTTAGGTTATATAGTATATAATAAACAATTATTCGACATTAATTTTTAGAGCCCACTCCACTAATGAAAAATGAATAATTTATAGGTTCACATATATTAGATCAAAATATATTAATACGTTCGAATAATTTAATGTTGACGCTGTAATATTGAGTTAATGAACAAATTCATATCGAAACTATGAATAAAAATGCATTATAAGAGTTTTCGTCAAATATGATGTTGAGTACAACTGACAACAATAAAATTTATGGTATGTTCTGATATAAATCGTTGAAATTTGTTGTCAAAAGAATAACAGATTTTTACTACAACTTTACAAGTATGAACTATTTAATTATCAGTTGAACTTGGGTTTCAATATTCAATTGCTTTTGAATATGTTCTCAAAAAGTAACACAAATAAACACGTTATTGAGTTTAAAATTAATAGACAATAATAGAAGAACAGGTTTTACACAAGGGATGATCATCCTTTAAAATAGCTTTTGGAACTTTATATTATATATAATTGGTTCTGAATAAATCAGTAAATTTTTGATCCGTAGATTGTATTTTCACTCCCAAATGACAGGGCGCCAATAATATCAAGTTAGATGAGGCCAATAAGGATTAAAATCAAAAGAGAACAATCCGATTGGAACACACAGAGACTAGAATTTGAACCGCTACACCTCTGCCTTATTATTTGTAAGCGACAATGGCTCAAAAAAGTCGATTTTTGAACTTTGTAATCAACATTTATAAGACAATGAACAATACGCTTTCAAATATAGTGTTCCGGCGTTTCCCTCCGTGAAATTGAATTCCGCAAATACATGAAAATCTCGATAAATTTGGCTTAAAACTGGAGGATATAGAGGAGCCGTATGTTAAAGTGAATATCGTTTTAATCATTATTGGTAGATTTACGTTATATATGAATGGAAAATCAACAAAATAATTGAATCAAGATCATTCTAAAATCAATTTTTAAATCGTTTGCGGAATTTATATTCGTTGAGGGAAATATTAGAACTAGCGATTTCCGCAACATTTATAACCAAATCAATAGCACTTAGATTACAAAGTTGAAATTTCGACCTTTTTGAGGCTATTTTGTTATCGTATAAAAATAATTCGGTGTAGTCCTACAGGATATGAACTACTCAGCCCATAAACCAATGTTTTTCTTTTGGCAGTTTGTATCAATTGATTCATATTCATTAGGAAAAATCTGCCCTGGTCGTTTGGGAGTGAAAATACAATCTTCATTTCAAAAATTTACTGATTTATTCAGAACCTCTAATATATAACAAATACTCTCAAAAGCCATTTTAAAGGATAGTCAACACATGTGGTTTTACAATCTTGAATATTTTCCATTAATCATATATATTGTGATTGAAGAAAAATAAAACCACAAAATAAATAATTAGAAGTTAATAGTAACAAATCAAATTTATTTTGACTCTTGTTCAACTCCATACTCTCATTTAGATTATTGTTCAAAATCAATAATTTCTGATAACTGCTGAAGCGTTGCACGGATATCAATAATAATACTAGCATAATATTACATATTGATATATTAATCCAGCTCCAGATTAATAAGAGACAGATTCTCATATTAGCTTAAATCTGAGTTTTATTGATATTTTCAAGATTCGTTAGTGAACAATATATATTTTATTTCGCATTTATTACTTTGACTTTTATCATAATATATAAATGATGTAATAAGTTCTGCATCTCCTCTCCTGTGTTATGTACCAAACATTTTTTGGCAATTATTCAAACTTTTGAATAATTTCAGGACCAAACATTAATGAATGAATATATTATAACAAGTCACATAGTAAATAGTATTAAAATTAAATACTTAGGAATTAAGTGGTAACATTCATACTTATTATATTTATTACTAAAACTAAGATATATAATTAATATAATATTTAGATTAAACAATATACCTACATACATCTGTGCGCACAGTAGAACTTCTATTGCAATTGATAAAGAAATAAATTGAAAATTATGATGAAACTTATAATATATTTTTTCAATTAATTCTGATATAGGAACATATCGAGGAGTATCGTTATAATAAATGTTAAAACTACAAGACCATATAGTTAATTAATAACAAAAGTATTTACATTTATAGATTGTTAATCTTCCTTGTCTTATAACAGCATATATAAATATATAAACTTAAGTTAAATATATTATAGTTTATTTGCATATACTATAAGTAGTTTAAAACAATTGAATACTATAGTTGTTTCGGCACGAAATTAAATATATGCAAAGTACCACCTTGGCTGTAAAATTTGATAAAATTTAAATTATATTATATTTTGTCAATATTGTGTAAATCGTTATAAATTTGCATAATGCATTGTTATTAGTAGACATAATTCAAACTAATCAATCCTTGATTAGATATATGCATAAATTTAGAAAGGAGTGAAAATTATTGATACAAAATTAAGTTCGAATATTTTCTTATTACTAGATATCTATTGTAAAAATACAAAAGAATTCTCTCAATCTTGACAAAACACCTACTTTGAACATTTCTATAATAACTATATTAGTAATCTAGGCGTATATCATTATAAAAAGATTGAAGAACATAATATTTATTTTTCCTTCTCGCATAGTGAATTTTTGCAATTAGACATTTGAAAACAATGAGTATTGTTAATCATGAATATCAATGTTATATTACATGAAAATAATTTTTAAAATAATTGAGATGGAGGGAAATGAAAATATTAATGTGAGTAAGGATTGATATCTGCGACAGAACTTTAATTTTTTAGTTTTAATTCAACTTTAAAATATATCCATTTCTATCATATATTTTTGTGTTCTAACTATTACACAAACAATTTGATTATTCTTATAATTGATTCAATCTGTTGAGCCTAGTTATAATTATATCTAATTCATTTTAGCTTATCTACTGTTACATTAATGATCAACATCAAAAAATACAAAATTCTTAACAACTAATTTGAAGTTAAATATCGTTTCCTAGAAATTTTAAAGTTCAAGTGACAAGCGCTTTTTAGTACAAATGATCTCTTAAAGATTTTATTAGATTTTGATAATTGTTTATTTTTTCTTGCCATAATATTATAACTATAATGATCTACATTTATTTATAGAACCTATTAGTTGAGGAATTGAGTTAATACACTTATTGTCAGCGATTTCATCTTACAGATCAAAGTTATAATTTAAATTGTAAATTGCTGTTGGTAGAAATTGGTATAATTTCTTTCAAAATTAATAATTCAAGTTTCTTGTGTTATTAGTATTATATAAAAACAAAAGTAATTATATTTCCCATTTTTTATTGATAATCGTACTTTTAATGTCTTAAATATGAAATATTTAGTAACGTAAAATAATTGAAATAGGTACTAATATTTGAAATTATCGAAAGCATAAATTGTATATTTGGTTATGCGGTTAGTATTTTCGCTTAACATCAAATGTTTTATATAATTCAATCTTGTTATATTAATTTCAATAAAAAATATCTCGAATAAAAGTGTGGTGATTGAGTTAATTTAATTTTCTATTTATCTAGTATGTTTCTTAAGTTAACGAAGCCGCTTGTCACTTGAACCTGGATCTCAAGTTTAATATCGATTTTGTATGTTTCTATTATACCACGTTATTGATGCCCTGTAAATTTAATGCTTAAAATTATAGAATATGAATAATATAAGGAATTATTCATGCTAGATATTAGTTAAATTGCTGAAAGTACAAACTTAAATATTTTTCATAGTTTTAAAATTCTGGAAACTAAAATTACAACATTTGAATTGGGATTAATAAATATTTTAAAGTTATAAAATTTTTATGGTGCTCGATTTGAGTAATGAGTGCGATTTTATTAAACTAATAATTCAATATTATTTAGTCATTACATTAAAAATTTTATTTCAAATTCATTTAAGAAGTGAAAATGTTAAATTAATTTTCGTCGCACATATTTGCTCATATATAACATATTATAAAATAAATGCTCCTTGCTGATTATTTATAAAAATATTGTCATGTGTTATATTACTACTATTCCATACTTGTATATCATAAATATCGAAGAATACAGCCAATTCACTGTAGAAGTTTCGAATTCGTTATTGTACAAGTTTTAGGAACTAAGTTATCTGATAGTAATTCCATCAATTATAGAATCATATATACATTTATTTACTTATGGGTACTTTATAATTGAACTCTAATTTACTTGATCCAGATTTAATCAATTCAACCTGGAATCTATAGCCTTCATACATGTAGGAATGGATAACATATAATTCAATGAGAAATAGTATAAATTGTATTTCACTAAGAATATTCGAATTTACTCATCTCTGTAAATAGAGAAGATACCTAATTGGAAAATGAAACTTATCTTTGATAATATTATAGCATGAACTACTCGATATTCTGTTTCTAAACTATCTATGTTGCTTTAAAGTTGAACTTTAGACTACGCATCTATCGCAAAAGTGTCACAGGATAATTAGTGTTTCTTAGCACGTTAGCTATCGATAATTATTCTTTTGAAGGTTAGTTTTGTATTATCATATTGAAAGAACGGAAATTCGGATTATTTTCGATTGTACTAGCATCTAAAATACAATTAACTTCTGCATTCAATACAGTTAATTGTTTAAGTTCTGCTAACGGTTGAACATATATTATCTAATTGTATCGAATATTTAACTCGTTCAAATTTACAAGCGGCCTCAGAGCGTCCAATATTTACAATCCGCATTCGTTCATATGAAGTACTGCAAGTTAGGATAAATGCTAAACCTGCGTGATATCAACTCCTTTATTATTGTTAATATATAATTTCTCTAAGTTGGTCAATGATACTAATTAGTCAAGGTTTACTAAACCGCAAGAAATCAAACTCAATTTCGTGAGTTACATGAAGTACTTAAGTGCAGTGAGCTAGACTAATCCGCAGTAATTGATAATAAGCTCTTTTAATTAATTTAATTCCTTAATATCATCAATTTGTTTTAACTAACATGTGTTCAACTCTAGAGTTTAAAGTTGTTTCATCACATTCAGTGGTTTAATATCTAAGTTTCTATAACCGTCAAGTCTGAGCTTTTAAAGATTTTATAACTTTGTAATACTCTAGGTTAGAGCATTGTCTTCAAGTTTCTTCTGTTCTTCTTGAAGGAAAAGAGATTCCAGATTGTCCAGTTCCATTTCTTACAGGTTTTAAATCTTGCAATAAATTAATTTTAAGTCTTTAACTGTTTTGCTTCTTAGTTTTGGAACCACGTTTGTACAAAGCTGAAGTTTTAAGGCTTTTATATTCAAGTGCTCCATAAACTCAATATTTTTCAAGTAAAACCCCATATGAATAAACAGCACGTCGTCTATTATTTTGTTTTTATAACTTTATATCATTTCATTGTCAATATTTTCAAGAAGTTAAGTTATGCTCATGTATATGAAGTGGATTTTATATTTGATCATTATAATTACTAAAAGTGTTAATAATTATAATATGTGGTTGCAGTTATTTTTTAGTTAGCATGTTCGGTAAAGTCTCACAAGTACACTAGGTACCGAGTCTCACAAATAGAACAGAGTACAAATGACGAATATACTATTGATTTCCAAAGCTTATTTGTGAGATATCTAGTATAGTCTTATTTGCCAACAACTTTGTTCTATTTGTGATAACCTATGTAATTCATCTGTTTAATCAATTTTTATTCTTTAATTTAATAAACGCGTTCCACTCCATACTTGGTTAATGATTAGATATGTTACATAAAAGACTGTTCAATGATAATAAACGATTTAGATGCAAAAATTTATAAAAACTATTCGACTAGAACGTTTTTGAAGTTTTAGGAATAATTTAATAAAAAATCAAGCTATCATTATTGAGTGACTTTAATTGAATCTTAACAAAAGACTAAGATAAAATTAATTAATTATATATATATATATATATATATATATATATATATATGATGTTCTGACCTTTATCAGGTGGTTAAAATTCTGATATTTATTTGTAATTAGGTTTGATCTATTCGTCATCAACTCTGTTCTATTCGTGAGTTATCTCAAAATATCTGAAAACCACATGAAATGACAAATAAACTATTTATTTTCCTTAGTATTATTCGTGAGACTCGGTACCTAGTGTACTTGTGAGACTTTACCGTATGTTATTATTTATAAGATAGTGAAATATAAACATATATCAACACTATAACTTCACCAGAAATAAATTCTAATTAAAACAGACCACCACCTTTAACGACAACTTAATTGTAAATATAACATAACATAACACTTCAGAGAATGCAATAAATACTACACCTTAATGAATATATTTTAATAAGAATAAATATGCAGTAGCTGTAACATCTTATAACCACCATATCCACACCCATCATCTCTGAAAAGTTAAACCTAACATGTAATAATGTTATATAAATATTAATAGCACAATAATAACACGATAAAGTATAAAACAATACTATCATTTCTGAATTGATATAATTTGATGATATCTCAAAAAATTAACACTAAAAATATAGAGTCCTTTATGTACATAGTTACAGAAGAAAAGAACGCATTAAAATGAATATATCATTTTAAAATGTTCCTGTGATTGAAGTAATTGATTATTTAGTGAATATTTTTGAGATGTACCAAAAGAGTGAGTCAATATATATTATATTAACGCAACCTGTAAAATATCGGCAAGTCAATAAATGAAAAATATATAATGATTAACCACAAGTATTATTAAAATATATATTATTTTTACTTGGCTATGGTAAAATAACTAGTATATATTTATATATTGCGTTTAGATTTATTGTTGGATTGTTGCTGTTGAGTGAGTTTTCAAAATATGGAGATATAAAAATAATTAAGTTTAATTCTAGTTTAGCCTTATTTTCTTCTTTATTTTCTTCTTTAGATAAGAGTCAAAATTGTTGTATGTCATAAATTTAATTGCTTGCCATCTTTAACTCTATTAAATTTGTTAATTGAGTAATAAAAGCTACATGTTTTATTTAATTAACAGGTTACGTTCAATGATATTGGTAAGTTAGTTACAATAAAGTGATAACCGCTATAGTGATATATGTTTTGAAATTGGTTCGACATAAACTATTATATTTAAAGATACCAAATAAGTCTAGATGAACGAGCGACTTTATTGACATTGTCCACAAAAACGTTGAAAATCCTAAACAGAACCAAATACAATTTACGAGATTCGTTTTAAGTTCAAAGTCGGAACCTTCTATTCCAAAATGAAAACGGATCCGTTTTGCGAAAATTTGAACCGTTTAAGTGAATGCGTTCAGAAGTTCACTTGTAAGAGGGGTCCATTTTCACTTAATGTACAAATAACGTATTGACCAAAAAAGGGAAATAATATTAAAAAATCTTTTTCTAAAAATGGTTTGAGTAAGAATAACAACCGGCAATTGGAAAGAGATGTTAATGATTTTATAATAATTAGAAACTAATGAATATATGTTTGAAACGTGGAACACACGAATTCTAACTTAATCAATTTGCGATATTTACTATACTTTATAATTTTAATAATTAAATGTACTAAAGTTTTAGAAATATTTAAAGTATTAAATGTACTTTTGAAAGTATAAAGTTATCACCTCTCACTGAAATAGACGTAGGTGTCATTAGATACCTTAAATTAGATTAGACATTATAACCACTTCAAATACGAATGTGGTCTACATACGATTGTATATAATTTATTTATCCAACTTACTTAATTATGTTATTTGATTACATTTATAAGTAAAAGGTTTACAACAAAAAATAAGCAATTAATTAAATATTTATAGCCCATCAAATGTTTCAAACCTATTTAGAGAATATTATTAAACGAGCAAATTAAACTAGCAAGTCAATTTTGAATAATTATTGAAAATAATGTAATGTTATAAACAGAACTAATATAATAATGTTATATTCATTTGTAAAAGTTTAATGACTCAGTCAAATTGAGAATTTCTATTTAGACTTTCAAACAACTGCACAATATTTATTTTCTTTACAATTGGAGATCATTACATGTACAATATAATCTCACTAATGGTATCTCACTATTAGTGAGATATGATATCTCAGTCAATACGTGATCCATTTGGACACATAGTAAATACATTAAAGCTGTTGCATAAATGATAAAGCAGAATCACTTAGATTGGAAACAAAGATGAAAACCATTTAAATTAACTGGAAAATGATTAATCACAAGTATTATTAAAATATATATTATTTTTACTTGGCTATGGTAAAATAACTAGTATATATTTATATATTGCGTTTAGATTTATTGTTGGATTGTTGCTGTTGAGTGAGTTTTCAAAATATGGAGATATAAAAATAATTAAGTTTAATTCTAGTTTAGCCTTATTTTCTTCTTTATTTTCTTCTTTAGATAAGAGTCAAAATTGTTGTATGTCATAAATTTAATTGCTTGCCATCTTTAACTCTATTAAATTTGTTAATTGAGTAATAAAAGCTACATGTTTTATTTAATTAACAGGTTACGTTCAATGATATTGGTAAGTTAGTTACAATAAAGTGATAACCGCTATAGTGATATATGTTTTGAAATTGGTTCGACATAAACTATTATATTTAAAGATACTAAATAAGTCTAGATGAACGAGCGACTTTATTGACATTGTCCACAAAAACGTTGAAAATCCTAAACAGAACCAAATACAATTTATGAGATTCGTTTTAAGTTCAAAGTCGGAACCTTCTATTCCAAAATGAAAACGGATCCGTTTTGCAAAAATTTGAACCGTTTGAATGCGTTCAGAAATTTGTTTGTTAAAGGGGTCCATTTTAACTTATAATGTGTTATAATATTCACTGTCGAATTGAATGACATGTTATTTTTATTTCTTGTTGCTTTTATGAACTTTTGAGTCCTCCTTCGAGATATTATGAAAATGGACAATATTCCTTCTACATAACTAGTTTATAATGACATAGACTACGGCTAAATCTTTAAATCTCAAAATTACCTTGAAATATTCTTAAAAATATTTCCAATTAAAAACTTTAATTTGGAAATAACTTAACAGCCTTCTATCTACTTTTGCTAGAAAAGTTCTAAATTAATAAGTTCAACTTATGAAATTTTGCAAGAATTTAGAACACACTGGTCTTTTAGAACACATGGATCTGCAGTATAATTCTAAATTCATATCTTAATTCATAACTAAACAGATACTAAAACATTTTATATATAAATATTTCTGCTTCTAAAATTTAAAATTTACATCTCCCTTACGCCAGGAAAAACGTACATTAGAATTAATTAATTAAAAATAATAACTTCTTGATAATTGGCAAGACTTCTTTAGATAAGAGTCAAAATTGTTGTATGTCATAAATTTAATTGCTTGCCATCTTTAACTCTATTAAATTTGTTAATTGAGTAATAAAAGCTACATGTTTTATTTAATTAACAGGTTACGTTCAATGATATTGGTAAGTTAGTTACAATAAAGTGATAACCGCTATAGTGATATATGTTTTGAAATTGGTTCGACATAAACTATTATATTTAAAGATACCAAATAAGTCTAGATGAACGAGCGACTTTATTGACATTGTCCACAAAAACGTTGAAAATCCTAAACAGAACCAAATACAATTTACGAGATTCGTTTTAAGTTCAAAGTCGGAACCTTCTATTCCAAAATGAAAACGGATCCGTTTTGCAAAAATTTGAACCGTTTGAATGCGTTCAGAAATTTGTTTGTTAAAGGGGTCCATTTTAACTTATAATGTATTATAATATTCACTGTCGAATTGAATGACATGTTATTTTTATTTCTTGTTGCTTTTATGAACTTTTGAGTCCTCCTTCGAGATATTATGAAAATGGACAATATTCCTTCTACATAACTAGTTTATAATGACATAGACTACGGCTAAATCTTTAAATCTCAAAATTACCTTGAAATATTCTTAAAAATATTTCCAATTAAAAACTTTAATTTGGAAATAACTTAACAGCCTTCTATCTACTTTTGCTAGAAAAGTTCTAAATTAATAAGTTCAACTTATGAAATTTTGCAAGAATTTAGAACACACTGGTCTTTTAGAACACATGGATCTGCAGTATAATTCTAAATTCATATCTTAATTCATAACTAAACAGATACTAAAACATTTTATATATAAATATTTCTGCTTCTAAAATTTAAAATTTACATCTCCCTTACGCCAGGGAAAACGTACATTAGAATTAATTAATTAAAAATAATAACTTCTTGATAATTGGCAAGACTTCTTTAGATAAGAGTCAAAATTGTTGTATGTCATAAATTTAATTGCTTGCCATCTTTAACTCTATTAAATTTGTTAATTGAGTAATAAAAGCTACATGTTTTATTTAATTAACAGGTTACGTTCAATGATATTGGTAAGTTAGTTACAATAAAGTGATAACCGCTATAGTGATATATGTTTTGAAATTGGTTCGACATAAACTATTATATTTAAAGATACTAAATAAGTCTAGATGAACGAGCGACTTTATTGACATTGTCCACAAAAACGTTGAAAATCCTAAACAGAACCAAATACAATTTACGAGATTCGTTTTAAGTTCAAAGTCGGAACCTTCTATTCCAAAATGAAAACGGATCCGTTTTGCGAAAATTTGAACCGTTTAAGTGAATGCGTTCAGAAGTTCACTTGTAAGAGGGGTCCATTTTCACTTAATGTACAAATAACGTATTGACCAAAAAAGGAAAATAATATTAAAAAATCTTTTTCTAAAAATGGTTTGAGTAAGAATAACAACCGGCAATTGGAAAGAGATGTTAATGATTTTATAATAATTAGAAACTAATGAATATATGTTTGAAACGTGGAACACACGAATTCTAACTTAATCAATTTGCGATATTTACATATGTACTGAAGAATTGAACGACACGATATTACTATTATTTTTCTTTTTCAATTTTGCTTTTTATAATCTTTTGAGTTATTTAAATTAATGTCCACTCCTCCACCGAGCTATTATGAAAAATTAAAAAGGACAATGGATCAACTTAAAAACTTGCTTATAATTATGTAAACTACGGTTAAGCATGCATAAATGAAACCTACGTTGAAATATTGTTATAAATATTTATATTCAAAAACTTTTAGTTGAAAATGCAAATAATAAACAGCTTAATCAATTAAGTGGGATGATGCAAACTTTCAATATTATTTCAACGAGGTCTGGTCGTAAGTTAACAATAGATTGGGCAAAATAGATTTTCGAATCTAAGCGCAAAAATATTCAAATGAATTGGAGAAAAATTAGCTTGAGACGAATTTTCTGACTTCAAACAATGGTTATAGAATAATCGAATAGAATGCATTATTTCATATAAGAAGAATATTGTTTGTATTCGAATTCAATTTAATTTATTGATGTAATCTAATTAACAGAGAAAATTGAATTAAATTTACCTGTAGCCAACGTAGAGTTTCCTCATATAGATCATTGTATTGAGTTTTAGATAAATAATAAAATATATGAAAGATAGTTCTCTATATTATTTCTGCATTTGCTTGAAAAGAATGTTCAACTTAGTAAATATTTTTAGAATCGCTTGTTGACCTAATTGATCTGTATAATAACTCAAAAATTAGTTTAAAACCCATCACTCAACATATACTTGAACTTAATATATTTTTCTGCTTCAAAAATTCTAACATAATTATACTATTTGTGTAGTTATTTATTCCGATACACTAATGAATAAGAAGTAATACGCTGTAATTTACACTAACCATATTCAAAATAGGTTAAATATATTATAAAAATATAAATATAAAACCCACCTCTGCTAGTAACTCGATTTTAATTTTAATTTTGACAACAAAAATTGAAATAATATTTCAAACTAACAAAGAATATTAAGCTTGGTGATATAGATGTAGAGTCTGTTCTAAAATTAATTATTATGTTCCAGTCTAATTTCATAAAATCTAATTAAAGCTATAAAGTTGTCCTTCTTTAGTGAAATATTATTATTTGAAGCAAAGTGAAATTGATATCACTCAGAACCAGAGTAATACTATTACAGATTATTTTAAGATTTCGAACTCTCTTGCACCATATTTTTTCAATTTTAAAAATATTAAAAATAAATAATATAGCGATTCAAATCAAGCGATGTTTCGTGTTTGATTATATTTAGTTGTGATATGATCACTGACAACAGCTCCTGTCTCGGAAGTTTTGTTAGCGTTCTAAATATTGTTGCTGTTTCTAAAGAAATTTATTCAAATTTAAGCTAGTTAAACTATAAGTGGAAGTTTTAAAACACACAACTGATGTTATCATCGTATTAAAAGAAAATAACAAGGGAAATATATATCCACTTCACTATTTCGGTTTTAGTTCAATGAAGAAAATTATAGTATTACTTGGCCAAATATCTATATTAGAATTTTAAACACAGCAACTTATTCTAAGTAGCGTCAAGAAGGTTATAACACTATTTCAAACTTTTTCAATTTTATAATTTAGCTCATGATGAAAATAGGGCTTCAAGGACAAAGCTGTTTGTATAAAACTAAAGCTGTCAAGAAAATAGTTATATAGTACATTAACAGCAGATAAAAGACATTAAATAATGTCTGTCAAAAATTATATAAAATATTGATGAATGAATTCTCAGTTCCGGAGAGCTGTGGTAAATAAAATATATAAGTCAGATTGCAATTCGAATGAATGAGGAACATTATTATGTCAAATAGTTAAAGAGGAATCTTTACGTTTGTTATTGAAAAACATTGATAACTAATTTTAATAAGTGCATAAAACAACGAAAAATAGAGTCGAATATTTTTTGAGTTCAAATGAGGAAATACTTACATACAATGAAAATAATAAAAACAGAACTCGCCAAAGTTGTAACAATACAACAATAATAAATAAAGTGAAATTTGTAGTCGGAGTGAAATTGATAAAAGTATAATATTTATTCTTCATTACTATTTAAGTTATATAAATGTATAAATTCAATCTTAAAATGCTTCTCCTTCCCATACAATAAAGTTCGGCAGTGAATATATATACTTAAACGAGTTAATAGCTCGTTATAGCTAGTATCGCTGATGCTATATTCTGTTGCAGTGGTGAGCTTTAGGGACCATTTTATAATCATTGATGAAACGATTTCCAAAGTCATATTTAAATGTACATAAAATTGCATTTTTCTAAGTCATTTTATTAACACAATATTTTTAATAATACTATAGAATTATATAGAATTTATTAATTATAAAGTTAAATTATAATACCGCTTCAATGACATAACTCAAACAATAGTTTTATAGCTCATACATATGACTACAGTTGGATATATAACACTAGAATCTGCATGTATTAATGAATTACTCCAAGATTCCTTATCTGAATAAATTCTGTAATTTATCATTCTATAAAGAAAGCAAAGTTGAGTTAAACCAAAATTAGATCAAGTAATATAGCTCTTATACTGTTTAGTAAAGGAAACAGTCTACAATTATTAGTCTCCAGCATGTAATTGAATTTTAAAGCAAATTCAAAAATAAATGTAAATAAAAATGGAGATCATAAGAGAGTAAATGACATAGTTGAAGATCAACAGTAAATTATTATATTACGTAGATATTTAAACATGAACATGTTGTAGACTATTAAATTCTACAGAAGCATATGCTCTAAAACACTTGAAGAATTTATAAAATAGAATTTATAGCTGGAACAGATCACTAACACTAGCTGAAATACTGGCTAATACTGGTATTGTTAATAATCAGACTACTGTGCAAAGCTAAAAAGAAAAAGTTGAAAAACTATTACCAAGTAGATATTGGAGACTAATGTTCAATTTGAGATGTAAAAAACGTGTGTTGTAAGGTTTTGTCTTAAGAATTGAATGCAAACGAATAATAAACTAACGGTAGTAATCTAATGAAGATTATAAAGTTGTTGGATGAACAAGTACAAATCTTTGTGCAAAGATAAAGCAATGAAAAAATATGATTTCATTTTGTAAATATTTTAAAACACATCGAGAACAAAAAGTGTATTATAGTTTTATTAGCTACAATGTAATTAACATATTATTAACTTTCTAATATATCACTCCAAATTGATTGTTACACAAGTTCATAATATTTTATGAAAAATAAAAATGTGTCAGATAGTGTCAATATGTCTATATGTTACGCTACTTGAACACAAATCTTGAATCTCCCAAACTCAACAAACGAGCTATTAACTCGTTTAAGTATATTTACTATACTTTATAATTTTAATAATTAAATGTACTAAAGTTTTAGAAATATTTAAAGTATTAAATGTACTTTTGAAAGTATAAAGTTATCACCTCTCACTGAAATAGACGTAGGTGTCATTAGATACCTTAAATTAGATTAGACATTATAACCACTTCAAATACGAATGTGGTCTACATACGATTGTATATAATTTATTTATCCAACTTACTTAATTATGTTATTTGATTACATTTATAAGTAAAAGGTTTACAACAAAAAATAAGCAATTAATTAAATATTTATAGCCCATCAAATGTTTCAAACCTATTTAGAGAATATTATTAAACGAGCAAATTAAACTAGCAAGTCAATTTTGAATAATTATTGAAAATAATGTAATGTTATAAACAGAACTAATATAATAATGTTATATTCATTTGTAAAAGTTTAATGACTCAGTCAAATTGAGAATTTCTATTTAGACTTTCAAACAACTGCACAATATTTATTTTCTTTACAATTGGAGATCATTACATGTACAATATAATCTCACTAATGGTATCTCACTATTAGTGAGATATGATATCTCAGTCAATACGTGATCCATTTGGACACATAGTAAATACATTAAAGCTGTTGCATAAATGATAAAGCAGAATCACTTAGATTGGAAACAAAGATGAAAACCATTTAAATTAACTGGAAAATGATTAATCACAAGTATTATTAAAATATATATTATTTTTACTTGGCTATGGTAAAATAACTAGTATATATTTATATATTGCGTTTAGATTTATTGTTGGATTGTTGCTGTTGAGTGAGTTTTCAAAATATGGAGATATAAAAATAATTAAGTTTAATTCTAGTTTAGCCTTATTTTCTTCTTTATTTTCTTCTTTAGATAAGAGTCAAAATTGTTGTATGTCATAAATTTAATTGCTTGCCATCTTTAACTCTATTAAATTTGTTAATTGAGTAATAAAAGCTACATGTTTTATTTAATTAACAGGTTACGTTCAATGATATTGGTAAGTTAGTTACAATAAAGTGATAACCGCTATAGTGATATATGTTTTGAAATTGGTTCGACATAAACTATTATATTTAAAGATACCAAATAAGTCTAGATGAACGAGCGACTTTATTGACATTGTCCACAAAAACGTTGAAAATCCTAAACAGAACCAAATACAATTTACGAGATTCGTTTTAAGTTCAAAGTCGGAACCTTCTATTCCAAAATGAAAACGGATCCGTTTTGCGAAAATTTGAACCGTTTAAGTGAATGCGTTCAGAAGTTCACTTGTAAGATGGGTCCATTTTCACTTAATGTACAAAAAACGTATTGACCAAAAAAGGAAAAAATCTTTTTCTAAAAAGGGTTTGAGTAAGAATAACAACCGGCAATTGGAAAGAGATGTTAATGATTTTATAATAATTAGAAACTAATGAATATATGTTTGAAACGTGGAACACACGAATTCTAACTTAATCAATTTACGATATTTACTATACTTTATAATTTTAATAATTAAATGTACTAAAGTTTTAGAAATAATTAAAGTATTAAATGTACTTTTGAAAGTATAAAGTTATCACCTCTCACTGAAATAGACGTAGGTGTCATTAGATACCTTAAATTAGATTAGACATTATAACCACTTCAAATACGAATGTGGTCTACATACGATTGTATATAATTTATTTATCCAACTTACTTAATTATGTTATTTGATTACATTTATAAGTAAAAGGTTTACAACAAAAAATAAGCAATTAATTAAATATTTATAGCCCATCAAATGTTTCAAACCTATTTAGAGAATATTATTAAACGAGCAAATTAAACTAGCAAGTCAATTTTGAATAATTATTGAAAATAATGTAATGTTATAAACAGAACTAATATAATAATGTTATATTCATTTGTAAAAGTTTAATGACTCAGTCAAATTGAGAATTTCTATTTAGACTTTCAAACAACTGCACAATATTTATTTTCTTTACAATTGGAGATCATTACATGTACAATATAATCTCACTAATGGTATCTCACTAATAGTGAGATATGATATCTCAGTCAATACGTGATCCATTTGGACACATAGTAAATACATTAAAGCTGTTGCATAAATGATAAAGCAGAATCACTTAGATTGGAAACAAAGATGAAAACCATTTAAATTAACTGGAAAATGATTAATCACAAGTATTATTAAAATATATATTATTTTTACTTGGCTATGGTAAAATAACTAGTATATATTTATATATTGCGTTTAGATTTATTGTTGGATTGTTGCTGTTGAGTGAGTTTTCAAAATATGGAGATATAAAAATAATTAAGTTTAATTCTAGTTTAGCCTTATTTTCTTCTTTATTTTCTTCTTTAGATAAGAGTCAAAATTGTTGTATGTCATAAATTTAATTGCTTGCCATCTTTAACTCTATTAAATTTGTTAATTGAGTAATAAAAGCTACATGTTTTATTTAATTAACAGGTTACGTTCAATGATATTGGTAAGTTAGTTACAATAAAGTGATAACCGCTATAGTGATATATGTTTTGAAATTGGTTCGACATAAACTATTATATTTAAAGATACTAAATAAGTCTAGATGAACGAGCGACTTTATTGACATTGTCCACAAAAACGTTGAAAATCCTAAACAGAACCAAATACAATTTACGAGATTCGTTTTAAGTTCAAAGTCGGAACCTTCTATTCCAAAATGAAAACGGATCCGTTTTGCGAAAATTTGAACCGTTTAAGTGAATGCGTTCAGAAGTTCACTTGTAAGAGGGGTCCATTTTCACTTAATGTACAAATAACGTATTGACCAAAAAAGGAAAATAATATTAAAAAATCTTTTTCTAAAAATGGTTTGAGTAAGAATAACAACCGGCAATTGGAAAGAGATGTTAATGATTTTATAATAATTAGAAACGAATGAATAAATGTTTGAAACGTGGAACACACGAATTCTAACTTAATCAATTTGCGATATATAAATGTACTTTTGAAAATACAGTAAAGCTAAAGTATCCACTTAATATTATTTTTGTTGGAATAAATATTTGGATACATTGGAATAAATATGATATTAATAATTATTTGCAATGGGACATAGATACAAAGTAATAAATTTTAATAAATATGATATTTGCGTCAATCATAACACCTCTCACTGAAATGCTGCTTACTGCTATCACACTGCAAACTAGAGGTTTCGACGTATCCTACTACCAAGGTGCTGTCTCATAATCTACTTTCAGCTGCTTATACGGCGCTGGCTATAGATTTGCTATCATCCAGGCCCAAATCGGTTCGACCTTCAATGCGAATGCTATTTCCGATTATCAAAGAGCCAAGGCCGCTGGTATCCAGAACGTTGACTTCTACATTTTCCCAACTACTGCCAAGGACGCAAGAGGTTAAGTCAGAGACACCATCCAAAGATTGCAAAACGCTGGTGTTATGTCAGGAAACATGATCTGGTTAGATGTTGAAAGCATCGACCTCTTCTATCCAACATATGCTCAGAACCAGAACTACATTTCTGCCATGCTCTCAGAAATGTCCAACATGCTCGGTGCCAACAGAGTTGGTGTTTACTCCAACTGGGTCCAATGGTAATCCATTGTAGGTAACGGCTGGACTGGTGCCCAACCACACCAAATCTGGTATCCACACTATGACAACTGGTAAAGCTTTGCCGATTTCCAACCTTTCGGCGGTTGGACCAAGCCATCCATCAAACAGTATCAAGGCGACCAAAACGAATGCGGAACCGCTCTTGACAGAAACTTCTACTGAGTGATCCATTCCTTCTTAAAACTTTTTATGATCGCTCATATCTTATTTTAACTTTGCTCTATAGCTATATTAGCTCAGCAAATCATAGTTCCATACTCATGTGTAAGGATATTTATTAATATATATCTCATAGAAGTAATTTATAATATAATTTATATTCCTCTTAAATTTCGATTAGATTTAGACACATATGTACGACAGACGCACAGAAAATCCGTTCCTTTTAACAAAATAAAAATAAATTAAATATTATAATTCTATTGTCATTATTAATTTATTTTAAAATGTGATTCACTTTGAACATACTTCTATTTAACATAGTATTAGCTCTTATTTCGTTATTTTATGATCTTTATATATCATTATTTGAGTAATTTCTTCTATCTTTTCGTTGTGTGTTTCAGGAACATATTTAATAATTAGTGTTTGATCCAATAATACCCAAATAAAATATATAATATAATTCTGTTGTTAGCTTAATAAGGGGGAAACGAAAGTTACAATTAATAATGTTGTAACATGAATCCCCATTGTTAAGTTAACAAATACAGATTTAATTGCAGGAGGATATATCTCACCCATCATGACATAAAATAACGAACCAGTGAGTCATCGTAACAATGTTAGTTTTACCGGAATTGAATTCAAAGAATGATAGTATAATGACTGAATATAATATTTAGGTATTTAAGTATGGTCTTATATTATTACAATATCATACCTATATTAATAATAATAATTAGTAAGTGATAGTTATCTAGTACTGGTACTACCGATTTTGGTACTAAAATTGTTTTTAAATATTAATGTTGAATATTGTAAAATAGGAGTAAATCCAGTTGAGCCTAAACTCATACCAAGTGAGAAAGCAACAATAAAACAGGTTTTAAATTATTTTTGGAATATACTTTCATTTTTTATAGTTGAACTACTTAACAAACATGGAATGATGAAACACTATATTTTCTAATTTTATCTTTCTGAACTTCAGAAAGATCGTAGATTTAATCGAAATTATCGATTGAAATGGCTAGAACCCAGATATTCTGAACTTTATATAACATTTTATCTATACTTGTTCACATCTCTATGTAACTGTTATGTAACAGTTAAAACACGTCAAGTACAACTGTGTCTTAAAATGAATTATAACAGAACTATCTTCTGTCTTATTTTTAGCTATTTATGCATTTTCCGCATTTATCCTCAATTTTCAATATTTTTTCGTCGCATAGTATCATTTACTAATCATTCTAATTCATTTCCACTCCACAATGTTAAAATACCTGTTATTTGTTTTATCAGCGTGTCCGTCTTCAGTTCCGTATTTGGAAGCTTCAGTTTGTGTTGCTTCTTGTTCCAATTTATCTTTTTAAGTGTCTGGTTCTGATTTGGTGTGTGTGGATTCGTGTGTAAATTATTACTTCATAGATCTGTTAAATTTGAATCAAAAGCAGTGTGTAGATAAGTGTCCGGACGATCAACCGTTCGCGTAAAATCAGCAGTGTGTGGATCGGTGTTCTAGCGCGAGTTATTCCGTGGTCATTGGCTAGTTGTAAACGCTTGTGTGCTAGATTTCGTGCACGTACTACGTTTTCAACACCTCAAACCTGAATTCAAAATAATGCTTGAGCACCTGCCCCGACGCGACCCCGTACTCAGACAGCGGCCTCTGCGTCGAGCGCTGCTCCACCAACTCCTACATCGTCATTTCCGGCCAACCCCAAACGCACATCTGCCAAATATCCTGCACCTACTACGTTCTGAACACGACCAACAGGAATTCAAAATAATGCCTCGCAAACTGCCCGGACGCGACACCCTACTCAGATTCGGGCGCGTGCGTTTACAGGTGCAGCTCAGGCGCATACTAAATAGTTCTTGGTCAGGTTCAAACCCTCTTTTGTTAAACTTCTTGTTCCTTCTTCGTTCTAAACGCTACAAATGGGAACTCAAAATAGTGTTTAGTTTAGTGCCCGTAAGCATAGCCATATTCTGACTCGGGATTGTGCTCAGCCAGGTGCTCAAGCGGAAATTACGTTAATTAAGCCGGATCTTTTACATGTTTAAGCAGCTGCAGCAATTTATTCGTTGTTAACACGAGCAACCTGAACTCGAAGGAATGCGTTGACGCCTGCCCGTTAACATAAGTGGCCTATTTAAAAGAATGCATCCCAAGCTGCCCGGCGAGCGCGCCGTATAATGACTCTTCGTTGTGCGTGACCAGGTGCAGCTCCGGAATTTACAGCAGCTTGGCGTTGCCAATGCAATGCGTGAACTCGTGCTCAGATATGTACGTATTTAACGCCAGTAACGGAAATTCGCAATAGTGCGTAAACTCATGCCCAACTGCAGCTCCTTATTATGAAACTGGGGCGTGCATGACCAGGTGCTCTTCAGGTGCGTATTCAGTTACTAATAACGTTCTTTAGCCGCTTGTGTGCTAGGCTTCGTGTACTTACTACGTTTTCAACACCTCAAACTTGAATTCTCAGTAGTGCCTAGCAAGTTGTCCGGATCTCACTCCGTATTCCGATTCTGGTCTTTGTGCTGAGCGCTGTTCAACTAATGCCTACATGGTCGTTTCCGGCCAGCCTCAAACGCTTATTTGCCAGGCTACTTGTACTTATTACGTTTTGAACGTTTCGAACGCGAATTCGCAGTAATGCCTCACCAAATGTCCGGATGCGACCCCATTTTCCGATTCTGGCCTGTGTGTGTTCCGGTGCGGCTCAGGTTCTTATCAGTCCATTTCCGGCTCCGGTCAGTTGCTATTCTGCGTTCAGGCCTGCGTCTACTTCGTTTTGAACGGCTCCAACGCGAATTCCAAGCAGTGCCTAGTTACTTGCCCATAATTATCCCCCTACTCAGATTCTGGTCTCTGCTCCTCAAGGTGCACCTCTGGGAACTACAAGAACACAAACGGTGTTTTTACCTGTCAATTGTTATGTTCTGGGCTGTTTATTGTTAACATTTCGAACGCGAACTCTAAGTAGTGCGTTGATTCGTGCCCGTTCACTCAGGTATCATATCAGTAAGAATGCATTGGTAGTTGTCCACCGGCTGCACCTTATAACGAGTCTTCAGCGTGCGTTCTGCGCTGCTCAACGGGCGTGTACAGCAGCCTTAATATTAACATGCTCTGTGTGCTATAATGCCCGGATATATTCGTGTTCAACGCCACGAACCAGAACTCAAAATAATGCATTACATCCTGCCCTACGAACACGTAATTTTACGAACCGGGCGCGTGCGTGGCCAGGTGCAGCTCGGGTGCATATTCGGTTACATCAGCCGTTCAGGCGTACGTTTGTTAACAGGACTGCAGTTACTTCATGTACAACAAAACGAACTACAACTCAAAATAGTGCTTCTTCGCGTGCCCGTATGACTTCCCGTACAGCGATAATAACATGTGCGTGAGCTCGTGCGCGAGCGGGAAATACACGCAGCCAAGCTCGAGCACTGCACTAGTGTGCTAGCCAATGAACGCAACCAGGAATCTAATCTTGTATATCGCTGTTCCACTTGGCGCTGCCGTGCTCATTCTCATCATAATTCTGATCATCTGCCTGTGCAAGAAAAATAAATCTAAATACTTCATGTAATAAGCCCCAACTGCCCCTCCACGCTAACCGCTAATGAATTAATAATATCAGAAACAGATTCAAATGAAGCAGCTCCAAGATCAAAACCAGGAATACAATAATTACACTTACATAAACCAGTACGGACAAACTCAAAAAGCCAGAAATATATACGATAACAAAGGAAACATGATCCTCAGACTCGTACCAGACTACGATGAAGAAGATCAGTACAGGGCCAAAGGATAAAAAGGCAAAAAAGACAAAAGAATGATCATGGTCAGCGAAGACTAGTACCGCAACTGGATATGAAAATATTTAATACAATATTAAGTTTATAGAGATAATTTGCATGAACTTTACAGGAGTTTTACATTTATTAAATTTAGGATTGATTTAGAGTATTTATTATGTTATTATTGCTAATAAAAACACTTTTTAACAGACAAATATATATTAATCGCCCACTTCACTCCTCAATGAAGAAAACTACCTTGTTCATCTATCTTCCAGTCTCCTTGTTTTTGCTTACTGCTCAGTCCTTGTTATTCTTGACAGTTATAAATAAACATATGAATGATAGTAGCATTGCTCAATTTATAACTATGTTATAACAAAATCAAGAAGTGTATGATACTTTGATCTTTATAGGTTATGCTGTCAACCTTACGCTCTTACTTTCTGTAGCTTCATTTTTAATTTGTGGTATCGCTTCATTAATCCTCAAATTTATGTATGAGCATCTCTTCATTTACTTCTTGGTTGCTTGCGTAATAATCATGCAATGGGTAGAAAATAAGCCACAATGGTATCTCACCTACTTTTCAATTGTTAATGAGCATTTTGTCACTGTTGCACAATTAGTTATGGATAAAAGCTAATTCCTCATTAATTTCATTCAAAGTATTTTCTAAAAGTACGGAAAGTGATATTTATCATATAAAAACATTATAAATATAAGTATAAATATATATCATTTACAATGAAAATGTCAATGAAATTTGTTCAGATTATAACACTAAATGACGAAATTGAGAAATTGCTTTTTTCTTTCTTATCAATATCCTCTTTCTCTACCACCATGAAGAATTTCATTTCTTCCTCGATTTCATTTTCGTTTTATACGAACTCGATAATTTTCTCTTGTATTGCTTTATAGGTTCTACCGGAAGTAGGTGCAGCCCACGTTTCTCTGAGAAAGTATATTTATGATAGTGTCAACTTGACATCTGCTTCAAGATCCTTCTCTATTTATCGATAGAAATCAGCGAGTTGATAAACTTGGAATTGGAAGAATATTGGATTGATTAATTTCTTTTAAAATAGATCTTCGCTATCTTCTATGTATTTCAAAACTAAATTTTGCGATATAAATGCTAAATTGTTAATATATTCAGTTATCATAACACTTGAGTTTTAGCATATCATTAATTGAATGATGTTCTTGATTTCTGTGCTGTTTGTGTTAAATATTCGAATTTAATAATATTAGTTGTTTTGAACAACTAAAAACTTTCTAGTAGTAATAGCTCTAACGTTGTATTCTTAAAATTGTGGGCATAGTGTGCAGTACAGACCACGGAAGCATGGCGTAGCTTGCTAAAATTAATCAAGTTGATTTTGTAATATTGTAACTTTTTAGAATTCTGGGAATCCACTAAGAACTTGAATCATAGATTCTAGCATGAGTTTTTGCAGGCTTTGAATTCCGTAGTCCGTAAGGTCTTTTTCTTATAGCGTTGGAAGTCTTTTAATGCTGGATGTGTATTATTCGCATTATTCTTTGAATTTTTGCGATGTTTCAAAATAGAATTTTTCTGAGAAGTATTTGAAAGGAAATGGAAATCCTGTGTCCAGTTCAATTGTTTTAGTCATTCTTAGCGCGTCTTTGAGCGATTGAATCGTCCCCACTTCACCCGATCGAATTTATCTGAACACCTCTGGAATCGCTTAAATTTATTTTATGAAGTATTATTGAGCTTATTCCGCACTATCCACTCCAAAACAATTAGTTAAAGCGTTAAAATCTTTTTAGAAGAACAAGAAATTTATTTTCTCGTCAGTAGCTATGAAGCAGTCACGAATAGAAATATCACCGTTTTGAACAAAAAAATTTGGAAAGGGCTCCGCTGGGATTGGATAGCACTTCGATTCAGGCCTGAGGTTCGCGAGGGAACTCCTCCACTCTTACAAAATATTTAGAACGAAATACACATCCGGAACATTTTAGAGAACTAATAATTTTTTCTTGAGTATAAAACAGCATGCGTTTAAATCAGATACAGTGTGATAGAGTACGAACAAGCAATCAAGATAGTAATGGGTTGAAAAATGACCGACAGACGCTAGAAGTGCTGCAAAATTGCTGATATTTTCTTCGTAACGGTATAAAAAGAGTTGTACCGATGCAAAATCTTAAGTGGGTAGGGATATCTTGTTCATATTATTAAACAAATTTATTATACGCAAAATCTCAACATGAGCTTTGGAAACCTACTATGACGAAACTAAATTTTAGCGCAGTATAAATATTTAATCAGCTTTGCAATTTATTAGAGCAAGAATCAGTTCCTTCTTGTTGAACGTCTAAGTTATTGAATTTACAAATATATCGCACATTACTTAAGATATCTCAATTGCATTCGGTGCTAATTTCAAAATTTCAGCTTGTAAGTCTGTTTTCTTCAATATTTAGATTAGTTATTATTGCATTCCTTACATTTCTAAAGATTGAATCAATAATTGGTCTTCTGAAAGTATCTAAATGAACTGTTCCATCACAAATAGAATTATTTTCTTAATATTTGTCATATCTTATACACATATCAAAAATTCTTAGAGTTCATTCAGAGTTTGTGTTTCTTTAATTTATTTTTGCACATATAAAAGTTCTAGATTAGATTCATTCTATATTAGTTGTTTTAAATCTAACTTTATGTTATTGTTTATAGCGTTGCAATATACCACATCCATAAGAATTTTGAGCTGGTCTTGAACTGTTGAATCATTTTTAGAAAATACAACGGTGTTATAGCAGCAAATGAAAATATCTTCGTTATATTCTTAATTTACAAGTTCAACCAAATGTTTGGAATATTGATCGATAAGTTCTTGGTCAAACTAATTCAAATATTGCGATAACTTGTTGATTATAATTATGTGTGGACTTATGTACTTTTTGCTGAGTTCTAGGTCGAATCCAAACCTGTCTATGTATATTTCGAATATTTTGTCGAATTTATTTTCAAGTAATATTGTTTTAAGTTGTTATTTATCGCAGTTGATATTAACCGCAAGTAATTGCGCTTTGTAGAACTAATTACTGCTTTATTCGAAGTTATCTATTTCTTCTTATGTTAATTCTCTTGGTCTGAACCTTTCTTGCCACAGCAATTGCTTATTTATAATCTTATTAACGCTTTATCCTTCCATTCCACTCATTTTGCGATCTTTCATAATGTCAAACTGAAACAGCACGTTTTTTGTGTTCAAATTGTTCAAAAGTATTCTGTATTCGTCTTTCATTACGAATTCGCTGTCCCCTTGTGCAAATTGAATTAATTCTGCGTATGCTACGTCCGCCATCAAATCTGTTTGTTTTTGCACAAATAACGGGAATTTGAGGTCCGTTTGTATTACTTCCGCTTCAGGTAGATGCTTCCGCCAAAAATTGTTGCTTCTTAGTAGCCCTTAACCGGGTGTTTGAAAACTGCGAACGCCGTGCAGTTTCCGTCCCGTTAATTTTTGTTCTTCGTTTTGCTCATTTAATTATTGATTATTTACTGTATGAGGAGAGGAAGGTCATTTTCAGAACTAATAAGAACTATTATTTAATCGAATTGTCCATCTTGAATGAAAAGAGAATCTAGCGGCTCAAAATAACTATTTTATTGAGTACAAATATTATGTGTTTGTTCAAAAACAACTATTTCCTTAATAAAGTATTAAACTGTTAATTAAATATCAAAAATACTTTTGAACTGACTTAGAAACGTTATTGGAGCGGAGACGAAGGAGCGCGGTTCCACACTAACTTTTTAATGAACTATGTTAGTTCTAAACTGGATATCGTTGGATAACTTGAATACGTTTGGAGCGGTATTCAAATTGATGTGTTATAGTAAATCACCTTTTATTGTGAAAAGGGGGAGTTGGGGGACGAATACCAAATCAGAACCAAATTTGTGTTGGTCGTCGAAAAACACGTGAATCGGCGAATTTGATGTTAAAGTGATTTAGAGAAGTGATTTAATATAAGGGAGTGGATTGAAAGGGGTTTAATTTTCTTTTAGAGTAAAAACTGGACATTTAATGTTACAGAATTAAATATCAAGTTAATTATCTATAAAATTTGAAGGTGACAAATTTGGAATAAATAAGGAGGAGAATTAAAAGTAGGGCTTGGGCGTGAGCTGGTAGAAGCGCGGATCCAGTTTTTTTACGTGTTGGTTCTGTTGTGTAGGTGTTGATGTGAAATGAAGACTTTGACACTTTGGAGCGCGCTTAATTATTTCTAGCTATGGTAAACGCACATAAAAATTGCCCTTCTCATTTGAATCGTTCACACAATGAATAATTGACATTTGAAGTGAATGTTTGTTACCAAATTTATGATATTCATATGAATATAATTGTTTTTCAACCCACATATGGAAAACAACATCAAAATAGTAATGGTTGGTGACTCTGGAGCCGGTAAAACCAGCCTTATAATGAGCATGTCAAATTTAACATTTCCAACTGAATATATACCAACTGTATTCCATAACTCAATAAATATTACTCACAATAACATCAACTACACAATTAGAATTATGGACATTGTCGGACACGATGACTATGACCCAATTATTCCTCCAAATTACCAGGACAACGACATATTCATCTTTTGTGCTTCAAATTCTGATTAATTGTCCTCATTGAAATCTAAGTGGTATATTAAAATGAAATAACCTAAAAATATAATGTTTGTTCACACAAAATGTGATACAAATGGCATTACAGACAAATAGATAAAAGAAATATCATAAGTTCTAAAACCTAAATGCATTGTGAGTTGTTCATCCATGCTCACATTTAAAATTAAACTCTTGATGGTTAAAATAATAGAATAATATATTGAACTATTAAAATGATGAAATATAATTTTTGTAGGTCAAAATTTATAGATTTAAAATAATAATACTAAATTTCAGACTAATTATTCATCGCATAGAAAATTTATTGTATTTTCTTCCTATATCGATATTTTGAACTAGTTAACATCATATGTTATCTCTTACATATCTCGGCCACTTACATCAAACATATCATCGCCAGACCTGCGCTTTTCCAGCGCTGAGATTATTCTGATCACTAATAATGACAAAAATAACTCGAATGAAATCTAAATATTAAACACCAAGTAAATTGAGCTTTGCGCGTCTTTTTCTTTTAATAAATAGGAATTTACAATTTTGAAAGTTAATATCTAATTAGAAAGCAAGTACAATGCTTCTAATGCAACATTAAAGTATGTTATTAATCCACATTTTAGTTTTGATATACTACCATTAATTTTAACTAACTTTTTTAACCATAAAGTTTCGATGGTAAATATTGTCAAATGCATTGATATCTTCACCAGAAAGAATTTATATTGGCCTTTATAAAATCCAATAAAAATAAGCTCAATTACTAACCATAGCATGTACTAGTATGGTATGAAGACTTGTATCATTTCGTATAGGAAATGTGGGCTTAAGTTATCGAAATTAGATCTGAAACGCTTCATGAAGTTGCAGTTGCGTGATATTCTAAATGGAATAGCTTTAAACATTCCCGCGATTATAATTCCAATCTAAAATAGGACCACGAATACATATGGGTACCAAGTTGATTTTAGATTTTCTAAAAGTACGTGTGCAGTGCCAATAGCACAATTTTCTTTCAATTAAGTTGAACAAATATAATCTACATTAATCATATTTTGGAGTGGTTTAAACAAGTCAAACAATAATTCACTCATATAAATATATTTATTACAATTAGTATTTGTAAACAAGTTCAGAACAGTTAGCAAATTACGATAACAACGTTGATGCAAATAACGTATAATAATACGATCTGAAACCCACTACAATAACTTGTTTACAACATCTACATATAAATGTTGCTTCTGGTTAATTCACTTTATGAATTGTTTCTTCCTAATCCTAGTGTGTCATGCATCCGGAACTACCAAGAATATCTAAAGTTTTATAACAAAGAATTCTCTGAAATTGGCGAAAGAAGGTTCTGTTTGGCACTTCAGTTTTTGAAAAATGAGTTACTAACTGATTAAATTGATTTAATACCAATCCCAAGTATTCAAACTGATTCAATAATTAGTAAAATGAGCCAGCAATCATCAATAGCTACATTTTAAAACGCGCTTATAAGCTTCGATTTGAGAGAGCAAGGACTTCAAACTTATGTGTTTGACTAAGGTTTTTGTGGCTCGTGCTGGGCTGTCGCAGGAGCTTCTGCCATAGAATCGGCGTTTTTATACAATATCAGTTAATATCAGATTAATTATTCAACTGACACGCTGCGAGTTTCTGTTAAATAAATGTTACAAAGCAATAGAAATTATGGGTGCAAGGGCGGCGATGCAACTAGTTTATGCTAAGAAGTCTTGTCAAGCTTCAGCAACATCATGTTCAACTCTGAGATGCGGTACAAATATTCAGGTGCTCTTCATTCCCTAGCCGCATCTAATTTAATTCCATTTACTGAAGTTGTAACTATTTCTCCTTATTAGGATTCTGTCTTCAGTAATCTTTCTGTTAGCTCCATAAAAGCTGTTATTTCGCAAGGCATACCTGTAATCGGGTCTATGCACACCAATTCAGGAGGATTTGCAGCTCAAGTTCGTTTTTAAAATTACCAAAGTGGTATTCTAAAAGGTTCTTGTTCTAGTTACGAAACTGATCATCAAGTTGTCTTTGTCGGTTACGGTTTGCTAAAAAATGAATCGGTGTGGGTGATGAGAAATACTTGGGGAAGCGGGTGGGGAAGTTTGGGCTACTTCTATATTCGTATTGGAGATGATGCATACTGTATTGAACACCAAGCCAGTTTTCTAATCCCGCTTGGATTTAAAGGTGGTGTATTCGACTTTGAAAGTAAAGGATAGGGGCTAACAAAAATCTACTCTAGTCAGCTGAAGAGAGGTGTTAACGGTCTTGATTTGGATGGATAGTTTGTAAAATGGAGCAGTAATGTATTAAAGTGGTGGGGGATAACCATTGGTGTTTTGTTTGTGGTTTTTGCTGGAGTCGTTGGATATTCCGTGAAAAGAAAGGGTTAAAAGTGAAAAAATCTACTTTTAACATATAAATTTCGTTACTATTTACTTAATTTAATTGACAAAAAGGTATCCAAAATTCTTTTTGTTTGAAGAAGAAGATTTTTGATGATCATGATACTTTTATGGTTTTTATAAATCATTATAACATAATCATGTAAAACAAATGATCATACAATGACATATCCAATTACTCGTTTTTTACCATTTTTGCCACTTTTTGGAAATATTCATGTTCATTTTAGGAGACATGCACTAAAACACTCATCTTTTTTACAAGTATGCCTTTAAAGTTAGAGATTGGTAATCCCACTTCCCACGTCCGTTTAATCTCACGCGCTCTCACGAATTATAATGGGATCTAATAATTTTCAATCAGAATAGTTGTGAATAATCATTTTTCGTATTTTATCTCGTTGTTGACGATACTGTTTGGTTTAGTATATTCTGATACCGTACATTTTATTAAATTAATAAATATAATCGAAACTCGCATATTTAATCATATAACCAAAAAATAATCTAAAAAAAATAATTAAAGTCATTATGTAAAATCCTATGTTCATGCAAAATTGTACATAAGAATGAGTTTTGTACCGACCAAAACTATGATTACCCTCGTTTAACACTAAATAACGAAAATCTTTAACGTTTGTTAAGGTTAAAGATAAATCAATCCAAAAATAAATATTAAATATTAAAAAGTACTTTTTATTTAAATTCTCTCGCGTTTAATTTTAAACTCGTGAGAAGTTTCGCGGTTCCGGGCGAAAATGTTCCCGTTAATTCCAAAATGATTAGTTTATTATTTTTGCGTTTTTAAAAATCTATTGAATAAAAATTATTGAAATTTATTGACTCACTTATTAATTAATTTTGGAACAATATAATTACCTGAAGAGAAATGCAGGTGGATGGCTTAGGGCATGCCATCAACGAGCCTTCAGAATTGGAAAGCGGTAACCGCTTCATTGCTTCCTTAGAAACGCAGATGGTACGACACAGGTGGATTTCCGTAAAGATCGGCTTGCATGAAGCAGCCGCGTTACGCCCCTGGATGCTTGTACCGAGTAGTTGGTTGCATTAGTTGCGGAGGTGTGTCTAACGTATATAGGTGTATCTAAAACTAATGATCATTCGCGTGGACTTACAGTTCCTGTACAGAAGACTGAACAAGTGGAAACGAAAGTTAAGTGATTATTTAATTAATATCAACATTATATTCATAAATTATAATTTTTATATCACTTTGAATAATTTCCTTTGTTTGGATGATTATCCACTGGTGAGAAATCACGTATTTAGTTTGCATTAATATACAACGTTTTAAGATTCCTAAGATCTCGTAGTGCATTTATATCTGCGATTTGGTTATTGTCGAGATCTAATCTGGTAAGGTTCACCAATGTACTTAGCGCTTAAATATTAGAAATTAAATTTTAATGGAGAAGTAGCTAGTTAAGATTCTTCAAATCGCGCAGAGAATTTATCTCCACTATCTTGTTTGATTACAACTATAACTCTTTTAGGTTAACCAACGTTCTAAGATCCTAAATATCAATAATTTAATTACTGTAAAGATACAGCGTGTTAAGGTTCCTAAGTTCCCCAACCCCTTAAACACTCGTTAATTAATTACTTCCCAAATGTAAATAAGTAAGATTCGTCAACCCTTTTAGTTCTTAAACGCTCGTCAATTAATTGCTACTCAACTATAAATAAGTTAGATTTATTAGCCCTTTTAGTTCTTACACATTTTATATTTAATTACTATTGAGGTATAACTCTTTAAGGTTCCTAAGTTCGCCAACCCCTTAAACACTCGTAATTTAATTACTTTACAAATTCAAAAACTGAAGTTGTTTCATCTTCTCGATTCCGTTCGCGTTCTTCAGTTCGCAACTCGTAACTTATAATTTAACGACCTTCGTTGGCGTGCGCGAAAACGTAACATTTTTGCAGGAGCTAATATTAAGTTCCGTTACGTTAAGTTCGTCCACGAACCTTAAACTTTTAAGGTCCGCGTCACTGCTTATTGACAATTTATTGCTTGAAACGGAAGATTGGTATTTACTCTTCATTTTAGCGTCGTACTGCAGAGTCTCGTTCACAAGCGCGTCCGTTTACTATTTGTTGGACTGGGTTGCGTTTTTAAACTCTTGAACGGATTGAGTGTTGTTGATGGAGCGGAGGTAATTGGAAATATCGGAGTCTGAGGGTGTGTTTTGGCGTGTGATGAATTCTGGGTACCCTTAGATTGATTTCAATGTGTTAAGGTCTTAAATAATGTTGTTTTCTGCAGAGAAAGAGGTCAAATTAGTTAATTAAGCGACTGGCTCAATTATAACGCACTTATTATTATTCAGGTTCAAATATGTGAGTTGTTTCATTTGTTCAATTCCGTTCACATTAAATAATTGACAATTATTAATTGTCAGATTCGTTATTTTAGTCGAAAAACGGGTGAATTTAATATTCGGGCAGTTTATTATTTGAGCTGAATTTATTTAGAGCTCATCAAATAATTTAATGTCTTTCAGATTTGGGTCGTTTTGAATTGTTATTTGATTATTAACAATTAATGATTGGAACTTTTACTTTTGCTTATCTAACTCAGAAATGATTTAATCGGTTTTAACCTTTTTGGAGTGGAGTGAATCGATTAGTTGTTCAATGGTTAAAATGGATTTGGTTTAAGTGATGTAATTCTGGTAATCTTCTGTTTGTGGAGTGTTTTGGTAGTAAACGAATTCTGGTTTCACATATTCTAAATCTTAAATGAGATTAAAATCTGCACTAAATGTTTGCAAATTCAACTAAACAATTGGTTCAATTATTAAGCACTTATTATTATTCAAATTCAAACATTGAAGTTGTTTCATTTACTAAATGCCGTTCACGTGGTAAATCCCACAATCGTTCACAACCAGATTCGTTATTTTAGTCGCCGCCCTCAAAAACTGAACGTTTTCGCAGTTATTAATTATAACGGAATTGACGTTTAGTTGGTCCAGAAACTTCAAATCTCTTATTTCCGGGTCGTTTTCGATCGTTAATTAATTGTTACTTATTGCGTTTTCATATTTTTGTTTGAGAAAGTTCGGGGTAAGTTCAGTGAGATGAGTTACGTTATAAGTTCTATTTCTGATGTTTTCGATTAATTGATCAACTGTTAAAGTGGATTTGGTTTAATTCAGGTAATTTTGATAATCAATCGTTTGTGGAGTGTTTTGATGGTAGTCAGCATCTTAATTGACCTCAAAATCCTGAATGAGATTGAAATCTGCACTAAATGTCTGTAAATTGGCCATACGAGAGACCGGCTCGATAACTAAGCATTTGTTGTTGTCCAAGTTTAAATAACTAACTTTAATTTATTCAATACCGTTAACGTGGTAAATGCCACAGTTATTAATCTTTAAGCTCAACAACTCCTGATGCGGAACACGATCGAACTTAACATTCGGACAACCAACGATGCTTAAATCAGTGACGTTCAACTTCTCCGTGAACTCCAGATTTTAAACCAATAAATCATTTTATATGTTAAGCTTTCCACTCTAAACGGAATCTTTGTACTTGTTGGATATGAAGTCGTCGTAATCTTTGAAGGTTTGCGCCATAAGATCTTTGGCTTGCTACTCAGTAGAATTTTCGCCAAGATAGTACTTGAAATCTGCAAGAGTTGGAGCCAATTGGATTTAAAGCATGTTATGGTTGAAGTTCTTCAGATCTTGAAGCTTAAACTAATCCTGGATCATGTTTTTGCTGGTTAATAGTGTTTACACATTCAGCTTCTAAAGTGAAGCACAAATGATCACTTTGTTGTTCGCAATGTTCAAGAAGCTCAACTATTCAAGCTCTTCAAGATGCTGGATTCTTGAAATAGTATTGCTTTCCAGATTGAGTTTCTGAAGCTTCTTCAGTGCACCAAGTTCCTCTATATTACTAAGATTATTAAAGCTGAGATCAAGTTCGACTAACTGGCTCATGTTGTAAATATCAGTGATTTCCTGTAACTTGCAGTTCTTAATGTTCAGTATCTCCACGGTTGTAGATTGCATGTCGAACTTGAGGTTATCCATATCACCTTGACAGCAATCTTCAACGGTGAGTTTCTTCAGCTTGTAAACATCCGTAAATACCAAGTTGATGACTTCTGGATCGTTCTTGATCACTAACTCGTTGTCAACTACTTAGCTCTGGAACTTTTCAAGCATCTTCACGTTGTTTTCGATAATCTTCTTACTTTCAGTCAAACGTGCGTTAGCGTAGTCTTCGTCAGTTGGTTAGCTTTATTACGTTTCCCAGCACTTACGGCTGTTTTGGTGGCTGGCAATGATGTAAAAGTCTTGTATGAGGTTTCCATTGGTGACTAAATCGGTTAATTTTTCAAACTTTTTGCACACTTCTACTTGTATGATTTTGTTGAACGAGATATTGAGGTATTCCAGTTTTTTGAGCTTTTCCAGCTTAGCTATTGAGCATATTTTGTTTTGGCTGATATCAAGTTATTTAATTTCAATTAGTCCTTCAAGTGGATTTATACTTTCTATTAAATTGTGGCTAATGTCCAAATTCTCCATTTTGGCCAAGTCTTGCAAAAATCTTGTGTCCAATATCCTGTTTTAATTAATATCAAGCACTCTCAGCTTCCTAAGGCTCGTTAATTCATTAACATTCTGCAACCTGTTCTATGACAGGTTCAAATGCTCCAAATTCTCCAGCTGAGATATGAACGGTAAACAGCTGTCATTTAACGCGTTCAAGTTCAATTTGAGCTGTAAAAGCTGCTTCATTTTCTGGATTCCCTCCACTTGTTTTAACTTACAGCTCACCGCTGTGAACTTAATTAGTTTTTCGGGGGTTCTTGTGAATGAGATGTTTAAGCAGTTCACAAGGGTCAAATAAGTTACTGGCATTTGGTCCATGAAGGCGATTGAGGTTAGCTTGCTGTCGTTTGTAATGGTGAGCTCAGGGTTGTTTGTTTTGTACTGTTGAATCATTTCGGAGTCGTAAACGAGCTCAGTGTTTTGTACTTTGTTTTCACTTGCGATTTGAACAAGCGATTCTGGTTTTTAATCCGAATTCTCGCAAAATAGTTGGAAATCCTGTTAAGTTGGCTCGTTCTGCTTCGAAATCAGCGCCCACGAGTCAATATTGGTAAATAGCGCCATATTCCTTATAATAATGAGATCCTGCATCATATTTCCGTGAACATTCAGCTAAATGATGCTATTCAATCTAGCAATCGGCTCTGAAAAGAGTATTTTGTTGAAGCTGAGGTCCAGCTCGGTTAGCTTCTCCAGAGACTTCAAGGCAGAAATGTTGTAGACGTCGTTGTGGTTCAGAACCAAAGAAGTCAGCTCAGTGAGCGAACCGATCGCAGTGACGTTTCTAATGGAGTTCCCGCTCAGGTTGAGCTGCTTCAGCTGTTTCATTTGCTCCAGGCCAGCGAGGTCCTGGATCTTGGAGTTCGTGGCTTCCAAGCTCGTGATGAGCTTCGAGGGTCTCTTGAAACAGATGTTCTCGCACTGATCGACCACAATCTAGGTGACCTTCAACTGGTCCAAAAAGGCGATGGACACGAGGTCCTTCAGGCCCTTGAAGCTGATTTTGCTGTCTTTTACTTCGGCTTTGAACTTCTGCACCATGACGGAATCGTACACGAGCTCTTCGTTGACTTTCTTGTTTTCGCTCGCAGTTTGGATCTGCTGATACACGTTCAACTCGGAGCCCTCGCAGAAGTTTTCGTAGTCCTGTTGCGTCGGCTCGTCTTGCTTAGATATGAGGGACCATGACTCGATGCTGTTGAATAGTTTCATGTTTCTGATCACAATGAGATCCTGCATCATATTTCCGTGAACATTCAGCTAAGTGATGCTATTCAATCTAGCAATCGGCTCTGAAAAGAGTATTTTGTTGAAGCTGAGGTCCAGCTCGGTTAGCTTCTCCAGAGACTTCAAGGCAGAAATGTTGTAGACGTCGTTGTGGTTCAGAACCAAAGAAGTCAGCTCAGTGAGCGAACCGATCGCAGTGACGTTTCTAATGGAGTTCCCGCTCAGGTTGAGCTGCTTCAGCTGTTTCATTTGCTCCAGGCCAGCGAGGTCCTGGATCTTGGAGTTCGTGGCTTCCAAGCTCGTGATGAGCTTCGAGGGTCTCTTGAAACAGATGTTCTCGCACTGATCGACCACAATCTAGGTGACCTTCAACTGGTCCAAAAAGGCGATGGACACGAGGTCCTTCAGGCCCTTGAAGCTGATTTTGCTGTCTTTTACTTCGGCTTTGAACTTCTGCACCATGACGGAATCGTACACGAGCTCTTCGTTGACTTTCTTGTTTTCGCTCGCAGTTTGGATCTGCTGATACACGTTCAACTCGGAGCCCTCGCAGAAGTTTTCGTAGTCCTGTTGCGTCGGCTCGTCTTGCTTAGATATGAGGGACCATGACTCGATGCTGTTGAATAGTTTCATGTTTCTGATCACAATGAGATCCTGCATCATATTTCCGTGAACATTCAGCTAAGTGATGCTATTCAATCTAGCAATCGGCTCTGAAAAGAGTATTTTGTTGAAGCTGAGGTCCAGCTCGGTTAGCTTCTCCAGAGACTTCAAGGCAGAAATGTTGTAGACGTCGTTGTGGTTCAGAACCAAAGAAGTCAGCTCAGTGAGCGAACCGATCGCAGTGACGTTTCTAATGGAGTTCCCGCTCAGGTTGAGCTGCTTCAGCTGTTTCATTTGCTCCAGGCCAGCGAGGTCCTGGATCTTGGAGTTCGTGGCTTCCAAGCTCGTGATGAGCTTCGAGGGTCTCTTGAAACAGATGTTCTCGCACTGATCGACCACAATCTAGGTGACCTTCAACTGGTCCAAAAAGGCGATGGACACGAGGTCCTTCAGGCCCTTGAAGCTGATTTTGCTGTCTTTTACTTCGGCTTTGAACTTCTGCACCATGACGGAATCGTACACGAGCTCTTCGTTGACTTTCTTGTTTTCGCTCGCAGTTTGGATCTGCTGATACACGTTCAACTCGGAGCCCTCGCAGAAGTTTTCGTAGTCCTGTTGCGTCGGCTCGTCTTGCTTAGATATGAGGGACCATGACTCGATGCTGTTGAATAGTTTCATGTTTCTGATCACAATGAGATCCTGCATCATATTTCCGTGAACATTCAGCTAAGTGATGCTATTCAATCTAGCAATCGGCTCTGAAAAGAGTATTTTGTTGAAGCTGAGGTCCAGCTCGGTTAGCTTCTCCAGAGACTTCAAGGCAGAAATGTTGTAGACGTCGTTGTGGTTCAGAACCAAAGAAGTCAGCTCAGTGAGCGAGCCGATCGCAGTGACGTTTCTAATGGAGTTCCCGCTCAGGTTGAGCTGCTTCAGCTGTTTCATTTACTCCAGGCCAGCGAGGTCCTGGATCTTGGAGTTCGTGGCTTCCAAGCTCGTGATGAGCTTCGAGGGTCTCTTGAAACAGATATTCTCGCACTGATCGACCACGATTTAGGTGACCTTCAACTGGTCCAAAAAGGCGATGGACACGAGGTCCTTCAGGCCCTTGAAGCTGATTTTGCTGTCTTTTACTTCAGCTTTGAACTTCTGCACCATGACGGAATCGTACACGAGCTCTTCGTTGACTTTCTTGTTTTCGCTCGCAGTTTGGATCTGCTGATACACGTTCAACTCGGAGCCCTCGCAGAAGTTTTCGTAGTCCTGTTGCGTCGGCTCGTCTTGCTTAGATATGAGGGACCATGACTCGATGCTGTTGAATAGTTTCATGTTTCTGATCACAATGAGATCCTGCATCATATTTCCGTGAACATTCAGCTAAGTGATGCTATTCAATCTAGCAATCGGCTCTGAAAAGAGTATTTTGTTGAAGCTGAGGTCCAGCTCGGTTAGCTTCTCCAGAGACTTCAAGGCAGAAATGTTGTAGACGTCGTTGTGGTTCAGAACCAAAGAAGTCAGCTCAGTGAGCGAGCCGATCGCAGTGACGTTTCTAATGGAGTTCCCGCTCAGGTTGAGCTGCTTCAGCTGCTTCATTGAATTGATCCCCTAAATATCTTTTATTTTAGAATTTGTCAAAGATAATACTGTGGTCTCATTCGGATTTCTTTTAAACTTTACATTAGGACAATTATCTAAGGTAGCTGTTATGATATTGAAGAAATCCAAAAACTATAGGCTTGTTATGGAAGCATCGTTTTTAATGATAAGCTCCCCACTTTTTATGGAATCTTTCAGCTTCGTAATTTAAAATGCGTCATGGACGACTTATTGGTTCTTGTCCTTCTGATTTTTTATGAAACTGGAAAACTCAGCTCGTTCTCGCTCTGATACCTAACCGAGGAAATCAGTTATCATAATTTGGTCTGGAATATTTTGTTTTGTTGCCAGAGGCCAGTAGTTGCTTTTGAGCTCCTGGAGAACGCAGAGATCTTGCACGTAATTTCCATCAAGCTTAACCTTTTGAAGACCGGGAATGCCTAATAATGGCTTAATTAACAACAGTTTGTTATTCGACACGTCTATCTCAAGCAGTTGTGTCATCTACTCAATTCCATCTAGCTTTGTAATACCGCAGTTCGTAATGGATAGATTCGTCACCTGCCTTGGAAGCGTTTTATAGTCATCTTTCTCCAGTATGACATTCAAGCAATTCTCTATGATGAGATTCTTGACGTTTATCGAGTCGGTAAATGTGGTGTACGTCAACTCGCTATCGTTCTTTATACGAAGCGTGCCTTCCTTATCAACCTTTGATTCGTAGCGAAGAATCATCTTGCAGCTATAATCACTGAATGGTTTAAGCTTCGACTCTGCATTCATCCTCTTCATTGCATCTTCCACTGATTCATCAGGGTTCAAGAATATTTAAAAGTCGGTTTCAAGAGCGATTTTTTGTTCTGAAATCATAATTGGCTTGAAATTCGGCAAGTTAAGGATTGGTAAGAAATTGATAGCGTAGTTGCCTGATACGTTCAACTTAACAATCTTTTTGAGCTCTCCAATCGGAGATATATCAATGAGGTTGTTTCTCGCCAGATTTAATTCTTAAATATTTGTGAGGAAGCGTAGATCTGCGATGCTGGTTAATAAATTATCGCTGAGATCCACCACGGTTAAATTAACAGCAATCCTCAAATTTTTAAGGCTAGTTAGACCACACTTCGGAGCGAATAATTGTTCTACTGACGAAGGAATGTTGTTTAGCTTCGGCATATTCGCTAGTTTGATCTCCACCTTCTTACAGTTTTTGTACTCTTCTTTGAAGAATTCCATTTCCTCGCTGATTACAAAAGATTTAATTTCTGGTGATTGGGTAGACATTTTGGTTGGAAGTGAAATGAAAAGAAATATAATTTAATTATTTTATAAATCAAATAACTAAATTATGATTTCATCGTGTTATAATTTTTGAAGGATTTGAAGGATTCATGATTTGGTTAAGGTTAGATGTTTAACTGAGTTAATAGCCTAATATTAAAATAACATCACCAAATAGTGCCTTTGTAGCGCATTACTTGTCTTTTTTGAACTGGTGCAGCTGGTTCTTTTGTTTCTTCGACTTCTTGCTTGTTTGAGTACTTGAGGATCATTTCGCTTTGTTTAGTAACATATTTCGGCTGCACTCTTTCTACCACTTGCTATACTTGAATTTTGGCTGTCTTCATTCTTTCAAAGTTTTCTTGTCTTTGGAGGAACAGCTTCATTTCGTCCTCGCTAATTCTTTTCTTTTCTTCAGCGAATACCGGTTGGTTTATTATTCGTGGTTTGGTCAGCCGCTCAACTGGGTCCTTTTGTAAGTAATTCTATAACTTTTAGGAACATTTTTGAGGTGGTTCGTTTATCTCTGGTGTAAATCTGTACGTTGGTGCAACGTAGCTGTTTTTCTTCGGCGTTGCTTAAACTGATGGCGGGCGACTGTAAACTGGATACGGTTGAGGAACTGGTGGTGCTTCTGGTTGAGGGTGTTTAGCGAATAGGTGTACTTTCTCATTTTGGAAATCTCTCCAAGAATTTTCAGTCACTTTATGAGTGCTTGGAGTGTGCTGGAGAACTTATTTTTTCGTATTCAGGCGCTGAATTGGAGTGTTTACTTGTGGTTGAACTGGTGGCTGTGAAATTTTGAGCTGACTCGAGTTGCAAACGCTCTTGTTTTGGCAGTATTACGTTAGTTTTGACAGGTACGCGGGTCTCTCATTAATTTTTGGGGTGAACGTGAGGTTTTCCTGCGTCTCTTGGGATTGTTTGAGTTGCCTTAGCTGTTCAATTTTATTTTAAGTGTCCTGTCGTTTCGCTACTTATCTGTAGTAAATGGAGTCAACTTTAACTGGGGTTTTAATCTGGAGTTGTCTATCGAGCACGTTGTTTTTCATCCCGTTTTGAATTTGGCTCTGGTAGTTATTTGACTTCTGGTTTATTATTTGGGATTTTAGAATGTTGTTCTGAGTTTTTTAAATGAACTGGGATTTGAGCGGTGTATTTTGATTTTGAGCCTGATTGATTCTTGGAGCCATTTTTGGGGTTTAAACAGTGCTTAAATTCATTTTGGGTGTTTTCACCTTGTCAGAAAACTGATCATAGTCAATCACATTTTTTAGTAAGGACTTATTCAACAGCTTCTCAGTTTCCCTGATTTAAGAAGCTACCTGATTAAATTTTCCACTTATAAGTTGGTTCTGATTTTTGATTTAGTTGCTATTAGTTGTTGCTTTGCTCTATTACATTCCAAAAAATCTGCTTTGAACGTATCTGAACGAGTTGAAGCTGTTTTACGTTGCAGAATTTTACGCAATTGTATTTTGTTTGGGCTTCGAGCTTAATTATTTAGATTGTTATTAAATTGGTCGAGTTTCTTACTAATTAGTATTTTTTGCACTTGGCTGTTGATGGTTTGTTATAGTATTTGTTATTTTTGAGATTGATTGCGTAAGAAGATCTTCCAAAGATGGCTTTTTAGCTGCTGCTTCTCGAACCGATTATGGTTTGACGTTCACGGGTGTAAACTTACTGGGTTGTGGTTATTCTTAGTTTTGATAATATGTTGTACTAGGCTTTTGTCTATCATACCCGCGAATCTAGTTACTTATTTAGCCAACCGAGTTCGTTAATTCAGCGTCAAGCTCTTCAAAATCGAAATCTTCAAGCTAATCTAATACAGTATTCACTGGAAGTTGCACTTCTGGATCAGTGTCAGCATTTTAATGAACTGTTTGTTTATTTTCTGGTTTGAACAAATACTAACTGAATCCTGGTTGTTAAATTTGTGTGTTTTATTGTGGTTTTGGTCGTTATTTCGTGTTAACAAGCATAAATGGATCGCAATCGTATTCTGTATCATATTCATCAGAAAGAACATCATCAACGGTGCAAATATTTGCACGTTACGAATTAATAATATTATTCAGCTATTTCTGTTTCATGAAATTTGTGAATTTTGGTGTGGTCTTTTATCTTGCGTGATATAATTCGCATTAGTGGCGAAAATTATGCGCGCCACTTCTTCCCAAACAAATGGGTCGCAAGAAGATTTTGATCAAAAAGATTGAATCTGATCGATCTCGAATAACGACATTGGTTAAGAGGAGGAATGGGTTATTTAAAAAGGGCTATGAATTGGCCACGCTTTGCGACTGCCAGGTGACAATTTTGATACAGGATGAGAATGGTAAGAAGACTGTTTTCACTTCTTCTGCTGATACCTTGCCGCATACCTTGCAGAGGTTCCAGGCGGTGGACGACGTTAAGTGTGCGGACGATTTCAAGAACGCGGTCTCCGAGTCCTCCAGCTACGAGGAGCCCAATTATCAGCAGCGGTTCACGTAGCAATACCAACAGTAAGCAGTACAATAAACGGCTCAAGCCCAGCCCGGCTTCCAGTACAAGATGCCTCCTCCTCCTCCTTCTCAGCCTCAAGTTCAACTTCAACAGCAACAGCAAAATCAGCATGTTCAACAAAATCAACAATAATAACAGCCAAAATTGCTGGTGATGCAGAACAACTCGCAGGTCATGCAGAGCACGCAGTCCCTCCCACCAGATTTCTTCAACCAAATCCCACAATTCGACTTCCAAACATAAAGTCAATTTTAGCAAAATAACCAGTCAAACAATTAAAATTAGAACTAACGGAAGAAACCGCAGATAAACATCGACGTTGACGCAGCCGCGAACCCGATGTGGGAAATGCTGAACTCGCCCATGTTCAAACTCGCCCAAACGCCAATCGGAATGAAACTGGACCAACTGAACGCGCAGAATGTGGCGAAGGACGAACAACAGAAGTGAATGATTTGAATTAAAACGGTTAGAAGAAAATATGTGTTCCACTCCATTATAATATAATAATAATATAAATGATTAATGGTACAAAAAGATAATATTTTTTACCTCACAGTAATTTTTCGAAAATATATAGAACCAAAGAAAGTTGTTCAAATTAACAAGATAAGTGACGGTAGTGTTGACGATTCAACACGAAGTACTATTTTTAGTGATTGCCGATTTGTCGTTTATTTGCATTTATACCGACGTATAGTGATTTACCATCTCACCTTTCCATCTCTCAAATGAGCTCCAACCATACTTAAGCCTTAATAAATTATCTGTACAGTCAAAAATGATGATTTAACTATATTAAGCCAGCGTATAACTATAGTATCATTTCTAGTAAATTTAAATTATATAACGTAAGTAATATTAAAATTGATTTTAAGACGTTTGTTTATCTCAAGTATCAGCTTAATGATAAATCTATCATTTGGGTATATTCATAGAACTAGTATTTGTAAATAAACCACATATTAGAGAATTACTAAAGTACCTACATACAATGAAATGATAAAGTCATTTTAGTATATTAACGTAGCTGAACCTGAAATTTCTATATTAAATATTGTGCAACTTAGTACTACCAGAAATAAATAAAATAGTCGAGTATCATTTCACAGATTTAAGATAAGTTAACTATTAGCGAAGATGCTTTTGAATAAGAACAGATGGCATAGCTTTAATAATATAAATATATTAACAAAACGATAATATATAAATAATAATTATCAATATGTTGAAGTTTGGTAGAAACTTTCATTGAATCTAGCTAGTCTGTTTTACTGTATTTAGTGAAAAGCCCACATCTGGATTAGCGAAAGTAATTAACTTTGTAGGCCAGTTAAGTTATATTGACAATAGTTTATAGTAAGTTTAACAAATATGTGGAGTTTTTGATAAAATTACAATTAAGGGATTTCATAGTCTACGAACCTGCTCTGGCCAAGACATAGATATGGTTTATTACTGATAGTTGTATTAGTCTAAATGCCAGAGGTTTCAATAATATAATTAATATTGTTCTTAATAAATTCAAAAATGGATTCTCGTTTTTTGTAAAAATTGGAATTCCTCGGCTCGAACAAGTTAGTCGAGTTAGTTTTAGTAAGTCATGCACTAAATCGTTATTGATTGATTAAAGTTATTAATAATAAGTTGGTAAGTGAAACACTATAAATTATCTCAACTCTAGATTTTGGTCTTCCTAAGCCTGCAGAGTGAACCTGGTCAATCTTTTTTGTTTTGATATCTTATTTACAACTTAAATCTGAGATATCAGTTTTAGCTGAAAATCGTTGGTTGTTAAAATTTAGACTTATTTATAGTCGAGTTCTCAATGTGGAATATATTGTTTTCGAAACTCTTCGTTCTTTCAGTGTTTGCCTTGTGTATTAAGCTATGGTAATAGTTTATTGGAATCTGACTTAATATTGCTTTAGATCTTAAGAAAATTCTGTAGGACTTGATTTTATGGTGCATTAAGAAAACTTAAAATGTATTTCTTAGGCTAAATCAAGAGTTCTTACAACAGTATAACTGTAAATGGCACCAAAATCGAAACAAGTGTTATTATACGTACAATAATCAATATTTGCATATTTGTAAAATTTAGTAGAGATAAAGTATCAGCAAGCGTTACACAACGTGAAAATTTAATTAATTTAACATCTATCAACTTAAAGCATTTTATAGCAAGTCAAAGTCGATATTTTTAGGCCGACACTCATCAACATTTGGAGTGAAAAGTTATAAATAAAAATAAAATCAGTATACGTCAAGGCCTAGAAGTCATAACTGTAGCTTGGCTCCTTCAAGGAGTCTCCTTAAAAATCGAGGGGCTCATACAGTACCTTATCTTGTTAATCTTTAAAAACCCACAGAGGTTTTTCAAAAAATTTAAATAGAATATAGAGCAAAATAAATATGATATATGTATTAGTGAGAGGTTGTATATAGTTCACTTTTTAATTTCACTCCATATCCATCAAATCCAGAGTCGAAATTAAGATCGCTCAAATTATGTACAATTAGAATACTGAAAGCATTTATATCATAATATAATACATAGAACATCAATGAGTATTAATATTACTGTAGTTAATATCACTTATATCTATTGCTGCAAAATTCAATTTTAATTACAATAAATATTTTTGATCATGAAGAAGATAATAAGAAGTTAATGGATTATTACTTCAAGATAGTATATAAATATATTAATTATTACTTAGTAGTTTATAAACTTGAATATAAATATATATATATATATATATATATATATATATATATATATATATATATATATATATATATATATTTCTCATTTTCTGTTTATGAAGTGGGGTCTGAAATTGAAAAAACTGAATTGTCGACTTACTATATAATGTAACTATATATAAATTTTTAGAACTATAGAAAACAAAAAAACCCAAATTAACCCGACGGGTTTTTAAAGATTAAAACGTTAACCTAAGTTAAGGCTATAAAGAATAATATAAGTATTAAATAAGATAGTTCAATTTAACATTTAAAATGACTCACTTAACTGTATCAACAATACTAACTATAAATATAGTGTAATTATGAATTATAATCAAAATGTGACGATTATCTGAAATTATCGTTCTAATAACACAATGTGATAATATAAAGTACAAAATCTAAAACTAAGAAGGATTTACTACAATTTGTTACATTTTTTTACTCGAAGATATGGATAGATTGAGATAATATTTTAGATTAAAGTAAAATAATGCGGTTTTAATGAAGGGTTATTAAAATTGTATTTAATCTGTGTTTATTTGATTAATTTTATTTGATTTGGTAACACAGTGTTATAATAAAAGCATAAAGTAAAAATTAATGGACTGTATATATACCACTGTAATAACTGTGTGCTATGCTATGTTTCCCTGAATTCTAACGAAATTCACATGGGAGCTTCATTTTCAAGTTGTAAACATAAAAAAAGCATAAAGTAAAAAATTAATACACTGAAAATATACAACTGAAAAAACTTTGTATATATAACTATGTTTCCCTGAATTCTAACGAAATTCACATGGGAGCTTCATTTTCAAGTTGTAAACATGAAGATGAATCTGATCACAGTCCAAAATCTAGTGATAAATTGAACCTTCTTGAGTACAGAATGAATTCAAGAACTCTTTGCTCACTCATTATAAGCCCCAAAAAATACTCAAATAATACAGCTCATCATTGTACATTAGATTCGTATAATACGTAATATATTGCAAAAGAGCCAGTATTAACTGCATATTCTATTGCAATTAGTCCCAAAAAGTATACTGGTCTAAATTCACCTATAAAAGCTCCAAATCTTGTACAATCTGAAATTCTTCATTCAGTAATATTCAATTAAGTTACGATCAAAGAATAAATTATTGAAGATAGCGATTATTTAACATCAAACGTTAACAAACCTAAAGCCATTGAAACTGGTTCACAAACTAAAACAGATGGTTTTATAAAACTTGCTTTAAAAGTCGATAGAAAGTACAAAAAGATCAGAGATAAAGTTTTAGGTTGATTCTTTTCATATTTTATGTTTGCGCCAAAAATTAATATTTTTGATAAACTAATACATAATGTAATTATACAGATATTATTAAAATATTGACATTTAAACTATTCTTTTTCTTAACAGATGAAAAAAACATGTATAAGACGTTTATGTTTTGTCTGGAAAAGGTAAATATTATTAAATACAAAGCATAAACATCATTAACAATATCTTTGGAAGTATTTGTCGATGAACACTTACAATTTTTGCATGTCGTTTTAAAATACTATGTCAGCGTAATATAAATCGAATTCAATTGCAACAACAAATAGGATCTCAAGTTATTGCAAAACATTTAGTGGTATTCCTGTCATCTGTTGCATTGAATGAAGCCACATATATTTATCGTTATAGTATTTGTTGAGAATGTTAACACATGTTACTATTAGTCTATAATAGTTGTTAAATACTAGACTGCAGTCCCGAGCCTTGCAAAATTTTTCTAATAACCGTATCGATTAGTATATTTGTTTTGATTGCAACCGTAGTTTCTCACATAATTTTCCTATTAGAACCTTCATATCTGCGTAGCTTTATTGAGCTGGCTGTATAAATAGCTGGTCCAAATTAGCATTTAAGTTTGGCTTAGCAGAGTTTCTTTTGCATTAGATATATATGTACGTTGCAAGTACTTCTGAAGGTTGCATTGATTGGGAGTGGTATATGATGATTAATGATGAGCTTGTCTCAAACTTTCAGCAAATTTATCTTATATTAAACAAATGAAATTTTTACATAAAATTGATGTTTCATGTGTTATCACTCATGGCACACCCTTATATTTAAATTATTTCAGTGCTCCTCCTACAAGAAGTTAGTTTACTTGTACTTAGTAACAAACACATGTACAATTGTAATACTCAATGTTTGTTTCCCACATTGGTTGAAGGTATTTGTCAATATTATTTATATTACTCTCTTTCATTTTATTACAGTTAAGTGAGTCATTTTATTACTCACTATATATTAAATATTGATTATTTCTGTTCCTCAACTTAAATCTTTGATATATATTATTGTTTTAATCTATGTAGATAGTAACGGTCCGGTTTTTTACTTAATGTGCTTTTCTATATTATTATGTTCAAATTTGTATTTTAATGAGGTCATCATACTTTTAAAATTATATTATTGTATTTATTTGAAAATTATTTTATAATTATGTCTTTTATATTTCACTCCATCTGAATACAATGCTTAAAACGTATTTGAATGCGATACATAACATTGAAACAGAGGTTCACAAAGCCATGATGCAAAAAATCGACAACGATGTGGACAATATGTATGCAGAATTCGAAAATCAGCGTACTCCAACAATGACTCCGGTTGATTTCAAGTTCTTTGACAGCTCTGAAAATGTGTTGACCTGGAATCTTATTAGATATTATATAGTGTAGTGATAGTAATTTTAAGATGCTGAATAACTGTTAAATAATTACTCAAGTTGAGTTCGTAATGAAGGCGGTAACAAATAATTCTAATAATGCATAATGCCGTCAAAAATACCATTCTTCTTTGATAATTAATAACTTATATACTACTTGTATTGTTGCATTTATCATTTGTAGCTCCATTTCATCTTATTCCTTACACTTACTCAATTTATTTCTCATATTCGCTATAATTCAACCTGACTAACTTTTCTAAGCATTTACTTACAACTCAACACTTACAATTATATTATATACAGTTATTTATAAACTTTATTGTTCTTTAAACAAACTAAACTTGAAAATCTCTATTTTAACATTATTAATTAATTAATATTATTAAATTGATTTTACACCACAAACATAAACTAACATAGCCACTCCACAGTAACGCCACAACAAACAGCCCCCTCCGTGAAGCGCCCCGCGAACTATTACAAAAGACTCGAGCAATTGAAGAACAAATAAACAATTCAAGAACCAATTCCCCTCTTTGAACCCGAAAACGAAAAGGCCGAACTCCAACGGCTCAGAAAACTCTGCGAATTTCAACAAAACAGAATCAAATTCCTCGAGAAGAAACTTGTGATTAAAATCAGAGGGGACTAAGAACCAGAAATGGACTCAGAAGAAGAAAAGGAAAAATACTCTCAAATCAGAAAGAAATAACAATCGCAACTTTAAGAGAAAGAGGTAATTATTCAAACAAATAAAGTTGAGCAATTTACCTAAACTGAAGCTGAAAATAATTAGTTTTAGGATGTTGAGAAGGAAGAAAGGGTTTACACGAATATTAAATCGATTTGGGATATCCCAGACCAAGACACGATGTTCATGAAGCGCATTTAGTGGTGATAGAATGAATTCTCCATTAAATAGAAGTAAAGTAGAGTAAACAGAAGTTAAAACGACTGTAAACAGTATTAATGAAAAAATATGACGTGAAATCTTTATATTTACAATATTTAAACAAGCATAAGTGATAAAATAGTTGTTGTTTAATATATGTATTATACCAGAAACTATAAAAGTCGTCTCACCTTTCTTTTCCTTTCTAACCTTCTAAGATCAATAAATACATCAATAACACAAACCTCTCTAATTCAAAATTCTTGCACGGTACTATCACACGTCAACCCTCCTCATAATCTCGCTACCTTGCTCTTCCAAACTAAGTTAATGTGGTTTGTCTTGGAAAACTATTTAGTAGGGAAGTAAGTGTTGATAATATATTGTTGATAATACCAAAATAAGATCGAAATTAGAATACTTGGTGTAATTCAAGAATTCTTCAGAATTCTTATTTCAAAATTATTTTAAAATTTAAATAGAAAGAAATATCTCAACAGCAACCCTTCTGGGCATCCTTCTTAGGATCCTTGAGGGCGTCAGTAGCTAGAACACCTCTCTTAACACCGGAGTTACCTGAGTCAACGTCGATTTCTCCAGCTTCAACCTTCTTGATGATCATCTTAGCGGTTTCTTCGAAAGCTTCAGTGATACCCTTATCTTCCTTAGCAGAGGTTTCCATGAATAGGAGTCCGTGCTTCTTGGCGAATTCTTCACCTTCTTCTTTGGTGACACGACGTCTATAGCCTAAATCGGTTTTGTTACCAATGAGCATGATGACCATATTGGCATCAGCAGCTCTAGTATCCTTCAACCAGCCTTCTAAGGAATCGAATGATTCTCTACGAGTGATATCATAGACAAGAAGAGCACCAACGGCACCTCTATAATAAGAACGAGTGATGGAACGGAATTATTCTTAACCAGCAGTGTCCCAGATTTATAACTTTAACTTTAATGGTTCACCAGCTTCCTTTGGAATTTCAATAGTTTTGTTACCGAATTCAACACCAACAGTCATATCATGAATTGGGATGAAACGTTGATCGATAAAACGGAGTAATATACATGATTTACCAACCATGGTATCACCAATGATGATGTACTTTAATAAGTAATGGTGTTGCGCTGACATTAATTATAGTGAGGAGTGGATTCTGATTGTATAGAATATAATCATATATTTACACATTGTATTGATTTAAATTTTCAAAAATTACATTAAAACCCAATCATCAATTAAACTATACTCTTGTGAGATATAGTCAATAAGTTCATATGTTTATAAAACTATTAACAGTATAAGTATACATAACGAAACTCAGTTACCGCCGCAACCTCCCTTCTTTTTCTTTGGAGCTAAGACAATTCTCATAGCGGTATCAAATAACAGTTTTATGTTATATTGAGTCTTAGCGGAGCAGAATATGTGCTTTTGAGCTTTGATGGCAACTCTGAGTTATTCAGCTTCACCTTCAGTAACTGGATGCTTATCATTTTAGCTAAGTCTTTGGATGCAGCCTTAGTCGTTTCTTAGATCTTCCTTTGTTCCGACCAAGATTATTGGGGTGCCGGCTTGGTGGTGAGATACTTCTGGATACCATTTAGTCTTGACGTTGTCATAGCTTGTTGGCGCAACAACTGAGTAGCAGACTAAGAAAACACTGGTGTTTGGATATGACAATGGACGAATTCTGTCATAATCTTCTTGACCAGCAGTGTCCCAGATTCCGAGTGAGTATTATTTGTTTTCAAACTCGACTTGAGTGGTATAGTTATCAAATACAGTTGGGACATAGTCTTCTGGGAATTGATTGTTCATATAAACATATAAGATGCAGGTTTTGCCAACTGCACCGTCTCCTACGACGACAACTTTAACGTTTTCTCCCATTGAAAGCTGTGGAGTGGTAAATTGTTGTCTTATAGCTGGTGTGTTTTAGCATTAAGTGATCAGTGTTAAAATTTTATCTGCGTATGTTAAATATTTTGTGATTTCATTTATCTTTCTAGATCATTTTAACTTTTAACATTGAAATCACAAAATTGTATCTGTATTTTTGTGTGGAATGCATGTGTTGCACATCATCCACTTCATTTACACGAAATGCCTCCCCACAATAAGAAGCCAGCGCACGGTCCGAAGAACAACCGCGTGAAGCGTATTAACGATAATTCCGCTAAATTGACCCAGGCCGAGCAGTATGCCGAAATTAGCAAACTCCTTGACGCCGGTGAGGTCCAAACTGCGTACTAGCTTTGCATGCAAGCGTTGTCAACAACAGCTACTGTTGACATGCTCGACATGATAGCCGAGGTCTGCCAAACTTAAAATGACATGATAAACGCGACTCGCGCCCTCCAGATAGCCCTCACTAAGGACGCCTCTTCATCCTTCGCTGCCACACGTTTTATTCAATTATTCAACATAAACGGTGACATAAATGCTGTTCACTCGGCCATAAAACTTCTCTCAAAGGCCCCCGAATCACCCCAGCGTAACGAACAACTTTGCTACTGCTACTCGAATGCTTCACAATTCCACATCCAAGTAGATTAAAACTTACAATAAGCCCTTAAATTCGCAACACTTGCATCTTAATTCGACTTTTTATAGGGAAAGGTACAACTTGCAGGTTGCTTACTCTGCGATAACAAGCTTGAAGAGTGCGAACAAATATCAGGTGCCATATTCCAAGACTTCATACAAAAGGGGTTACTCGTTGTGAACGAAAACGGAGGATACGGGTACAAAATGAACCAATTCCTACCTGAGAGTTAAGTGCTTGTCAACTTCTCACGTATATTAGCAGCTTTGCAAAAATTGGATGAAGCTGAAGCAGTTGTTGAGCTTGCCATTTAACAAAACGCTGACGACCCGGTCGTAATCCATGAAATGGCCTGGATTATGAACCTCAAAGAAGACTATGAAGAAGCTTACTAATTGCTGCTTAGAGTTAGAGGACTCTACTTGTAACAAGGAATCCCAGAAACAGACGAAGTAATTTTAGACGTTGACGAAAAACTCAAACAATTCCAAGGAATGATTACAGAGTGATTTTAAATACTTTAACATTCTCATATTCTAATGTAGTAAAAATGATAGTATGTTGTTAAAATAACATAGGACCTACCTAGACTTTTAATTTTTGCTGCTTAACAAACAAATAGCAGTTTAAACAAATACAGATCTAAATACATAATTATTAGTATAAAATTAAACTAAAAGTTATGAGCCCGCTTCAAATGAATTCTACTCCGCGAGTCAGGCCTCCAAGTTAAAGCACTACCCCGAAAAATCTTAGACAATTAGCTACCTCCAGCACAGTCGAGTAAAATTCGCCATCAGTTTTGTCTGGTTCCATTCCGGCGATGCAATTTTCTGTAAATACATCGCAAACTTCGTACATGCTTAAATCTGATGTGGAAATAGCTCAATCTCTAACTGAAAAGCTTCTTTAGATACGTGAGTAAAATGAGCAGCTGCAAACGGAGCTTGATTTAATATTCAACAACGAGTAACTGAATAAACGTGAGAATACTATTTTGGATCTGCAGGCGCAATTAAAGCAAATACAGCAGCAAATAAAATTCAAGCAAACTGAATCAAAAAATTAGCAGATAGCTCAGAACGAGCGCAAACACGTAAACGGTATCAACATTATTGACACGCTGCAGAACCAACTTGAGAATATAAAGGAAAAGCACCAGGAGTTAGACGACGAAACTCTTCTCTCAATGGAATAGCTCCAGTTTTACAAAAATGCTGAAATAAACTTGAACCAGCTCATCCCACAGCACTACTATTAACTACTTAAACCACGCACAACTCAAATACAAAAATAATAGTTTGACTTGTGCATTCAGCGCATGCGCACTCAATTTGAAACGACAAAGGCAAAAACAATCGAGCAGAAAGTAAACTACATGAAAAAAGCAAACACCTCTCAGATTTCATTCGAACTAATTCAAGAACTGAAAGGAAAGAACCAATAACTGAGCGTTTTGTACAGACACAAACAAGAAAATCACATCTCAATGATCAAACAACTGCAAAACCAAAAAGAAGAGCTTGAAATCTAATTACTGGAACTAGCCAATAACTATGAAATCCTGCTAAACGAGTTCAAAACATAAATTGAAAGTAGAGAAGAAGAGTGAAAATTTAAATATAGATAACAAATGTATAAAATATTTTTGTGAATCTAATTCTGTTACAATGTATACCTGGTGTTAATTCAAATATTATAGATTATTAAATTAACATATAATCAATAGGTTTCATATCTTCTTGAATAGTATACTATTTCTATACAATACCACAATGTATATTGGAACTTTAATATCTTAATTTAAGATTAGTAAATAGTTATAGAGTCATTAACAAACGTTGGTGTAATGTTGGTAATGATTTAACTTTATCTTAATCTATTTTAATCATTTGTATAACTTAAATCTTAGAATACTATTAATGCTGTTAATAATCCTAATTATCTATATATTGATAATATACAATTTTTATTTGTTGTTTTCAAGTTTTATTTGTTATTTAAATGTGCTAAATTAAGAGTAATTTATTAACAAACAAATTACATTTCATAAACTATCATATTACTCACAAATACCACAAATTTTAAAACAAATATTTCCACTTCACAATGCACAATTCTAGACTGGACGCTTTCTACTGTATTGAACAAATATACTTTTAACGCTTATTAAAACAAAAGGTAGAAGACGTTTTGCAATTCCATAACGACTACTATTATAATAATTAACCAGAGTAAGATTCAATGGATTCAAACTGTTTAGACGAACCATGTTTGAAAGAAAGTTGTGGAAGCTTACAAATTCGTTCACCATTTATTTGGAATATGATGGCTAGTTATTAGTGAAGTATTTATTTTATCTGTTTGAAAGTGTTAAATCTTAGTCTTAAAATATTTTATAGAACTCATTAAACACTGACTTAATCTTAATTTAGTTGCTGGAGCAAATGTGGGATAATAATATCACATCATCCATCGTTACAGTATTGTATATGAATACACCACTAGTCACAACTAATCTTTCCCAAATACATATTATAATATAATTATAATAGAAATATAATTCTTATATACCCTACTTTATGTATATGATCTCATTAATATATATTAATTACATTATTTTAAAGCAGAATATTTCTTACAATAATATTTTGTATAGAAATATTATTCTTATGTGCCGGCATAGCTCAGTTGGTTAGAGCGCAACACTAGTAATGTTGAGGGCTCGGGTTCGAATCCCGATGTTGGCTATTTTTTCAATATAATTTTTATAATTATCTATAAATAGTATATTGGGTTATTATTTAATATATGTGGTAAATCCAGTTGTTCCACATCAATCAATGCTTTCTTGCACAACTCAAGGATCCAATGAAAATTTTATTCTGAATACTAAAACTATGTCTACCGTGTTACTTAAACCTGCTAATGTAATTCCCACGGAGTTAAAATAGTTGCAAACTTTTTAGAAGCACAACGAGCAGTATGCGTGCAAAATGCAGCCGGATATGTACGCTCCGTAGATAAAACCGCACTACACGTGTATTTCAAGACCTCAGTAGAACACTGCGGTGTTAAATTCAGTTGAGCCGAATTAGTTCGATGCAACAGCAACAATTTCCGCTGCTTCTCCTGGTGTAATGGAGGAGAAGCAAATCCAAATGTTGGACCCCGAGGACCCGATTGTGTCACTGATTTCTGAGAACCGCGAGAAGCCTCCCAAGCTTCCAGAGCAATCTCCTGATGTGTTCAAGCAGTTGAAAGCGGATTAAATTCAGCAGCTGAACTTCACCGCTCGTACTTTGGAGCGTTAGTCCTCCCAGTTCGTGCAGAAGTCAATTTCCGTTTCCAATTTGAAGAACTGTTTGTCATTCGCCCAGAACATTCAGTAAACTCTTTCTCCAATTACTTGCGATTTCTCCTCACTCCAATTAACTCTCATTTTGAACGAGCAATTGGATATAAATCACATTGAGGACGACAGATTGCAAATTAAGCCGCAGGCCCTCCTGCATTAAATTAAACCTGAGATCTCCCTCCCGTTGGAGTACATCTGCAAAAACGATTCGTTTTAGATTCAGTCCCAGTTTATTGTTGATAATATTTACTGTTTATAGTTGCAATTGTACTTTAACGCCGTTCGCGTTGCAGACTACAATTTCTAGTTCAAACCAAATAATCAAGAACAAAACTGCCTAATCCCAACCGAATACCAAATCACTGTCCCCCAAAAGAAAGGACCAGAAAAGAAAACAGATTTGAAACAGGAATTCAATTTATCAGTAAAAGTCGATGAAGCCGACGCCGAAGGAGAAAAATGGGAGGAGCAAGTGCAAATATGCATTCCACTCCACGCATTCTCGCAATAACTCAAATCGAATAACTAATAATTCAACGTAGCCGGAAAACTGCAAATGAGCGTTTGCGACCGATTCGGAACGCCAAAGAGCATCAAGAGGTTCCCAATGAGCGTATATTAGCCAACTAAGTGCATTGAATACGATTTAAACCAAATTCAGAATATTAATTTGAATTCCATGAGCTCCAAGGCGCAATTCGACTCGTACCTGGTTAAATACGTTTTTTCATACGAAAACCCGGAACCAATGGATATAGTACTATTCAAATTCACCGGAAACAACGAATAAACTGGACAATTCTTCAAATGCCTCAAACAAATCAAAATGAACGCTTCAAAAACGATCAAAAACCCGTACTCAGATTAATTCTCGTGCGAAATATTCCCTGAAAACATAAATACTACTGAATACACTTTCATGTTCACCGCTATGAACTTACAATAAAGATCGGCCAACACTAGTACACAAATGCACACAGCACAGCTCGTTGTTGGTGAACCAATATTCAGGAACGGGAAATTGTAACTCGCTGACGAATCACCACTTTGCCTCACATTCGATAAAGTTGCAAGCGGATATGAGGCACCAGGGTTCAAACCAGCTCCATTCACACTCCCAATTCAAATTGTAAGCCAAACAAAAGGTACTGATGCAGTTGTAGAGCGCATCGCTCAACGTAAATACACAACAAATGATATTAACTAGCTTACGGCACATATCAATGTGATCTCTCAGCTAAATTCATACAACCATCTCGAAAACATCAATAACCAAGTAGCCAAAATATGCTCGGTTTATGGAGAATTCACTGACGATGACCAAGACCTCGTGTGCCAACTAATTGAACACAAAACATGCATAAACTCAATTATTCTTAATTTTAATGAACTTACAAAAGTTCACGCACTTAGATATCCACTTTTAACGCTTTTGTAAATCAAAAATCGCATAGACAATAAAAAACCAATGGAAATCAGAACAAAACTTTTATCCTAAAACATTTAAAGTATTAGAGAAATTAAGAAATAATTCAATATTTTGAATTCAATCGGACTTTATGAAGCCATTTTCGAATTTAATAAAGCACTTGACGAAATTCAAAAGTAATCATACACTCCTGAAACAAACACCGCTGACGCCTTTGTCATTTTGAAAAAGTAATTCGATTTTAGTATCAATGAATATTTCAGCACACTCGACATTCGACTAAATTATTAATAATTGAATGGATAAAACTTGAAATTGTAAGATATGGCATAATTTGCTAGCATAAGTAAGAAAAACCTTCCATTGGATGATTGCTGCAGAATTATGTTGAAAAATTACAACGAATTTGAAAAATAAGTAACAAATATAATTAATTGGATGACAAATATATCAGTTTACGCTGAAAATATGAATATTGTTGCAGATTTAATGATGTAAGTTGATATTATTAAAAAATCTGGTCATTGTAATATGATGGAAATATTATCTTCTGCGATGTCAAAAACTGCTTTTATGATGAGAGCTATTTCTACAATATTAGTTGTATCTAAGAAACCTGAAGTTTTACAACTAATGAGTAAATTCTATCCAGATATCCCGTAGATTACTTTCAAGCAAGGTCTTGCTGACGACCTTTGTCAATTAACAATTTTATACATTAAACTAATTACTAAAGTTCAAGGTACGTCTGAAGCTTTATCATAACCATTAATTGATATTTTACAAGTGTTGTAAATGAATGAGTGCGATAAAACGACAGAATTGCTTAAAATGCTTCTTATTTATCTTAAATCTTTATCAGTGTTAAAATCTGATCTTCTTGTATAAAGCATTTTTGAGAATGTTTATTTATATGTTGAAAAAGATTATTAACTGATGGGATTAATTTGTGATATTCTACTCAGAAATTAATAACTGGGTGTTATAAGCGAGTTAAGTTAAAATATTGTAAATAGCTTTGTTTTGTAACTTCCAACACAATTCAAAAAGACAAATATCCAAATATTTAGTTAAATTATTAACCTAGATTTCCAAAAGATAAATGTGGATCTGTATGGTATTGTCTCAACAATTTATCTTATATTCAACAATCAGATGAAAGAATACTATAATGTAAGCGTTGAAATTTTGTTTTTAAAGCTTAAGTCAATGCCAATAATTGATAATGAATAAGATAAACGTATTCTATTCTAATTAGTTGTTTCAATAATTAACTAATTATTCTCATAAAGCAATGATGAAAATGTTAAGTTAAAAACAAGTGTTAAAAATGTTTTAAAAATTTATGCAACTGATGGAATACTTCACTATTTATTGGATTCCGTTTTCAAATACATGGATAATGATGAATTACTTCAACAGTATTTGGATTTATTTGACAACACTCTCGGTGGTTCCACAAAATTCACAAAGCACTCTGCGTAATAAGTATTGTATATTTTACAGAAATATTTATAAGTTGATAGCAAATACACAAGTAGTATTATATAAAACTTGTTAAAAAGAATTAACGAACGTAAAACAGATTATTCTAACAGTTTGTCCGCACTGGTAAAAACGTATACTAATTTCTATTTCCAGATTACTGAGCATTTACCATTCATCTAGTAATTAACATGCACTTTGGATAAATCGGAATTAGGTTCATTCTCAGATGCTAAGGATAGATCTGCTCTTGCAATTGAGTATTAGATGGTAGCGTTTTCAGCCATCTTCAAGTTGGAGAAGATATTGTTGTAATTTGTTGATTTCTTGTAAAAGTACGATGATGCTCGTATTCACTGGGTTTTGGATTGCTTATTCGTTTTATATTTGTGTGCAGATTCCAAAAAGTCGATTGACATCATTTAAAGGAAGCAGCAGCTTATAAATCAGGGTATCCCAGACATTTTCTTGTACTTGTAAGTGTTGATTAATCAGAGGTAGATAATTAGGAGGGAGGAGACGAGGTCTCATCCGACTCCTGCGTGTGTGTATCCGAATTACAAGATTTAGAACGGAGCGTGTAGTTATTTGGATTTATACTACGATTGTGATTTCGAGGCCTGTGAGTACTTGCGTCCTGGGGATTTGACTGGAATACAAGAGTTTTATTCTTTGCAGTACGTTGCTCTTGAGCACGCTGATGTAACTATTATGCGAGCATTTATTTAGTAATTAACTTTTTCTGTCCCATCATCTCTCATTTAGTTGCGTTGTGGTCAGATTCACTAGAATTATGCCAGACAATTGCGTTAAACAATTTCTTTACAGAAACCGGCTCAGATTAACAACTTTGGCCTCTCAATTCAGTACTTCACTGACGGCCGCATGCTCTCCGAGTGCTCAGCCTCTTTGTAGCGTTATTCCTACTCCATAACTCAAAAAATTCAGGGCATCCCCTCATTAACTTCTTTTGACTTAACAAATTCCAGTTTTGGCTCATCACTTTCTTTAGTGAATATGCTCTTGTAGGGAATAATACTCCACTTATCGGATTACGCTTCCTGTGATTTGTTTTTGATGCGTTTACACGCGCTATTCGAGGTGGAAAGCGGTTCTCAGATGTTTTACAACCTCGCCCCGTTATTTATTCCAAAGCTTAATTTCGTTCAGGGCAGGTTTTAGGAGTTTTATCCAGTTCAAAGGAAGTTCTGGTTAACAAAGGGAGTGGTGTTTTAAACGGACAGGGCTGATTTTGATTTAAGTAAAGCAAATAAGCTGGCCGAGAAAGTACTAGACTGTATTGGAGCGGAGGTAATAGAACTGGTAAATAACTGTAGTGTGAATTAGAGAATAATAATTGGTGGAGATACCGTTTTTGCTGAAATGAGCGCGGTGGAGTCAAAACACAGTGTTGAGGACCTTATTTTAATACAATACGGGAAATTGAAGGAGCTGCTGAAGAAAATGCCGGTGAATAACGCAAAGCAGGAGAAACTGAGGAACTCGCTCGCTGTACAGATGAAGAGCATATTCGAAGGCGTAAACGCTAAAACGGACGCGGAAAAAATGAAGGGTGTGGAATTGGACGCGTTCAAGAAAGACTGCACCACAGCGGTTGAATTCTGCACTAAAAGCGGACTCAAAGTCGAAAGCTGGATATGAGTGACAAAAAATCAAGAAATATTATTAAAATTTACAATATTACAAAGTAAATAATAATATTTGGCCTTAACTAACAATACATGTATGTTTATTTATGTTTAAATGCGGTTTAACTGTGTATACAATCACAAATTATTAATTGTAAAATTTACATGCGTTTGTATTTATATAATATATGTTTGATCGTTTATATTTAGTGTTTTCACTCCCCTCATCAATGTCTGAAGAATTCAAAGTAGCTTTAGTAGGCGACACAGGCGTTGGAAAAACTTGTTTAGCAGTACGTTTCGTATCTAATATTTTTAATATTGCGCAAGCTTCAACTTCGGGCGCCTCATTCATGCGGAAAACATTAACAATTGACGACAAAACCATAAAATTTTAAATTTGGGATACAGCGGGTCAAGAAAAATTTAGGTCACTGGCTCCAATGTATTATAGATCCGCTGCGGCTGTAGTAGTCGTTTTTGACGTTACAAGGAGAGCATCATTTGAGGACGTATAATATTGGATCAAGGAAGTTAAAACAAACGGTGACAAAGATGCTATTATTGTAGTAGTCGGTAATAAAATAGACAAATCTGGAAGAAATGTAACCGCTGAAGAGGCTACTTCTTACGCCAAATCAATTTAAGCATTTTATATCGAAGCTTCGGCACAGACTGGAGAAGGTGTCACTTCAATATTCACTCATTTAGCCTAATAGAATCTAAAGGGTAAGACTACATCTCAATAATTCATTGATGATGAACCAAAAGATAATAAGAGCAAATCGTGTTGTTGAATGAATATATTCCTTTTATAGCATTTTTATGTTTTAAAATATACCAAAATAAACATAAACTCAATAAGTATCGTTGAATTTTTCTTCTTTTAAGTCATCTTCGATCTAAACTTCCACATTTGGACTAACTTGCTCTTTGAATTTTGATTGTTGATTTTGTAACTGTTAATCCGTTACTTCGTATTCAAATAGCTTCTTTAGTTTTTCATCAACTATTATGTTATGTTATCTTAAAAATTAGATGAACTGTGTCGGTTACAATTAATATTTCTCCATTGCTTCTGCGAAAAACCACATACACTTACCTAAGTCTAAAGAAATATTTTTCTAAATAATATAGTCAATCTAATCTCTAAAATAGTTTGCTTTCAAGATCACAAGTTGCAGTATTTCTGCAGAGCGTATATTACGGATATCTTCTTGGATTTTAAGTTTCTGTGGCAATGTTATTGATTCTTCTAAACTTTAATAGAACTAAGCAGTGAGAATTTTGTTCGAATATGATTGTAATTTAGATGTTGCTGAGGCTTACATCATATTTACGTATGTTTTAAGATCTATAGCTGTTACTGGTGCACCTCCCATGAATGATTATGAAGTGGAATATTAATCTGGAACATAAATAAATATCACAATTTGAGTATAATTAAAAATATCAATATAACTGATACTTTTACAAACCATTATTTTCTTTTAATTGATTACCCATTGTTGTTAAACGGTAAATAATCAATTAAAGTACACAACACGGTGCAAACAATATTTCTACTTAATTATTATTTCCACACCAAAGCTACTGTGGTCGCCAAGCCAACTTTGATTTCAAAAAATACTAACTATTTCAAAACTATTTTTTGTATTAATTTTAACTATATATTAACTCAATGTTTAGTAGCGTCTCCTTTCTATTTTATTACTTCTTCTAACCTTTTGGGCATAGAGTCAATCAAATGATTGATGATATCTAACGAGATTTACTCCAACGCCCTCTTTACTTCTTCATTTAATAAGTCATATGTGGTACATTCTTCAGGGGAAATGTTTGACTTCAGTGGATTCCAGCAGTGAAAAAGTGGATTTAAGTCTGGACTCATTACTGGAAAGCGATAGAGCTCAATGTTGTTAGCAGTATAAAAGTTTTTCATATACTTACTAAAATGTGTCGGGGCGTTATCTTGTTGCAACTTCAAGTTATGCTATTAAGTGATGGAAGTGTAACTTGTCTGAGAACTTAAGAATTGACAATTGAATTCATGGTCGTACCGCACGGCATAAACCATAATGGACCCTTATATCTATAGCTAATCGTACTATAGATCATGCACGAAAACAGTCCATATTTTACACTTCGAGAAAATACTTCGGATTCCACTCGTCTTTAGGTGTTCTGAGCACTCTACTCGCTCGATTTGCATAGCATTTTGAGCGATACTCATCGGTATACTAAAAAGTTCTCCAATATTCAATTGGTTGTTTCAGGTTCATTCGAGCAAAGTTCAAACTTTCCAATTTATGCTTTTCGGTAAGTTTTGGCTTTATCTTAGCAACATAGAAGCTTAAACTGAATTTGGCCAGGAGACGAGATACCGTTGTTAGAGACATGGAAATTCCACGAAGGGCTTAGTATTTTTCAGCTATGATTCGTCGAGTTTCGAATCTATGGCTCTGGCGATATTTAACAACGCGAAAATCTCAGCTTAGTCAAATTTTCTGACACTATTATCGGCATGAGAAGCTTCTAGCTTGCCTGTAACTTCAAAGTGCTTAAAAATGGAATAAACAGTTTGGAGACTACATTGAAGGCAACAAGCAATGTATTTCTTGGTTGCAACAGTTTGTGATTCTGTTTCTCACATTCTCATCATTATGCGACGCTCTTGTATTGTGATCCGTCGGCTTCGTGTGTGCTTCGTCATTTGAAGGATGAAGTGAAAAAGAAATGAACCGCAGAATTAATTGAATATGTTATAATTAGCATAAATACAGTGATTTAATTTTCAAGCGCAATTATTACATAAACATTTGTTAAAATCAAAGTTGGCTCGGACACCACAGTAACAAATAATGAAGAGGGTAATAATCAGTTGTCTTAGTAAATAATTAAGTACCATTAAACTTTAATTATAGTTTACACAATAAAGTAGCGAGTAAGTAGTATTTATTTCCGACTGTTTCCCCCTTGGTTAAATTGAGTTCGATGTTCCGATTTCAATTTGTTATTTGGTGACCTAGTAGTTATTAATTTCAAACATTTCATAGTAATAAAAGTACGATATGCGTGTTTTAGCTGGGAATCACTCGTTCAAGTTCAATTCTGATAAAGTGCGAATAAACGTAAAATTGATTACAATTCCAAATAACTTAATAACACAATTAGCTTATTTAAAATTCGAGTGCTTGTAATGTGACATAATGAAAATATAGAATGAAGTCCTTAATGTATAAATTCCATAAGTGGTCACAATTGGTCAGTCTGTTAACAGTTAAAAACTGAACATTCAACTATTTAAAAGTATTGGTTAATAATTATTAAAAATTGACGAATTCATCATCGATTTAAACTGCGAATGTGTGAACCGCGAAATAAACGTTCTAAACGAAACGCATTTATTATTATCCGCCAATTAGAACGAACTGCTCCAAGCTGAGCACTTCATATTTAATAATCAGTGGATATCTCCAACGAATAATTATCTTTTGTTATCTTATCAAATCAAATTCAGTTTGTATTTGTTCCCGTTGATTTAGAACCGGAAATTCATTTAAAATGATCTATTTCAGTTCATAACGGATAACGAGTTTATAACGTTTAATGATAAATAATATTTTACGGGGAGAACGTATTGCGAATCGGATTCGTTATTTAATGTTTTGAAGTCCCGTTTTTACAAAATTCCGGTTCCGTTCATTTTCAACAATTAGAAAATTGATATTTAAAAGGAATTCGTTTTAATTGACAATATTACGATTTAATTCATTAATGTTGAAGTTGAAAGTAACTAAAATAGTTAACTGTTCGGGTTCAGCAGTGTTTCTGAAACTGTTGAAATATATCCAGCTGTTTAAATAGATAACGAAAGATATGAAGCAGAAACAATTAAAATAATAATTGAGCCGAACTACAAGAAAATGAATCTGAAGAACTTCGTTGAATCGAGAAAGTTTGGGGAAATCGGAAACAGCCTGCTCAAATTAACCGAAATTAATGCATTTAGAGATGGAATTGAGTGAAATATATAAATATGATATTTGTTACATTTGATTACTTCATCATAATGTTAAATATACATACTGTAAAAACAAAATTCATAATATTCAAAATTCTATTTTTATCTTTTCCGTTATGAATGTATAAATATATACATAAAGTAATATATATATATATATATTACTTCCTCGAGACGGCACAAAAAGACTATATTGAGACTTTCGAAAGCAAAACATAGGCTCTCGCACACCAGTGTTTCCAATTTCAAAACATATATTTATATTTAGAGAGTAGATGATGATATTACAATATTAAATAAAATAATTTCTCACTTCCAACAATTTTCCAAATATTATCTTTCAGATATTCCATTATAAAAATTGAAACTATTTGGAAACTAACTATAAGCAAAATTATAACTTATACCGCTACTTTAAGACGAAGCAATAAGTAAACATCGATATTGATCGCTTGTCATACTTTAACTTATTGAAACGGAGATATTTTATATTTGTTATTTTAGTAAATCGATTTGCGTTTAAAAGTAACTATTTGTTACTACTGCGTTAATTTGAGTGTTTACAGAATCTATTTTCTGGTTTGTTTGAGTGAAGTTGTTCTTAATGTTCATATTAGAATTATATACGTCTGCAATAACTAAATCAAAATTCGCTTTCATAGTTGTATTCAAATTATTTATCTGAGAACTAATTAGAGTGAAATTGTTATTAATATTTAGTTGGTTGTTATTAATAATTGTATTTAGGACTGAGAAGTTGTCAGAAGATTATTACTTCAGATCAGTGAAGTTATTCTTTATGTTTTCTTAGTTATCGTTAATTATAGCTTTTATTGTGGTAAGTTCATTAGAAGTTTCACTTCTAAAATTATTTATAATACTTTGCGTCATTGTGTTGTTATCAGAATTTAGCTTAAACTAATATGTTATATCCGTTTTAAGGTTGTTAAACCTTTCATGGAACGTTTAGTTCACGTTTAATATATCTAGTTCAAGATTTGTATAAGAACCTTAAACGAGATCAGATAAGTTTGAAATAGTTGTTTAAATATCAACTTCTAAATTGTAAATAAGCGATTTCATCTCAATTTGAGAAGTAATTATTTATGCTTGCAATTTTGAATCTAATAATTCCATATTTGCTGTTATTTCAGATAACTCTGAAACAACATGTACACAAACAGTGTTATTCAGATAATACCCGAACATGCACACACAAGTTTCTGAAAAGTTATCAAATTCAAACGGATGGTCGCATACAACTGTGTTATTACTTAATAGAACTGAAAACTGCATTATTTCCTTACATAATCCGTAGATAACATATTAATTATCTCTACACACTAAATTACACTATAATAATTCTACAGATGAAATAATTATTAAATTTTGTGTTTGTCCAATTCTTTAAGTAGCCATATCAACGCAAACAAACATTTAACTAATTTATATGTTTATGTCAACATCGACTTTAGAACTATAATAACCGTTTAAGCTACTTACAATATCATTATGACCAGTTAGAATTACATTGTTTATTGAAAATTATGTAATAATTTTTATAATTTAGTTTACAATTCCAGAAGAAGAATTACAAGAAAATCTATAAGATATATTTACATTCTCAAGTTGTATAGTATCTTTTGATTTCATTATTAATGCGGATAGTTACAATCCATTAGCAATAAATTATAGCTCTGAATGCTTTACATTAATATCACATTCCAAGCACAAAAGGGCTCCTGTTAAAATCGAATAATTGATCTTAACAAAGATTTATGAATCTTCCAATTATTAATAATTTGAATTAAAACCAAATACAGCAAACTGGTTCACCTAATACAAATTCAGCTATATTTTAGATGTTTTCATTTAATTAGTGTATATAAACATATAATTTGATTATTACGCGCTATATAACTACTTATTGATCACAATATTATTAATATTTTTCAATTTTTAGCAATACGAATATTGTACATTATCAACTAAAAGATAATTATCACAAATATTTTTAGCTTACACTGCATTATTATAAAGTTATTTATATTATAAAAGTATAGAAGATATTGAAATTGACATTATTTAATATCAGATCACATTTATTCTATTTATTATAGTATACATATTCAACTAAACTAAGACTCTATTTAATCATTCCTTCTGCATCTCATAAATTTCAAAACAAATACTATGTTTTATAATGTCCATTCATACCATACTCTCAAATATGATATTGCGAGTAGTTGATGTATAGCGTTATTGTATAACTAACTGTGGATTGTCATTATTTATGAGATGAAAATGGAACGATTTAATTGAGCTTTATTGTTGATACACACTGTCACAGCTAAGTGAGTCATATATTCTATAAATAGAACTTCTATATATTCTATAAATAAAGCTTTCAAGAGTAAATGAGCATGAACAGGAAGAAACTGATTAAAGAGTTATGACATTGTTCCCTGCTCTAAACTTAGAAGCACTACGCGTTGCCGCTGATACACTAGTCCCAATAGTCATACCAGCCATCCCAAAGATAGCTGCAAAGATAACTTCCGAGGTCAACAATGTTAGTTCAAGTGCCGAACTAACTTAGGTTGTCTGAGGAGGCTATTCAGAGTGACAATCCTAGAAGATGAGGTATGATGTTGAGATTAGTTTAAGGTAACGTTATGTGTAACTAAGTTTGTATATATGTTTACAATCTACTTTGGTTTGGATTTGCGGATTGTCATGATTTATGAGATGAAGATGGAATAATTGAATTGAGCCTTAGTACTGATGATAAGGTTACAGTTAAGTGAGTCATTTTATTCTATAAATAATATATAGTATATTATTTATACAGATAATATATATTATATATACAGATATTTAATATTTTGCATTTATATATATAATATAATGATTTGTCATTCATAAATTTTCTTTGACTAAAATATAAGAAACCTATTGATGCAAAGATATATGTATTTACAATTATTTACAGTATATCTTAGACTTGTATAAATTCATTTCTGGTATAAATTATTAAATAAAAAGTATTCATTTTATTGAAAATTTAACATTTATGAACATTCTAAGTATATATTTAAAATTTGAAAACAGTTAACAAAATAATAAGTCAAAATATTTTGGTAATAGTAGTGGAAACTACTGTAGATTCAAACCAATAATTTTAACCGATTAAGTTTATTTAAATATAATGACTCAAATAATGATTATTATATATTTTATAATCTAACTTTTAAATTTTTAATCTAAAGATATAAAATGACTCACCTAACTGTAACCTTATCCTCAGTACTAAGGCTCAATTCAATTATTCCATCTTCATCTCATAAATCCACAAATCCACAAATCCAAACTTAATTACTATTGTTTATATTTTTCAGAGTTACCTGTTATTTCACAAACTTAAATAATCAAGAGATTCTGAATAGGACCGCCGAGATTTTCATTTTTGCGAATATTGAATTGTATTTTTATTTTTATAATATAAATTGTCCTAGCCGCACGTAACTTATATCGTTGATCATTGTATCATTTTCAATGTGAATGTATGGTTATGAACACAGTTGTTAAGAATTGTTAGGTAATGCGTTGTAAATATAATAGCTAGTAGCCTGTAATAATATATCAGAGATATTTTAAATATTTATTTCCAATAGCCCAAACTATTAACATTTTTTCAATATTTTGGATTTTTATGATTATGTACTTCATTCAGCCAACGCTTAATTTAAGTTTATTAAATAGTCATTCTCTAATAATCAAAACAAAGTTAGAATTAATTAGTGAATCAGTTTTGTTTCCGTTAATATAACCGTTGTTCAATTAAAGCAGTCACGTTATTATTTAGCGCTATAATTCAGATAAGAAATATTTGCTATTTTATATTGCCCCTGAACGTGTTGCATATATTTGCTTCGACAGCGAACGTAACATAAATAGTAGAGTTATTGTATTGGAACTCTATATCAGGTAGGTAGGTTTCTCCAATTTGTCGGATACTTGAAAATTGCTATAGGCTTTGTCGACCGGGCGAGGGTGATGATCAATGTTTATATTAAATATAGCATTATACAGTTTACCAACTAATATATTAGTTCTATATATTTTGATAAATTAGATTAAAATAGTATACACAAAATATATAAATAGTTAAGAATAAACAAGCGATTATTTATATTGCTTATTGTATTTTTGAATTAAATATATAAATACATTGTATCTATACTATGTTTACAAGGTTACAAATTAAGAATATTACACCGATATAAATAAATATTACACACCTACATTTATATAAGTTATTAAGAATTTTATTAGCGTAACCACTCCTTCTATTTATGTTTGATTTGAAATTACAGAATGTTAGTCTCCTTTTATAGATCAGAGATATACAGTTGTAAATATCATAAATAAAAGCATAAATAATATTGTTTAAAGCAACTAAGCATTGTTATAATGATAGTTAACGTGGTCGATGGTCTGATGCAGATGATAAGATTCTAATTCAGGTTATAAATTAAAATGGTAACATTAACTATAAACAGATAGCAGTGCATATTCCCTTAAAGTCTAGTTCATAGGTATATTTCCGGTTAAGATACTTGAAAAGTCGTTTAGGGACTGATAATTTTTTAGAAATATTTGGCAAACAATAGGAAAAGTGAATATTAATTCTATTTTAGTCTCTTTGTCTTGATTCTATTTAAAATATTAATTATTATATTATTATCATACATATAGTACACTGTTTGACTACACAATGATAATAGGAACAATTGACATGGTGAAACACATTATCACACTAGTTATAACTATGATTGGCAATAACTCTTATTCTAATACATATATACAATAATTTGTAGATCGATTTATCTTTTTTTGCATACAGCCATTTATTAAATTAATTAAAATTGTTTTCATCTTTGTAGTGATTATGCTTCATCATTTATGTAACAGCTTTAATTTATTTAGTTCTATGTGTGATTTAACATTTATAAAGTTATTCGTTTCATTTTATGACAATTATAAAATGACTCACTTAACTGTAAGCTTATCATCAGTACTAAGGCTCAATTCAATTATTCCATCTTCATCTCATAAATCATGACAATCCGCAAATCCAAACCAAAGTAGATTGTAAACATATATACAAACTTAGTTACATATAACGTTACCTTAAACTAATCTCAACATCATACCTCATCTTCTAGGATTGTCACTCTGAATAGCCTCCTCAGACAACCTAAGTTAGTTCGGCACTTGAACTAACATTGTTGACCTCGGAAGTTATCTTTGCAGCTATCTTTGGGATGGCTGGTATGACTATTGGGACTAGTGTATCAGCGGCAACGCGTAGTGCTTCTAAGTTTAGAGCAGGGAACAATGTCATAACTCTTTAATCAGTTTCTTCTTGTTTAGGCTTATTTTATGACAATTATATGATTTTGTATGATTTACATTTTCTATCTGTAGAAATAAATTAACATGTTATATATAACGTAATTTCCTCAAAACGTTTGTTTTAATGGATCAATTGGAGATCATTGATTTATTAATAACATGACTCACTCAACAGCAACAATCCAACAATACATCTAAACGCAATAAATAAATATGTACTAGAGGGCTGGTAAAAAACGCGTTTCGGGAATTTGTGATTTATACTTACACATGTACGCCCTTTATATATTTTAATAATTTTCTGCAGATTTACTTTCGTACGTTAGGGGTCTTGGGAACAAGTTAAATGCATTCTTAAGCATGTTTATTTCCTACATATTCCATTTTTCCATTTGGAGTGTTGATTTTCAATATTATAAATCGTAGACGCACTTATACACACACTCCACATATGAATAGGCCTTGTTATGAATAGCCTGAACTCAATCTCAGACTGCTCAAATTATTTATCAGCAACCAAAATATTCGTCAATACAGACCATACAATCATTAAATTTGATTACTTGCGCTGTTTCGTTGAATTTTAATTTATATTTGCTTCACACACTTTAAGAAATATTTGGTGATGATAAGAATATTGTTTGATGTATGATTCGGAACATTTAAACGTTATAATTATCATATGTGATAGAATAAGTACAATTTGATCCCATGAAACATTAGATATTCACAACTTTTGATATTTTAACTTTGTTGGCTAAGCAGAAATCCATATCCGTATTAAATATGTTGCAAATACACATATAAAATTGATTATCTATGATTAGACAGAATGCTTTCGTCTTCATACGAAAGATCATTTTGGTGCTATTTTTAGAAAATTATTGAGCGTTATGTTTTCTAGACCAACAGTGGAGTCTAGTATTCACTACAACCATCTAAGCTAATTAAAATGCAAAATTACTTGATAATTCCCCCATAATCGACAAGATTTTCAAAATTTCTATTTTTCAAATTAATTTCAGCTTTAATTCTGATAAAACCACAAGAAAAAGTGCTAGAAATAGTATTTTGTTCTGAAGCGCTAGAATAAAGCTACGATAGTAGAAATTACAAAAAATTTTACATTTGTAATTAATCTGTTGACTTTAACGTCGATATGTTGTACAAAAGAGTCATAAACGTCGTTTAAATTACTTATCTCAACAGTTACTCATACGACTGTATTGTAATTTTAACTCTATTACCCGAGTTATATAATAATTTCAAAATTAATTATGAATTGTTCATTTTAATCTTCACATTGACGAATAAACATTCGTTAATATTAATTATATTACTATGTGCAAGTGAAAAATATGAAGACGAATATAATTCTGTGGAATATATAATTTATATATTTTCGACAAATTCTAGAGTTATTGATGCAAAAACTACCGAATAGTGGCTGGTAATGTTCATTCACCACCTATTTTTGCTACAAATAACATTAAAGAATCTAGAAACTTTGTATTATTAATCGAGAAAATATTTTTGTTAGGATTATCGTGAGTGCACAGATTGAATTGAAATAAGTCCAAAAGTAAGCATTCTCTTATATAGACCCTAAGAGAAGTTAAACATTTGGAAGATGGAAGTTTCATCTTCACAGTTTATAAATAAAATTTTGATTTTGGAAAATAATAATTTCACTTAATAATTTTAGAAGCAGAAGAGACCGAGCATGGTGGTGGTGGTGATGTTATCTTGTACCACTGCCTCCATACATAATGACATGACATACCTAGATTATTACTGAATGCTGCAAAATAATATTTTGAAATATGTCTAAAATATTTTTACTGCTTAGAGTGAAAGACAAACTTTGATACCATATATGTTCGATTCAGAGGTGCCTCTACACATAACTTTATTATCTCAAAAAATCAGGCCTTACCAACGCTCTTATGTACTAGTTATTTTACTATGGCCAAGTAAAAATAATATATATTTTAATAATTCTTGTTGTTAATGATTCTCCAGTTAATTAAAATGGCTTTCATCTTTGTTTCCAATCTAAGTGATTCTGCTTCCTCATTTATGTAACAGCTTTAATGTATTTACATATGTGTAATGTATTTACTATGTGTGATTTAACATCATTTTTAATATCAAGTAACTATTTAACTTTATTTTATGGTATGCAATGTAAACATATATACGTACATATATTTATTTGTATTTTCATTAAACACACAGGCATCACTGAATATTAAAATAAGATAAGCAGTGAATATAAAACATAAATATTCTAATTGTCAATCTATTTATACCGCTCCAAACTTAATGGAACATACAACTGAACATGACATTGACAACGAATCCTAAATCAACGAAGAGTATAAGAACAAAATATTAAACGGTAGTTTGGAAATATAGAATAATAATAAACTACAAAGTATTGCATTTCTATCAAAATTAGATATTTAAAAATTAACAATTACGTACTGCGAACACATTAAACCAATTTTAAACAGTAAAACGGTCAAAGAACTAACTCTGAATTACTGTGACGTTGAAAATGTAAATGAACTTAACCTTTAAAATCTTGAAGTTCTCAATTTGTATTGGAACCGAATTAGTTCAATTGACAGTTGTATGTTCAAAAACTTAAAAGAACTGAATTTATCTCAAAATAATGCAAAAGATATATCTTTTTTATAAGGCTTTTATAAGGTTACTAAACTGTAACTACAAGCAAATAAAATTAGTGATATTACGGTACTCACGTCACTTAATTTGAGAGAGCTTGATATATCTAAAAATCCTATTAGTGATATTACCTCTTTGCAATAACTATCAAAGTTGACAAAACTAAATATTTCAAGTTGCTAAATTTCAAGCCTTGAAACGTTAAAATCTCTAGAAAACTTGGAAGAACTGGATATATCATATTTTGAAGGAACGTGGAATTATAAATTGGAAAAACAAACGAAACTCATAAAACTAAGTATTAAATACGTGAAGAATGTAAATTTCAGTTTTCTATTGTAGTTTCCGAACTTGAAAGAACTTGATCTATCTGGTAACTTAGCAATTGATTTATCAATTATTTAGCAAATGACTCAACTCACAAAATTAATAATGCAAAGAAATTAACTAAAATCAATTTCATAATTTAACCAACTAATAAACTTAGAACATTTGGATCTATAAGATAATTTAAATATTGATATAGCACCATTATGTAACATGCTATTGCTAAAATTTTTAAATTTACGAGGATGTAGCATATAGCATTTGTAAAATTTGAAGAATCTGAACTTGGAAGAACTGGATATTTCTGAGAACAAAAGTATAAATATTTGTGGATTACAATATTTAACGGGTCTGAAAATATTATAATCAGAATATAATGAACTCAAAAATGTTCAAATATTGAAATATTTAGTAAACTTGAAAGAACTTCGACTTAATAATAACGAGTAATTAGATATAACACCCTTGTAATATTTAATATAATTGACTTAATTAATACTTGGTGAATGCAAACTTTATGACGTCTCAGCCTTGAGCCCATTATCCAATTTAGAGTATTTAGATATTTCTGGAAATACCATTATAAGTGTAGCTCCTCTCAAGGAAATGAAACATTTAACAGAACTTTATCTAGATAACAATATATTATCTGATTTTTCTGAACTCTATAATCATCAATATTTTGATTAATTTGAAATGGATAATTAAAATGAACCGTCAGCTGAAGAATTATCATTGTCAAATAAGATAAATAGTATTACTGATATAATCACATTATTAAGAGAAGTAAAATATAAAAGAACTACTTTGAAAACTAAAATCACATTATGTAAGCACAAAAACAATCAAGTTCAATAAAATTCAACATTGTGTATTTTTTCTTTTACAAAAAATATAGCTATGCTATTTAAAGCTTTGAACAACTAAGAAACACAACAATGATTAATTATATTCATTCAATCTTTATAAATTTATATTTTCATATGTACTAACACAAAAATATATTAGTATGCTTTTTTTGTTTTCAGATTGAATTTTCGGCTTAAAATATAATTACTATAAACTTCCATTTTTGTATCCAAGATTTATATAAAGTTATTTATATTATAAAGTTATTTATATAAAGTTAAAATAAATATAATTATTGTTATTATTATGATATCATAAATAAAAATGTACCAATAAAATTATATTTACAATAATTTCAGTGAAATTATTCATTCTCATATAATACAATATTCATTCTCATACAACAATAGTAATAAAAATATCAATCTAATGAAATATTAGTTCAACTATTTTAATAATATTTTGAAAGAAATGTTCAAAACAGCGTATTACAATAGTTAGACTAAATATAAGAAAATAGATCAATATATTTTGTACCTTTGTTTATACGCGATTTATGAAATGTACCATAACAATCTTAAAATTTGTTTTCATCATAAATAAGTAAATTTCAGCGTTAGAAGCTCAAATTATCAAAATTATTACTAGTTCGTTTATAATTATATTTTTGCAATAATAATCTTCTATATTTTCGACATTTATAGTTGTATATCAATTATCATTTTCACCTCAGAATGTTGTTGTTTCAATATGTCAGCGCCCTACAGGTGTTTTCTCTGGCCGAGTTCGACTTTTGTTACAACTATATTTTTTATGAGCCCTTTTAGGAACACTTGAAAATAATTCAGAGTGAGGTGTTTACCTTCGACGACCAATTCCACAGAGAGCTCTGTGACAGGACCGAAAATATTATTTTCCGCTAGGTAAATCACAGTTTCGTTTCATTTACGCTGTAAATGAGCGTTGATTTGAACGAGTAACCATTCAGCGTGTTCTTCTTCCAATTTACAAACGTAACACTTTTCAACGCTAAAATTGAACTTAAAATGTTGAATTCTGGTTCAGATGTGTCGGTTTTGGTATCGACTGCTCCCGAATACAGCTTGAAAGTGATTTAATGCGAATTTAAGATTGGTGGAGTGGAAAGAGGAAATTTCTATGGAATCGCTAATAACCTAACTGAGTTGCTAGTTGTGAATAGATCGAGCTTCGAATTCAATGTTGAGTAAGGGGATAGTGTATTCGTGTAACATCCATTAACATGTTAAAACTTTTAACATGTTAAAAATTTAATAAAATAATTAAAAATATCACTAATTTTTTTGTGATATTTTTAATTTATTGGTTAGCACGTTAGCCGAAAGCAAGTAGGTTCATGGGTTCAATCCCCGTATTTAGAATATTTGTGGTATTTATTTTTATCTTATTTTAATGTTAATTATAAATTAATATTAATTTAATATTAAACATAGTGTGTATAATTTTAATATTACTATAATTGTTAAAATGATAATGATAACATTTAATTGTATATATGTAATAATAAGTATGGAAGAATGAATTATTACAACTAAGACGCTTATAACAGGACTATAATAGTATTAAATAATCAAGTTATTATACTGTATACTCTAGTTATATTAATATAGCTAATTATTAATAGTGATACTATGTAGCTGATTGAGAAATGATGAATTAGTAATTTGGCTACTTTTCTAACATCAGCGCGTTAGCACGCGACCAATGTATAGAAAAGTAACCTATTTACCCACATCAAGAGTCCTCAGAACAAATTATAAAATCATGTTTGAAGTGGAAATATATTATCTGATATTAAAATATATAAATTTTCAAGTTATTGAAATTTGCATCTCATCTGGATCAATATAGTTAGAATAGAAGCTAATTGAAATTGAAATATAAGTAAATTCAACTATTCAAACTAATAAATACATTTTTTTGGAGATCACTTATAAAATTCCTATTTACGGTAAAATCTCACTTATAGGATAAGAATGATTCTTATTTTTTACATTACAAATAAGAATAGTAAGAATGACTAAGAAAGCTATGATACTCTAATTATATCATCAAGAACAGTTTTATCAAATAGCATCACTCTCTCATAAGTTTATCACAAGATATCATATGATAAGAATGGTAAGAATATTCCTATTTACAGCAAACTCTCACTTATAAGATTCTTACTATACAATAATAATAATAAGAATGATAAGAATTAAAAAATATTTTTAATCAAATTTGACAACTATTAAGTAAACACTCCACAAATGAAATTTTTAAAAACTAAAAATGACATTAATTATAAGTACTCAAGGCAAAGATACTGATCAACTTCTTACATTTTCAAAACAAGATCAACAGCTTCTTTGTGAATATGAGATTGATGAAATAGAAGCCAATATCAAGTTGACGTTCTCTGCGCCACAGTATACAATCAATAACAACAGATATAGTATTTTGAATGATCATAACGATTGGATTGATGTTCTGCTTCCAGCATAAAGAAAGATAGATGATGAAACTCAATTACTATCAGTTATTCAAAATCTGTCTGATACAAATTATAAATATGAAGTAGACAACGATTACTTTTTAAACAACAACAAACTCAAATTCAAGGCAACAGGGTTCAAAGCACTAAAATCCGATGATCATTATTTTTGTAAAGCTTTTGGTTTAGTAAAAGGAACTACTTATGAATGTGATGCTTAAGGATTTATAACTGCAACAAATATTTTGTATCCGTATATTTATAAGTATATTTGCATCAACTGTTATGATATACAAGATTATACATTAATTGATCAAGGTTAGAAACGATATTTACTTTTGAAACAATTTAGAACTTGGAATGCAGGAACAATTACTCAAGTAACATCAGATATCATTGTCACATTTCAAATAAATCAACTAATTAATTGAACAACTGTTTTAGTAAGTATGCGGTAGAAGATTAATTGAGTTGAGAGGTTTATTTTATGTTATTAATTTTGTTGAAACGAAATAATGTTAAGCTTGTCAGTATTTCCACTTCGCAAATAATTAACAAAATTCTCGAAAACGACTTCAACCATTTAATAGGTAAATTACTATTTTTGTGTTCAATATATATTAAAACATATTATTCGTATTTTAAATCACTTTATTCATTTTTTATAAATGTGTGTGTACCCTCTTATGTCATTTTATTCGCACTTACTTTTGTATATACATGATAGTGTTTATATGCTTCTATTACTGGTCCTTTAATTGGGCTTACTACTGGTTGGTTACAACCTTCAATTTTTCTTTCGTCGTTTTCTTTAGTTTTACTTCTTTAAACACAGGATATTAAACAACTTAATTCAATTACAACTTCTCTAAATTTTATGATAATTCTTTACCAAGTCGACTTGGTCTAAAAGTTCCAACATATTCAAGCCCTATTGATTTAATATACTCAACTACGTCAATTGTACCATAATAATTATCACAGAATAGTGTGCAGTTAGGCTATTTTGGAAAATCAATAAGTCTTTTAATAACATCAAGAGTTTTTGTTTCACCTTTAGGTACTGTTTACGAAGCTGCGTATAAATCCATTGATAATATAAAATTAGTAAATGTATCCACACAAGCTCTTACAAGTATACCTCTTTTTGCTGGTTTAGCAGGATTATACTATAAAAAGAATATTCTACCTGCAAATTTGATAAGTTATTCATCTATTACAAGGTTTTTACCCAGAAAATAATCTGGATATTTTGTATATATGTCTCGAAATTTGCTTTGTAACTGTAACATAAAATCTTAAACTCTTGATACAGAATTTCGAACTTTGGTTTCTTTTGGTAAAAACCTTGTAATAGATGAATAACTTATCAAATTTGCAGGTAGAATATTCTTTTTATAGTATAATCCTGCTAAACCAGCAAAAAGAGGTATACTTGTAAGAGCTTGTGTGGATACATTTACTAATTTTATATTATCAATGGATTTATACGCAGCTTCGTAAACAGTACCTAAAGGTGAAACAAAAACTCTTGATGTTATTAAAAGACTTTATTGATTTTCCAAAATAGCCTAACTGCACACTATTCTGTGATAATTATTATGGTACAATTGACGTAGTTGAGTATATTAAATCAATAGGGCTTGAATATGTTGGAACTTTTAGACCAAGTCGACTTGGTAAAGAATTATCATAAAATTTAGAGAAGTTGTAATTGAATTAAGTTGTTTAATATCCTGTGTTTAAAGAAGTAAAACTAAAGAAAACGACGAAAGAAAAATTGAAGGTTGTAACCAACCAGTAGTAAGCCCAATTAAAGGACCAGTAATAGAAGCATATAAACACTATCATGTATATACAAAAGTAAGTGCGAATAAAATGACATAAGAGGGTACACACACATTTATAAAAAATGAATAAAGTGATTTAAAATACGAATAATATGTTTTAATATATATTGAACACAAAAATAGTAATTTACCTATTAAATGGTTGAAGTCGTTTTCGAGAATTTTGTTAATTATTTGCGAAGTGGAAATACTGACAAGCTTAACATTATTTCGTTTCAACAAAATTAATAACATAAAATAAACCTCTCAACTCAATTAATCTTCTACCGCATACTTACTAAAACAGTTGTTCAATTAAAGGATTCAGAGTTTAGTTTCAAGATGAAATGTACTAAGATTTATAACTGAATGGAGACGAATATACTTTAGAACTATATATCAACAAGAGTAAGAAAGTATTGATGCGTATCCAACAACAAGAAGAAGCGCGTATACTTAGAGAGTAAGAATTTGAATATAAAAAGTAATTAGAACAACAGCGTCAAGCAGCTGTTTAACAACAATATATTGAACAAGAGCAATAAGCATAATAAGAAGCTCAAAATATATAAGCTCAACAAGAAAGCGATTTATAGAAACAAGAGGACTTATGGAGGACAACAAGCATGCGTATTCCAAATGATAACGAACACAAGAAGATCATCAACTATAATTATGATATTCTATAATCAAAGAAAGGTTAGAAAGTAAAATTGAGCAAGATGTTTAAAAAGAAATAATTGAAAGCACAATAGTTTATGTAAGGAGTCTAAATGTTAGATGAGGAAATAGAAGAATTAGAAGAATCCCGTTTGAGAATGTTACTCAGTGTGAATAAGAACGAGGTAAAGATGTCTGTTTAGGACTTAGATAATACAACAGAAGGTCAATTTCCTAAAATAGTAAAACGTGATCCAGATGAAATAGCTCTAAGTGATAGATCAGTTATACAAGGACCCTTAGCTGTAAACGAGCTTAACAATAGTGAACAACCACAAATAGTTAAAATTGATCCTACTGAATAAATAGCTAACTCAGATGTATAAGTTATAGATAGTGGAACTGAATAACGTTTACAAGCTGAATAGAGACGTCAAGAGATTATAAACTAACCAGAACAACCATCATCTTGGAACTTTGATACTAATCAGAATAATATTCCGATAATTAAAAATGAGAATCAAATACAAGATAATCAGATATAAACCGATCCAGAATAAATATATCAAGAATTTAATTATATTTAAGATATGTTATTGTAAGAACAAGCTGAAAATATAAGATTGAACGAACAGTTATAAAACGATTACAAGGTATAGAATATCATATAAAAGGCTCAATATATTATAAGTCAAATATAATAAATTTAAACAGAGTAAGACAGAGATTTGTTTGAATAGAACAATCCAGATTATAAGGAATTTATGAATAACTTTGAAGAAGAAGACGTGAACTATTATAAGAATTAAATATAAGAAGCCGAACAAAGAATCTTAGATAATAAAAAACAATCTGAATAATAAGTTTAAGAATAATAAATGAACGAGGTACCTTTAGACTAAGCACAAGTTTAATAAATATACGGAGAACCAAAAGAGATTCCAATACAACAATTAGCTCAAACACCAAATGATGAAATTACTGAACAATATATTAAATCAATTAATGCTGAATAGTTTATTAAAACAGTATCCTAATATATTGATGATAAGGCATAGTATGGAAAATTAGTTAAAATTTATCATAAAAAATTGAGAGAAGAATTAGATAATTTATAATCAGATGATTAGAAATTATAGTTTTTAAATAATTATAATTTGACGATGCCTTTATTTACCACTTAAATATCTTAATAAAAAAGAAATTATTTATAAAGAAAAGTTTCAGATGTAAGGATTTATTTAAGAAATAAAGGTTTAATTTAATGAGAAATGATATATTTTTTTATTTCTAAGAAACAAGAACATGAATTACTTAAAACCATAAAGCGTTATAGAATATTGTGAAGAAAATACAGACATTTCATTTGATGAAGCCGTTATATATTTAGATGCAAAGAACAAAAGACAAAACAAAAATAACAAATATGATCCAAAGTCATTAAATATGAAAGTCTTATTGATAGTACTAATTCAAAACAATAAAGTTGTAAAGAAGTTAGAAATAACTAACAACTACATTTATACTGTGAAGAAGATTCAAGAACAAATTATAAACGAGTCCATTATCAAAATTCATATAGACCATGAAGCATCTCAATTTACAAGCAAAGCAGGAGAACAACATGACTTCTATCAAGCTCAATAATTTAGAGTTAAACCAGAGGAAGCAAAACATTTTGATTTGATTAGAATTTAGAAAGAGTTTAATATTGTAGTTTTAGATAAAGCAATTGATTTTGGTGAAGAAGATACTAAACCAGAAGTTAAATCAAAGAAGTCAATTAAGAAATAAGTTAAAAAAGAAGAAAGTGAAGAAGAGAGTTAGTGATTAGATTGTAGTAAGTAAGACGTAAACTTTGTTTGTGTCATATATTTTTTGACAATTTGATAACATATAATTTTTTATTCTTAATAAACATGCAAACAATTAAATCAGCTGATATAGAAGATTTTGAAAGACTAATTAAATAACTAACTGATAACTCTTTCTCTAAAGGAAGTTAGTTTTACTCAAGTATCTAATAGTTTTTAGAAGATCAAGAGTAATAATTACCAGATATAGACTAAAATCAAATAGACAAAGTACTAGAAGTGACTTCAAATACTAAACGCAAAGTAATATCTGAATTTAGAGAGATGACATTAAAGTTTAGAAAACTGATCTCAAATTATAAAGATTCAAAATACTAAATAAAACACGAGAACGGAAACATATATACTTTATAACGTATGAACAAAAAGAAGTTTCAACAATAAAGAAACGGTAATTATTGAAATATAATGTTTATGATCACTGACATTCTTCTTGTTCATCTAGCAATAAAAATAACTGCATTACTTTATTTGTTAACGATAGTAACATTTCGTGCTACTTTTATTTTAAATATATTAATGTATCTTTTACAATTTACTACTTTGATAAATAATTCTTTCGGCTTGAGTTAGTATCTCGAATATTCTATGAAGATGAGTCAATTACCTTCATTTTCCCAGCCAAAACTATTTATTACTCATTAGGTCGTCTTTTAATTAATTATGATTTGTCTATTACATCAAAGAACGTGAAATAATCTGACGATTCGACTATTAAATTGTACGCTACATATATTTCGGCATCTAAATCTCTAATTGGATAGAAGTAAAATAATTCATTATCAGATATATCTAAATATTTTAAGTTAGCCAAGGGTCTCAACACTGATATTTCATATAGATCACAATAATATGCTTCAAGGAAAGTAAGTTATGTTAAATATTAGAGGGGTGTAATGTTAACTCCTATATTTCTAGAAACACATAGTTTTTTCAGACATTTGAACTATTTGAGAACGGAAATAACTTTAATACAATTATAACTAATATCTAAATCTCTTAAATTAACAAGATTTTTTAAGTGATCAATGTTATTTATATTATTTGAAGAAATATCAAGCACTTCCAAGTTTACCAATGTTTGCAAAGAAAATATATTATCTATTTTGCAGTCTTTAATGTTTAAACTAGAAAGACTTCCAAAATATTACAAAGAAATTATATTTAGATTTTCATTACCTGATAAATTTAAATATTCTAAGTTTATGAGTCCACTTAAAAATGAAATATTTCTTAACTTATTACACCGCAATGAAAATCTTTGAAGTTGAACTATTTTTTAAAGTGGTTGAACGTCGATTGTAGGGGTTCCAGACAAATCAAGCTCCTTTAAATTCTTGATCTGTAATAATATTTCAATATTTTATAACTTAATATAAGATAAATTTAATTTTGTAAGATTAACCAAATATTAAAAAACATTTATGTCAGCGATAGTATTCTAAGAAATATCTAGTTATTCTAAGTTATTTAACTATTTTAAAACATCAATGTTATTTTAATTTGTTCTTGAAATGTTCAACTTTTTAAGATTAATTAAATATTATATTGATGATAAATTAATATTTTCATTACCAGATATATCTAAGTCGCCTAAATTAGTTAGTGATTCCAATACTTTGACACTTTCAAGTTTGCATTCAGATAAATTTAGTATTCTCAACTATTTAAATAATTACAAAGAATTAATATTCGTACCTTTATTTTTTGATAAATTTAGCTCTTCAAGGTTTACTAAGTTTGAAAGTTGCATTAAATCATTTATTTTATTATTTCTTAGGTTAAGTATTTTAAGCTGTGGCAACATAAGATTAGAAATATCCGTTCGATCTGTACATGAGATATCAAGTTATTTCAATTGTATGAATGTTTCAAAGCTACAATTTTTCAATTATTTATTATCTGATGCATCAAGAATTTCTATATTTTCGAGCTAAAACCCATCAAGATTTTGAAGATTAGAATCTTTAATAATCAATTCTTTAATGGTGCTGCTTGTTAATATTGGAATGATTTAACCACATCCAGTTAGTTCTAACTTGTGTATTTTGAACTCTGATAAGAATTATATATTCGTTAGCTTTCTAAAGTTTACTATTATTAGCTCTCCGCTGTGGATCATATCTTTAAACTTTTTGAGCATACTTTAATATTATCCAACTTGTTTAAATTTATATTCTGAAGTTAAATTAACTTTCATAATATATAATAGTGTAGAGTGGAAAGTTTAAATAGTAATCTGTTGTAACAACATAATACAGTAATATAGAACAAAATACAATTATTACATTTGTATATATACACGTGTTTAATGTAAAGCTATGTATGTTTTTGTTTATAAGAAGATACAGTACTTGTATAATGAGCAATTACTATTTCAAATTTTCAAATTAAAACCATCAATAAGTTGAATTTTGTAATATTGAATATGTATATTGAATTGTCAATTCAATTCTTCAGCAGTCAACTCATCAGCAGTACATTTTACATATAAATGCAAAATATTAAATATCTGTATATATAATATATATTACCTGTATAAACGCATCCCTACCTGCCCAGTAGGAAAATAAGTAAAGTCAAAGCGAAAAGAAGAAGGCCAAGAAGCGACAGAATTAGATGGATATTTCCATCGACGACTGGGTATGAGGCCGGTTCTCCAACATTGAGTATGTTGCCCGCGAAGACATGCGCTTGAAACGTAGACCATGCAAGTATAAATGAAAGTTAAGTGAGTGGGATATATATATATATTACCTGTATAAATAATATATAGTATATATTATTTATAGAATAAATGATTCACTTAGCTGTGACAGTGTGTATCAACAATAAAGCTCAATTAATACCTACTTCAAAGACGGTGTCGATATTTGTAAATATGGAATATGGAATGAAAAACTATATATTTTAAATACAAATACTCTAAACTACATTCAGTATAAAGTATAGATCAGTTAAGCAATTATATTTTGAAATCGATTATATAATATTGTAAACGAAAATTAATATATTTATGTGTAATTTATTAATATTTACAGCAATGTTATAAAAGATTTTTTCACTTCACATAAAATGATCCTTTGCGAATCTAAAGACAAAGACAAGTTTTATTATAATCCATAAAATTTATCAATTTCTGCTTCTAAAGCCAAATCAAAGCAAGGATAAGTTTCATTACCAGCTCCTACTTCTTATAAAAAGCACCAAGAGGCGTTTTTGAGTTAGCTCGAACCAGAGTATTATAACCCAGTGGTAAGAAGTCATTAATCATGCACTCATAGATGTTAAATCTTACCAAATGTCAAGTTATGTGCAATTGATCCCGATGATTGCTTGAAGTCACGAATATTTTCAGTACAAGCGAGTAATCAGGAAATTTTTGATTCTGACGATATTAAGCAGCAGCCAGATGCAATTTTGAAGTTTATTCAGTAGGTTGGTTGCTACGACGATTCGTACTAGGACAGGATAATTCCGCATGAATTGCAGAGCAGTATTTCGTAAATTTCTGCGTAGTAAATCGCCGCTTTGGATTATTCCGGTCAGAACACAGTGACTCATGTGAAGAGGCCATTGATAAAGAAGATAGTGGGTGTGAAGAAGCTTCCGCAGATAGGTGTGTTTTTGAAGGAGATAGCGTAGAAGTACAACGCTCCGATAAACGATTTCCAGGTGTATTTGTAGTTGTACACTACGCGTAAAATAGAGTAGGTGGATAAGAATCTGTCATTGAAGTCAATTAATTTGTTGGAGGAGGTGCTTCCCGAGGCGCTCGTTCCGATGAATTATTTGACGAACGAGTACATTGCCCTCGAGCTCACCCTGGATCCGGATTAGATTTACATTCTGTAGCTTTCCGCTTTCCTCACTGGCACACGTGTGACCGAGTTCCTCTTCCAGTTCAAGGGTGATTAGGAGGTGTCCGAGCTCTCCAGTATCCACTTCGAGTACACTCTTGACGTATAGCTAACTGAGAAGCAGAAATAGATGAACATGGACCAGAAAGCGGTAGTTAAAACCGATATCCTCCTTGAATTCTACATTTAAGCCCACAAACCAGACCCGAAACTAGTAAACTGGAACACCCCAAACTACATTGACATATCACTTCCACTCCACCTGTTCAGTCAACAATTCCAATTAAACGGTCAAACGGTTCCCTTCCCAAGTGGAACCGTTGAGCTCTTCTGGGCGGACAAGAACGGAAAGTAGAAGAAAATCGCCCAATTCCCTCACTAGTTGAACGGTTTCACGGACAAAATAAGCTACCAAATAAACGACATCGCGAACATGAACATAATGTCCATGACCACCAAAACGCAAATTAACTCCTTCATGATCAGGAACTGTTTGTGCACCGAGAATATTTAACAAGGGGACTGCATTGTGGTGTGTTTTAGGAGCAACTTCGAGCACGTGGGCGCATTCTGCAGAGAATTCAAGCAAATGGTCGTACCAAGTGTATTGTAGGCTAAAGGAGACACAACTAATATATAAAATAGCCTGAGCGAGCCAGCAAGGGACGATTTCTGCTTCTGCTACGGAAGCATCGGCATATTCGGATCAAACGGAGCCAATAAACCAAACAGGATGTACAATTTAAATCTTATTGGCGGATAACCAGTTTTCAAAGCTGGAAAAGGAAAAATTAGAGACTACGCAGATAACACAGATGACGCAAGCATCCCAGCATGCATGAACTATAACGCAATTGCTAGTCAATACATGGAATCGGACGAAAATTAAACCGTGCTGCTCCCATTCACACTGCCAGTATAAATTATTAACAACTTCACAGGCGTGACACCTAGCTACGACATTAAAAACCAAAGCCTGAACCAACTCACCGATAAAAGACTTATCACCAAAGACCTTAACGAACTCGTAATGTACAACTCATTCATGCACTAACAAAACATGAATGAAAAGATCACAAAAATACTATAAAATGGAGGAGCGCTGTCTGAGGACGAATTTAAACAAGTACATCAGCTCATTGACCAAGTAAATATTCTTCAATCAATTCTCTCTAATTTAGACACAGTATTTAAATAAGATCCAGAAATGATTGGATATATGCTTTGCGCACTCAAAGTTCCATGCTTCTTGAAAATGAACGATCTTACTGATTTGAAAGCTAAGTTATTATCTCAAAGTATTTAATACGGTGTAAAATAACTACCAATCAAATACTACACATTAAATACTGTAGGTATGTTTGAAAATTTAGTAAAATATGAAAGATTTTTATAAAGCAAAGATCCTAAAGAAGATGTAGTAGCTAAAATCTGTTAAAATTTCACAGCAGATATGAAATTATAAATTTTAAGTAAAATGGCAGTTAATATCGATGAATTTTGCTAAAAGTTTTACATTAATTCAAATGCTGACCAAATTAATTAAAAACCCATACAAGATCCAACACTCAAATCTCTTTGCAAGAGAAATTTAGATTTAGACAGAGCGGGTTATCTCATGACTAATTTCAGACTCGAAGATTTTGAAAAGATTTTAGCACAACTAATTAATTGTCAGATTCTTTGTCAACAACTTATTTTAGAGAAAATTAAAGTTTAACCTTCTGATGTATCTGTGAAACTAACAAAATAAAATACATATAATTCTTTGGACGAATTTATCATTTCATTAATGTAAAAAACTTCATTTATCATAACACTAGTTTGCAGCGTAATGCAATGTAAAGATGAAGTATGTGTCTTATTATAATAACACTACCCAGATGCAATGCAATTTAATTTTAACAGTCATTCATTTAAAGATGTTTTGAAGTTAATATTTGCTCATATTGAAATGTTGAAGATGATAAACGGTTCTGCACCTCAATTTGTAAATCCAATTATATCTGTTGTTTATTCTTTAGAATCAGCAAGTGATGATGAATTAAAAGAATTCTTAGATTTCAGTTGCACAAACTTACATAACTTAGCACTAATGAATAATGATGTTGCCGTTTAACTGGTTCTTTAAGTTCTTGTCGACAATTTATATGTTGAAAATAATTTCCCAGTTTTGCTGAACTTTTGTAACTTAGTAAGTAGAAACCAAACTATATAAATGTTAAGTGGTATCACCGCTAAAGTATTTAAAGGTTTCTTTGATTATGGTCTAATTCTTACAGTAAGAGAAGATAATGAACAAGAAAGAACACATATATTGTAAACATTTTGTTAATTGAAGAAACTTGATGTAGCCAAAATAAATGTAGATGCTTTGAACTATGTGTCAATGGCGTATGTTATCTTCAAATTAAATATGACAGAATTATATTAAGATGCAATCGAAGTTGTTTCCAAGAAATTATAAGTTTCTAAACCTTGTGAAATAGCTGATGAAAAGTTTTGTTTTGTTTTAGATAACTTGATGAAATTAGTCTTTGATACGATAAAAATCTAAATAGAGTCAAAGCAAATTAACGAAAACATGATTAGTAATTCTCAAAAAATTGCTTAATTATGTGCATCTGATGATTTGGTCTACTTCTTCTATAAATAAACTCTTGCTAACATTACTAAAACAGAAGTAGTTTAAGTGGCTATACAATTTTATTGTGCCTGTATAAGATAACTAAAATTTACTACTCATTTAGGATAATAGATAATGTTTGTATTATCTGAATATGTGACATTTAGCTAAATCGGAATAAATGAAGACTCTATGCGCTAAATAACTTCTTAAATGCTGGTTAATGTTAAAGAAGTAAAAACAGCTCGTTAAGTGTTTTAATTAGTCGAAAGATATATTAATGTATTCTTTAAACTATAAAAATAAGAAGATTTAATAAATTAACTTATTGTACCATTTAAATAGTCCACATTAAAATCATTAACAACAGTAGAAGTTAAAGGATTGGCAATTGATTCAAATACAATCACAACACATGTTATTAAATAAATTGAAACAGATTTGCTCGATTTTGTTGATTTACTTAAAACATATAACGATCCAAGGGTTCATTTCTGTTTAGACTGCTTATTTGTTTTATACTTTTAACAAGATAATCCAAAATGCATTGGAATTTTAGATTAAAAATAGCGTTTAGTTAACGATGGCTGCCCAGATATTTATATTATATTGAATTTAATTTTGAATTAAAGACACTAATTAACTATGCAAAAAGATATTTAACCATCATCATTCCCTGTAGATGGGTATCCTTATCCAAATTACTATATTTAAAATGGTGTCGCAACTGTTAGAGAACTGTTTATATAATATATTTCAGAATTTAGATCTAATGCCTATTTGATTTTAGAAGATTTCTTAGCATTGCATGATTTCTACAAATAGCAATATTGCTACATTTCACAATTAAATTACTAACCAGTTTATCTTACATCCTATGTTGACGTTTAAGCTAACTACTCTAATTTAATTAATTCTATGCAGTATTTCCTTGATGTATAAGTTCAATCTTTACCAATTTCATTGATAAATTTGAGATCAGGTGTTGTAAATTCAACAAAAACCTAAAATTCTAAGTAATTGCTATAGTTAATAAACAAAACCATTAGGTTGGAAAAACCATATGAAATATAAAACTTTGCACTTAATTTCCAATATTTTACAAATGGGAAATAATATGCTGAAGTATAAACAAGATAATAAGAAATATGCAGACAAAAAGTAAATAAATTGTAAACTTTACCATATATTTGTAAAGATGATTTGTAATGTTTTAAGAACTCATTTGGTGGACTGGTTAGCTTAATATTTGAAGTTATGAAATCTTGTCTATAAAAATTCAAGAATTTTGCACAACTTGTTGAATAAATTAACGAGTTTTATGAAATAGAAGAAGCAACAACATTATTTATTGGACTTTTCCCAACGGCTATACCAAATATAGACGTTTGTGACGTTGTTATTTAAAAGTTTACAAAAGGATATATTGACGAAAATTATTATTGTGGCGCTGATGAAAGAGACTACTTGATAATATAAGACAGCAAATAAACAATTAAAACTGTAACATAAAACGATTTATTGTTTAAAGACATTGCTGATATGTGCAAAAAAGAGTCAAATAAACCTTTTGCCATATCTCCAATAGTTGGTAATTCATCAATAATGGGTGATTATATTGTAACAGTATAAAATAAGTAAGAATGTGAACTTGTCTACAAGAAGATAGAAGATGCAGCAGATGTTTCAAGCCACTTTTATAAGGAAATAAATATCTAATTATAGTAATTGCTGAAGCAATGTGAGAACTAGGCAAATCTTACCAATGTTCTTTTGCAGAAAAAATTACTGACAATTGTTGATAATTTCTTTGCTTTCTAGAATACAAAAATATCAATATAAAATGTTGACAAAGAGTTTGAGAAGACGAACAAATTTAAGCTTATATATGCTGCAAGACCACAAAATCGTGTAACAATAGGAACTGATGAAGAAATTGAATAGAAGCAATAAGAATTAGATGTTCTGAGAAAACAGAACAGCAAATATTTGACTTTAATAAACACAATTTTGAATACTATGTCGGATGTACTGGTATTTTTAGGTAAGAGTCGTGATGAGGCTATTTAACAGATGTCCCACGACTATCACGCAATATTTGGTGAGATTACCAATGAAAAAGATGCGATAAGCCGTGATGTGGTCCATGCTATAACTATAGTGACTACTGAGATAACTGATGTAGTTAAGACGATGAGCAAGGCTCCTGTAGAAACACAGGAAAGTGAAAAGAAGACAGCTTGGTGGAAAAAGTGATTTCTTTTTAACATTCTAAATATTTATTATATTAATAGTATTATTGTGTTAATATTATTTCACTCCAATGTACCGAAGGTTGAAGAACTTCTCGGATGACGTAAACCAGGAAGATGTGTACAAGCATTTTATCGGGATGGACTTGCGTGACTTTTTTGACGTGCTGACGACCACTGATTTGCACCCTACGTTGCGCTTGGTCGCTTATTTGCGTGCGTTTGGTATATTGGACAAGGCTGATCCGTCTCGTTGGGCGTTTAATCTGCACACATCGTAATAGAATTACAAGACCTTGCTTGAAACGCAGTATTATCAGTGCAGGTCCGTTCGTTTTTAGAACATGGATCCCTTGTAGCCGTAGGAGGACGGTCCTTTTTAGAAGAGGCATCGTTTGATTTAGCTGGAGAAGTAGATTTAGCTGGACATAAACCGTTTGTTTTCGAACGAGGAGTTCTTTTCTAACCTTGACAACAGGGCGAACATTCATTTACTAACCACCCTCTGGAGCCATATTAACAACGACATTTACAAGCAGGGCATACACGAAATTGTTGCTTTGTGCTACCAATTAGCTGTTAACGGGGTACAAGCTAATTTTCTCCAGCACAGACAAGACTCGGAGCTATTCCACCTCACGCACTTCACTCGCGCCTCAGTCATGCACCTAGCCTTCGATCTCTCCACCTCCATCATGTCCTTCGTCTACCCTTTGTACTCCGACGACCAAAAAATGAGCTAAAGAATGAACCAAATTCAGAACCAACTACTTTTGAAACTGGATTAGCCTCTGAACGAGCGCATAAACCAGCTCAATTTGGAGTCCGTTTACCTCATTCGCTGGTTGAGGCTTTTGTTTTGCAGGGAGGTTAGAGTAGAGCACGTTCCGCGAATGTGGGACTTCATCGTGTTCAGCTTCGAGAAAACGGGTTCGGTTGACTATTTGGATTACATGGTGGTTTCATTTTATTAATAAAAGAGGGATGAGCTCATGCGCGGAGACTACAACATGGTCATGAAAATGTTCTCCGGGTCACTGCTAGGCGACATCGGAATAGAGGGAATACAGAACGTGTGCCTGGGCGCGCTCAGGCTCATGGGCGTTGGAAAGCAGGAAGAAACGAAAACACAAATCATCCTGAAAAACACACAGAAAACCAAAAACAGCACCATCAACTACTGGCTCAGCCAACAAATCAAACAAGGACTCAAGCTAAATTAAAACGGAAACACAGAAGAAGGAAACCAAATGATCACAGAAGTCGCAGAACTACTCGAAGTACTCGTACCAGAAAACGAAACCGCATTCCTCGACGTACTCAGAAGCAGCGGATACGAAAGCGGCATCGGAAAAGGACGCGCACTAGAAATAGTCACACAATGCCTCAGCAAACATAAAGGATGGAGTGAGTGAAAATGGTGATGTAATTAATAATGGATCCAGAAAATCAAGTTCGTATTGCATATTTATTATATTGAAAATCTATTACAATTATTAATTTAATTATTAATTCAGTTAATTATCAAAAATAATATAAATATAAAGTGGAAATATATTATTCTTAAATCATACAGACTACTAATAAAATATTAAATTATAAGATACAAAAAAGTAAAAATATGAAAAGTACTACCTGCGGGACTTGAACCCGCGCGGACTAGCGTCCATCACGACCTGAACGTGACGCCTTAACCACTCGGCCAAAGTAGCATACATTGTAAGTTTATTCTATACAACAAAGATATTTGTTTATTTCACATTATTTATGTTTAAAAGTTAATAAATCCTGTTAATAACCAAAAGAAGATAACAAAATATCACTATTTATTAAGAAGATGCAGTTATCGCGGTTGGAGATATTCATTCAAACATGGTGCTAAAATCTAAATAATCATTTGAATTTTCCATAAATTGAACTTAAAATTATGATTCTTGTTTGTTCTTTGATTCTTAGGCGTTATCATCGTTATCTGTTTTCATATGAAGTTGGACCATTAACTTTTTTGCTGTTATAAGGACCTTTTAAAATTCTTTCACATGCTCTAGACGTACACCCATTTCAAGTAACTTTTTTGAATCATGAATTATGTTATCTGGGACATTTTATTCAAAGAAATTTGGATAAAGGGCTGCATATGGAATGCATTTAGCATTTTTCATCTATGAAGTGGAATTACTAACAATAATCAATTACGATATTCAATAAAAATATACACATTATAGTTATTTTTAATTTCACTTCACTTCTTTTGTGATGTCTGGCCTTTCCCTCAAGTTCAAGCAGGTTGTCAACAACCCAGTTCTCCAAAGAACCCAATGCGTATGTCTCAACTGATATAAATTAAACTTTACTAACACAATATATTGTCAATGTTTACCACACTGGTAAGCACTATGGTAAGCTCGAAGACGTTCGCGCTGTCGTTTGCCAAAAGTTCAAGGTTGCTGATCCAAAGTGCGTTACCCTCTATGGTTTCGAAACCAGATTCGGAGGTGACGTCTCTACTGGATTCTGCTGCATCTACAAGAACATCGAAGCTCTTAAGAACTGCGAACCAGCCTATCGCCAAATCCGCTCTGGCATCAAGGACAAGAAGAAGCCACTCGCCAGAAAGTCCATCAAGACTGGTAAGAACAAAGCTCTCAAGAGATTTGGTACCCACGTCAAGAAGGAAGTTACCAAGAAGAGATGATGACCCTAATTTATTACACACGCTAAAATTATACATAAAACAAATATTCTTTAATATTTCTAGCATTATTGTTAAATTATTAATGATTTCATTTAGTTTTTAATATATATGTAGTTAAGAAAAGCATTGACATTCACATATACTATAGTATAATTTTAATCAAAATATTGAGGCAGACACAATTATTAGCAGCACTTTAAACATATTGTGGCATTTGCTTAGCAATATAAATTTGGCTTCACTGTTTGGTTATTTATCATGATTTAGTGTGTATTGTACATATTTATCCACTTCATTTCTTCATGTAAATGTCAAAGAAACTGCACATTACGAATATTCCGCTGTCGCTTGCGACTGTGGAACTAGTCAAAGCGTTGTAACAAATAACCCCTTCTGCGAGGGGTCGTGTGTATATGAAGGACAACAAGTCAATGGGTTGTGGTGACTGTACATTCGAGCTTGCGTGTGATTGCGAGGATTTTATGAGACAGATAAAGGTGCACCCGATGAAGATTCAGGACAAGGTGCTCCGTTTTGAGCATTTCGTAACCCGCAAGGAGGCCGAACAGGCCGCGTCTGGTGCTCCGAAGAAGTCCTTCAGGATGATTGGGAAGCTCCCAGCCGACCTTGCCGACTCTGACACAAAGGAAATCATGGCCAAGATACAGAAGGCCTTCAAGCAGGTTTCAGCTATCACCTTCCACCCGATCGTGACCAATGCTGTTAAAATGAAGACAAAGAACGTTCAAATGATCCCATCCGACTCAAAATACACTCCAGAGCAGACTCTAAAGCTGCTTGAGAAGTTCTCCAAATTCAGATTGGATAAGGACATTGACGTAAAGAACGAAGCGGAGCTCACAAAGGTCAGAATCATAATCAGAAACTTACCAAACTGCGAGGACGAGGATCTCACCAAGCAGTTGAACGAGCTCATCGTCTACCCCTTCAAGCACATCAAGAGAGTTAAGAACTTCTGCTTCGTCACTTTCTACTGCGAAGAGGACGCTGTCGCCGTTGTTAAATCCGGACAGATCATGATGCGCAAGAGACCAGTGATCCCAGACTTCACCTCAGACGAGATGAGAGCCAAATACGCTGACGCGGTCATTGAAGAGGAATCATCTGCTTTCGAGCCACCAAAGGAAGAGCTCAAGTCAATCTCAGTCTCTGACTCCGAATCCGAGGAAGAATAACCCAAACTCGAAATTGAAGAATTCGACAAGAAAAAGGGAATTCAAACCTACCTCAAAGCAACTGAAGAAAAATCTGAAGAGCAAAATGAAGAAGAAGAGGAAGAAGAAAACGACGACGATGAGCACACTGATGTGCAAGCTGAGCCAAGTGACGAGGGAACAAGGGAAACAAAGCTCAAAGACCTCTAAGAGTTCATTCAGGACAATCAAACCGAGCAAATTAAGTAACAACAGGGCGCATTTGAGGATTAGTACACGCTATTCGTGTCCAACGTTCCAGTGCACCTCCCGTTGAACATTCTTGAGGAGGCTCAGGCCGGTTTAAAATCTAAAAATATTTAAGTTAATGATCAAGGGCACTTGCTCGAGGTCACCGTCAGAAGACAGGTTGCGAATCTGTTTTTGCAATTCGGTAAGCTGAGGAAAGTTGCCCTCCCACTGGACGAGCAGCACAAACTCAAGGGAACCGCATTCGTTCAATTCGAGCGCGAGAAGGACTTCAAGCTCTGCTTGCAGTTCATCGAGGCCCTGAAGAAGATGAAATCCGAGCAGCTCAAAGTAAACAACACCGTTCTCAAAAAACAGGAGAACTGGAAACCAGTCATTGACAAGAACGCAGAAGCACTCATCGGATAGATTCAACTCGGTCAAGCACAGGACGATACTTTGTTCTAACAGTAAATTCAAGAAAGGGAGCTCAACGGATACTCAAACAACAAAACGGAGCAGATTCAGAAGCAATACGAAGAACTGTACAAAATAAGGAGAGTTGCACCAAAGCACCTGAACACGAACGCAGGCTGCCTGAAACTATTCGAAAACAACCTGGTCGTTTACGAATTCGTCACCAAGAAACTACTGGACAAACAACACCAGAAAGTGATTCAAAACGACACCAGAAACGTCCACCTGCTCAAATTCGGCATGAAAATACCGGGAATGCCAGGATACGCCGACTTCAAGATTCAGAAGAAGGACGAAGAATTCAGAGTCAGGTACTACCACAAGGCAAAGCACCTCTTGAAAAACGTCAACTACCACTGCAACCCACAACGTGTTGAAATGAGAAACTTCGAGAAAACAATCGACGAAGAAAAAGTCATGTGCGGAATCTGGCACTACCTCGTCAGAATCAACGAAACAGAGAAAATATTCAAAAACGAGAATATTCAAAAACACCTCAAAGGACCAGTCCCAAGCTACTTCAAAGGCATCCAAAAATGGAGCGAACTCCTCGAAAACGAAGCCAGCAGAAAACAAGTCAAAATCTCTGAATAACAAATAGCCCTCATCGCAGAAAGCCTGAAGCTCAAATCAATTAGAATCCCACAAACTGAAGTCAAAAAGTGCTTCGATATGGTTCGCAACTTGAAGGAAGTTAGAAACCACCTCGGCGCTTAATTAGTCGGCGTGGTCTATTTCGAATCTGTAGATGAAGAAGCCTCAAAGAGATTAATCACTCTTTTAGATAACAAACCAATATTTGGCGCTGAAAGAAAACCAGTTTGCGCATTTGGTGTCGAAAACGTTGGTAGACTCAAAGAAGTAAAAGACTGGAGAAAACAAAAGAGCGATAAATAATGAGGTGATGTGTTTGATAGATTTCATATTTTCGTGTTCAACTTTGACACATTTCATTTGCTTGTATATTTATTAATTTAAATTTTGTGCAAGAATGAAAATATTAATTTATAAACGGCGGAGATCATTATATTATTATTTATACCTCACAATATATTGTCCCACCTCTCACTTTGTTAAATGACAGATTATGACCATCTATTCAAAATACTGATAATTGGAGATTCTAATGTTGGTAAATCATCAATATTAGTTAGATTCACAGACGGGACGTTTTCAGATAAATTCACGACAACTATTGGTGTTGATTACAAGATAAGATCAATAAGTATTCCAGTTGATGACGCTACGAAAATAATAAAATTGCATATATGGGATACCGCTGGTCAAGAAAAATTCAAAACAATTACTAGAACATATTTTAGAGGCGCTTAAGGCATTATGATAGTATATGATGTTACAAACAGAGAGTCCTTCATGAGTGTCAAAAATTGGTTAGCCGATATAGCTACGAACGGTAACATGGAAGTTCCAAAAATATTAGTAGGTTCCAAGTGTGACTTAGAAAAAGTGGTTTCAACAGAAGAAGCCAAGTCATTCGCAGAAGAATTAAATATGAGTTTTGTTGAAACATCAGCCCTTCAAAATACAAATATTGAACAAGCATTCGAAGTATTTAGCAGAGAAATACTCGAAAAAACATAATAAAATCCTCAATCTAAAGAACCTCCTAGACAATAACTTGATATTTAACAAACTAAGAAATCAAAGGACGGGTGTTGTTGAATGATTTGATTTATAAAATTCACTCTGTTTCATATTGCAATTACAACTCTTCCCTCTTTATCATTTTTTACTATTCTCCATATCTTTGCTCTAGCTTTTGCTACATTTTATATAATCTTCTCCGCCTCATCTTTATTTTTAATTTGACTCAGTGCCTCTTATAGAGACTGCTCTAGTGCTATTTAGTGTTCAACTTTATCTATCAATTCAGTTTATCCTTCTTCAATTAACTTTTCACATTTTGAGCAAAATTTATCAATCCATTATTAAGATTCTTTAGAATTTCTACTAACATACTGTTAAAATGATTCAGGTGGTAACGCTATGATAATTCTCATTTAATTTCTTGCAGCTTCTAAAATGTTAAGATATTTTTGAATTTCATTAACACTTTTAAGACTGTCTACATTATCTTTAGCTGTTTATTCTATTTCAATTAGCTAATCAAGCATTTAAATATACGAAGAATCGATTTCCAGTTGAGCTTTGATTAATGATTCGATATAAAATGTATTCTAATCGCAGTTTATTCTGAATGCATTTTATATGTCTAATAACGATTAAGATTTTGGTTAAGTTTAAGTTACTCCCATTAATAATTCATCGTATGGTACTAATTAAAATTTCTTATCGTTAAAGCTTACTATATTTTTCCTGTTTATTATGATTTATTCATCTAATTTAGTTTGAAATTATTCAAACATTTGTTTGGAATGATCTTTAGCAAGTTTAGTAATTTTCGATACTTTAACTCTTTTCTTTGGCTCTTAAATCGGTGATTACTCTAATTTCAGTTCATCAACCTCAAAATCTTATGAATTAGACACGCTAAAATTTGTGAAAGCCGAGTCATTTGATATGGATAGAGATGATTTATTTATACCTTTTTTCTTGAATCTTTTTACGACTCGACCAGGTTCCAATGAAGCTGATCTATCAGGAAGTTAAATTTATTGGCTTTGTGATGGGTTAAGAGTTGGGGTTTTGCAAAGCGGTGGCAATTCAAAGTTCGTTTGGTGTGTAATTGTAAAAAATATACTAGCTAATGATATTTATAATATTTTTGCAAATATAATTATATTTTTAAAGTGAACCTATAAGTGAATACACAAATAGTCATAACATTTAACGTACAATATGTTAACTATAGTAGGGATGAACGTATTACAAATCAACTACAACGATTATCATTGAATTTGTTCAAAACCAAATAAAACTTATCTTAATTTCAAATACATAATTATTTTTATTGTTTTTTCAATTTAAAAACAATAAATAAAAATAAACTGACAAATAAAGTCAGTTTTAAATGTTTTACCGTTTAAAGCCGTTCATACCGTGTATCACTCAACACACTGAAATTTAATTCAATGGAAGTGGAAAATTTCTTTAAAAGTATATTATTGAGTCAAAATAATAATTAAAGATCAAAGAAACTCATTAGAATTTTGTTGATGAATGATTAAATTGAGCCAGTCTCCATTATTGTTGATAATATTACAGATAAATGAGTCATTTAATATGAGTTGACGAATGTAAGTATTAATTAAAAAGATTTGATGATTAATATTAAATACTTACTGTTAAAAGTATTGACGAAATTTACGGTGTGATGTCTTCTTACTGTTAAAATAGTTACTAAAAGCCATTTGATAAGTAATTGTTAATACCTCTATGAAATAAAACGTCTTTTAAATAAAGATTAAAGAGGGGAGTTAATTGCTAGTGACAATAACAAAGTCATTTAATATACCTAATCGTTTAATATACCGGAATAGGTATATCAATAAAATTAAACATTTAATTATTTTCAGTGTACGAATCTATCTTTAATAACTATGATCTTAATGGCGACGATCTTAGTGTTACTAAATTTTTACTATGTAGACATAATATAACATGATGCATTATTTATATTCACTCTGTATATTATGTAATATCTGAATATCTGAATTAATCTGATTATAAAAATAAACTACCGTGTATTTTGATTAATGCGATCCTCAGCCAAATATTTCTGCATTTCACTTCAAAGAAATGGGTTGTGGTGCGCCTTCTGATCCGAGTTAGCTATAAGCCGATAATACCGCTCAGGACACTCCCAAACACGAGGAAAAGCCAGTTGAGCAGAAACCAGCGAAGAAGTCTAAGGAAGTGGTTCCCGCTGGCAATCCATTGAATTCCATGCCGCAAATCGACGAAACGCGTAAGCCAGATCCGGTTCCGCCTCCAATAACCACTTAGCCGGTTAAGAAGGCGAATGTGAAGATAAGTTACGACACCGCGCCAGCGCCGGTCCCCGAGCCTAAAAAGCCAGCCGAGCCTGAGAAGCCGAAGGTGTACATGGGCCGCACGTTATTCGACAAGCCGGACGTGGATTAGTGCAAGGCCGCGTTCAAGCAGATTGATCTTGACGGCTCGGGCAAGCTCGACCAGGAGGAGGTTACCAAGGCCATGCGGAAGATGAACCCGAAGATGTCCAAGGAGGACATTATTCAATTATTTTAGCAAGTAGATGGTGGAGAGGGCGAGCTCAACGTTGAGCAGTTCATCCACTTCGTGTACGTGTGCCAGAACGCAAACGTGAGCGAGAACGAGAAGATAGTCTTCTTAATAACTGATATGGACTGCTCGGGAACCATTGACGCCGACGAAACGTTCCTCTTGTTCAAAAAACTCGGTCTCGAGGTGAACGAAGAAGAAGCAAAAGAACTCGTCAAATCGATGGCGGACAACGGAGACGGAACACTAAGCTACGACCAGTTCAAATAACTCCTAGACCAGATCTCAGGGTGAAAATGTGTTACAATTTATACTAGTATGTCAATTTATGGTTGGTTTATAAAATATGGAGGACATTTATTTTAAAATTGAATAATATTCTGAAAATGAGAGCGCGACCACTTGATTTGTGATATTTATACGTTGTGTCGACACTAACTTTTCAACATCTGCGAAAATCTTTTAAAATTTGAAGTAAATATATAAAAATTACAAGTTATTTTTAAATGCTACGTGCATTTAATTTAAAAGCCAACAATTTCTTAAATTAATAAGATTGTTGATAGCACCCGCATAAAACTATAAAATTTTCATTTCTTGCTACCCATGTTTATAACTGTTAGAATTAAGCAATCTTATTCCAATGTAAATACAATTTCTCTTTTCATAGATCTTACAGAACCAAGCTGCACAGTATTTATTGATTTTTAACACAACTATACAAAAGGCAAAGAAGCCTTAATAATTTTTGAGGTTTAGTCATCGTCAAACGTAGTTCTTAATATAGTATCTGGCATTCTCAAAATTATAGTTCCTTAAACTCCTTGCAAATTATTAAGTTAATCAATTTCTTCCATTCAATGAGGTGGTAATTCATATTACCAAACTATGTCATTAAAATATGATTTTGCCACACCTTTCCGCAAAATGTCTGATATTGAAGCAACTGTTGATCGTATTTCAAAACACCCAGGTGTTATTGGAATTATGGTATTATTGAGCGATGGAACAGTTTTGCGTTCGACCTTTAATAATGAAGAAACAACAAAATACTCAAAAATTTTACTGCCATTCGCTTAGCTATCTATTTCTTCAATTCGTGACGTCGATCCAACCAACGAACTGACTTTCTAAAAAATTCAAAGTGATAAACGCGAAATTATTATTATTCCATCGGAATCATATTATGTTATAGCCTTCACCGAAAACTCTTAATAACAGTGAAATTGATGAATTTATATATGTATAGATTATAAATAATATAAATTCCATTCCTATCATCAGCAACAGCCTTTTTTAGCAGCTTAATTTGCATTTACAGTTCCCGTTTTGTTAAGCGAAGAAAGTTTTTCTTTAGCGATTTTTTCAAAGACTTCATTGATACCGTCACCTGATTTGGCAGAGCACTCACCATATAAACATCCAAGTGATTTGGCCAATATTTCTCCTTCAGCTTTAGATACTTACCTTCCCGGTAGATCTATTTTGTTTCCAACAACTATAACCACCGCGTCTAGAACTCCAGAGTCTATTAATTATTAACGCCAGTATTTAACGTCTTCAAGAGTTGATGATCTTGTAACATCGTAAACAATAACTACAGCAGATGCGCCCCTATAATACATTGCAGTTAAAGACCTAAATTTTTCCTAGCCAGCAGTGTCCCACAATTAAAATTTAACAAATTTATCTCCAATTTTGAATGTGTGACGCAAGAATGCAGCACCAGATGTAGATTATTAAGCTGGATTAAATTCATTGCGCACAAAACGTTATGTTATACACGTTTTACCAACACCTGTATCACCTAATAAAACACATTTCGATTCGAGAGGAGTTTCTGCCATTATCAAATGTGGTGGAGTGGTTTTATCAGTATTCTATCTAAATATGTAATAAAATAGCTTAATTTAAATGAATGACATGAAATATAATATAAGATAAAAGATGTAAGTTTAATGTACGTATACAATAACAGAAGTAAGGAAATGACAATATATATTATAATATATTTATGTTTTAATAATAATCATCCCGTTCATTCCTAATCTTCGTCAATCTCTTCGATTTCTTCGATTTCCTCAACGTCTTCATTATCAATCCAATCAAAGAACTGAGTAGCCATATCAACAACTTTTTCGTGGAATTCTTATGGAACAAATATTTCTGCCTGCTCGCTTCTAAATAGAGCAAAAGTATCTTTTTAAATTAAATCTGAGGATTTTTACAAAATAAAGTTCAATAAGTTGGGAGTAGTTTCAAAAGTTTCAAGCTTTTATTTAACTAATAATTCGATTGCATAAAGGAAATAGATATGGTGATATTTAGTGAATTAATCTATGGCAGTCAACATTTCAAGGAACTTTGGGAAATCTGTTTTAACGTCTTTCTGTTAGAAATATGCAGCAACCAAAACAACGGGGAGTTCTTCTTCTTGAATTTAACCTTAGTCGGTAAACTCTTTCAATTAATTTTTAAGATTGTCGATATTATCTATAACTTTCTAGATTTTTCCTACTATTTGAACAGGATTAATCGTTTTCCGCTTTTTCTGATCAACAGTGTTTTTAATACGTATTAACCACGCTATAAGCTTTTAAGTTGATTTTGGTTTCAATTCAAAATATTTACCACAAGCTCTGCAATGGCTTAGTACTAAATCTTGCTTTACATCGTGTACTGTTTCCGGGTTACCGCAGTGTTGACAAAGAACGTAGTTTTTAACAAATGCTTATAAAGCTTGCATTACTGTTTAATAGTCATATTTACCATTGAAGCTATATATTTCAGCATCTTCTTTCTTTTGGCACATTGTACCGAAAGCGAATTCGAAGTGTTTAACGAGTTCGGCTGTGCTTCTTCTGAGAGCTGTAGAAATTTGAGATAAATTATCGAAAGCGGTGTGGACACCGTTACCGTCACCTTCCTATCGAATTTAGGGAGCCTCCATTTTGTAACGATATGAATCGTCTTAGGAGAAGTTAACATTAATCATTTGGGGCATTAAATGAGTTGGAGTGAAAAGTTAATTATATAAAATAATATATTTTAATTTATTTCGATAAATTTAATATTGATTGTTTGTATTTCTCAATTCCATCTTCATTTTAACATAATATTCTAACTTATTATATTAAGTAGGACATATATCTCAAAAACACTTTTAAAAACAACACAAAAAATACTCTTTCATTCTTTTTCTTCTTTCTTCATTCCAACAACTCCATAAAAGCTTTAATTTTAGCAGAAATCTCAATCTTCTCCCACGAGTGAACACCCATTTTCTTCTAATTTTGAACCTCAGAACGCGCGTAAACGTCAACGTCCGAGTTATTTAAATCTTTCAAATAAAATTATTTAACCAATTTCTCCTTCAACTGCTTCAAAACGGCCGCGCGTTGTATATCAGCTTGGTGTGCGAACACGAATTGCTTCTAAAACGCGTTCGACTCGCGCAAAAGATCCATCAGAAAGAAGAAGATCTCGTGCCTCCCGAAGTAACACACGTACATAAGGAACGTCATCCCGTCACACGCGACCGAATCTAGATCGGCTAGTACCAAATCAAGTTAGTGGACATACTCGAGGCCCAGGGGGCGAGAAATGACGGCCGAGATGTGCAGCGGGGTGATTCCGAAAGCATTCTGCTGCTGTTTGATGCACTTGTTCATGCGCACGTAATTCACGTATATATTGTAGCACTTCAGCGAATTTCGCAACAAAATCAAATGAGCCACACTGGACTCGGCAGAAAGCTTGTACTTCGCAGTGTCCGAAATACCGGGCGCGGACACTATCACGTCATACGACAAATTAAAACTAAACTCCAACTAAAACAAATACTAAAACACAGCCTCCGCATCATTGTGCGCAGCATGGAATAAACCAGTAAAAGAATGATACTCAGGCCGAGGATCACGTGTGTACAAATGCTTCGCCTTCAGCTTTTAAACCCGAGTCAGATCGTTTTTTGAACATGCATCAAACCACGTAAAGTCAGACTAACATTTCATTTGGAGCGGTTCAATATTTTCTTAGTAATATTCAAAATAACCACTGCTATCATTTAAATAGTATTGAAAAATAGCCAACATCGGGATTCGAACCCGAGCCCTCAACATTACTAGTGTTGCGCTCTAACCAACTGAGCTATGCCGGCACATATAATATTTTATATATTTATAAGAATATTATAATTATAGACCAATAATTATCAAAATAATGTCATATCATATTTTCTATATCATATAATTATTATATCATGTAAATATATCAAATATTTTATAACTTCTTCTTTCATTGTGTCAGACGTTTATAATAAGTTATGGTGGTAAATTGTCATATTCTTGTCTGTGAATCCGTCTGATTGTTTTCATTGTAAATTGAATATATTTTTATAATTTATGCACACTAAGTAAAAACATAAGTTCAATAACAATTAAAATACAGTGGAACGGAATTAATAAATATTTAATAATATTTGACACTTAATTGTCTAAATAGTTAATTTTGGCATCTAACTGCTCAATAAATATTTCAAGAGATTACTAGCGATTTAGAATTAATTCAAACTAAGTAATATTATCATATTATCCTAGACTGATTTGTTGATTGCTATATAAAATTGAATTTAATTACTCAGTGCTTTAATTTGAAAGTTTTAAGTTCGATAATAATTATGGAATATACATTGATTATCCAGTTTGTGCTGTTTCACTTGGTATTATTGTTAGATTATTTTATAGTTGTTTGCTAATATAGTTTATAACATAGTTTTGAATAATAGTTAGATTTTATGTGTTCTGTTTAAATTATATTTAATTTCTTAACAACGAAATGTAATCTTCTACAGGTATATTTATTTTATTGCTAAGCTTAATATTTCTATCATAATATTCTTGACCTGAAAAGGTATAAAAGCAATTTAATTTGTTGGTACAGCCAAAAGCTCCAAACGCATTATTCAGTTATAACAACTAATTTTTGTATTAAATATTTAAATTTATTAACTAAATATTAATTTAGTGAACACTTGTAATTAATACCAAAACACCAATAACAATTACTATTTGTATTATTTTAAAATATTACTCCATATTCTAGTATTTTAATTTTTTATTAACAAATCGGATTGCATTTTAATCTTTTGTAATATTAGCACTTTAAAAATTGTATTATTGTAATATAAATTTTAACATTTTGATAATATATAGGCCTATTATCAAGCTAAGGACCCCTAAATATAAAAAGTTAATCAAGTTAATGTTAGAACTTTTAGAAATAGTTTATTGCAATAAATTGTATTCTAAATCATAATTTAATTCTATTTGAATAAAACTATAGTAAATGGTATTAATAACCCCTATTCTTAAATTGTATGAATTAAGTAAATCAGTTGAATAAAATTAACTTTGATTTTTAAAGTATATTAATCCATTTAACACTTCCATTCCAGTAAATACTGATGGCGACATTTATGTATTAGTTGGCGTTTTCCCTGTATCTAGTTATTCTTTCAATACATTTTAATCATACGACAGAATATATTTGATAGGCGCATAGTATTTGCTATTTTTCATGGCATCACTAACTAGTTTAGTATTACCTGCATATATTTTATAAGCTATTATTTGCCATAATTATTTAATATTTTATTAAGTATAACTTGCTATTTACATATATACTCGCTCAAAGGGATCTATGTTATCATTATCAAAGTCATCTTAATTTGTTGAATATGAATTTTGTTAAAAAACTAAATAAAATCGATCAAGTAATTATTGCTTTAGTTGTTCAGAAAATGATAATGACATATGATATCCCATAATATGCATTTCAGGATCAACATTTTCATATATTTTACTCAACTAAATACAATTTTATTCTGAGCCTAGTCCATAAAGCGAATAATATTAATATAATTTTACCAAAGTCTGATTTAAAACAGTTTCATTATATGAATTATCTACAAAATTTTATAATAGCGCTTCATTTTCCAACTATTTATCAATTAAGGAAAATGCTGAATATATTGAACGAATACTTTTGTTATTGAAATTATATTTTAAAGCGATTTTGACATTAATTATGATTCCTATGAATGTTAAAATTATTATTACTATCAGATGTTTATTAACTTTATTTGTATTTAATATAAGAATTAAGATTAAGATTGTAACAATAATATAATTTGTTAACACGCATTTATTCATTTCAACTGTTACGCCATCTAAAAATGAATACGTTTTATTCCAATCTAAACTATTTAGTATATCGCTACTTGTATCACTAGCGAAAATAGAATTTAAGTAATCACTAATATATTAATTATCAAAATTATCAGGAATTGATGAACCCCATGGAATTGTATTTGTATATTCAGGTTTAACAAAATTTTATTAGGTTAAATATAACCATGAACGCGAATCTGACACAATTTTAAATTTATTTGCAAAACTGTTGATTATAGGTAATGACAAATAAAATTAGCTAAAATCTTCGTTAATAAAGAGCTATGTCGCCTATCTATCAAGTAAATATATTATATATCTTATTCTTTTCCAAATATCATTAATAAGATAGTTTGTATAACAGTTCGTAAGTAATTTTTGAGGAGTTAGTAAAGTCGAATTGTCCAGTTCATTAAGTATTTTGATTTTTTCACAAGAGTCAACTCGATTTTGCAAATGTTACAAGGTGTTAACAAATTAATATAGTTTTTCTATGTTACAACTTTAAGGTGTCTGATCAATACATAATGAAATCTCATTAATATTTTCTAATTCCTTTAAGTAACCAAATAGTTTAGATATTTATAGAACAGTTTCTAATTGAGCCGTATCATCAGAATTATGTAACATATCAATTAAACTCTAATATTGCTCGTCTATTGAAATTTATTTCAATGATTAATAATAATTAATATATTGTTTATCTTTAGTAAGATAATAATTTTGTAAATATTTTGTTTTTGTTATCCCATTAACTAAATATAGAATTTATTTTTTCTAATTAAAATATATAATTTCATCTTCTTTTTAATGTTAAGCATACTTAGATTATTCATATCCAATCTATACACTTAAAACCAATAGTGCACAAACAAATATAACAATTATTGTTTGGATTATTAGATTTAATGATATTAATATATTTTTCTTACTATGTTTTGGAATATTCATGTTGTATTTATCGTTATTATAATTAATTATTTACTAATTTTTATCTGCGTCAGTTTATTTATTTGTGATTATCATATCAAGATACTAAAACGCATCACCTTATCTAATTGCAGCAAACCTTTTTCTATTTTATGATATTTATTGTATATAGAGAGACATTCGCGTTTTTATTTAACTTGGAATTTGCTATAATATAGAATACATTACACTAATATCTCTTAGTATAAAACTCATTAAATATTAACGGCTACCGTAAATTAAGATAGGGACAATTGTTAACATGAAAATAAGTGGAATATGAAAATTGCTTAAATCATTGGATTCTTTTTATTATGATAATTATTCTGTTAAGTAAGGTTACGCTAGTGATTTTATTTTCTTAAATGTATTATATGTAACTTCAGGTAATTATGACGATGCCTCTTGAATAGCTAAAATAAGTTAGTTATGAACAAATTCCCATGTTGACAAAACATGAGAATTAAATTCCATTTCGATTGGAACTGCTCTAGGTTCCTACTTATCTTTAATTTAGTCAAACGAATTTTATACTACTCCCACAATAGTATTAATCGATTATTTAATATTGTTTTGAATTAGAGAACTGTAATTTACTTATTGTGTTACTTAAACATATTAAAGAAGGTTTTGCATATCGGTAACGTAGTTCATTTTAGTTATTGATGGTTGCTTTAAATATTGTTTTTATTCGCTTAGATAAATGACCGACAGTATAATAATTGCATTAGCTACTATAAATAAAATATAATGGCAAATCAAAATACACATTGATTTTTAATTTTTAAGAGGAATTTCTTTTATTAGTTCTTCTGAATTTAATAATTCTATTTTAGCCTTTACTATTTAATTTTTGTCTGGACCAAATAACTCTTATTTTCCAGAAACGTGCGAATTAATTGTGTTTACTCGCTAGTCTCCAATATTTTGTAGTACAATTATTTAGGGATCGTTTTGATACATTGCCCTCAAAGAATTAGTACTAGGGTGATAGTGATCCATGATTTAATAGTTATCATCGTTGTCTAAAACTATATTTTATCCTTCAATGTACCTATTTTTAAACATTTAGTATTATTATGCAAATTAATTATCTTACTCTTCAAGCTAATAATATCGAATCATTGCAAATCTAAATAGATCATAAACCATTTAATTATTATTTAATTACTTTAAATCATTTATGGTATCAATAAATTTCTAATAAGATTAATAAAATTCGAAAGATTATTATGGAATAAAGTCTTAGTTGGACGACCAAAGCTATAGATACTATTAATCTAACTAGTCCCATAAAGAGTTCAAAATACTATAATTACTATCCAAAGACGATCCCTTTAGCAAATATGATAGTCTATCTGACAATCTTTACTCTTACCAGCTAATTTTTCTATTTTCTTTATTATCAATTTTTTCATCTGCCAAGTCACCAAATAATGCTCTTAATATGAATTGATTTGATAATATTTGATTAGTATAGCTCTAAGTTGTTTATTGTTCAACTTAAACTTTAAGTTAAAGTTCAGCCTATGTTATATCATTAAGCATTTATGCTAATATAGTGACATACTAATTTTTAACAGATTCATTTTTAGGATATCTAGCTCTTACAATAAATTCTAAGTGCTTAAGATACTATATTTCAATTATTTCACACTATGACACTTATTAAATTTAACCTTAAAATAATCTGTGAGCTTGTGACTCAACGTATTACTTTGCAATAAATATTGCAACAATATTATAGTCAAGTGGTGAGTAATAATGCAATTTTAAAGTTTCTCCAGTTTCCTAAGAGTTTAATCGTTCAATAAAATCCAAACGTTTGTTTATTTATTTCATATAATCTTAATTTAAGAGTTTATCTATTAAGTAATGTTATTTACGCATAAACTTTTGAATTTGTATTGATTAAGAATATTTGCGTTTAATTTTTATGTTTATTTACATCATTTTGCCTATTTTAGCAAATAAGAATTTTGCGTTTATACTTATTTGGTTAATAAAAACCGATCTTATTATCCTGATAGGTATACCAAAGCATTTAATAGCGATTTAAAAAATTTAAATATACCAACTTGGCCTGATGCTGATGTAGTCGATATCAAATTTTTCGCTCATATCAATTTTCAACATATGCTTTCTTCTCAGGATTAGCCATCTGATGGAGTGTTCAATCACATTCACAAATCTCTACTGCATAACAAAATAAGTTATTATAAAAATTAGAATATTAAAAATTATGATGGGTGCTAGTGAATGGCTAACGCGATATATAATCAGGAAATAAAAGTTGAATACGAAACTTGAGCATTGCAAAGCAAATTTTATTGGGTTAACAGATATGCATGTGTACGTCGGAACACAGAACGTGAACACAATGTACGTAAAACTTATCACGAGATAAAGGGAAACACTACTGGGGTACACGTTTACGAGCAATGATTGTGTTAAATAGCGAACAAACAGCTCTAGCATTATGCAACCGTTATTTGTAAACTAAACTGATTGGTAACTAAAATTATCAGGACCCAAAGCCATCAGTATAAAAATTGCCGATAACATTATACCAGCAATGAGCAACGAAGAGATAACTTTCGTTAGCATTATTACTTTTGGAATACTGCATGATTTATTTAAGCTACAATATGCTAGATACACAACATTACTATTTTAAAGATTTGCTGATAAAGTTTGTATAACTGGCCCGATTAATAATGAAAGCGAAATCAAATAAATAATTATTACCTTGCTAACATTTTTAGGTTATATCGGATAAAAATAAACTACACAAAGTGTAATAAAACTAATGAGAAGTAAGTATGTATTTAACACCAATTACACAAAATATTGCACTAAATAGGATACTTCAGTCATATTTATTGGAAAATGAACACTTATGTATGTTATGATTTATGTAGTTACTTTATTATTTACTGTAAATTCTGTTTATGTAAGTGGGTATAAATCTTAAATCCACATTATTATAGATACTAATATAAATATAATCTTGCTGTATACTATTTGTGGAGACTAAATGTAATTTAGACTATACTTCATTGATATTGGAGGTGGAATAAATATTAATGTTGTTTTAAATTAAAAATATATAACATTTTAGTGTTTAACATGTTTAATATGTCTATCTATCGATTTAAACATCACAATACATCACATATTGAATTCACAGAATGAAAAGATTACTATATTATGGAGAGCACAGGATCTTTGTGATAATGATATATCAATGATACTAGAGTATAGTGAATTTAAAATATAAATGTAAACAAATAATAAACAATGAATATGAAGAAACTAACAAAATAAATTATTATGATTTTCTTTCAGTCAATTATATCTTTAACGGATATAATATATTATGGTGGGAGTTTGTCAAATTCGTCAGATGGTATTTTAGCAATTATTCTCTTCATGAACTTTATTTTAGAAGCTACTTTAAATAATTAGGTGATTAAACATATTTAAACAGTTATTTCCAGTAAGTGGAGAACAATTAGTACTTCAACTCCCATTTTCATGACTTCATTAGCTCCATCTTGGGAATACCAATCGGCTATTTTGTATATTTCTTGAAGTCCTTATTGAATTACTTGTATTTGTTTAATATTGTCGAATATTGTTTAATTTTTCTGGTTTATTTAAAGTATTTGTTTAACGAGTGAATCCACAGATTCCCTACACTCCGTTTTAACTGCGTTTTAATCGTCAACCAATTGAGCGTAAAGTTCTGTGTCTCTAATTCCTGATATTTGGTTTACAACTGGAACGTTTATGCATTATTAATTAAGTTTGCTCATAAAGTGATTCATCATATGTGTGTTTGTAAGGTTGTCAATAGCGAATTTTGTATTTTGTGAAATTATATCGCTCAGTGTGTGTATTTAGGGCTTTACAACAGCTTCAGGGCCCTTGAAATACAGAGTTTCAACAACAATTGCAACTTTATCTGCATAATGAGCGAAATCAAATGGGTAAATGCACAATCTTTTAATGTTTGATGTGTTTAATTAGCAACCAAGAGCCCCAAACGCATTCTAAGCTTAAAATTAAGCATTTTAAATTCTAGTCTTTAATTAGTTTATTGGTGCAACATATTCTTAAACACCCGCTAATATCCCCAGTGTGATAATAAATGGAATGTAGAAAAGTGAAACCGCTGTTGTTACCCATACCTTAAATATCTCAACACGACTAACGTCAAATTAAGGGACTAGATTAATAACCGTAAAATTAAACTTTTTAAGAAGGGAATAGAAATAGAAAGCAAGTGATATGACTGTCGCAAGTAATGAGATGAAAATATAAACATACATATAATACAACACGTAAGTCTACATATTTTCAGCGTATTTCATATAATCCAAGGATTCGCGTTCTTATTACTCATACTAGTATATAACAAATTAGTGGTATACAATAGATTCTAATAGAGACAATGTTTCAAAACTTTATAGAAGTTCAAGCGCATTATTTGTGTATGGAGTATCAAGTCCACTTAATATAATATGACCTGGATAGCTTCCTGGGGATATTTTAACACCATGTGGGCCTTGACCAGTGTTATCATATGTATTAGGATGATCTAAAATATATTGGATTGGTTTAAAATACTTAGAGTTTTAAATATTTGCATCTACTTAAATAATATTTTTACGAACATATTCAGCTGTGATTTTCCAAGCCATTTTAATTAGCTATTGAACGTGTTATGCAGAATTTACTACAATATTAAAATAATTATTTGATTCTAATAATGGACAGTTATCAATTTAATTGTCTATATTGTTTAGTAAGTATAAATTTTGTATTAATTTCAATATTTATTATTTTTATTCATGTGGAAGGGGATTAATCATTATATTTCCTACAATATGTTAATTATAATCAAATTGATTATAAATATCTTATATTGGAATAGCATGTTAATCTTTACCAATAGCGTACAATGAGTAGTATTTGTATAAGTTAATTAATGTGTTATTTAATACAGTATTTGAATATTTTTAAGGATCCAATTAGACAACTAGTTTTTAACTTTCATATAATATCTCTTATAAATATTAAATTGATTATGAAGATCGCACACTTTTTTCTTTAATATTAAGATTAATATCATATCTAATTTTAACACAAGATACTAGTTAAATAATAAAACAAATGAAAACAAACAACAAAAAATGAAATTATTATTTAATGTCATTTTTATCGATTGTATGATAATTTCTATTGAAATTCTTTCTAGTTTCTAGCTGTTTTACACTTAAAATATTGATTGATACAATTAGTATCAATATTACACTTATTACTAAATTTGTTGTGATAATTTATGTACACGCATCTTAGAATGCTTCTACTATATGAACAGATTTGTACTAATCTATGTTGATATTTTTATATATGTTATTTAAAAAGTTAATATCATATTAATCTAATTTAATATTTGTATATTATTATGAATTAGAATATTATAAGCGGGCTGAGAATTAGTAATTATGTGCTTTTAAGTAATTATCATCAGAAGATATTGATAGTTTAGATAATTATTTTATCAATGGTTTTTTCATTATTGAATATGTTTTTTATATATAATTAAAAATAAGAGTATTTGATTATCGGTCTAAAGAATGTACTATATATCCAATTTAGTATATTGTCAACTAAGTAAAATATTCAACAGTACAACTTGATAAAAGTTATTATGGGTCTGTTAAATTATAATCTTTCATTATTATGTTCGCTCTTTGACAAGTTGTATTACTCATATCGATCATATTGTAGTCATCAACTATTTCTTATAATTTTTAAATACTAAAAGTTGCATTATTAATTGCGATAGCCATAGTTCTAATATTTTCTAATATTTTTAGATTATTCATAGCTTTAGATATAAATTCCGTTGTTTATATCTGATTTTCTATATCAAGTGAATTGTACAATGTTTAAAGTTATTCATATTAAAGTTCAAAACTAGTTTTGTTTAATTCTAAATATTTTTGAAAAGATTGATTGTTCCCAGTTTCAAAATATGTATATAAGTAATTAGTTTTTATAATCTAGCTTCCCATTAATTATAGTTATTTTTTAAATTTTAAATGATTCTATTCAAATCCACTTATATTTTGTGCAAAAACCGAATGGTCATGTAAAATTATAGAATTTACGATAAAAATAACAATAGTAAATACTAAAAGAAGAAGGTTAATACCAATTATTTTGGAAAATACAGTTTATTTAGCTTTGTGTTAAGGTATTTGAATATTATATTAAACTGGTGAAGTATAATTATCTTCAGGTTATTCGTTACGATCTTAAAGTGTTTCTGCATCCAAATAGTTATTGGCAATAACTGTATCTAAGTATTAGAAAATATTTTCTTTATGAATCGTCGCAAATCTGCGACGTAATTAAAATTAATGTAAATAGCTTGTTTTAACTCTATCTTTTAACGATTAAGGAATTTTGATCAGTAATTATTTTACAAAACTGATATCTCTAATCATGAAAGAATGAACAGTTACTATTACAAATAATGTTACTAATGGTAAAATAAATGCTACTATGAATATTGACCATAAAATTACATTTTTATTGTTATAAGCATGTTAAGTTTTCATTACTTCTTGTACGAATGTATTAAATAATTGTTTAAATCTTGCATATAATTCTAGTGAGCCATTAGGTAAAGTTAGCACTAGTTTATTTATAGTGTAATAGATTTGATTAACTATTGTATTATATGTTGATGCATTATTTATTAAATTTATTCTCGGTTATGATTAATCTTTTATCAAATAAAATTTTTGTAACATTATTTCATTTTTTGATAATAATTAAAATGTTTAATTGGTTGCTAAATATTAGTTAGGATCAATTTAATTCGATAATTAAACGGCTTGACCTAAAGATTACATTTACAAATTAAAAATGTATTAATTGTTATTATCATCGTCTGGTTTGTATTTTAACAACGATGTTAAACTAATGGTAACAAAAATTTATACAAATAATAGTAAGATATATTACCAAAATATGAAACGAGAAGCTTATTTAGAAGTGAAAGGTATTTATCGCATTCTTATTCCATTTTTACGAATTTATATTGTTTATTTATTTAATGATTATGTAGTTGGACCGAAAGTTATTACTTATTGGGCTGTCTTAATTTACAATGGTTAAACAGCGTCATTCAAATATTGTTTTGATTATAATGACTAGGATAGAATAACTATTTAAGGTTTAATACCATACAATAACTTAGTTTATAATATGCTAGGTTAATAATGATTTACAACAACAAAATTATTATCAGTATCTAACATAATGTTTTATCCCTCAACGTACCGATTTTTAAATATTTCATATTCTTTAAGTAATCCTTAATTTTTAGCTTCTATTTAAAAATATCTAATGGCGGCAAATTTATAAAGATCATAAAGAACCATATTATTGCTTTGTTATTTTGCGTCTTATATTTATTACATAAATTCATTATAATTTTCACGGTATTCTTATATTTAGTGAAAGTATATTTCAGCATCTTCTTAAAAATTCCATAAATTGCAAAATTATGTATCTAATTCGTCCCATTTTTAATTTAAAGAATTATATGTGTCATATTAAGAACTATATTAAATTTAAAATGTTATTCTATTTAATACTTTTTAGTAATAACGATTATTTTCAACTTATTTAGAAGTTTTAATATTTTCTTAATTTAATAAGTTACCCTAAACTGAACGTATTATAGTTTAGTTCTTTTCTATTTAAATAAAATATTCTTTAGATCCATTAATTTCATTGAATTCAATATCTGTTTATAATTGCATTTCAGCTCTAGTCATATCATTCAAATAATTAGCTAATATTATAGCATAAGATATTTTTATCTCTTTGGAACTAGGAAATCTAGCTTAAGCAATTTACTCTAAATGTTTGAGATACGGAATATCAATCGAGTCTCTTTGTCCAGATACCAGTAAACTACCTTTAATCATTTTGTGCATATGATATGTGACATATTGTTTTGCAATATATGTCCCAGCAAAACTGAAGTCCAATGCTGAAATAAATGTAATTTTTGGTTTAAATTTTATATTATTTTACATTTTAGTTGATAATCCATCTATATATTTTTCTCTTTTATTCATTTGTCTTTTGAAATCCCAGTAAAGAAGAAAATCAACAATACTCATATTATTTTACTACATAAGTCTAGAAATAAATAGTGAAATAGCATATTTTTTATCTATTTAAAACGAAATTGATAATTTAGATTTAATTATATTCCAAAATTCTAAAGATGGTTTAAATTGGCCAGATATAGATTCGATAGCATAAAACGGAAATTATACTATTTTAACAATTAAAACAAATATTTAAACGAACCACACAGGTGTTATATATGTGTAATCAATATCAAAATGTTCATTAGCGGGTTGTTTCATAGTATTTTTTCGTCTAACAATTAACCAGGTTATTGAATTATCAATCACATTTTTAAGACGTATTTATATTAAAAAGAATGATACAGAAAATGATAGTAATGATATTATTATCAATTGTCCTATCGTAAATTTATTTACATTTTATGTTTCTAAAACACATATTGTTAAAACCAAAGAAGTAGAACTTAGTCCAAATGAAATAGGTAACACTGTTAAGCATGTATATAAGGGATACATATATTTTCCAACTAAAGATATTCCTTAACAAATATAATAACCAACTCGAAGCGAGGGTGATCTTATATTAAATAACAACCAAAATTTGAATAAATTGAACATATTTGTGGCGAAATATAACTTTCCGTTAGTGATTTGTACAGATTAATGATAGAAATTGTCTTAACCAAAACTAAAACAAATAATAATCTATGACACGATTGTTACAATCGCTAATACTATAAATATAGCTTTAATTATGTAAATAAGTACAGCATTATTACTACAAGAAAGCATTTGACACACAGAATCATCTATATTAAGACGATCAAAAATAATATCTTTGTTTATATTAGCTAAAGGTATCATTAGCAATGAAAATGAAGTCAATTGCAATTATAATATATTAGACGTTAATTTTGGTGTCGCTTTTTTAACAAACATATACATCATACAAATCATTGTTATTAAAAAGTAATATAAGTCAAACACAACCATAAGGGTGAATTATGATTTAATTGTAACAGACTATTAATAGCTTGGAAAAGTAAAAGAAATCCAACTTAGTAATTATATAACTTGATCTTATTGTATTGAAGCAATACGCGCGATCGGTGACAAACTTTGCAAAAACAAAATAATTTAAAATATTAGAAATTTTGTCTGGGAATAATTTATATAGGATGCCGCAATAAAATTCTATGTAAATCTCATTTAATGAGAAGTGAAATAGACAAAAATAAATTTTATTAATATAGCTAATTAAGTATAACCACATCTTTCAAAAAATGCCGCCAAAAGCTAAAGCAAAAAAGTAAGAACCCGAAGATCCATAATAAAAATATCAAATGTTAATAGGTTAAATCAAATCATTGGAAAAGTTAACATTACAGAGAGCGTAAGATAATACGTAACTGAAGGAAACATTAGCATTATTATAAACATCAGCTAAAACTGCTTTTATAAATGCTGGAAAAGAAAAAGAGGATAGACTGGACATTTCAGCTGATTCAACACGCTAATTTAAAGCAATGTAAGATGAATTACTTAAAGATATTGCAGACAGAGAACGTGGGATTGAAACTATAAGAGCACAAGGAGCTAAAGACAGAATATAATTAGAGAACGAGATTAGAGAAAAAGAAGATATCATATAGAAAAGAGATCAAGAGATCATTGATTTATAACATAGATTAGACTAATTAAATAAAGAATTTTCTGCCGTATTAAGATAAACATTAGCCAGCGTCGCTGAAAAGATTGAACAAAAGGGGGAAGTAGAAGGTTGACTTTATTAATTGATTCTAACAATTATATATTTTTTAACAAAATAACATAAAATATCATAAAATTAAATAACTACGATAAATATGAACTGTAACAAACATCAAGGGGCTTCATCCGTTTTGTTTTCAATTTTATCAGCTATCTGAGCTAGTGTCTCTCTTAAAATAGCAGAAAATTCTCTACTTAACTAATCCAATCTTCTTTTAAGATTTTATACTTCCTAGTCTTTTTCGATTATAATTTTATCCTTTTCTTCTCTTTCTAATAACAATAAATCCTTTTCTTTTTGATTCTACTATTTGATAACTTCAATATTTCTTTCTCTTTCAGAAATATCTTTTAAAAGTTCATCTTGCATTGTTTTGAACTGACGGTGCATATCGTTAAGTATATCAAACCGGTCAGCCTTTTCATTATCAATTTTAGATCTGTTTTGTCTCAAATTCTTTTCCGCAATTGCGATTTATTATTAAAGTTCAGCATTTTCGCGGGTTGTCCCTAGCAGTCTTCTTTCTAAATTTTATATTTATATTTCGGCTTAGTCGCACAGTAAGTTATAGTCTATTTCGTCCTTTTTCTTTGACATTTGGTGGTGAAGTGGGGAAATCATTATTCGTAGGAATATACATAAATTTATAGATAATATAATATATATGTTTCAATCGTGATATTTTGATGAAAATGCCATACATTTTCATAAAATAGATCTTTGATATTCAAATATACTTAATTTGCTCCAAACACCGGTGTGTATCTGATTTAATAAATAGATCGTTGTAATAAATAGATAAGTAAAAATTAGCTGTCTCTAATAGTCTTTCGTGTCTAATTCCATTTATATCAAATTTATCAATTAACTCAAATTTATCTATTTCGACAACATTTTCAGTTCGATATGTAAACCCCCTTACAACCGCACTAATCCATAACAAACAAATTCCGTGTCCAATATATTTTATCACTCACTCACCGCCTCTTGTATATGCACGGTCCGAGCAGTTCTCCGGCTTTCCCCTTCTTTTCAGCCACTTTCTCGAAAACGCTCATGAAAATGAACCCGTAGTCCTTCGTTTCTTTCAGTTTGAACCCGAATTATTCGACCTGGGCGTTGAATTCGTCCACCGTTTTAACCCGGGAACTGATTTCAACGACCCAGAGGTCCCCGTTCATCTTCAAAATCCGCGTTGCCTCCGTGAAAATGCTCTTCTAATCCGAGCCCATAATTGAAAGGGAGTAAATAATAACGTCAAAAGCTTGTGCTTGAACTGGAATCTGGGTCATGTTCGCGAGGGTCACAATAGTTTCGTCACCCGGTGCGCGCCCAATATCGAACGATTGGATGTTCAGATGTGCGCCAAATGTTTTTGCTAGCATTGCCTGACCGCAGCCAACGTCTGCTATTGCTGGGGATGCTTTCTTGGCTATAAGTTGCTTCAATCGCTTCGAAATGAGGTCAAAGGGCTTAACGGGCCACTATTACACCTGTTCGGAATAGCCCTGGTGATACACCTCGAACAACTCGGGCTCCTTCTTAAAACGAGACGCGGACTGCTGAGACGGATTCGTATACAACTCCTCGTTTATCATCCTAAATATAGACGGAGTCAACGACTACTTCTTGGACATACGCTGCACAGGCATCTTTTAAAGTGAAATTCAAATGAAATTTACAAATATCGTAAATACAAGATAGAAATGAAATATATTTATTCACACGTTCCAAATTAATTGGAAAACGAATATTTCCTATTCGATTCACAACTAACGATCAACAACTATATAAAATCTTTAATTATCAAATAGCAAATGATAAAACATTATAGTATATTAATGACTTCTACTTCACACGAATCTCTTATGTATTTCCAGATAAGTTCCTAAGACTTCATCACCTGCAACTGTAGCACAGTGGTCGGCGACAAATTATAACCACTTCTTGAAAATTCTTTTAGCGTTCTCGTAGGCTTATGGTTAGTTTCTTGTTTGGTCAATAATCCAATTAAATAATTTTTCAATATATTAATTGACGTGCCACAAGAAGTTCATCAAATATGTAATCTACTCGTCTTTAGATTTCCATTTATTGTTCTGGTTATGAAGATAGAAAGTTTCTAACTGTTTGTCTAAAACAAATATTACCTAGTCTGTCTTGAAATAATTTTCTTTCTCTTTCAGGTCAACTAATAATTGTAAAATTTGGTAAACAAGAGTTACGTCAAAGGCATAGTTTAATTTAACAGCTCTAATATAATAGTCAATAGCACTTTTATAATTTTTGTTAGCATAATCAATTAAGCCAATATTATGATAATACTCTTTATGATCACCAAATTCTGTTACAAGATCAACATAAATTTATCTGCATAAATGTAATTGTGACTTAGTTAATATAAGTATAGAACATAAATTTTCTCTGCACGTTCTTTCTGATGGCTCAAGTTTATAAGCGCACATTAATAAATAGCTTGCATTTATCACAAGTTACTTAGAGTCTTCACTGGTTTACTTGAATTCTGTGATGAAATAACAACCAAGATCTCTGAAAGCACGTGGATTTCTCATATTGAGGGAAATAGCCAGGGCAAATAAATGTGGATTATTTTAAAGCTCTCCAAGTATTGTTATTTTAAGGCTTAAATCATTAAGTTATTTTTTATCGGTAATACTTTATTTAATTTGAGCTTCGATATCACATTTAAAATTAAAAGCCTAAAAGTTTGTTTTAACAAAATCTTGCTTGAAAACAAAGTCTTTATTGATCCTTTCTGAAATATCTTCATCTTCAAAATGATCGAACATCTGTTCAATTTGGTATTATACAAGTTTTTGAGCCTCGTCCTTGGAATTTTATTACTACAAAAGATCTGCAAGTTACATTTCGAGCCCCTTGATATCAGTCATAAGTGGGATAGCTAAAGAAGGCTACATATTACGAATATAATTTTTAGCTAAAATGAGTTTTACAAGGTCAACAGGAAATGCAAACAAACCTGTGTCAAGAAGTAATCTAGTTTGTATTTAAGAAGAACTTAAATATGCTAGCATTTCTTTTTGAATTTCAACAACTAAATCGAATTATTAGTATTCATTCAAGCTAAGAGAAGCTATGTAACGACTGCATAATTCTTCTGGTGTTGAAGAAGTAGTCTTTGAAATAACAGCTAACGCAACTTTTTTATTTTGTATTTCGTCCATTTTAGTCAATGATTATGTTAAATATCTCATATTCAAATAAAATGCGACAGAAACTGGAGTTGGTTCTGGGAAGTATACATCTATTAGTTCATCTATGTCATACGTATCGGAACCAAGGTTGTTTTAAAGTTGTAAATAGTGCTTGAAAGGAGAATCTTCTAATTATTAAATTAAGTCATGTTTATCTGTTAATAATTAACAACCGAGATATTAACTGAAATGAACAACGCTAAAGCGTTACTTTATATCGTTCATCAATTGTTCAACTATTTCTTCTTAGTTCATTTTAAATTTACATGAATGGAGTGAAGTAAATATTCACATCTTAATCTTTTAAACATTATTGAACATTCCACTTCTTACCACATGAACGATTTGTACTATCTCACTGCATTGAATTTTGATCCAATTCCAGAAGAAACAATAAACTCTGAATTCAATTTGATGCAATACACATCCAATAACCTTAAGTCATTGTTTGAAGAGTTTGCTTAACTCAAATCAACTCAAAATCAAGATGGGTGGATTTATGATTTACCAAAGCCAATAGGTTCTTTACCAAGAGAAAAATCATTGCCAAAACCAAAGCCCTAAACTAAGTGGGAGAAATTTGCTGCTGAAAAGGGTATCTAAAAAAGAAAGAAGGATAGATTAACCTATGATGAATAAACTGGTAAGTATAAGCCAAGAAATTGGAGAAAGAACAATGACGATCCAATCAGAGATGCTAAACCAGGAGTTGCTGATCCATTCTTGAAAGAAGCTGAAGCTAAGAAGCAAAACTTAGCTAAGTAAAAGAAACATTAACTTGGAAATATACAATATTAAGAAAAATCTAAGCTCAGAGCCGCCAGAGAAGAAAAGCTCGCTCAATAAAAGAGAAAGAACTTTAAAGGTGGAAGAAAGTGATTCAAATTCATTCAATAATACTCAAAATTACTAAAAAATTACATTCTACACATATTTAACTTTATTGTTAAAATCAGCAAAACAGTCATAAATGAGCGCAATCAATCATAGTTTAATGTAATTACAAGCAATTACAAGCAAAGATAAATTAAAGTAACTATATGCGATATCTCCAATTATAAATGTTTGGTATTAAAAATTACTTTTCACCTCTTTTCTTGTATCAAATAAAATGCCAATGATCATTTTGAAGGACATCATCAACAAGCACGAAATTGCTTCCAAGGCCTATATCACTGAAGAAGACTGGCTCTTGTACAAGTTAAAGGGTAAGCTCATCATGCCAGACGTCGAAGACGGTGCTGAAGACGTTGAAAAGGTTATAGATATCCCATACAAGCAAGCTCTTGAGGAAATCCCAGATTTCTCCAAGTCCAACTTCGCTTCCTGCATGAAGGCCGTTATGAAGGCCATCGTCAAGACCAAGAAGTACACCGAAATGGCCCCAGAGCTCGTTGAAGAGTTCAAGAAGAAGACCACCGACTGGGTCAAGTCCACCCTCGAAAACTTCGACAACTATGTTTTCTACTCCCACGCCAACGTTGAAGACTACACCAAGAGCTTCATCGTTCTCTGCGAATGGAAGGGCGAAGAACCATGGTTCTATCTTATCAAGGACGCTCTCATGGAAGAGAAAGTTTGAGTGAATTTTCACAACAGTTTCTAATTAAAACGTTCAGTTCATTTTGCATTTCATTTTCAGACCGTTCCTCAACAATCAAAGTTTTAAACGTTTCTGAAGGCTTCATTAAAAATTAGATGAATTATAAGAGAAGAATTTGAATAAATAAAATAAAAAGTGTTTTTAGAGCTAACTGACAGTCAAATCGAGATAATTCATTGGTCTCGTTTATCCGATTATCTTTTGTACCAAATGTCCATTGACTTTTGGTTTTCGTTGGATCTTAAACCATAAAGTCACCATAAAGCACTATACCTAAACAGACTTAAACCATGTACTGTAGAGGCTAATTGTGAACACGACGACTCTTAAATTAAAAATGATTGATCCTTAAATTAAAAACAGCTGCAACAGTCACTAAATTATAAACAGGGACGAGCTAACCCTAAACAACACTAAATAGGGTACAAAGAGATAAAGATACATTCGGAGCCTAAACTATGGACACGGTGCCACTCATTTTAAAATCTACTGTACAAACTATGTAAAAACTATTTAAGAAAAAAGAACAAAAGTATTAATTAAGAAAGTCGGTCACACTCTATCACTTATGATATCAATGCCATCAGCAGTTTCCCATTTTACAGCTGCTGCTTCTTTTTCATAAAACTTTATGTAGGCTGGTGTTGGTATTTTTTGCGCGGGTGGTTTGCAAATGCATTTATACAAGGCATAGAGGAAAACAAGCATGAATACACCAATGACTCCCACAATAATCCACTTAGACCATGGAAGTGTGTGATACTCAATTATAGGAGTAATACCATCGTAATTATCCATACCATTTGCGCCTCTTCTAACAGAAACGTTAAACATATTGAAATAAATTCCTTTATCTTTTAGAGATTAATACTACTTTGATTCATTAAATGGTTGTGTAGTATCCCATTGTACTTTGTCAAATCCCCAATATCTTGGAACAATTGTGTTAGCTTCTACTTCAGAGCAGAATGTATTTGAACCCATTTTTACCATGTAATAGCCGCCTTAACCCCATGAACTGCCCCAAGAATTAAGGAATAACCATACAGGTGTTCCTTTATAGTGACCATACCCAACAATTGTTACCTGATGGTTTGAAGTAGCTTTTAAACAGTCAGCTTGTGGCGCAAGTCCAGATTTGTACATTTAAAAGCTAAGTTAAATACTTGATGTACCAGCTTCTGTATTCATTTGACCAGACACGGGTATGCCCATTGCAAGCATTTTCTTGATTTTATTTTGCTCGTCTGAATTCCAACCTTTTTCTTCATCAACGGCATTAACTCTAATAATCATTGATGGACACGTAGTTGAAGATTTTGGATTGAACCAGTGAATTGGGTTCAGTTTTATGCTCTTAAACTCTTCAGTTACTGTTGATATTCTTTCAGGTTTTTCTTGAATATCTGAATCAGACTGGAACATTGAAAGATATGGTACCTTAGATTCATAATCCATAGAACCTGTGTAACCGTAACCTACATCAATAGCAGCATATACGAAGTTACCACCTCCACAGTAAGAGTTATATACATCGGAGTTGTTCAAGATCATCTGAACGGAAAGACGAGTAGAACTTGTGTTAAGACCTTTAGCAGTTTGGTATATGTCTTAATAGTAGTACATATCGTGCAAGAATGCTGAGTTAATCACATAACGAGCTGAAAAGGCGTAACATGAACCACATGAACCTTAGTCCAGTGCTTTACCTATTAAACCCCACTCTCTCAAATCGACTGAATTTGGAAAAGTTGTTGGCAATATTTAATCGTCAGTATTTGAATTGGTATACATATTACCCGAGCTACATTTAGTTGGATCATTAAGACCAGCTGGGAAATTTCTATTAAAATTTGTTGCATTTTAAGACGAGTTCCAGTATTTTTAATCAAGACCAGAAGAAGGGTCCAACTCTAATTTGTTCAAATTAGAAGCAATTTCCTCCGTTGGTGGTTTGGGACTAGGTATCATGTTATTTGGGTAGCGAATCATGTCAAAATGCTTATTAATGCCAACTTCATGTGATAAGTTTTATAGACGGAATTCTTTCAACTTTTCAAAGTTGATGCAGAAGTTTTCATTGGCGACTTTTTCTTCTTATTTTGTGTATGACTTGTTATACTGAACCATGAATGCGTCGAAAGCTGCTTTGCACTTTGAATCGATTGATATGGTGTCAAACGAGCGTTTGGTCTTTATGGCTCCAAAAGATATTGCTAAACATAACATTTGTTTGTCTGAGGAGTGGAAATTGGTAAAAGTTTATATATAATTATCGTATTTTATATGTAATGTCGAAGACGATTTAATGAGATATTTTAAACAGATAACCAAAGCTTTTAACTAATCAAAAGTTTAACTATTAAACTAACCGTTCCAAAAGATGCCGTTCCGTTTTATTTGGTACAGTTCACCTGCAGCTGCTAGTTAGTTCGAACTATTTCTGAGAACCGTTTTTCTGAGTTCAAAAGTTTAAAACTGAATACCCTTCAATCAACTCAAAAGAAATATTTATAAGAAATATATACATTAACTTGTTTGTGAGGGGTGCTATTATTAAATGTCCAAAGTGTTTAATTATGATTGAGCGAATTCTTTTGTATTGTTATAATAGATATCTAGAAATGTATAGATGTAACCTAAATATTTAATAGTAACCTCTAAAAGATGCAAAAATATATCAATAGTGATGTATTCTTCAAGGTAATATAGTAACTAAATGACAAGTAAAAAGATATGATATGATTTCTAGTAATTATTACTCGAATTGATTTGGAATTTAAAATAGTGATCACTTCTTTGGTTATTGCTGTAAAGACAAACGTTATTTGTTAACATCAATAATTTGCTTCTCCTTTTCAGACATTTATTTGTCCAACGCTTCTATTTATTTGTTGACAAAAATCAATTTATCCTCAACAGCTTATTAAACTTCTTCAAGAGACTTTGGTAAGAGAGTTGGACCATTTATTTTGAATAGCTTTTAATCACCATTCATTGTCGTTAAATCCTTTTTGACTAATTCATTCTCATATCTTATATCAATAAGTTTTGCGCGACTTTGCTACAATTGTATATATTCTTATTGTAGTTACTCGAATTTCTTTTATACATTATCCATACTAATTTTTGTTACGTGGAGCGGAAATTTTGGCTTAATTTATAACAGTTGTCTTATATATTTAATTTTACATTATTATTCATTTCATTATAGACCATCTGCATAGACCATATTTTAATAGATTGTTATTTAGACTGTGAAAACAAACTCAATACATTTCTAATAAATGAATATGAATTATGTATGTATAATTAAACATAAATAAGAATTATTGGAAACAATACATTAACACCATCATTTAGCCAAAAATGCTCTTTCAACATCGATTTCAGCAACGTTGTTAATCTCCTATATTTTAACTGCAAATCTGCTTTGGATTGATTCCAAAATTTTATTATCTTCTTCAGATGCAACAAAACCTACAACTAAACCGTTAGTTTCAAAACGACCAGCACGACCAGATCTGTGTAAATAGGCGTCAGTTTCATCTGGCATATCGAAGTGAACGACAAGATTTACACCTTCAAAGTCAACACCACGTTGGAATATATCGGTACAAACGATAATTCTAACATCCTTCTTCTTGAAAGCTCTGTATAGTTCTTCACGTTTGTCATTAGACATTCTACCAACAAAGGCTTTGCATGCAATAGCTTGGCCGTTGAGGAATTCAGAAAGAACGTTAGCTCTTTCAACAGATTTGGTGAAAACGACGGCTTGAGTGAATTTTAGCTTAAGTAATTCAATAAGGGTATCAAGCTTTTGTTGTTCAGTAACTTTCATGTAGTTTTGAACGAGACCGTGTAAAACGAGTTGTTGGTCATCAACGGTAACTTCTCTGAATCCTTCGCGAAGTACTTTACCGGTGAGTTCTTTGGCTTCTGGAGAGAAGGTGGCAGAGAAGACCATGGTTTGGCATTCTGGCTTGGCAGCTAAGATATCAGCGAGTGGTTCTTTGTTTTCTTCAGCAGTGAGCAATTGATCGGCTTCATCGATAACGAGGAATTGAAGCTTGTCAAGCTTGAGGTCTCCACGTCTGATTAAATCGGCTGTGCGGCCGATGGTTCCGACAACGATTTGAGCATCGTTAGCTTGGAGTTGCTTGATCTGAATATTGGCTGGAGTCTTACCAATAAGTGTGACAGACTTAGCTGGGAGGTGTTTTGAGAAACGAGAGAACTCGTCAGCGATTTGCAAAGCTAATTCTCTGGTGTTACATAGGACTACGCACTAGATACCTGGAACAGTGAAATCGATCATATTGAGGACAGAAAGTACAAAGACGCATGTCTTACCCTTACCAGACTTGGCCTGAACGCGAACGTCTCTGCGTTCGAGGCAGTAAGGAATGGCCTGTGCCTGAACGTCGGATGGGCGTTCAAAACCGTTATCTGTTATGGCCTGAGTCAGTTCAGCGCGCAGATTGAAGTCGGCGAACGAAGCAGTTGAAGGAGCCTAAGGAGCCTCCGCGGTATTCTTCTTTGGTGGCATTTAAAGGTTGTGGAGTGGTATATGAATTACGGGCAATATATGGTGATTATATTATAATATGAATAACGGTGAATTATTAAACGAATGATGGTGAAATTCTGCAAAAATTTTGAACGAATTCACAAAGTTGTTAGAAAGAACAAAAGTGTTGTTGCATGAAATAATCAAATCAAACAGTGAATAATGGGATTAATTTAAGACAGATAATGATAAATCGATAATGTAAATATTCATGTTTTATAGGATGATATAGGAGTGTTATTAGGAATCATTTATTGGGATAAGTAAGTTTCCATATATAAAGCCTTTTATAAGTTTTATTCTTTTCAGATAATTTTTAAAAATTATATTTTGATTGTATTGATTATTTAAACTCCAATAAACGAATATGCGGCAACATAATACATTTCGAGAAGACCTTGAACAGTTTAGTGAATAGTTGCGAAACCACCAAAGTTTACACGAAATTTAATGTCGACATGAAATATTCATTTTTGTTAGTTTCGAGTAGTTTATCTTACTAGCAAAAATTAAATCAATCAGGAAGATTCTTCTTCAGAGGAAGAGGAGGAACCGAAAGCGAAACCACCGACGATTTGTTCTTCTTCGGTCTTTTCCTTCTTGGCTTCTTCCTTAACGGCAGCAGCGGCGACTGGAGCAGCGGCACCACCAGATGGGAGGGAGGCCATGCGCTTCTTGCCGGCTTCGATAAGTTCTTCATATGGCTTACCAGTGGCCTTGATGGCGTCAACAACGGCCTTGAGTTCAGTGGCGTCGACTTCAACGTCGGCAGACTTGAGGATCTTGGATACATCAGCTTCAGTTGGTTCAGCGATACCGGAGATTTTGGCGAGCATGTAGGCAGCAAGGTGTCTCATTTGAACAAAAGAAGTGGAGTGGTCGCAACTAGTAATATTAAAAATTATGTTTATATGCAAAAATAATTTATTTGGGGTGAGTTAGTCACATTCAAAATGCAAATTATAATAGAATCTCGTCAAGCAGAACGTCTCCACCAGAAGCGACCAGTATTGTTTAATTTAATAGACTCGTTTTCTACTTCTTGTCTTAAAGTCTGATAACATTACAAAAATTATCCAAAAATTAATAAAATAAAGGATAGCAATGAAAATTAATAGCTGATTATTATAATGTAACGATAATAAATGATGACACAATATTTAAAGTAAAATTTTGCCACTCCTTTTCATGTTTGAATGCCAGGAGATCTATCTAAGAAATTGAAGAATCTTAAATAAAGAGAAACCAGAGCCAGCAACGTTCCAAAGTCTATTTTATCAGAAGGTGAACAACAAGCTGTTTTCAGAACACTTAACGTCCAACCAATGCCACACATTGAGAAGGTTTAAATATTCCAAGGTGAAACTTGCATGGAATTCAACCGCGCCCAATTCGCCGGTTCCCAAACTAACAACGTTTGGGCTATCAAGGGTCAACACAAAACTGTTGAATCTGCTTCAACTGCCAGTGAGATCAATCAAAAGAAAAGCATTGAAGAATTAATGAAACTTGTTCAACAATAGTCTAAGAAGGAAACTCCAGAGGTCGCTGATGCTCCAGTTGAAAAGACTGATTGATTTCTTCTAAATATATCTTGCTAAAATTTTAAAACAGAACTTGAACTATAAAACTTTTGAAGCTAATAATATACCTTATAATAGTACAAGAAAGTAATGTTAGTAGTATGTGTTACATTTGTTTATAAATTGATACATAATACAAAATAATTGTATTGTTTTTAATGATACAACAAGCATTGTCAATAATCAATTAATATCTTTACCATGAACGAATAAAGATGCACGTCAATACATTGAGTAAAACGCAAGCATCAGTTCAATTTAACCAATCTTTTCACATTTACTTTCTTCTTATATTATTTATTATAGTAGTTTTAATAACATTTAAATAGAATTCCACTTCACTTGTTCAATGAAAGTTGCTCAACTAGGTTTTTCGAAATCTGGCAAATATTGCAAACCTCCAGTGCTGGATAAGGTCATTCTTACCATTTTAGCAATTACAGTGCCTTTACCTCTCCTAATTGTATTTAGTTGGTATACGTTTAATGAAGAATTGCTGGCTATATTCATTGTTATAACGGCTGTGATCTCGATTACGTATATTGTGTCGGTTCATAGTATAATATACGCGTCTACGGTAGACCCAGGTGTTGTTCCTCCATATTAAGTATACGCAGATTTTTGTATGCACATTTCCGATGTGTTTACGAAGCGTGGTGGAGAGTAAACATAGTCAACATTATTTAAGCTGCTTTCTCACCCCGTCTCGGATTTAGTTTTATTGTAGATATCAAAACTTGGAAAATAGTAGTAGTTTAGATCTTGCAACACCTGTAAATCTGTGCGCCCTTTGCGTTCATCTCACTCATCTCGTGCTGGTTGCTGTTTGATGCGTTTTGACCACTTTTGTCCGTGGATTGGTCAGGATGTGGCCATGTTCAACCACGAGCTGTTTTACTGGATGGTCAAGTGCATCACGGTGCACGTTTCCGCTTGCTTCGTGTGCGCATGTGTCCTCATTGGTTTTTCAATTCGTGACATCGTCAAATCCTTCAAATCAATTACTATTGGTTCAGTCGTTTCAGGTGCTTTTGTGCTCCTTTTAGGTGCCTATTTCTTGTACTCGCTGTACCAATTGGTGCATTTCCATGTGAACCTCTTGAAATCCGGAACTTTAACGCGCGAGTTCATCGGAAGTTTCGCCCAGAACTTCAATTTGTCCGGCCAGTTCTCCCTCTTGGACAAGAAACTGAACAGAAAGGACGTAAAACACAACTTCCAAAACAAATTCAGACCGGTAAGGAACATGGTTAAGTTCTTCGAAGAACTTAAGCAAATGATACAAAAAGATACAGAAATTAAGAACTTCAACGACCTGGAGAGCAAGATGAAAGTATAAAAGTGGTACAACGACGATCTACAATTCGCACTTGAGTTCGAGCACCTCATCTTGCACTTCGAAGAAGTTGAAAACCTCAAAGACTTCCAACTCAGATATTTGAACGAAAAAAGCGAAAAGTACACAGAAGCCAAAGAATACTTCGAGAAACTCATCGAATACGTTAAAAAGACGCTGGAAGAACCAGAAGATACACCAATCAAAAAGAGAAATAAAACTGGAAACTTGCTGACAGAACTGTACCAAGCCTACCTCATCGGAATTGCCCAAAGAATTCCATTCTCCACCTTCAAACAAACAGAAACAGTCAAAGAATACAATGATAACTACTTGTGCGCAACCCCACTAATGGCGAACTTCATCTGCGTCGGAATGTCAGTGTAAATGCTACGGACCACACAAGAGCAGCTGGAAGAATTCAAGATCACTCACAAAGAACTGTTCGAGGATGTCAAATTCGAGCTCAACCTGAACTGCTGCAAGAAGGAAAAAGTAGTCGAAGTCAGGAGCATCGAACCGGTCAACAAACACCATATTGAAGTTGCTGGAGTTAGCACGAAGTGAAGGTATATACGTTACTTTGCTTATTTTTATTATTTTTAATTGTGGAATTAGGAATGGAATGGATGAAATTCATATTTCTCACTTAAACGTTTGATCGGTACAATTTGAAATTCTAAGCAATTCTATTTATTCAGTAAATCTAATAATTCACCTGATATTTTTTTGATAACTATTCACTTATAAAATGAAGAAGCTATAATATTAAATAGAATAAATACTTTCATTGATACATTAAAATCGAAAATTTCAAAGTTATAATATTCTAAAATCATGTTTGTTAGATATTAATAACAATATTATGTATTTTGATAAAAACATTGTTAAAATATTAAATTGTAAAATATATCAAATAAAAATGTTTAGATGTTGTAGAGATTAGTCAATGATCATAATATAAGATTTTCGCATTTCTCGAATACACAATTATGTATTTACATACATGTGTTTTTATTCTTAATTTTCAAAAAAATCATATTTAAAATACACTAACATTAACTTAAATTCTTAATCTGTACCACTTCATAACAAAATGTTCAACAAGCTAGAAACTATAATGGAACAAAATAGTGTAGACGATTTTAATATGATCACCGGAAACAACAGCAGAGACTCACACTTCAGACAGGTATTGAGGAAAAATATCGTACAAGCCAGTTTCTCTTTAATTAGTGAGATCGAGAGCTTAAACAATGTGGTGGAATATCTTTCGTTCTCAGCCAGTATCGTCCAAGATAAGGTGTGCCACTTGAAACAATTCTAAAAACATATAATAAGTAACAAGTGATTCCCAATCAAGAATCAAATTTAGGAACTTTAGTGATATTGATATTTTACCATAATGATATTATTGTATCTAAAAGCTGTAATAATTTAAATATTTGATATAAATGCTAAAAGTTAATTAAGTCATTTAATATTGAATTGTTGGTATTTAAAGCCATTAAAAGTGATCTTTAGATACCACATATTAATACGAGAGAATATTGCACCCCACTCCAATGGAAGTGCTGAGAATATACCAGACAACCATGTTGCTTCCTGTATTCAGCCAGCTCATCTCTCTGACCAACTACTACAGCGACGCGTGCTTTTTCGAGATGTACCTGACATCGCGCTTCGACAGGCAGTTCTCGTTGATCTCGAAGCTCTATGGCCACTTCGTTTTCTCGCACATCAACGGGTTCTCATACGCGCTTTTCACTGGCGACTTTGAATTCTTAGCCAGAATTAAGTACCTGAACTTCATTATTTGCTTCGTTTTCGTCTTCCTGACAAAACGGCTGAACGAAAAGCTCCAGAAACTGAAGTTCAAGGAGCTGATCATGTTCTTGAACACCTTCGTGGATACGTTCGAGAAGATAGCGAAAATTCACACAGCGAAATCTATCCACGCGTTCTACTTCGCACAGGAAATGAAGGCGCTATATTTAGTTATATTCGAAGCCATTTATAAACCCGTTGAATAGAAGAAATAACTCTACCAACAGGTACCAGTTAACACCTGCAGGCTGTGGTGCCTGATCGTGATGTACAAGTTCTTCTTCAAGCAGCTCGGATACCTGATCTTCATCGTGGACATGGTAAACGGGATGAGCTTCATATCTAACCTGAAGATGGACAAGCAGCAGCGGTACAACGGAATATATAGCCTGGTCGTGAACGGATGCCTTAACTACTTCTTCCTCGAGTAACAAAAAATAGAAGACTTGAACCTGACAAAGAACATCTCGTGATGATTATTTTACTATATTTATTGCAAATGAATTTGATGATAAGTAGAATCACTCATGGAGAGATACCGGTGTAGATCTGGTTCTTCTTCTTTTGGACTCTGACGATCCAGAGTATGAGCAGCGCCAGCAAGACGAGGCCCAAGACGCCGAACACGATGCCGCAAACTAAGGCGGTCGTGTTGACTGTCTTGTTGTTGCTGTCCTTGTGCTGGACTGGCTTGTAGACGCTGAAGGTGTTGGCCGCGCTGTTCTGGGCGACCAAGATGAACTGTGTGTTTTTGGTGACGCCCTCGAACTTGAACTCGAACTTCTCCTGCTTGTTGGTGGAGGTTCCGTCGGTCGTGAGGCTGTATCCCTCGATTTCCTTTGCAGCCAGCTTCAGGCCGCACAAGGTGGAGATGATATCGGTGTCCTTGGCCTGGTCGGCTTCGTAGGCGAAGATGGTGTACTTGATCGTCTTCGGCTGGGGTGGAAGGCCCATGGAGAGGAAGCCGTCGTACTTCAAGAAAGTGGAAATGGAGCTGGGTCTGAACTTGATCAAGAAGTTGTTCGATTTGGAGTACCTGTCGACGTACACCTCTTGGGCGAGCGGGATGGCGGGCTGGGAGTTGCCGACCTCTGGGATGACTTCGTAGCTGCTGACGGCCTGGCTGTAGTTGACGCCGATGAAGAAGTTGAGGTTCTGGTAGATGTTCTGGTCGTGGGCGTGTCCGGGCAGGTTGATCTGTACGTTGTCTATCTTGTGGGTCACGTTGTCGGCGTACGTGTTGGCGGTTGGGGCGATGATGAACGGAGATGTATAGGTCTCGATGGTGGAGCCCATCTTGGCCTGGCACACCTGGACGTCGATGGTCATCGGAGTGTGGGCTGCGTTGAAGTACATCTGAGAGACGGTGCCCGGCTTTACGTTCACCCACTTGTAGGTCTTCTGGAACTCGAGCTTCTGCTGGGTAATCTTGTCGTCGCCCTGCATCTTGAGCTTGTACTGGACTTCGTCGACGATCAGCTCTTTGAGCTCCACCTTGACGTAGTAGGTTCTAAGTTGCTTGTCTGGGTTGACGCGGGTCACAATCTGGATGGCGTTGGTTTCGTCGATGGTGCTGGATATGGGATCGAACTCGATTTCGTCGGAAGCGTACAGGCGAGTTTTGTTTGAGGCCTTCTGGTAGTCCTTGATGTCGGTGGAGAGGGCGTTGGAGACCTCGAACTTCGTGGGGTCTATCTCCATGGTGACGAGGCTGATGTCCTCGGAGGCGCGGTTGGAGCCAGCTTGAGGGTAGCTCGCTCATGGTGCTGGTGGTGATCTGGAAGGCGGCGAAGTAACTTCGAATTCAGAATTATCTAATATATATTCATCTGTAGATCTAAAAATTGAAACAATCACTTTACCATATCATATCATAGTATCACTTTTCTGATTTTGATATAATTGCACAATTTATAAAAGTTAATAATATAATATATAACAATTCTGAACTGTTTATCCACTTCACTAATGGGTTGTGCATCAGTTTAAGACATAAATAATTAAAACGCTGACATTAAACAACATCAATCGCAAACAATCTAAAATAAATTTGAAATAAATGATAAGCAAATGATATAACTCATAACTGAATTGTAAGCCGCAACAGACTCTGGTGATAAATCCAAATAAAGAAGCACAATACACGAGATGCAGCTAAAATTTATGGAATATGCAGAGTCCTGTGCAAATCCGATTTAAATATTTGGAAAGCTTTTGGATTTGGTCATAGATGAATCAGGAAATCCAAATTATGGACTCAATTCATTCTTCCAAAAAGAAATTATGCATATTGCTTAGTTATTCATGCATTAGGTGTACTAGAAAAACAAATAAGGCATAATTATCGCATAGGAAACAAAATAAAATTGGAAAGATAGAATAAAATCTATTAGAAACATTATTTAAAAGTCTTCCGTGGAGTCAGTTGGACTTGAATACGAAATTGATTGTATAGAATCAGGAATGAATGTTTTAGGAATAGGATAGCTAGATGTGAAAGACCAAGTACTAACATTTGCTAATCAAATTGTAATAGGAATAAAAGAGGCGGCTAAAATGGACTTTAGTTCGCTTATATAAGCTGGAAAAGATATTATATCTCAATTAGGAGATATGGGATCAAATAAAATTAACGAGGCTTGGTTTCTTATGGTAATGACGAATTACTACACTTTATATTTGCTAAAGCAAAACCCAGAACATATCAACTTCATTTTATAACAATTAATAGATAATATGGCTGACTGGCATGTTATTTATTCTGGCCTTGATGTAATAGAAAGCCATCTTGAGGTTAATCAAGTAGAAATTGAAAGTATAATTCAAGTTTTAATGAAATTATCACTGTTAAATTAGGGAATAAATGCATGGAGGGTACGTAATAGGGTAGCAGAGTTGTGCATAAGAAACAGTATCGTTAAATTTCCAATTGAGAAATTAAAAAACGTTTATCTGTAAATGATGAATAATGAAACAAACCCAAAAGTTTAAGTGACACTTTAAAATGCAGACTATATCAAAACGTAAAAGAAAGCACTTCGAGAATGCTGGGAATAGAACTAATCATAAGAAGATGATGAGTTAGATCGATTAGGAAAGAATCTTCAATAAATATAAGAACTTATTTAAAACCAAACTACAGAATAACTATCTTCAGAAGAAAAAGAAAGATTTGAAGAACTTTTATAATATACTAAATAAAGAATTACTCTCACTACATAAATGCATTAGTTAATCGATGTGAAAAGTAAAAAGCTAGAGCACCTTTCAGACTTGACAAATAAATAAGAAAAATTTCTTCAAGAAATACAATCAAGATTATGCAAAGTTGAGACCGTTGTTTGTGGAAGAACTATAAATGAACTTGTCAGTTCAATTTATGATCATTATTAATAAGAAAAAGAAGAGTGGAAATAAAGATTGAGTATGTATATTCCAGAAAAGGGCGTAATTGATGTTAAAAATATCGGAGACATATCACTTGTGATAGATGTTGATGAGTAGATACACAATTTCCTCAAAGATGACAATAAAAAGTCCATGTTGATTTAAGGTGGAGCTGGTACTGGAAAGACAATATACTGTCAGTATCTAATAACTAATCTTTTGAAGTCTCGGGAAATTATTCCTATATTCATAACACTTCCATAACTTTAGAACTGGGAGAAATAAATGGTCGAGGAAACTCTATAGGAACTAAAACTTTCACAAATTGAAATTTAGAAATTCTAAGAATCAAAAACGCAGATTTTGTTCATAATTGACGGTTATGATGAAATAAGAAGTTACAAGTGTTTGTACAACACGAATAATTTGCTGAATTGGAATTGCAAGACAATATTCACATGTAGGAGTTCTCACCTCGTCGGCGATCCAAGTTACTACAAATACTTCATTTCATCCAAGTTTGACAAGTCAACTGCCTTTCAAGAAGTAATTCTTGTTCACTTCGACGACCAGCAGATAAACGATTATTTGGAGAGATTTGTCCAAAAAAGTTAAGCAAAACTCGCTTGGGACTGGAAAATATACAGAACTCACGTTGACACAATTCTTGGTCTGCGCGAGTTGGTGCAAAACCCGTTTATTCTGAGCATGATAGTCACCGTTCTGCCAAAACTTGTAAGCAAGAGAACGGCAAGTAAGAACTTAGAAAAACTCATTTCGTTGGACTTGTACGAAGAATTCGTGAAATAGTGGTTTGAAAAAGAAGAGGAAAAAATGATTACGAACAATGTTGCCACCGATGTTTCTGACCTCTAAAAAGAATATGAAGACTATTCTCTTAAACTAGCCACCAAGATGATAGACGTTGTTAAAACGGTGGTTGAATACACCAGCACGGATAAGCAAAGCCAGTGGAAGGCATTCTTCGACCCCAACAACCCAAGAACCACTACGATACGAAGAGGCGCGCCACTTAACACCTCTTCTAAATTCTACAGTTTTATTCATAAATCTATTCAAGAGTATTTTGTGGCCAAAAATGGATAGAAATAGGTTTAATAGTTAACTGTTCTACTAGATGACTCTTCTCTAAAATGTTCATTCAATTAACATCTTGTCATCGATAAAGGTGTCTTTGGATTTTATAGTGAAACCATTCAAAGATATTCAGAATTCAAAAAACAGCTCTATCAGATTATTGAAATGTCCAAAACGTCTAGAACGTGTTTCAATTGCAGCCGCAAACGCGATCACCATTCTTAACGTAGCAAACGAATCTCTCAGAGATAAAGACTTTAGAAACGCTAGAATACCTGGTGCAAATCTCAGTCTTGCTATGCTAGAAGGTTCAGACTTCACTGGAGCGGATCTTTCTAACGTAGATTTCCAATCTGCTTGGCTTGTAAATGTGAAATTTAATGGTTCAAATATGAGCAACGTTGAATTTGGTCAGCGTGCTAATATTTCCACATAATCTGCAGTTCTTTGTACAACATTCGATAAATCCGAAAAACATATTATATGTTCATTAAGAAATGGGAAAATTTAAGTGTTTGAAGTTAATTCTTTAGAGATATTAAGAGAATTTTAGCATAATGATAATGTGATAGAAATTCTTTTCGATTAAAAGTACATATATTGTCGTGAATACTCCAATATATGTGTTTATAGCACTAACTGGGAGTTAATTCGAACTATTCCTTTTTAGGATGAAATATAGTAAATAAGTATATGTCCAGATAATCGTATGTTGTGTGTTTCAAGCGGTATTATTTACGTATTTAGAGATTTATAACCTTTGTTCCACATCAAATCAAAGACCATGTTTGCATTTTTTACAAATTCGTCAATTATATCATTAAACTGCGATTAAACAATAACAAATTACAATAACGAAGAATTAATTGACAATAAACCATTTACCGCTCAGCTTAAATTAACTCAATATTGTTCTGAAACGTAAATGTTAGCCACCGCAAACGACATGGAAATAGAAATATATAATGTAAATACGCTTCAAAAAGTTATAGTTTTGAAGGGGAACGTTACAATAGTCACTTCGATGAAATTTTCAGACGACGGTGAGTATTTGCTCAGCGGAAGCGAATATGGGCAAGTGATTCTGTGGCATGTGAAAACTGGCGATAAAATTAAGGTTATAGAGGCGCATAGCAATCTGGTTTCTAGTGTTAGTCTCAAGCAGTACATTTTATCGGCTGGGTTTGACTAGAAAATAAAAATGTTCAATATATTTTCAAAGCAACCGATTAAAATATTAGCGGGGCACACCAGCGAGGTAATGCGTGTGCTATTCACTCATGACAAGAAATTTGTAGTTTCTTGCGGTATGGACAGCTGTGTTATTGTTTGGAGTGCGTCTGATGGAAAATTGATTAAAAAGCTTCAACATTATGATAAGGTCACGTTCATATAAGTGAGCAGCTGCGATAAGTTCCTCATTAGTGCCGAGCTGAGCTAGCAAGTGCGCATTTGGGACCTTTAGAGTGGAAAATGCATACACTCGTTCAAATTACATTTGAGTTCTGTTGATTTCCGCTCCAATAACTTCATCGTCTGCTCTCAGTTTGGAGAGTGCTGTTTGTTCAATGTTAGAGATTCAAATCATGTTTAACTCAGCTCTAATAAAAAACTTTGTAGATTTAATTAAAATGGTTCTCTTGTTGCTCTCGTTGATGAAAATACGGTTCAAATATTTGAGCTAAAAACTTATAAAATGATTCAAGAAATAAACGAGCAGAACGTGAATCACGTTGTTTTCAAAGGAAATAAACTGTACACGAGCTCAGACCTTAACTAAGTTTAATCACGGGACCTTAACTCAAATATAGTGGAAGGGAGTGAAAAATAATAAGAAGAAATTGAAACAGACGCAAAATAACTTTTTAAATAAGAAAGTAATAGAATTAACGAAAAAGGGCACAAAATACTCAAACACGACTTCAGCTGCATAAAACTGGTTGACTAAGAGGATAAATTGATTTGGGTATCAGGACAGTTCAACCTGCACTTGACAGGATGCTAATTGGAAGACATTCGAAATTTATCTGTTGAAAACCACATGCTTATGAGACAATAATAACTAATTCAACCCACAGAAGAGTGAAAAATTATTATTTTTTTACAGACGAGTAGAAATTTACATTTTTTGAAAAATTATCACATTTAATCAATTAAATGAAATCAGAATTATAACAACAATAGACAGAGTTAATAAAAGGGATTATACATATAAAGTGCATTATAATCTTATGTGTTGCATTCTAAGATTAGTGAATTATTGAATAAAAGTATCTTTATTAGAGCTAATTTAGCTGTTAATATCTTATTATTATCGGTCAATATTTACAAAAGTTGAAAATTACAAATATAAAAACAGTAACTTTAAAATATATGTAATTCAAAATAACTATGTAAACATACAGATATCTGAAAACAATTTATCCCACTTCCAAATGAAGCACAGTGCCCACTAAAATCAAAATTCGTAATATCGGAGAAGAATCTCAATTTTTCAAAGAAGTTAATACAGTAGATGTATTCTTATAGTGATGTAAATAGCGATTGCATGGAAGATTCGTACACTGTATTATTTATTGAGTGATTTAGCCAAAAAATAACTTGTATTTGTCTTTATTATCTAATGGAAACTATGAAATAACTCTTATTTTAAAGTATGTTATCTATGATAGCATTTTAAACCCATTTTAACAATCAAAAGTTGACCTAGTTCATTTTTTAAGATTTAATAAATTGAATATGCAAAAATTTCTGTTGATGATTAAAATATTTCATTTATAATTTATATTTATCTAATTGAATAACCGTTCACTTCAAAGTGTTCAAGATGATGACACCGAGCAGTTTCTCTCTCATCAAAAGGTGTTCGTAGTCAGCGATGGATTGGAACTGCTTTTGAACGAAGAAGTCCAAAAACAACTGCTCTTCTCTCTTCGCGCCGTCGTAATACTTGTTAACTCCCTCGGAGATCTTCTTCTCCAAGGCAAGGGCAGCTTCCAAGAGGTGTCTGATGGTTGTGCCCTCAATCTTGCAGTCGCATACGCTGAAATTAACCTCAATTTTCTGCTTAACGCAAAAATCAGCGAGTTAGTGGTAGTGGGCGAGCTCGTCAGCAGCTTCCTTCAAGAAGAAAGTTGCAAGTTCGTCATATGCGTTAGCCTTAGCTACTAAAGCCAGCTTTTGGTAACCCAAGAAAGCTTTCATTTCATTTTCTGCGAGAAGATTCATGATATGAAGTGGATATAAACAATAAATTTACAATATAAACAGTGTATATAAACGTTTATATTGACATTCGGGTCAACTAGTTGAACTATATAGATGACCCACAAAGATGACCCAAAAACATAAAGTTGTTCACCTGTATTTTTAAACAATTCGAAACTTTCAATTAATAGTTCTTAAAAATCTATAATTCATATAAATATCAATATGGTAAGAACCTAGCTTGTTTTGAGGCTATTCTTAGTGAAAATCGAATCTTGTGAAAATATTCTGTCGATATCAAGCCGTGATTTTGTAAATATGGTTAAAGTTAATATATAGATAAATCATATAAATAATTCATATCATAATTTCATCATTAATTCGGAAAAGCTTACTCTGGAGATACTGTGAGGAGGTTTGACGAGTGATAACGCAGAGAGAGAATACTTTCTTAATCTTGGTTAGAAAGGAAAGGTGAGATCGTGAAAAATGGCCAATTTTGACGTAATTAACGGTAATATTCATTAATTTTCGTAGATAAACAGATATTGATGGCAAACACTGCTGCATTGCAATTGATAATAGTATATATGCATTGATAATAGCGTGCTCGTACGTCGTGTGCACGAAAAAGACGTGCGTTTGTCAAACAGATGAGTGCGCGATTACACAAGTAAACTATTTTATATATCTAATAGTAACAATATATCGGAAAATACACATGGCAGTATGTCGGTTTTGGAGGCAATTCAGGAGTTACTATATTATAGTTATATTACATTAATAGTAATAAACGTTCTCCCTACAATTAACATCAATCTGAACCACATCACAAAAGTCACGTTTCCAGAAATTCTGAAGATCAAGAAATGAGAATATTATTATTGTAGTATTATTATATTATACAGTATCTAATATAGGTTACTATATATAGTTTATTTGTTGAACTGGTATGGTTGCTGAGATCTTAATAATAATATTTTCAACATAATTTTTGAACAATGTTTTGACTTAGAGAAAAAATAACGAAGATCCACCCGTACAATATAGATAGATATAACTTCATATAATTATGGAAACATTGAACTGTAGTAAATTCCAAAAATAATTAAAAAATGCTATTTTTAGTTTTTTTGATACTATTATTTTAACGTTAAATCATTCATAGCTCTGTGAATATATTGTTTTAATCGTGTTCATAACTTTTAGTATATATTTTCTAGTTACTATCCCTTATTCTTTTTTAATTTCAAAAACGTATGAATTTCAATAATATTTTTAGTTGATCATGAACTCATACTTAGTGAACAATTCTGAGCATCATACGCATTTATTAAAATGATATGATAATAATATACAAAATCACAAAGTTTCGGATTAAATATATTCAAATCATCAATTATGATAAATTCTCAAATCGAAGTAAAATAATATGCTGATCTTAATATGTTATATTTGTATAAGTTATAAACTTAGTAGTTGAGTGCAGAATGTTGGAGTAAAAACAATTGATCCATGAGGTGAGGTATCGATTTTCGATATTAATCATTACAATATCAAAAATATAAATATTTTTGGAATAATAAATTTATGCAATTAGCTTAATCTAGTTATGGAATTAAGATTGTGCTGAGCATATAGTTTATATAGTTTCAACTGTTTGAGATTTAGTATCTCATCTAATATTTTAAAAGATAATATCTTGAACCAACTACAATAAATTTATTAGAACAAACAAGTATCAATTAATAGAATTACTTAGTTTTAATATCATTATTTATAGAGCATTACTGTAATTTTCATCTCAATGTGATTTGTGAGATGGAAGTTAATTAGTACCAATTTGATAAATTATTTTATACACAAACAATACCAAATATACAATATCAATGAAGTTTCTTATTTCGGTTGAGAAAGCGTAAAATATATATTAACTTTTTGAATATTTAAGCCACGTTATTGAAACATACAATTCTGATATCATATTTATTTAAATTATAGCGTATAATAAACAACATATTGAAAGAGTTTGTAAGTGAAGTTAATAAATATTCTTTAATTAACAAAAGGAATATTTTCTATTTAACGATCTAGCAATAGCGAATCAGGTGGGACTATGTTTGGAAACACAATAACATAACATATTTAATAGTTATAGATAATTAGATTCCATACAAGTGTTTCATTCATATTTGATAATTAGACTAATTTTAATTTCGTAATATCAACATTAAGATTGCAGTCATATTTAACCATTGCGTATTTCGTTTAATTTAATTAGATTTCATACGGGAGGATGTTCTTGTTTCGCTTCGCATCGTAAGATAATAATTTCACGATAATCAGTTTCGCTGAATTGTTAGATTAAAACCAAGGATTTAATTAATAATATATCAAATATAATTGGTATAGTCAAACTGTGGTAACTTTCAGTTATTATGTGCTTAATTAAATATTTATGAGTAATTTATAATAGTATACATTTTTATGAACGACTTATATAATTTGTAAGCGACGTAACAGCTAAGGCATTAGATTACACAGCGTATAGTAGTTTAAATATCAGAAATGTTGCAATATTTCGGTTGGAGTGGATTTTATTAAGAACGTATATTTATATATGAGTAATATAATTATAATACAAAATCGTTCAAAATGGTCCCAAAACTGACATACTGCCATGTGAAAATACTGATATTATTAATTCAAAGTGGGGTGTCCAATTATAATATAGTGTTAATAATAGTAAATATAGGTATTTATTATTAAAAAGGTGGACTAAATCAACAAATAAATCTGACTATTTGTTTATGCATATTTAATACAATTTTAATACATATGTTAATGTTTGTACACAGATACGTCTCATAACAGCTTATCTTAATTAATCTCCACTCCATACAAAAATGGCGAACTATAACAGTAATGCGAATAATATGAACTATGGCGTGCATTAAGTTCCTGTAAAAGACCCATTTAGCCCATTAAGTATATCTGATAAACCTCTAGTTGCTCGTGTAATTACATTCATTAGCGTTTTCCTTCTACCTGTTGGTGTTGCGCTTGTCGTTGTATTCATTACGATAGAAAATAATTTTGGATATTTGGCTGGAGGTATTATGTGCTTGTTCTTTGGGTTAATATATATGAGTGTATCGATTTCGGCGTGTTGCATGGTGCGATCCTTTACGTACATAATGATTCCGTGCTGCATCAGTGAATCTGAAAGGCAAAGACTCAGATTATTGGCTGAAGCCAGAACTCCCATGTTAAACATTATGGAAGTCACTAAAAATTCTGTGAACAAACAGTAAACTTAGGTAACGAACCAGTAACAAATTTGCGAATCTTCATTCTCTTAAGTGAGTCCTAAAATTGTTGTTCAGAATCTGTTGTAAGGAGTTCAGTAGTTCGGACGCTAACAGAATAATGTTGAAAATTATTAAAATGTTATTACACAGCCATACATGTCTCCAATGTAAGCACCTATCACGATAAATGCGCCAGCTGAGTTAGAAATTTTGCCAGTTATGTGATTTTGGTTGAAATATTTTATAATGACTCATTAATAGAATTATGTGGTTTGTAAAAATATTTTATAGATAAATTATAATTAAGTTGTTTTTATTATTACACTTAAAAATTAATACTTATTGATTAAATATATTAATTATATTTTGGAACGAGTGAGAAAAGCAAAATAATTAAATATTATTTTCTCCGTTCACTTCAAAGTGCTCAGGAAAACGGCCCCGAGCAGTTTCTCCCTCATCAAAAGGCGCTCGTATTTCGCGACCTCGTTCACTTATTTCAACACGAATTGGTCTAGGAAGATTTAATCTGCCCTAGATGAGATAGAGTATGCAGCGTTGATCCCCTCACCAATCTTCTTCTCCAAGGTGTGCGCGAGCTCAAGCAACTCTCTTACAGTTGAGCAGCTGAAGGCGCACTCGCAGAGCTTGAACGTAATCTCAAGTTTGCAGTTTATGCAGTAATCCGCCAAGGCGTTGTAATGAGTGAGCTCGTCCTAAGCCTCTCTAGCGAAAAAGGCCGCGAGCTCGTCAAACGCGTTCGCTTTCGCAATCAGTGCAAGCTGCTGATAGCCCAAGAAAGCATTCATCTCATTCGAAGCAAGAAGATTCATTTTGTAAAGTGAAGTGGCAGTGTTGACTCAAAGTTTACAAATAAATTTTACACCTTAAGTACACATATATAAATATTTACAATATTTCTTTACATTACAGCTTCTTTTAGGAAAATATTCGTTACAAAAGATAAAAACGATATCAATTTTAATAAAGTTTATTTCACTCACATAACAAGAGTTGAATGCATTAAGTTCGATTACTGAACAACTTCATTACATTAATGTGAAAGATTTGAAAGTTTTGAATTATATTTCTTTTTATAGACAATTAATGAGATGTATATTGAGATGATTGTGAGTAAAACACAAACAGCAACAGTGATTCCAATAGCCGCGTTTGTACCAATCTTTTGAGTTTGAGGAATATCTGGATATGATAATTATATGAATGCTTGATTTTTATACACATAACTCTTTGCATTTTCGAGGGGAGCAATATATGTATATTTCTAATAATTAACAAAACATTTTGGGTTTGTACTCGCATCTATACCTTAGTCACAGAAAACAGACCAACATGTTATGTTATCATCTGAACATTAGTTTTCAACACAAGTGATGCCATTTACTTTATTCATACACGCTAGTATCCTACAATAGTCATTATTGCTTGAAACAGGACAGTCTGCTTCCATGAGTTCTCCTATTAAGCTTTTAATACAAAATATATCATTTGGATTTACTGCACAATAGTAAGGTAAATATTTTTATTACACAGATGTTTCCACAAGTCCTTCTAAAGATGCTTCCTTTACTAAAATGGTGTAACCTTTATATTGTTAGATTACAAAATCGAAAACACCAATATCAACAACTCTTTCATGTGGCGTTGAATTATGGTTAAATACAGTTAATGTTGTTCCGTTTATATAATATAGTGAATTTTCAACTCTTGTAACATTGTAACCTATTTAAGGATTTTTAATTCCAGTACCTATATGTCTGATAATTTCATAGTCAGGATATGAAACAGATGGTAATATTCCAAGATTATTATTTCCGAGAGCTAAAACATCTTAGTTATTCAAATAAATGAATAAAAATTTCTGTTGTATTCTATTGTTATTATAATATTAAATTGTTCTAATATTTTTGTGTGTTTATTAATCCAACGAAATTTGTGTATATTCTGTAAATACTTAATCTATTTTCGAACCACATAAATAGTTTTTACATTACCCTATTGCAAATATTCCTTGTTCAGTTAATACGTAGTTAAGGTTATCACTTGTAGTTACTACTTATTTAACTCCAGGAGGTGTTGGAACATTTATAAATGTAAGTTATCCTTTGATCACAGCGTCTTCAATTTTGACTTCTCCTGTTTTAGAAACGTAACCTAATTTAGGAGAGCCATTAGCGTTAATAAAACAAATTAATTAAATTGCATCTTAAATATTCGTACTGGAGAAATCAAGACTTGCTTTATAATCTAGAAAACCTGTCTTTTAACCCTTTCCCATCAGGGTGCCATTTAAAGCAATTTAATAATAAATAGTATTACAAATGATAAAATCTGTAACATTGGTAGTTGATAACTTAGTTAACATTAAACCAAGTTCTTTTGACAGCGTAGTATACTATACTTACGCTAATACAGTAATGAACATATGGAAAAGAAGCGGTAAACTAGGCTTAATACAGAGCCTATTTATTGACAATATAACAAATTATATGAACATATATCATTTTAAGAATTTTTAATTTAATAATAGAATATCTGATTTTTAATGTTAGAATTGTGTTACATCTTCTTTGAATATAATCTAAAAATCTATAACGTATATTATATTGTATGTATAACGTATATTATAACTTCTCGTATTCAATTCCAAAATTGAAATGTTAAGTTATCGTGTTATTTTGTACATAGTATAGCTATGAATGTATGAGATATATGAATGTACTATAAGATTATATATTTACTCCCAATATTTATAATGCTATTTCATAGATAAATGATTAATAATAAGATTGAGATATTTCTGAATTTCTTATAAATCTCAAATTGTTGATCCAGACAGTCCTATCACCTGTTAGCTAACAATATAAATCATATGAAAGAAAAAACTGAAATTAATTGCTAATTAAACATATAGAGGTGGTCAAATATTGAAGGCCTAAACAGATTTGAAAGCAAAGTAAACATATTATAGTTAAGATTAAAAATTGTACAAAGTAAACATTAAAAAAGAAATACAAAAACCGTTAAATGTGTTTAAATTAAACCGATTGTGAACGAGCATGAAGGAAAGTTTTGTCCCGTTCAATTGAATTGAAAAGTGGTCATCAATATGTTCCTTAACGTAGAGTAATTTTTACAACGTTCTGTGAGAACGAGTAATCCGCTTCGAATATGGTTCAAAAATAATTATTTAAATGGATTTGTTTTATACTTTAAATAGTGATAAATAGCGTTCAACAAATCAGTACAATTTAATTTGAAATAGATTAAATTTCAATGGAATTAATAATTCTATTTTTATAATGGATAGTATTACATTTGAACCAATTCTTTGTGTACAATAAATCTGATAATTCACTTAATTACAATTATAGATTTTGAATCTGATATTTATAAGTAGCTAGCCAATCATTTACTAATTTAATACTTTTACTTTAGTATTCACACACACACACAATTATTAAATTCCAAGTACAAATGATCACAAATGTTTGTTAGAATTTGTGATGTCATATGTTGCTACATAATCTAATGTATTTTGGTAATTAATTCATTCATACACAAATATGTTTTTATATGTATTTGTAACTCTTTGGGTTAAAATATAATATGTGACATATTAATATCATCACCTCCACCTCATAACAAAATGTTCAAAAAGCTCGAAACAATCGAAGAACAAAATAGCAATGAGGATTTCGAAGCAACAACCGGAAATAACAGCAGAGATACACACTTTAGACAGGTATTGAGGAAAAATATCGTACAAGCCAGTTTCTCTTTAATTAGTGAGATCGAGAGCTTAAACAATGTGGTGGAATATCTTTCGTTCTCAGCCAGCATCGTCCAAGATAAGGTGTACCACTTGAAACAGTTCTAAAAACATATAATAAGTAACAAGTGATTCCCAATCAAGAATCAAATTTAGGAACTTTAGTGATATTGATATTTTACCATAATGATATTATTGTATCTAAAAGCTGTAATCATTTAAATATTTGATATAAATGCTAGAAGTTAATTAAGTCATTTAATATTGAATTGTTGGTATTTAAAGCCATTAAAAGTGATCTTTAGATACCACATATTAATACGAGAGAATATTGCACCCCACTCCAATGGAAGTGCTGAGAATATACCAGACAACCATGTTGCTTCCTGTATTCAGCCAGCTCATCTCTCTGACCAATTATTACAGCGACGCGTGCTTTTTTGAGATGTACCTGACATCGCGCTTCGACAGGCAGTTCTCGTTGATCTCGAAGCTCTATGGCCACTTCGTTTTCTCGCACATCAACGGGTTCTCATACGCGCTTTTCACTGGTGACTTTGAATTCTTAGCCAGAATTAAGTACCTGAACTTCATTATTTGCTTCGTTTTCGTCTTCCTGACCAAACAGCTGAACGAAAAGCTCCAGAAACTGAAGTTCAAGGAGCTGATCATGTTCTTGAACACCTTCGTGGATACGTTCGAGAAGATAACGAAAATTCACTCAGCGAAATCTATCCACGCGTTCTACTTCGCGCAGGAAATGAAGGCGCTGTATTTAGTTATGTTCGAAGCTATTTTCAAACCCGTCGAATAGAAGAAATAACTCTACCAACAGGTACCAGTTAACACCTGCAGGCTGTGGTGCCTGATCGTGATGTACAAGTTCTTCTTTAGGCAGCTCGGATACCTGATCTTCATCGTGGACATGGTAAACGGGATGAGCTTCATATCGAACCTGAAGATGGACAAGCAGCAGCGGTACAACGGAATATATAGCCTGGTCGTGAACGGATGCCTTAACTACTTCTTCCTCGAGTAACAAAAAATAGAAGACTTGAACCTGACAAAGAACATCTCGTGATGCTATATATTCTATACAAAATTATAATATATTATATTTAACTATATTTATTGCAAATGAATTTGATGATAAGTAGAATCACTCATGGAGAGATGCCGGTGTAGATCTGGTTCTTCTTCTTTTGGACTCTGACGATCCAGAGTATGAGCAGCGCCAGCAAGACGAGGCCCAAGACGCCGAACACGATACCGCAAACTAGGGCGGTCGTGTTGACTGTCTTGTTGTTGCTGTCCTTGTGCTGGACTGGCTTGTAGACGCTGAAGGTGTTGGCCGCGCTGTTCTGGGCGACCAAGATGAACTGTGTGTTTTTGGTGACGCCCTCGAACTTGAACTCGAACTTCTCCTGCTTGTTGGTGGAGGTTCCGTCGGTCGTGAGGCTGTATCCCTCGATTTCCTTTGCAGCCAGCTTCAGGCCGCACAAGGTGGAGATGATATCGGTGTCCTTGGCCTGGTCGGCTTCGTAGGCGAAGATGGTGTACTTGATCGTCTTCGGCTGGGGTGGAAGGCCCATGGAGAGGAAGCCGTCGTACTTCAAGAAAGTGGAAATGGAGCTGGGTCTGAACTTGATCAAGAAGTTGTTCGATTTGGAGTACCTGTCGACGTACACCTCTTGGGCGAGCGGGATGGCGGGCTGGGAGTTGCCGACCTCTGGGATGACTTCGTAGCTGCTGACGGCCTGGCTGTAGTTGACGCCGATGAAGAAGTTGAGGTTCTGGTAGATGTTCTGGTCGTGGGCGTGTCCGGGTAGGTTGATCTGCACGTTGTCTATCTTGTGGGTCACGTTGTCGGCGTACGTGTTGGCGGTTGGGGCGATGATGAACGGAGATGTATAGGTCTCGATGGTGGAGCCCATCTTGGCCTGGCACACCTGAACGTTGATGGTCATCGGAGTGTGGGCTGCGTTGAAGTACATCTGAGAGACGGTGCCCGGCTTTACGTTCACCCACTTGTAGGTCTTCTGGAACTCGAGCTTCTGCTGGGTAATCTTGTCGTCGCCCTGCATCTTGAGCTTGTACTGGACTTCGTCGACGATCAGCTCTTTGAGCTCCACCTTGACGTAGTAGGTTCTAAGTTGCTTGTCTGGGTTGACGCGGGTCACAATCTGGATGGCATTGGTTTCGTCGATGGTGCTGGAAATGGGGTCGAACTCAATTTCGTCGGAAACGTACAGGCGAGTTTTGTTGGAGGTGCCGTTTTCAAGGGCCTTCTGGTAGTCCTTGATGTCGGTGGAGAGGGCGTTGGAGACCTCGAACTTCGTGGAGTCCATCTCCATGGTGACGAGGCTGATGTCTTCGGAGGCGCGGTTGGAGCCAGACTTGAGCTTGAGGGTGAGCTCGCTCATGGTGCTGGTGGCGATCTGGAAGGCGGCGAAGTAAACTTGTTGGACTTGGAAGAGACCATAATCGCCAAAGATGTTCAAGTACAGTCTAGTGTACTGAGTCATCTGGGAGAAAGCTTGTTTCTCTATCTTTCCGGTGATGAATGAAGAATCCGCTTTGTAGGCGATGCACTTGGAGGTGTCAGAGGTGATGACGTTGGCTGTGAGTGGTTCGTCAACGGTAATGCAGATCTTTCTGGCCTTCACCTTGAGGTCGAAGACGAACTGGTATGCGTAGAGCGGAGAGACTTTGAAGATGCCGTCGAAGACGAAGAAGGTCTCGGTTCTGTAACCGAGGGTGGACAGAAGAGAGTCTGGGTAGAGTCTGACTGCACTCCAAACGCCGTTCTTCAAGAGGTTGGCTACAGAATACTCGAATTCGATGACTCCCTGTGAAATGAGATCTGCTTTAGGAAGAAGCGAAACGTAGTAGGAACCGACTTGGAGCTGCTGATACTTCGGCTTGGTGACGGACTGGGTGAGGTCGACGTCGCTGGGGAAGATGAGCGTCTCGTAGTTCATTTTCGTGAAGGTGTACGTGAAGCACTCGTGGGCGTAGTTGTCTTGGGCGTTGAGCTTTGGCTGGTCTTTGCAGATGTAGGCTTGCAGCAAAGTCAGGTCTACGTTCTTGGAGGTGATAGTGATGATTGGGGACTCGAATTCTTGAACGTTCACGTGGAAGATGACTGGGTTGACGGCAAGTTTCACTGGGACTATGCTGGCCTGTGGCTCGTCGTAGACGTAGCTGAAGAAGGTGTGTCCTCTGATCGCAGCGGCGACTGGGGCTTCTATCTTGAAGAGTAATTGTCGATCAACCGGGAGCAGGAGCTTCTGGCCGAAGTAGGTGCTGCCGGCCTTCAAAGTTTGCTTGGTGATGGTGAACTTCTGGACTGGCTCGGTGATGGTGAGTATCACATCTTGGGTAAGGGCGTCCTTGAGGTTCATCTCGAAGTAGCACATGTGCTCCAAGAATGAGTCCTTGTTGGAGGCGTAGTACGGAGGAAGGAGTCTTTGGTAGACGAACTGGGCGGAGTCGGCGTAGAAGTGGGTCTGGGTGTCAACTGGAACGGACTTGATGAAGTGGAACGGGACACCGAAAGACAGAGTCGCACCTGTGCTGTCAGCTGTGGTCTGAAGAGAGAAGTAGGCGATATCGTTTCCGTCTGTTTCTCCAGTAACGCAGAAGTACTTGGAGAGCTCGTCTTGGATGATCTCGCCGCTCATGAAGTCGTGGAAGTCTGGAGTCGGAGAGTAGTGTGAGTTGCTAGCCATGAGCGTGAAAGTGGCGGTGGACTTGGCTCCGACCTTGGCGCAGAACTGGTACTTCTTGAAGCTGCCGACGTTCGCGTGGAAGTAAAAGCTGCTTCCGGTCGTGGTCTCCTTCATGTTGAGAGTCTGGGACTCATCGATGTTGTAGGTGCTGTGGCTTCCGATGACGCCGTCGAAGGCCTCTTCGGACATGGTGTTGATGAAGTACATGCCGCCTGGGATGTAGAACATGGAGTTGATCTGGTTGGTGATGATGGCCTGGGAGGTCTCGTCGACGATGTGGAACGAAACGCCGTTTGCGCCGGCCAGGTTTTCCAGGTTCACGATTGAGTTGGCAAGTTTCTCTTCCTTTCCTGGTGTCTTTTCTACATAGAAGACATATCCTTGGTTTTTGTAACCACTGACCACTCCTTCGGCTTGCAGAAGCTCGTTTACCACGGTTGTCTACCTGAAGTTGTTTTGTTCATTTAACTTGATTGTAGTAGCAGCTGGAAGTTGGTTAAATATTACAGCGTTTGTTAAAGTTAAAATGTGAAGTGGTTGAGGTTGGTAGAAATAACCAGACTTTGATAAGAGATACGGGTCTGTTATGTAACTTAAAGTGATGAAAACAGTGCACAGGTTATCAACGCATTTGGAGAATTTTGTTTTATCACTTATATTCGCGTTAACAGTTATTTGTGATAAATAAGAAGAATATTGAAGTTCTTCTTGGGATTAACCGTTTTCTAAGTATTCGATTCCAAAGAAATTTTGGGTTGAAACGTAAACCTTTACATTATCAAACTCAGTAGGGGTGTCAGTGAAAGCTGTAACGGTCAGATCTTTGCCTTTGAAGTCGTCTGGATTGATAAGAAGTTAGCAGTACATCATTTGTTCAACAAGTGGAAAGTGATTGGAGTTGGTTAATCTTTGATTAAGTTGTAGATTTTGGACAGTTGATTGGAATCCAAAGGTGTAGTCCACGGCGGTGTTGAATGTGACGTAGAGCCATCCAGCGGCGCATTATGGGGTGATTACGTCAGTGCCGACTATTTCGTGGTAGTCTTGGTCAATTGTGATGGTGGTGGTTTTTGTGTTTTGGTTTTTGCCATCGAAGCAGTAGAATTTTACGTCGAGGACGGTTTGTTGTGCGATTGTGCCTTTGAGTTCTACGACGTCTTTGGAGCCGGAGAAGCGTGCGAATGTTCTCTTGGTGTCTTAAAATGCTGCTGGCAGGGCAGCTGATGACGTGAAGAAGGAAAATTCTTGCATTTCAACGGCGAAGTGAGCGGTTACGTAAACCGTTTGGTCCGAGAGTGATTTGACGAGCAGATAAACGGTCTCGAGCTTGTACAGCCCTTGGTCCGTTTCGAGCATGGACGTGTTGGTGGTGTTTCCTCCGGTGCTCCTCAGGTACTTCTTCTGGGTGATGCAGAACGCTTCGTCGCCCTGAGAGCAGATGTAAATGGTTGCTTCGTTCGTTGTTTCAAAGTAGTAGCGGAACGTGGCCCTCTAAACAACTGGGAGGGAGAACGACTGAACGACTCCGGATTTCAAAGTCACTTTCGTTCGGAGGCCGTTCGTGAGCGCGGTAGCGGCTTGGACAAAAATTGGGAACAACATTAGTGAGAGGTGGAAAGATTAACAAAGTAATAGTTTAAATGTATAATAGCAACCAATTGGAACTCATTTGAAGATAACATGGGACAAATGAAATACATCATTTAATATTAATTATAGGTTGTAATTGAGTTAGAAACACATGAGCGTAGCTGCGTGTGTTAATAATATGATATTTTGACAAATTAATGCTATATATACATATTTTTGCGTGTACTCATGAATAGAACGAAAGTAGACCTAATTACAGCGAAAAAACTGAATAATAATTAATTGAATGCTCAAAACGCACATTTAATCATAAATATCAGTTTATTAATAGTTGAGTGTATATTTATGCTCACTTTTGCTTCTGCATTGGATATATTCCGTACGGACTCTCTGCTCTTTATATAGTTGGTTGTGAACTGGCAAACTGACTATGTTATTGGTTGCTCATGAACAGCGCTTTCCTGGCTCTGATTTCTTCAAGTTTGGCTTCAACGTTCGTTCCAAAGAATTAATCTCCTGATATTCTTCCTTTTCTACTTGGGCTGATTGCTCTGTTCATGGCCAGCAGTGCTTGACTTTGATTTGGGCTTTTAGATTTCATGAATTCGAATTTTTTAACCGGTTCAAAATTCGTGCTCTCGAATCTGTGAGTGAGTGAACTATTATGGTGAACGGATTTTATTTCAGTTTGAACGGCCGTTTTTGGCGACTGGGTGCGGAAGAGGGACAACTTCAAGGCTTCGTTCTCTTTTTAAAGATTGTTTATCGTTTATTCGTTTCTTTTTTCTTTTTCTGCTTCCGCTTCGAATTACAATTATTTAGCGTTTTCTTATTCGGTTTGTAATTATTTTTCGGTTTCGGACTGCTTCAATTTGGAGGAGGACCTTTCTTGCTTAATTGGCTTACTTTTAAATTAGGTTTAAAGGGTAGAGACTTCGAGTTTCAGATTCGAGTTCTCCTTTTGCTGGATTTCAAGCTGCTCCTGATAAAGCTTCAACTACTACTCCAAAAAGATCTTCTGCTCGTCATTTTGCTTGAACTACTTTAATTATAGTAAAAGAGTTGCGTTCTACTGCTAGAGCTCTTACACCTGAGTTTTTAACAACTACGTCTCGCTATTGTCCTACTTCGGCTCGTGCTCCTGCTCAGACACGATTGTTTCGTACTCAGACTCGGCATTGAAATCCATTATTTGCGAGTCCTCAGGATTCCTCTTCACGTTCGCATTGCTGAAAGACTGGTCAAACTACATCATCGGGATAGGAGCAGGGTGCGTAGCGATCACCGTCGGCTTGCCCATGCGACGAACACCGGCATTGCTGGTCTCACTCTTGGAAAAGTGGAGGTCAGCGTCCGGTTGGACTTAATCAGTTCCAGGCACTCTTCTGAACGCGTTAGAAGTAGTACTAAAGGACTGCTCGATTTACAAACTTGGCTTTGGCTATATTGGCTGCTTAAGAGAAGATTTCATAAAATTGCGCTTCATCCCAGCCACACTGAGTTCACTCTTTGAAAAATGCATGTCTGCATCAATATTCACCTGTTTAGATGACTATAGAATTATTTAAACAGTTTTCTGTACCTAATCCACAGGAATTTCAGATATTATAGCAATTTCTTCTAAAGTTAATTATTACTGTTGAAGCTATTCAACTGTAAGTTTCTCAAGAATACTATTGAATCTACATAATTTTAAGTGATCTTGTAACTAATTGAGAAGAAATTCCTATTTACAGCCTTGTTCTGAACGAGGACATTTCATTTTCAGTTTCATATTCTGTCCGTTCTCTGCCAAAATTAGTTTTATTGGCTTTTTACAACGTGGGCATTGTGATAAACCAGAAACACAATCAACACAAGCAGAATGTAAACATTAAAATACAACTGAGAATGATGATTACTTATGACAGCTGTCGCATGTTTGTAATTTTTAATTAGGAAGAACGCAGTGAGCACATTGCAAATAACTTGGGGCAAAACAATACTAATCCAATGATGGTTGTGTACTCAAATAATTAACGTATTCGACAATTACAGGATCGTCAGCTTTTAGAACATTGAATCTAGAGATCAAATTTTAAATTATAAGCTTTGTGGCTCCAGATGGGAGTTAGTGCTTCTCAAGAAGTCTCTGTACCATTTAGGTTGTCATGTTTCAGTTATGAAGTGGAATATGGATAATAATATTTACTATTTGCTATAATAGACGATTTTAGAGAGTTGCAAAAATTTGTTAATATCATAAAATCAATACATAACAATTACTTACTTTTGCAATCTTTTATTGTCAGCACTTGACTATAACGAATTGCAATTTAATCATGCGTCAGCTCTTCAATTTCGAATATAATCTAGCAAAATATTACTAACTTTATACTTTAATTTATTTAATTCAGCCTCTTAGTGCAACGCATAAAAGTACACTGTTTAATTATAAGCGGATTCTCCGAACCTGTGCGCTCTGTCTTACTATTATTATTTATCTGTATAATATGAAATAACATATTTTTAAATTAGGAATAAATCATAATCATAAGCTAACAATAGTGATATTTTTAATGTGCGTCTATAACTTGCTCATTAAAAAATATATTTTGAGAAATGTTCCATTGAATATAGAGTTCCAGTTGAATATATTGTATATCAAAATGATTTTCTTGAGGTAAATACAACAGTATTACAAAATAGGAAGATTTCAATAAATATTGTTGTGATAAACGCTAGATCACTCGATAAACAGTACAGTGTAGGAGTCTTCCATGTACTCGCTGTTCACTTCGCTGTAGGAAAACAGCTGCTGCATCAACTCCTTGGCGAAGTTGAGGTTCTTTTCAGATATCACGAACTTAGATTTTAGTGGACAAGTGTGCTTCATTCTGGAAGTGGGTAAAATTAAAAAGATATGTCCTTTTAACACAGTGTATTTCATAGTATCATACTATAAGTATGTTCTTTTAAATTTTGCAAATATCTATTTCTTTCGTTTATGATAATATTTAATAATATAGGATGATAACATAATCCATGTATTTGATAAACTGATGAATGATAATGATAAGATAATTTTCTAATAATTCATTTGGATACATAAAAAACTGAGTAAAATTTAAAATATATGGATATGCAATTATTAGTTGTTCATTGATTCACCACTAAATATTTAAGATTTCAATTTGTTTAAAATAATACTTTCAATTATAATTATGTTACCATATAATCAGTATATTATAATAGTATACCAAAACAATGTACATTCTGTTAACTAGTTATTTATCACATAATAGTAAAGTCTTGCTATAAACAGAAATCCAAAGTATAAATTCTCACTCGTTCAAAAGTCGACGAACAGGTTCACGTCCGATCCCTCCCCACAGTCGCTGTTCGCCTCGCTGTACGAAAACAGCAGTTTCATTTGGATCTTCGCGTGGTTCAGGTTCTTCTCCGAGATCTGGAACTTGGATTTGAGAGGGCACTGGAACATCTGAAGTGGTTGAACCTTATTGTGAACAAATGAGAATAATAAGACGGATGTGTCTAAGTTGACACAAAGTTGATATTGGATTCGATTGATGTTAATTAGAGAGTAGTGCTATATTTAAGCTGGATAAAGAAATATAATGTACAAGTGTAAATAAGTATATTTTGTTACATTAAATCTTACACTAAGTGTCAACATAAACGGGAATAGACAATAACTTGATATTCCTATTTATCAAATATGCGCATCATATTTATTGTAACACTTCATAAATAGAAATTAATATTAAATATAATAATTACAAATATTATTAGATATTACAAGTATGATCTAATATAATCTTCGAACTCTCAACTCCATAATGCTTTCCAGAAAACTACCTTCAAGTCTTGATACAAGCTTACTCAAAATGACAGTGTTGTGTTCTACTTGAAACACGTGAATTATATTATATTATTCATATTACTATATTTTGAATATCTTGTAAAATAAGTAAAACTTTATTATTCTAATTCTAAATCACTCAACGAATAGCACTTTGTAGAAGTCTTCAACAAACTCGATGCACTCACTCTCCGCTTCGCTGTACGAGAATATATTGTGTCTGAAGTCCTGGAAGCAGTTGACGTTCTTTTCGGATATTACAAATTTTGACTTAAGTGGGCATGTGTATTTAATTTGAAGTGGAAACACGTAATTGTTGTACAAGTTAATTTGCACTATAATGATTAAAGTTTATGTAATTTTGGAGTTTGAATATAGAGTTTGAATATCCAGTTTATTTGGATGACAGAATCACGGATGTGAACCGTTTAGCTTGTATTCACTAGTGTTATTATTTTATGCTAGAGTTTGATATCCATTTCTATCATAATATTTAGCACTTACCTAATAACTACTTAATATTTCATAAAACGCTTTTTATGTCAGTAATACATAGTATTGCTTTATTAAACTCCAGATGAAAACACTAGACGAATGAAGATGTATTTGTCGAGCTCTCTATGATTAATATCTCTTTGAAACTATTCTGTATGGGTTCACTATTCTAGATTATAAATAAATTGTAAATAGTATACTATTATCACTTCAACTCTATGATATTTAAATCAATATATAGCGGCTAATACGATTCTTCTAGGCAATCTTAATCAACCTCACTAAACGAGAAGTTGTGCTTCATGAACTTCTGGGCGAAGCTTTGATTTTTCTCAGATATCGTGAACTTTGACTTCAGAGGACATACGTACTTCATTTGGTGTGGAAGAACTCTGCATTGTATTTCGTACTAGAATGGTCATAGTAATATATAAGCTTTATAAATGAGATTTAAATTTATTTAACAACAATTTAATAGTACAATTTATTACACAACGTGTATATTGGTGTATTTTTATAATCAGCGATATTACTCACTGTAGTTGTGTTTGGCTCTACAATGTAAATACATGTAATGATTTAAAAAGATATAATATTTAATAATGAATACACTTAACTATTTTTCATTTCTATAATTATATCAATATTAACTAGTAAATAAATGAAGAGAGTTAAATCGTGTCTTCATATTAATTCCATTGTGAATACTTTTATTAGAATGAATCTATTGATAATTCAATATAGCTGTCCAAATTCTATTTAAATTTCATTTAACTTTCTATTATATATAACATTATTATATTATAACATTATTATATAACATTATTATATAACTATATCTTGAAAATATACCCACTCACTTAACTTTCGTTTATACTGGTTCAGTATCGTGTTCTAAACCTTTGAGGGCGTCAAAGATATTCTCCTTCATCTAGAATAAGCGCCTTCGGAAGAACGAGTCAATGATCGATTCTCCTGTACTTTTATCTTGGAAATATAAAAAGCTGTTTTTGAAAAAGTATAATGAAAAATATTAATCTTTTAAGTATATGAACTTATTATATGTTATTCAACTGCAAATTAAAAAATATGAAACCGTTTATAACGTTCCAATTAATTATTCAACCATTAATATTTCTCTTTTGAAAATAAACGATCAAATTCGCTAAATTATCACTCTACAACGTCCTGGTTCAGCATTTTCATGAGAGTGCTCACCAGAAACTGAACTTACTTTTGAACCGCGTTTATTTTCTCTTCCATTTAATTCAGTTTTTCGGTCGTAAATTTCTCGTTTTAGTCAATTTTCGCCTCCAAAAAGGAGTCGAACGCGGAATTCGCCTCTATTTTCTCGGTCGAGGACATCTGAGAGGTGAAATACTTCAACTTGAAGCAGTTAATAGTGGAATCGGAGCTGTGCACGAACTTCACGGACGAATTCGACAATTTGAAGCAGTTTTCGCCGCAAACGATTATCTGACTCAAAGAATTGTCAACAATTTAAAGCTCGCCCATGCACGCAGAAAACCAAATCTCCTGCAACTACGCACAGCGAGATAAATACACACCAGGACCAAACACAACCTTTTAAAAACAAAGCACACGCACAGTAGGATGAAAAGGCTTGTACCCACCCATCAACAAATACAAAGACTTAAACCAAAACACAGAAACATTCGATTCCACACCGTCTGCCTAATGCTCCCAGGAAATATAGTCTATAAAATCAGTCGGATTGTTAGGAGGCTGTATAATAACGCTTACACATTAGGATGCTCACTTTACCACTTTTAAGACAGCGTTGATGTTAAAGTTAAAGTATTCATTGAAGTGGTAAATATCATACAATGTATATTAAAATAGTTTAATACTTTTACTAAAAAGTATGAGCAGATACTACACCTTGATACTACCCTTGTTCGAATACAGACACCCGAAGTGCTCAGATACAGACACCTTCGATTTTTTATAGCAAAGGTGTCTATAACTGAACTGCAAAAGGGGGTTGTAAGTAAATTTAACTTTACGTTAATCTCTTTTGTATTTATTAATTTTTTGAGCTTTTGAGCTTTGTATGACCATAAAAATAAATTATATGTTACTCAATCTTCTATATAATGGTAATTTATGCTAATTACATTAATAAACTAGAAATTTGATAAAATTTTTAGAATATTTTTGGAAAAGGTGTCTGTAACTGAAATGGAAAACCAAATCTAACACAAGAAATATACCAAACTGAGCCAGATTTGCTCTCACTTATAGACACCCTGGCCATTTTTGAAAACTGCTCGGGTGTCTGTATTCGAACAAGGGTGGGTGTCTCAATTCGAGGTTCTGTAGTAATTACTAAAACGACTCTAAAATTTATGCTTTTATATTTAGAATATAGATTTAGAGTATCAGTTATTATTAATATTATGTTTAATATGCATATTAATACAAACTCATCGTCTATTATCAAAATATCTATTTAATGGAATTATGTATATACTACAGAAGTATTACCCAAAACTTTCGTATTCATAATATAAGTTAAAATCAAAGAAAAATACAATTAATTAATGTAAAATAGCAAAACTTTCAAATTGAATAATTATCAATATTAATTATCAATATGATATTAATATGACGCTATTGCAAAAATAATCAATATTGAAATTATTTAATATTACACTTCAATGTTGTTAGTATACTATGTCAATAATTTGTAATGTTTCAACACAAATAACACAGTAATTCTTAATTATTAGACTAAAGAATTATTGTTTAAAGCTTGGCCTAGAACAGATGATACTAGAGAAACTCAAGTATGTAAATAGCTAAGCGGAGATTAATATACATTTTCAGTTCATACAAACACATATACATACACATATCCAGATTTACTTCTTTATGATGCTACATAATATATTTAAATTGTTATTCCATGTATCGACGCTTTAGGAAACTGTGCTTTAGCATTTAAAGCAACATCGGCTATTTATACCATGGAATTCTAATATGCTAAATAAAATATTACAGAAGTTGTATCAAATTTAAGAAGGTTAGATTTTAACAGATCTGCTTGTGGGACAAATTAATATTTGCTTTATGGAAGAAATATATCATTAGCACCTAAATATCCTGGAGTGGTTTCAAATATATTTTAGACAGTTTCAACTCCTAGTAATTGTAAATATCCACTAGATCCAATTTCAGTAGTCGCAGCAAATAACTAAGCCGATAAGAAAGCGTTTGTAAAGTTTTTCGCGTATCCAAATTATGTATTATAGGCGAATACATTTAGAGTTACTCCAGCTATATTTGTAAGTTAGACGTATCCATGTTCACTAATACAGTATTCAATCCCACAACAAGGTCTTTCTTCTTGGTGTAATAATATGGTTACTAATTTAGCTAATTCGAGTCTGGGGTATTTTAATGTCGAGTACAATGTTCCGGGTAAAATTCCAAATAGAGACGGAACACTTACGAGGGATGCGAACTATACTGTGGTGTATACTTCAAATAAGTTACAAGACATTGTTTAGCAGCATTTGGATTGTTATTCCAGTTAGTAATTAACTATATTTTCCACTTCGATTTTGTTGTAGAATACATTGAATGCGTCAATGATAAATTGTAAGGCTCCTATAAGAAGTTTTGTGGCGTACGATTACGATTGTGTGGTGACTAGGGTAATGTTTTAGGAGCACGAGGTATTTACTTCTGGTGAGGTATTTACGATAGATTTCATCACCTCATCATAGGTTCTGAATTCGTCTTTTGAGTGGCTTTCGTGCGATATTTCAACCGATAAGTAAAATTGTTTGCTCTTATTATCATAAAAAGATAAATTGCTCAATTATGTTCTTAACACTCAGTAACTGTTTTACAAAAGTAATTCAATTATTTAAATGTTCCTTTTACAACCAACTTTAACAGTTTCTTAATTTTCTTCTTCACAGTTAATAATTAAATAAACTGAGGCCTGTGTAAAACTGAGCTGTTAGTAAGTAAACGCTGAGAGTAAATATTTGGCTCTCTCTCTTGGAAATAAAAATAAATATTCGGGCGACGTTTTAAATCTGAGTTAGTAAATGACATTTCCGAACACAAAAGGGGAATATTGCTTTTAAAAGATATTTAGTGATAACGAGGTAAAAATGATTAGGAGTGGAATGATATAATTCGACGACGTTAAAATTCCAATTGAAGCGGTTTAAGATTAAAGAAAAAGTGCGAATGTTGAGAATATTCAGTGGATAGTTGCGGGAACGGCCGTTGTTGTTGGTTTGTACGTAGGAGCCAGCGTTTGGATGGGGCGTGTGTGATCAATTTGAATCTACATGCTTAATATCTATTGAAATAGTTAATATAATTATTTTGAACAGTCATTTGGTGTTGTATTCAAAATTCTATTAATTTAGTATTTAGAATTTGCAAGCTTAACCTTCTAAAAACATATTTGAAAGAATATTGAGAAAGAAATAACTATTTGTAGTATACATGTAGTGTATATAGTATATAGTGTATTATACAAATTTGTTTTAAAATTGATGTATTTTGTATATTTTTACTTGGTTCAACAACCAGTATAATTAAAATAAACTGTATAATTCATAGTAGTGTAAATTACAACATCTCTAATTTACTACATATAACTTATATATTTAATATTGTAATAAGAAAGTTTCACACCAATGAAATACGTTTGTCCACTTAAATCCATGTTCACAATATCAGAGAAAAACAAATCGTTCGCCAAAGAATTCATGTCCAATAAATTCTCGTTCAGCGATGCGAACAGTGATGACCAAGAAGGGTCATATTAAACGTTATTTATCGAATTATTGTGAGTATTGTTTTACTAACATAGAATAATTTCATAAATTAAGAACAAAATAAACGATATTGTTGCATTGAGTTGATAAAGTTAAAAACAAATTTTAACTGGTCAAGAAAGAATGTTAATTATTTAAGAATATGAACGTGTTACCATTTTTACAAAGGGGAATCGTATACATAATTGGTAATGGAAATTATTAATTATTAATGGAATTTCAAATTATGCAAACTCATTTTAAATCTTTGTATTTATTACCAGATACACATATGATATTGCCATTTAAAATATAATAACTATTCAACTATATAATTCACTGTAGTGTAACAATTATAAGTTAAAAGATGTTAAAAGTATTTGCAAAACTTAGATATTTACACAACCACGATGGAATGCGAAATGATGCAAAGCTATTATTCCACTCCAAATGAAGTTCGTATGTCCTCTGAAATCAACGTTCACGATATCTGAGAAAAATCAAAGGTTCGCCCAGAAGTTCATGAAGCATAACTTCTCGTTCAGTGAGGCTGAAAGTGACTGCTTTGAAGAATCATATTAGCTGCTGCGTATAGACATGAATATCCTTGAGTTACAGTGATTTTAGTATTTACAAACATCCTAGATATAATAAAGTATAAATAGCTATTTAGTTTAAGTTTACAACATACTTTTCACTAACAAAACGTCAACTATCAGGGCACAAAACAACCCGCGCAACAATTACGTGTTTCCACTTCAAATTAAATACACATGCCCACTTAAGTCAAAATTTGTAATATCCGAAAAGAACGTCAACTGCTTCCAGGACTTCAGACACAATATATTCTCGTACAGCGAAGCGGAGAGCGAGTGCATCGAGTTTGTTGAAGACTCCTACAAAGTGCTGTTCGTTGAGTGATTTAGAATTAGAATAATACAGTTTTATATATTTTACAAGCTATTCAAAATATAGCAATATGAATAAAATAATATAATTCACGTGTTTCAAGTAGAACACAACACTGTCATTTTGAGTAAGCTTGTATCAAGACTTGAAGGTAGTTTTCTGGAAAGCATTATGGAGTTGAGAGTTCGAAGATTATATTAGATCATACTTGTAATATCTAATAATATTTGTAATTATTATATTTAATATTAATTTCTATTTATGAAGCGTTACAATAAATATGATGCGCATATTTGATAAACAAAAATATCAAGTTATTGTCTATTTCCGTTTATGTTGACACTTAGTGTAAGATTTAATGTAACAAAATATACTTATTTACACTTGTATAATTATCCAGCTTAAATATAGCATTGCATTTTATTCAACATCAATCGAATCCAATATCAACTTTGTGTCAACTTAGATACATTAATTATTCTCGTTTGTTCACAGTTAGGTCCAACCACTTCAGATGTTCCAGTGCCCTCTCAAATCCAAGTTCCAGATCTCGGAGAAGAACCTGAACCACGCGAAGATCCAAATGAAACTGCTGTTTTCGTACAGCGAGGCGAACAGCGACTGCGCGGAGGGATCGGACGTGAACCTGTTCGTCGACTTTTGAACGAGTGAGAATTTATACTTTGGATTCCATTCTTTTGTTGGAGTTAAATATTTAGTTATATTTTTGACATTACTACAGTAATTAACATGTTTACCAAATAAACAATACTTGGCGTTTGTTTTGATATACTCTCCAACATTATTTTAAATAGGAAATATATTGTGGGAAAATACAAGTTTAAATATCACATAATCTTATATTTAGTACCAACTTAAGAATGTGATTCTTTAATCTATATCATGATATTATATAAGTTACTGTTTAAATTTTACAGTATTTTTTATAAAAATTAAGATTATCATTTTAACCATAAATTTTGCTAATAAGCGGATTATGTTATCATCTACAATATTATTAAATATAAGTATAAACAAAAATTAGATAGAAATATAAAATTTGCAAAATTTAAAAGTACACATACTATGAAATATACAGCCTAAAATTGACATATCTGTTTGCATTTTACCCACTTCCAGAATGAAGCACACGTGTCCACTAAAATCTAAATTCGTGATATCTGAAAAGAACCTCAACTTCGCCAAGGAGTTGATGCAGCAGCTGTTTTCCTACAGCGAAGTGAACAGCGAGTACATGGAAGACTCCTACACTGTACTGTTTATCGAGTGATCTAGCGTTTGTCACTACAATATTTATTGAAATATATATACAAATTAGTGTTAAAGATAGAACATAATATATAAACCAGTGTGTTTCATTTCAACTATTAACAATTTCATCTCGTAAAGTTAATAATAATAAAATAATTAAATTGTAATATCTTTGTGAAAACCTGGATATTAAATAGATCTAGCGTTTATCATTTCAATATTTCAAGAAATCTTCTTATTTTGTAATACATGTAAATATAACTGCATCCTCAAGAGAAGGAGAAAATTATGTTTATTAAATTATTTATTAAAAATCTCTTTTCTCACTCAACATTGTTGCTGTGACCAGTCATTAGTAAAATTAGGGCAGTTAGACTAAATAACACTATTAAAATAGTTTTCACCAAATGAATATGAATTTTGAATAGAATATGTGTTTGAACCAGATATTTCGGCACCATGATCACAACCAACAATTATTCCAACGTAGTTAGGACTTTATATATTCATAAACTTAACACAAGAATTTTATAATTTTATTAGAGATCCAAAACTTGTTCCTATAATTCCACCTGCACTGTATTCATCACTAATTATATTACAATTATAAATTGTAGAATTAATCATAGTAAAATATATTAAATATTAGCGACCAATAATAGCTCCAGTATAAAATAATGTACTAATTATTATACTACTTTTAATGGTAGAATTCTAAATTGTAAAATTTGTTAAATAACTGTATCCACTAAACCCACCAGCATGATGCAAAGCAGTGATATTACAATTAAATGCTATAACATTAACTATAGAACAATTCTGAGCATATTAATAACCGAATACAGCAGACATAACACCATTAACAGATCTATTCGTATTGCTTTTATCTATTTCTAAGTGTAAAGATGTTTTAAAATCATTAATTTCTGAAGATATACACTGTGTTGTTTATACGGCAACCGCACTTCCGAATGATGTAATGTGGATGCCTCGAACATCTATTTTTATATTCACATGTTTAATGCTATATTTACCCTCAAACTGTCCTATTAGTCCAATTAGTTAAATGTGTGTTGTATTAAATATTTGTGAAAAACATACATCTTACACATTTAATTTGTTATCACTTTGTATGGTTTATCCAATTATAAAACCAAATCCGTTAATGAATTCAGATTAGTGAATATAATACCCATCTTAAATGATTTGAGTTATATTTATTATTGAATTATTCACATAATTTATAACACCACCGAATTAATACGAGTTTGTGTTATCTGTAGATATTTTGTTGGCCACTTGTGAGAAAGATTCATTTCCAAGAATAATTGATAGACCATATATACTAATTGTGCAAGACGATATATAACTCAGTATATACGAGGATCCATTCCCAGAATTGTACTTTTATGGCATAAAATTCATTTAATTTAGTTTAAGTACAGCAAATGTCATGTTTAGTGTAATCATGGATATTGAATTACTACTTTCGTAAGTTCCAAGAACTTAGTATCCTACAATATCGATATATTCTTCAACATGTCCAATAAGTGTTATATTTCCAAAGGATGATACAATATTTATATTTATCATTAAATTGTAAATACTAGTACTAGAAGATATAGATTACAGTATATTAAATTATGAGTCTGCCAATACAACGATTTGATAGTTTTGCTATTATAATATATTTACACTGTTTATAACTATAGTATTTGTATTTGAAAGAAGAACGCCCCCTTAAATATTAGCATTATCAAGTTAAATTTTAATCTTTACAAAAGTCGATTAACTTTAAAACATGGGAACTGCGAAAGACGTATATACATTATCATAAACATGAATATAAGCTTGTTGAATATATTCAGATGAACGATTAAGCTCGGCGGCCAACGTTAGAGCTGAAGTGGCATTGCTGAAATACCAGCTTTGTTTAGTGTGATCGATGATGGGTTCATTCGGTTGCGCTTCTCGTTCCCACCAGGATTTGGGACAACCAATCCACTCCTTTGGAACGATTAAGCTCGGCGGCCAACGTTAGAGCTGAAGTGGCATTGCTGAAATACCAGCTTTGTTTAGTGTGATCGATGATGGGTTCATTCGGTTGCGCTTCTCGTTCCTCGCCGCATCCCACTTCCTGAGATGCGGCTCGGCCAAATCGGTTGCGGAAGGTAAAATCCCCCGATTCAAAGTGCTGAGCTGCTGTCAAGGATCAGTATGGCTAAGGGCATGCCATCAACGATCCTTCAGGACTGGAAAGCGGTAACCGCTCCATTGCTTCCTTAGAAACGCAGATGGTACGACGCAGGTGGATTCCCGTATAGATCGGCTCGCACGAAGCAGCCGCGTTACGCCCCTGGATGCTTGTACCCGAGTCGTTGGTTGCCTTGGTTGCGGAGGTGCGCCTTACGTACATAGGTGTGTCTAAAACTAATGATCATTCGCGTGAACTTACAGTTCCTGTACAGAAGACCGAACTAGTATAAACGAAAGTTAAGTGAGTGGGATATATTCAGATGAACTAAATACATGCCCACTACTAAAATTTGAAAAGTTTATTACTGTATGTGTAATTTAGTATACATCATATGTTGCAACATAAATAGTTTAAGCGCATACAATAGAATTATCAACATTATTAAGTGCATATACCGTTTATTATTAGCAAACCCCATCAACGATCGAATAACCTGGTTGACATTAACATACTCCGTTTATACTGATTTATCCTAATACATAGCATGTCACTAAAATGCATTCATTATTAATATATTTATAACCAACATTATTTGTGCAATTTATACTTTTAACTAGAGATTATATTGTGGCGTACTATTGCTGTAAAACTTCATTTATAGAAACTATATTTTAATAAATATTGCTAGTATGGTTAGTTAAACTGTTATTAATTGCTGATATATTCTAATATATTCTGATATCTAAAGCACTTGATGAAGAATCAAGATTATAGTTTGTTTATGTAACGTTCGCTAAAATGTAATTTTATAAGGTCTACGAAGTAATATCCATTTATTGTGTGATTAAACTAATATTTTTTTGGATAGTTTCGTTCATTATTTAAATAGTAGAGTTTATTGTGTTGAGTTGGTCTTCCAAACTATAGAGTTTGTTTACATCAATTTTTTATATGGCTTCTAGAACATTGACGCATTCGGTATAATTAGGTAAATAACCACTAGTGCACACACATAGATTGTTTTAGTATTCAAACGGGTAAGCACAAATTAGCACTCCATTAATAAGTTTACCATTCACCAATTCAACTCCACATAATCCATAAATGACATAATTTAAATCACAAATATCGCATCTGAATATTTCACTTCCAACAATATTTACTAAGACACTGGTGGAACCAAAACGGTAACTGCTATTTTCACACACCACAAACTAATCTAATTCTAAAGTAAAAGAAACCTCCACTTTGGACGATATGTATCCATAGTTGTCACTTTACAATAGATTCACACCTGCCAACTTTGTGCTTTAAATTGAAAAAGTAATGTTGTTAGTTATTTCATTCACCAAACCAGAAGAAAATTTACTTGTAATTCTATATTAGATGAAAGAGAAATATATCTGCACTCTTGTATATGGTTAAATTATTACAGCAGATACTTATTATCCTGTGGCTATGTATATCTCTTACCATCAAAATGACGCCATGTATGGAAGTGGACATATTATTTTACTATAATATATATTGTTTCTATAAGCATGAATCCATGACAAAAGTGGGTTTTCTATTAAAATTTCACTTCTATACAATGTAAAATTTACCAATATTATAATCTAGTTGGTGATATAATTAGGAAATACACCATACAATTGTATTTTAATAAGTCATTTTTGTAATTCTGTGTTATAATAAAATCTCGTAGAATGAAGCATACAATTAATCATGATTACTTTTGGATTTAAATAAAGGAAATCAGTATCGAGCTGGATTAAATAACTGTTATAGTACTGAAATATCCAATATTGATGTATATAATAATAACTTAATAGAAGGAAATCGTAGGTGAAGAAAATAATAAATACATTTGTTGATGAGATATGCAATATACTGTAACAATACCAGACTTCAAGAACTATTATATCTCTTACAATTAGAAAATGTTAAAACATTGCTTGAAGGTAGTGAGGTGTTATATTAATACAAAACAAAGATGTCACCTATATTTAAGTGCGAGCTCTTGTTTCCCCCTACTTAAAAGCTTCTAGCTCACACGCTAAATTTGCTATAATAAAGAAATAACGCTAAAGAGATATTAGTGTTGAGTTTTAGATATCAATATCACAATAAATACATAAAAGTCCACTTATTAATATTTCAAATTTCAATGTAACATTAATTGTTGAGTCTACTACTATTTGATTGTTATTACTGTTCAAACCGAATAATGCAAATGTGTGAACATTGATATTATCAATTAATACATTCATTGTTGTTTGCTGAGTTTAGTTGGTGTAAATAAATATATTAGAAATACCAGATTTTGAAGATATAAACATTGTATTTTGCAACTTTACATTATTTAAATTACTCTATTTGAGACAGTAATAATAGTTATTATTGTTTAACTGTAAAGTATTTGCACAAAGTTAAGAATATGAAGATAACGTTTACAAGGATTTACTTAAAACTAGTATATAAGAAAGCATCATTATGTTAATTGTTTAATACATGTACCAATTTGTCGAAATATTTGTCAATTACAAACAACTTGTAAACTTCTCATGGAGGTTGTTTCGTACAATAGTAATTAGAGGTTATTATCACTACTATAATTATTATAGAACATTTACATCAGAAGTAGGTTATGTGCATATGTGTTTCTGAAATTAGTGAACATTCATGAACAGGTTCGGGTAAACATGTAATTATATTATTTAACATATCATTTTATAAACTCAGAAACTTTCACAAAATTCTCTTTACGTATTTCTACTTCAAACAGTTTCGGTTATAACGTAGGTTCACTGAATTTGAACCACGGTCATCTGCGTAGTTGTTTACGACATCTGACATCTGTTTTAACAGATCAGTAAGCGAGTTATATAATATTGAATTTGAAATTTGTAAATTTCTGGTGGCTTTCAAATGCTTGTATTCGGTTTTCCAACAAGGGAAGTAAAAATCTGATATAAGTTAAAGTGGTAGAGCTTTTCTAGACTAATTTGCACGGAACTCTTCCGTGTGAATTTGATTCCGACATTTAGCTTCGCACGCTCTATCTCAATAAAATAATAACAGCACTTTCCGTGCATTCACATCATCCGCGCTAAACTCTTCAAATTCTGTGGTTATATTTGTGCCATGATAATAGTATTCTGTCTTTGACTGGAGATCGAACAACCGATAATAATATAATTGATGACGACATTTAGTGCAATGCACGAAGACGAATTTAAATAATTATTAGCAGTTGCAATGATGCAAGGTGTGTTTAATTAAATGATTACGGTTCGAGATTAACAGTAGAAAATGTTATTTGGGATGTGATTTAAAAAAGTATTCATAAAATTGAAACGCGTATAAAATGTAAGAACATGGTATAATATTACTTATTGTCATATATAAATATATATACGCAAGTTGAAGAACATATTACAAAACCTAATTGTTATCTTAGTCAAAACCGAAGGCAATTGATAATTAAATCGAAATCAGTTGTGGTGTCTTCATTCACAAATTCTAAATGATACGAATACTCCACAATATTGACAGGTTTTAATAATACACCAACGAAACTATACGACTTTACATTTGTTACTGAATATCGACGGTGATGGGCAATTGGATTACACGTGAATCCTATTTTGAATCCGCTAGTTTGCAAAGACTTTTGCGTAGCCGTAAAGATAGTGAAGTTGGTGCAATTAACTAAATCACGTCTGAATAATACGTAGATCGCGTCTCTATTGTTATCAATTTTCACTAATCTAACTATTTCTGTCAACCAAAATCAGTTAGAATCATACACATTCCTCTTAACAAAAAGCTTGCATAACACCATCACGTTTTACGTCTTCTCAAAGCTAGACAGTTAGCTCTTCTGTGCTTAAATATAATACATATTAGACCGACCCATTCGAAATATTTGTCAATTACAAACAACTTGTAAACTTCTCACGGAGGTTGTTTCGTACAATAGTAATTAGAGGTTATTATCACTACTATAATTATTATAGAACATTTACATCAGAAGTAGGTTATGTGCATATGTGTTTCTGAAATTAGTGAACATTCATGAACAGGTTCGGGTAAACATGTAATTATATTATTTAACATATCATTTTATAAACTCAGAAACTTTCACAAAATTCTCTTTACGTATTTCTACTTCAAACAGTTTCGGTTATAACGTAGGTTCACTGAATTTGAACCACGGTCATCTGCATAGTTGTTTACGACATCTGACATCTGTTTTAACAGATCAGTAAGCGAGTTATATAATATTGAATTTGAAATTTGTAAATTTCTGGTGGCTTTCAAATGCTTGTATTCGGTTTTCCAACAAGGGAAGTAAAAATCTGATATAAGTTAAAGTGGTAGAGCTTTTCTAGACTAATTTGCACGGAACTCTTCCGTGTGAATTTGATTCCGACATTTAGCTTCGCACGCTCTATCTCAATAAAATAATAACAGCACTTTCCGTGCATTCACATCATAGAGAGGTTGTTTCATTTTTTAGTGAAAGTAAATGAAATATTTTATAGTACAGACTCTATACTATACTGTTATTAAAAAGTTTACTAATACTTTAAGGTAAATGAAGACATCACACCGTAAATTACGTCTATACTGGTCATCTTATTTCTGATCATCATTACTGATCATCACATTTCCTTTCCTTTCTAAACAATGATCAATAAGAAAACAACAGCAATCCTCTCTAACCAAATATCACGCGTGGCGTTTGCTCTTTCGGGCTAATGGAGTTTGTTGGAGATCTTTTTGTTGATAACAACCTTTGGTTGAGTAGGGGAGTTTATGCTGGTTATAAATAGAATCCTCAAGAAGAAACTCGTTTTTTAGAAAACGTAATTATTCAAACAACGCGTTTAGACGAATATTTGGGACATCCCAGTGGTGAAAGAGCTTCTCCATTATAAATAAAAGCAGCTTAAAAGACCAAATAGAAGCATAATGAAAAATTATGACATGAAATCTTATTTTACTAAACTTAAACATGTTTGAATGATAATAATTAAATAGTAAATTAGGTCTATACTAGATCATCCCTTTTCTCTGTTCTCATATTTTATTATATTTCTAACTAAGATCGATAAATTATAATTCTCTATTATAATTGTTGTTACTATCTCGGCAAACCTCATTGCAATCTCCATTAGCTCTTTCAAGTTATTTTGTCTGCGTTGTTTCATATGTATATTTGTTCAAGGTTTAAAACCTGGGAATAGTGTCATAAATTATATTAAATTATATTATATTATCTATCTTGTTTGCATTATACATGTACTTTGGTTATTGGACACTACTTAAGTTAAATAGTTAAAAATATTTCCGAATAAATGACATTTTTTGCAAGATCTCACTTCAAAGTGTTCAGGATGATGACACCGAGCAGTTTTTCTCTCATCAAAAGGTGTTCGTATTCTGCGATGGACTCGAACTGCTTTTGAACGAAGAAGTCCAAAAACAACTGCTCTTCTCTCTTCGCGCCGTCGTAGTAGGAACTTATTCCCTCGGCTATCTTCTTCTCCAAGGCAAGGGCAGCCTCCAAGAGGTGTCTGATGGTTGTGCCCTCAATCTTGCACTCGCACAAGCTGAAAGTGATCTCAATTTTCTGCTTCACGCAAAAATCAGCCAATTAGTGGTAGTGGGCGAGCTCGTCGGCAGCTTCCTTCAAGAAGAAAGTTGCAAGCTCGTCATAGGCGTTAGCCTTAGCAATCAAAGCCAGCTTTTAATAGCCCAAGAAAGCCTTCATTTCATTCGCAGCAAGAAGATTCATGATTTGAAGTGGGTATAAACAACAAACATTTAAACATTTTCAATGTCTACATTTAATAATCTATAGATTACATGTGATGTTTATATCTATGATAATAATAAGATTTTAATGATGACGTATGCACACCTGGCCGAGAGGTTAAGGCGTAGGATTTAGGCTCCTATGGACGCTAGTCCGCGTGGGTTCAATCCCCACGGTGTGCAAATATTTTTAATTTTACAGGTGAACTTTAAGAATTTCTATAATGATATAGTTTATTTGCCTGATAAAATACCACCTCACAAACTAAATTTATGGAAATTGGTAATATAAAAATTTATGCGCAGGGCCGATTTATTCGGGGAGTTTAATATCCTAAGACCATTAGATCCGCTTTGTTACTTTCTATCCCAGGTATATTGTTAATAGCACCAACCTCTTTTGTATTAGCTCCAATATATTTGGAATACCCAGTTATTATAATAACGATACTATTTTTGGTAGCTGCGATGGTAATAATGTCATTTACTGCATGTGTCGATCCTGGAATAATACCGGGTCGAGAGTTATAAGAATATTATTTAAATAAACTGGAATCAATTATAACTGAAAAATAAAAGAAATTATATGCTGGAAGACAGATAACACCGCCGTAAACAATTACTAAGTAAGTAAACAACCAAGTAAGCAGATCCGCTGTGAATATGTCAACGAATACTTCAGTAAATCAATCAACCAACGAGTCAACAATAACTAACATTGATAAGTACATAGCCGATGATCCGAAAAACTTGTTCAAGAAAGCGCGTTGTTACATGATCTTCGATTCAACTCATTCGTAGGATCGATCACTTTCTTATTCTGAGAAGGGGTTTAAGTTTACTGCTAAGTATTGTGCAACTTGTAGATTTTATCGTCCGATGCGTTCTTCGCACAGTTCAAAGTCTAATGTGTGTATTCAGCGTTACGATCACTTTTGTTAGTGGATTGGAACGGATGTGGCGCTTCACAACCACGGTTTGTTTTATTTGATGCTTGGTTCGTTTTTAACGTACACTCTGGTGAATATTCTGTGTGCATTCATCTGCTTCATAGTGTCGATTGTGATTCCGGCTTCGTGCAAGGTTGATAAGAACACTTTTACGGGCACCGCGTATGTCTGTAGGGTGCTCGCTTCGTAGAATAATTTCATAACGGTGTCCAAATCTCTTAATTTCGCCTGCCTCGCGATTTCTTTAGTTGTCATAGCTCTTTCAAGTTACATCGCCTTCTCCCTCTATGACCTGATCAGTTACCACAAAGATCTATTAACAGCCGGTACTCTAACAAAAGAGGACACTGGTGGTAACAACATGTCAGCAACAGCATTCTATTCACTTGGCTCAGTAAAACAGAACATGCGCCTAGGCCTTAAGGGAATTACTTCAGAGAAGATCCTCCACAAGTTCATTCTTGAAAACGAGAGAGTCCTTAACATGGCCCGTTCGAATTAGTTCATAAATACGTTCGACTCACTTGGTCGAATCATGAAGATGAACGGAATTGCCGGATTCGACGACCAAACGGTACTTAAATCGAATAATCCCGGCCCACTCCAAAAACGGAGCAAATCAATGAGGTTCGCAGTCATGGGCATGGACGAAGACCTCGAAGAATAACAACCGCAGAAAATTGACGAAAATATGACATTCGCAAATATCGTCACAGCAAGGGACGCGTTCGAATTCGCGTTCAGGCGCGCACGAGAAATGATCACCATGACCGCAGAACAATTCACCGACATGAAGAAGAAACACCCCGAAAAATTCGCAGAAACGGGAGACAGAAAAGAACTCATGCTCGAAAAAATGTGCAAAAAGAAGGAAAGCGCTGAAGGGAAACCACAAATGGGGTAAAAACCAGGCGGGAAACCAAACATACCAAATATACCAACAGGACAGCAAAAACCAAAATAAGGAGCACAAAATACGACCTCAACCACACAATAACAACCAATAGTTAGAAGAAAAGTTAACCTAGCAATAGCAGCTGGACAAGTTCCAGGAATGATTTGAAAACGTATTTGTTTATTATAAATACAAAAATGTATATGTATATATGCAAAATATTATTATACGTATATCATATTACAATTAAACCTTTAGCAGGTGTGTATTATATTGTAGCAGTATGTTGCAGTATCTAAAATTTGTTTAAACTTCTATTATTCACTAAAACAATAATATATATAATTTCATAATATTAATTATAGTTTTCACTCCAGCTCTGAAAATGAACAAGCCAATACGTCCAATGTCAGGGAAACCAAATCCACAACCTGTTGCTGCAACAATTAAAATGCAATCAGATAAAGACTCGGGAACCATCGAATCAACCGAAGAAATAAATGTTCACATATTACTACAACGTATTAGAAATGTCAATGATCAAGCTAATAAAGCTGTAGAATCATTACGAGGCTTCAACTAATCTATATCAGAATCTATTAGCAATAACGCCAAATCGTAAATTCTAGTTTTAGGTGAATAAGTGATAGAACCACGAATAAAAGAGTAATACAAATTAGCCAGTCGGCTATAAGTTTAAATATAACACCCTGAAAGCAACTAACTTTCAATAAATAAATTAAATGATAGATTAACACAATTAGAAACGAAAGTAAATACTGAGTAAGTGCTAAAATTAAAGGAAGACGTATAAAAGATTAAGGATATGCTTCTAAGAATCGTAAAGGTCAAAAAAGAAAAATGATTATTTTGTTGACAGCTTTTATAGTATAATTATTATTAATAACAGCATATATTGCCAATACAACTCGCATGAAGAAATAGAGTATTTTTTATTAATACTCTACTGCGCCTATACAATAATAGTATACAGTAGTAAATATAATCAATCTATTAGTTTAATTCAAACTAGACACGATTTAATAAATAATCTCGCGTTAATTGTCATATATTACGTTTTAAATATTTTACACTTCAAATGCAAGTGAGCAATAACCTAGAAAATAATACGTCTGAATTGGAGGCTCCGCAATTGGATATAGTGGTTCCTGACATGTTGGACCTGTATACGGAGCAGAATATGACCGAGAATGGCAAATTCTTCATTTATAACTAAACGTAGGTAAAGAAGGCGGTGAAGAAGGACGAGGTAAAATAGAAGAAAAACATGACTGAGCAGGAGAAATAGCAGATTATGAAGGTGCTCAAGGTGTCCAAGAACATTCGCGACTACTAAGCCATATAAAACGTCTAGCTACCGGAATTAACGACCAAAAAGTGGGGGAAGGTGATGCCAAAGCAAGTTTAGAAGCCAAAACAACAGTATTAATTCACAAACGAGTCGATGAACATCGCACCTGAAGACTTTAGAATAACAGACATAATTATTAACTGCTAGAACAATAAACTGAATATGAGCGAGATGGACGTTAAATCAGACGAGCTAGCTAAGAAAATATCAGAGCTGGAACGAGACCTGAACAAATTCGGTGGCGAAATGAAAACTCTGAAGTAACAAGTGACCGACGACATCCGAATGGGCTACTTTACGGCTATCATGTGAATTTTTATTGTTAGTTTATTAATATAATACAGATGACATACAAGTAAAAGCAAGATATACTACATGTAGGTATTATTTAAGGTATTTGTGAACCTATTTTGAAAATTGATTAATATAAATGTCAAATGGTATAGATTACCAGTTACTCGCGGATGTTATTTATTTCGGTTAGTTTCTCATTTCATATTTTGAGTAACACAATCAATAAAATTTATGGCGAAATATATTAAATACCGAGATTATTATAGTTTTTCGCGCACAAAAAATATTCATCGCTCCAAATGCTATTCATATCTTTCATCATCAATTATGAATAACCAGAATACTACTATGAAGGGCTACAAAATCCAAAAATAGTTCACATGGCCTAGAACTAATGCTATATTGTATCAGACTACAAACTATATATTTATAATTGCTCCATTCATAACAAAACTGTAAGCATATTTGAAGTTGGTGTCGAGTCTCCATCTTAATATTTTGCCTATTCTGTTAATATTGCATAAGGAGTCCCACTATCTTATATTTTAGCGCATCCATTAATTAAAGATGATGAATTCTTCATTTTTACGAACCGATAAGGGAAATTAGTATAATACGATTTTATAAATGAACCAAGTCTCTTAGCTAAGAAAATAACTGATAAAGATTCGAATCAACTTCGAAATACATCAATAATGCTCGAAAATAAAATTTATAATGTGTATCAAGATAGAACAACAATAACTTTTATAAGAAATTGGTAAAAGCATGTTTTTAACTTTAGCAGTTATTTTCATCTTAGCGATTAGTATATTGTTTTGTTTGATTATAACTTAAAACAAAACAAAGTGATTCTGGTTAATTCAGAAATGAAAATAATTGGATACGTTATTTCAAGTGATATTGAAGAGTCCATTGAAAATCTCATCTCAGTACAAAGGTTACGAACCAAATGTGCAGGTAACAACCTTGTACTTGTTGACTGTAAAGATTTCTTTTATTCTTCGGTGGTTGAATCCACTATTAAAAAATAAACGCTAATTCCAATTATTTATTTAGTGTCTTGCTTATTTATTATAGCAGGTTAATTTGTGATGTGATATTATGTTTTTAATTGACAATAAGCTATGAAAATTATGTAGTACAACTAAAATTTACATGAATATATAGAATATTCTTTAATAATAACAAATATATGAAGATTAATTATGAAAGGTTAACTCAAGGAACAAAAGTTGACTAAAGTAGACATAGTCCCATATTTTCATAATATTTAAATAATATATCAATTTAGTTTGTTATAACCACTCCCAATAACAAAAATTATGGATAAAACTCCAACCTTCAAGAAATAAATGAGTCCATTGCCACCGTCACCGTTAGATGTAATTTAACAAGCACACAAATAATCTGAGTAAAATAAAGAATATATAGGATAAGTAATTGCTAACACGCTGTCATCTCCTATGCTTATGAAATCTCCAGCGTTGCAACAAAAAATGTCAGAATATTTAGAAAATATAATTGATCCAACAGATTTCTAGGAATTAAGCTCATTTGACCTTGTTGAAACAGCACCATTAACAATTAAAATCTCAACTCCAACATTGAAGAAAACTCCAAATCTACAATCACCTTCACCAGAATAAATATCGGTTCTTCCAAAATCTCCTACAATGGAAGCACAATAATAGATTGAAGAATCAGTAGAATCTATATTCATTTAATAATAAGATAGGATTACAACTAAAGCTTCTGGCGATGATTTTGTGTCGTCAGCAATTTTCTAATCGACTGAAAAAGAATTGTCCAGAGAAGCCATAAATGAAATCTTGAATTTAAATTTTATAGAAAAAGCAAAAGAAATTGTGGAAGATCTTTCCGATAAGCTTTCTGATCTTCTTAACTTAAGAGTAAATAAAAAATGTGTAGATTTTTACAGATGCAAAAAACTTAAAAAGCCTGCATCTCAATATTGCTCTTGTTGTAGCAGAAGAGAATTCATGGAAGCAAAGATAATTAATTTCTTAGATAAGCACTTCAAAAATGAACCAATTAAAATGTTTGAAATGGTTTCAGAAGATGGTTTGAAATTACTTGACCAAGAACTGTTTGATATTATAAATGAACGACGGGTTGAAATAGCACAAGAATTTTCGTGTTCAACTTAAGAACATTGGCTGACAGTGGCATAAAATATTTATGGTCAAACATCGACCATAGGTGATCAGATTTAGAAAACTGAATCAGTATTAAGAGAACGTGTTGAATTACCACCCTTATCTCCTTCTACCAAGATTCAACCATTTTTCATATTATTTTAGTTAGTATGCGAATGTTTATTCAATGTACCAGGTTATATTGGTTTTAGCTTGATTCCTATAATTCAATCAAGATTCAAGCACATGCATCCAGGATATGCCAATAATTTAACAAGTATCATATCAGTCAGTAAAACTCGAGAATAATTAAAATAATTCTAATTTGATTTTTCAACGTAAAACAATATAAATGTGACCGTAAGTTAAATAAAAGAATTTTATATGCAATACATTTAAACAAGAGATTCTACCTAAAGATTCATAAATTGTTTGAAATCTATTGATCCAATGGCGAAATTAGATCCACATAATTGCGATTCACTGCTATAAAATCTTAATAATGATGACGAACCACTAGATTTTGATGATATTTTCATTCTTATGGGTACAATCTGTAAATTTCATCCTGGTCTTGAGTTTTTACGGGCAACTCCTGATTTCTAGATTAGTTATTCCGAAACTGCAGTTACAAGAATATTTTTAGAGAATGATCGTTGCTTTAGTAATAAACTTAATAAAAAGCAAGTAATTAAGTCAGATATATTATCTGAGTTCTGGTAACTTTAAAGATCAGCAGATTTAAACAAGTTCTTAAGATATTTTAGTTACGAACATTTTTATGTTATATTTTGTCAATTTTGGCAACTTGATACTGATCACGATTAGTATATCTCTGAAGATGAACTGGCAACATACGGTCAAATAACAAGTTAATACACTTCAAAATGTATCTGTTCCGGTGGTAAAAATTGTAAGTGTTCACTTGTTTACAATAAACTAGTTACCGAACGTATATTTTAACAAATTCCAAGACCATTTTATTCAAAAGTTGAAGGGAAAATGAGTTATAAAGACTTTATTTGTTTCATTTTGTGTGAAGAGAATAAAGACTCAGATTATTCATTAGAATACTTCTTTAGAATACTTGACGTAGATGGTGATGGTGTAATATCAAGATAAGATTACTTGTATTTCTGGCCATAAATGGTTCAATTGTACAAAACGCACTTTAGAGATGTTATGGCTAATAGATTTGACGATTTATTTTGCTAATTGATTGATGCAGCTCACCACACATAAGCTGCTGTTGGACTTAATGAGGATGACGAATATGAAATAACTCTATAGGATATAAGACGGTCCAAACTTCCAGGAAACTTTATAAATCCTTTCGTCAATGTTGTAAGAGCTATACAATTTGATGTCAAAGATCCTTACAGTATTAAATATCCATCTAACTAACTTGCAAAGAATTCATGGGATAGATTCGCAAAAATGATGTACGACTTGATGGAAGACGGTGATTCTGGATCTGGCGCCGAGGCAGGTGAACTGGACGGTGGCGTGCTATGTGACTGAACAATTTATAGGTATAGGGTAATTGAGATGTGTATTGCTACTTTGTTTATTCATTCAATTTTCAATCAATAACAATTTTAAATATTTTAAAAATGTTATCTTAATAGTCAAAAAAGTTATTATGGCTGTGTAGCTCAGTCGGTTAGAGCATTAGTCTCATAAGCTAGGGGTCACGAGTTCAATCCTCGTCACAGCTATTTTTTAAGTATTTTACACCGACTGTGAATAAAACCCACATATTTATTTATGCATATATTTATCGTGTGGTTAGTGTTAATATAATATTATTTCACTCCAAATGACGTTAATTTATTCTTGTGTGGCTTAGAATCAGCGAATAGTGGCTGAGGCTGTCCCACCTTCGTTTGAGAAGAACATAGACGAGTGTGCGCGTATGTCTCGTGAGTGCGAGTCTGTCTTGGAGAAGTTGCATTCTGCGCCGATTACGTCCAATTTCATGGCGTTCACGTCCATAAACCAGTCTTTCTTTTGTCTGGTGGATTTGCCGATGACATACATAGTGGTTGCATCGAGTAACCTCTCTCGTTCGCAAGGCCAGTAGTTTCTTGAAGATCTCAAGTCCTTTTTCGCGAATAAGTACGAGGTATTATAATAAATTCCAAACGTGACCCAGAAAATTAAGCCGAACATATAACAGCTAATGGCCGAATACCAACTTCAAATCACCGCCCAGCCGAACAAGTTCAGCGGAATCAAAACGGACATTAACCAGGCTAAGGACAAGCTCTCCGAGTGCGTTGAACTGTTACTTTAAAGGGGTGATAAGTTGAACTCACTTTACGAAGAGGTGGACGAACTTAAGGAAATGACCGTTCAGTTTAAACGGAATTCGGGGGAACTTTAAAAGAGTTTCTGCAGAAGGAGCGTTAAATACTTCGTGTGGAGCGGAATCGCTTTGATTGTTATCATCCGTCTGGCCGTGGTTCTCATATTCGAGCTGTGAGGGGAAGATTTTGAGTTTGTTATAATAATATTAGTACAAAGGAAATAATACTTCACTATAAGTCATAAAATTTTAAGCATTAGCAGTATAACTGAATAATATTTATATATTTATGATTTATAGTTAGTGACTTCATTATGTGCTCGATTAATATTATTATATATGAAATGGGATATTTTGTTTGGAAAAAAGATGTTTTCATTTAAGACAGCGAGGATATATCAGGAAAACCATTAAAATATTCAATTGTAGTTATTTTTGTTCTGAAGTGGAAAAGTCTATGTTAATACATAAATTATATTATAATAATGAACCACTTCTCAATGATAAATAAAGTTCTATTGATACTTATAATTAGCGCTTTGATACCATTGTCTCCAGTTTTGCTGTTAGTATCTTTATTAGTTGGTATAGTTTATGTAACTTTTTTCTGGCCATTTTCTGCTATAAAGGTGAAATCATTAGTAAATCACCACATATAAAAGCGTAAATAATTATTTTTATCAGCGATGCCATTATACCCTCAAAATTAAATTGTAGGCAAGGCGTATACAATTAATTCTTTATTGTTCTTATTCAAACCGATCATGAATTTAAACATCTATATTGCTATTTCAGACGGTCATTTATTAATTTTAAACAAATAATTGATTTGCATTAATTCTAAACCTCTATAGTACTATTTCAGTGCAAATTAATATGATTAGTTTTGTCATTACGTTAAACTTGAAAAGAAAACTTTATAAATATAAGAGATAACTCTTTCAGTTTTACCTGGGCACTTGAACACACCATTTATATTTAATAATAAAGTAGTTTTTTCAATTTTCGACTTTGTTTTCGAACTGAACGGCTTAGACTTAAAATTTATGTGTTAAATTCCGAATTACAGACTCAAAAACTCAAAATCAGTTTTGTTCTTTGACATGAAATGCAATTTATTCGTTTTAAACGATAAACTGTTAGCTCACAACTCAAATTCTAATCTGTATTAAATTAAAAGTAACAAATTCACCCGAATAAAAAACCTTGTTAACACTTTCTACTTCCAATTTTGCGATTTGGTTTACTCACTTGATCTAAACACATTAAACTATGTAAATGATAAAATGTAATTTGAGAAAATTATTGATGTTTGTAGAACAGACGTATTGTTTAATTCTGGTGGTACATTGATTATAAACAGTGCTGGATAAATACTAGTTTTAAATATGATGGATAAAAAAGTTGTTTAAATGGATACAAATACAGATGAAATACAATAAATGATAGTTACTGGTAAAGCTGGGTATTAACTACGAGGTGATGTGCTTGATACACTATTTGGACCTGAGTTCTAACATAAAATGGAGAATTACTATGAGAATTAAATGAAAAAACGCTACTTATGCTCTAGTCAAACATTTTAATTTATAATGGAGTCTAAATGTAATTAAATATATGATTTTGAAAGAGCAGTTTACAAATTGAATACAATAAAAAGTGAATTTGAAAGAAAAGAAAAAGAAATTAACCACTAAATGCCTAACTAGTTTAAATAGTTGGACATTATAACATCAAGTTATTTAGTAATGTTTACAACAGAAGAATAGTAGTGAAATTTTAATATTATGTTAATATGTTATTAGATAGTTAGATATTATTAATATGTTATTAGAAAATGTGTCTTTTAATATGGTTAATGTGTATCTAATTAACACAAAGAGTATTGTGTATTTGTATAGTAATCTTTATTGACAAATTAGAAGTTCTAATTTAGAACAAATGTACCCAACATGATCAAATATCTACATTAAAATTTCTTTTTAATTCTTATTAAATGTTATTTTAACATGGTTACTGTTAAAATTAGTCATTTTGTAATTGCTTGATAACACAATCCTAAGTTAGTAAGATACTGTATCACAAAATACATATTTATATATCTAAATTCACATTGGTATTTAATTTTGTATTTATTACTAATGCAAAAGACAATCCACTTCACAAGTCAATGAATTTCTTTGGAGGATTAAAAAATAATCAAAATGCTTAGTAACCATAAAGACCACCATTTGGTTAAGCAAATTAGAACGGTGAAATGCATACTTTCTTCTAGTCTTCTAATTAAGTTTCAACATAGAACTAGGAAAAAGTGACAGTAGTAAATAGCAAAACTGATTAAAAGCCCGATGGCTTTTTAAATTCACTTAATAAAATGCAACAAGATAGGCAGTAAATTGAAAACGAAAAACTCAAAGCGTTAAACATAGCTATAAACGAAGCTGTGTCTCAAGGTTATGAACCCGAGGTTTTAGACTATTAGAAGTACCTCGGTCCAGATTGTTCGTTGGAAACAGCAAACTCGTTCATGTAAAGCTTAAAACAAGAGAGCAAACAGGGCTAAAGTATTCTTCAATAATAATATATTTAAAGATATAAGAGTAGAGTTAAAGATTAAAAACTTACTATTGGAGTAGATTACTATCTCAGCAATATATAATTTGTTGACTAACTTGATGTAACCAATCTGCTCGTTTCTGGATTGTACGCAGGAGGATTTACCTTTAACAATCAAGAAAAGTTATCGTATATCCTGAAATTTAATCATGTCCCACATATTATTACAGATCTAAACATAAACAAATACCACTTGAAAAATTTATAAGGGATACAGTAAATGAACTAACTCCTGAAATTAGAATTAAGCTCAAATGATATTTAGGACATATCAGCACTCAAATCTATGACATAAATAACATATTTAGACTTGGCTATTAACTAAATTTCAAACATTGAAGCATTGAGAGATATGGTTAATTTAAACACATTACGAATTGGATTTAATTAAATAATATGTGTAGAGCCGATTATTAATCTAAATATACCAAATTTAGGTATTAACAACAATTTTATTTAAGATAGCTAATTATTGGTAAATCACCCAGATATTTCTATTAAAGATATAGACACATAAAAAATTCCAAATATATAGTAAATTTAAAACTATTTAGGGCCCTCAAGCACATATGATTAAGCTGAAAGGTTATTTAATAATATTAACTTGAATCAAATAACTAACAAAATATAGTTACATGAATTATTTTTGATTAAACACTATACCCCTTTAATTAAAGATTTTAAATTAAATATATAAAATAATAACTACATTACAAGTCTAAAATTTATGGAAAAATTCGATATTAAATCATTATTTATTAAAGGTGATTACTTTACAAGATTTAAAAATGAAAGAAAACATTCTAAATGTTCCATAAATTTCTTGTTTGTCCCTATGAATATAGTTGAACTTCATTTGACTAATTCTAATCTCTAAAGTATTTCTGGAATATAACAAATGACTTAATTAAAAATATTGAATTTGAGAGAAAATTAAATTTATGATATACGCTGCTTATAATATCTTGTATAACTGACTTCTTTAAATTTGGAAGATAATTGCATAATGTTTATAGAACCAATTTCTAAACTTAACATACCAGATTTATACCTAAAAGGTAATATGATTTAAGATACGTGGTTAATAGTTGAGCATCCAAAATTTTAAATAGAATGGATTACTCCATATGTTTAGCCATAAATAAACGATGCAAAGGAGTTTTTTGGTCCGGAAGGAACAGTAAACGATGCTGAAGACCTATTAAATTAAATAAATTAGTATAAACATTATAATACGAGTACTATTGAAAATGCCTAACTTAAGAGCCTTTAAAATAGTGTTAAAGATTCTACGCTTAAAATTGAAAACAATAAGTTTATTAAATCAATATAGTTTGCGGATAAGTTGTTATTAACTACACTAATCATTTAAGGATAAAAATCAACTCATTGTTTCAATGAACCTACGACTTAAGAATATGGTCTTTAATTTTAAAATACTCCCAACTCCCTAATTGCACTACACATAAATAAATACTTATTGTAGGATATTACTGGTATATAATAAATGGTATAGCTTTAAATTTTGGATTTAAGCTAAAATTCAATTGAAAATATCTAGATGCTATCTGAATTAATAAGTTTAACATAGTTGAATCTTAGTTTTAATAAAATATCCGATACTTCCGCTATCTCTTCTCTTATAAATTTGAATACTCTGAATTTAAGTCATAACAAACTATATGACATAAGTGGAATTAATAATCTAACGAATTTATCAACATTACTTTTAAATAATAATTGCATCAAAAATATTTTGGGCATACCTTCTTCATAATATCTGCTACAGCTAGATCTATCAAGGAATAAGCTTATAAATTTATAAGATTTGGTAGGAATTCGATTGAATTCGCTTCGTATATTAAACTTATCAAGTAATAATTTAGAAGATGTAAGTTAACTAAGTAATTTTATAAGTATTGTTGAGCTTAACCTTGAAAATAATAAATTGTAACATGTTCATTATTTATAAACTCTAATAAACTTACTTAATTTAAATATTTCATCTAATGAACTTGTTGATATTTCATTTGTTTATAATATGAAGTAATTAGTTGATTTGAACTTGTCTAAAAATCGAATTATATGTGTTAAAGCTTTATCAAATTTAGAAATGGTTAAATCACTAGATATTGCTGGTAATGAAGTTATTCATTGCAATTCATTATTGAATTTAAGTAATTTATAAGTTGTAGAACTGAGGGGTAATTTTATCACTGAAACTTAGATTCAATATGTAATAAATTAGAAATAGAGAACACCTAACATTAAGTAGATTAATATTTCAAATAGAATAGAATCAATTTCTCAGTCTAATTTAAATTTATATAGTATAAAAAGTCATTTTAAGAATACATAATGTAATCTTAAAAATATGAAATAACATACATTAGATAATCTATAAATTGCAATATAATGCTAGTAACATTTATTTGAAACGTTCATTCAATAGATGACATAGTTAAACTTAATGTAACAATCGCAGTGAATTTTCGTATGGTATTTGTTTTTTAAATACTTTTATATAATAACAATAACTTTTTAAATATATCTATATTGTTTTATAAGGATGTTACGATAGTTTAGATATTTCTTTTAGAGCCAACTTTTTCGTTTAGTTGTTATTAAAATGCTGAATTGCATTTATTCGATTCTGAGGTTTGTGTGCAGCTTAAAAACACCAACATAATTAATTCCGATTATCTTTAGTTATCTTTTCCGTTTGGAAATATGTCAATCAGTTAATTAACTTATTTTCCAAATAAGAGTAATTACTATTGCATTCAAAACGATTAATAATTATCGAGGAGTGGAACTGCTCAAATTAGAAATGACATTATTCCAATAAATTCGATTATCGATAAAAGGACGTTGAAGCGGTGCAGAATATTCACTGGTTCGTTATCGGAACGGCGTTCGTGATGGTTTTCGTTGGATTTGGAATGGTTGTGTGAACTAAATTATATATGTGTTTATATTTTTTATTGATGCAATATCCTCAGCAATAACCATCAGAAATAATAAGAAAATACTTATTAACATGACTCACTCAACAGCAACAATCCAACAATCTATCTAAACGCTGAAAGTACACTTCACTTTTACCAATTGCGGCGTTATCAAATAGGAATTAAATTAATAAATACAAAAAGATGTTGTTAAAATTATATTGATTAGTTAAGAAGCACAAAGAGATAATCTGGTAAAATAACTGATAAAATATTTTTAGGTTATGAAAAGGCTATTTTTCCTATTTAATTTTAGTCATCTATCATTCACTCATATTCATTTTATTTTGACAAAATGTCTCCATATTTTTAGTTTAGAGGTACCTAATTAGTACTATTTTCACATCTATATATAATAATTTAGGTGCTTCTTCTTTGTAAGCAGGTTGAAGTATTACAATCATGTGAATTGTTGTTTGGGCCATAATCTGGAAAAATACTATCCTTTGACAATATTATAATGGAGTTATTAGTGTTTTGGATCGACTTTAAATATTGTTTAAAAGGGATGTGACTGTATGTGCTTAAAGTTAATATATGTTTGTGTTTCTTCTAATCTATAAAAATTAGAGGCCTTATTACAATTCTCTAGGATATTGCAGATCCTTTGCATAAAGAAAACAAAGATGGTGATTTGAAATCATACAGGCCAAGGATATAGCGACCCTTTTGTGTAATATATTCACTTACTCGATTTTCTTCAGATGAATCCTAATAAGAAATTACTTCATCTAATGGAATGTCTTAATATATTTGATTGAATTTTGGTGGGTGTTCAAGCACAATAGACGAAGGCTTCATTCGATATTTTGGAATGGTTAATTAGAATTATATTTAATTAATTGTGTACATAGACGTTTTAACATTATTGTTTGATATACTTAAACAAAATTAGATAGATCGAGATTAACAAATGTTTAGTATTAGTGTTATCAAACATTGTAACATTAATAAACTTGTTCATGACGATTGTTCGTGATATAATTTAATTTTATTGGATTGATCAATTATATGCATCAACGATAATAAGAAGACGGGGACTCTTCTTAGCTTGATGGTCTCTCTAACATTACTTCGTCGTGAGTGCAGAGTATTATTAATGGTGTAATATAAAATGACTCACTTAACTGTAACCTTATCATCAGGTAATGGTGTAATATATAATACTATAGTATGTAATATTTTTAAACTGAACGCATCATATGATTATTGAGTGGATGTTTTTGAGATGTACCAAAAGAGTGAGCCGATATATTTTAAAACTTAGCCTATCTTAGCTAGCTATATTTGGTTTATAACAAAAAATAAGGAAATTATATTTATTTGCATATATCTGATATAATATTGAGTTTACATTTCACTCCACATATGAGTTGTGGTGACAATTGCTGCGAATGTAACTGCTAGCCTGAAGAGGAAGTTAGAACACAGGTTAGAGAAGGATATTCTAAAATTGCCACTTAAACCTGCTGTGGTACAGGTGTATCATGTTGTGGTTCAGCTCCTCAAGCTGCCGATCAACTAGCTCAAACCCTTGGTTACTCTGTTGAGTATTTAAAAATGCTTCCAGAAGGCACTAACATGGGTCTTTCTTGTGGAAATCCATCTGCTGTTGCAGCATTGAAGGAAGGCGAGGTCGTTTTAGATTTAGGTAGTGGTGGCGGTATGGATGTTTTCATAGCCGGTTTGAAGGTTGGTTAGACTGGACGTGCTATTGGAGTTGATATGACATCCGCTATGATTGATAAAGCAAGAAAGAACGCAAAAATCTTTACAGAAAGAAGTGGTCTTTCTAATGTTGAGTTCAGACTGGGAGAAATCGAGCATTTACCTTGCGCAGATTCCAGTGTTGATGTTATCATCTCAAATTGCGTTCTGAACCTCTCTCAGAACAAAGAGCAGGTGTGGCGTGAGATTTTCAGAGTTTTGAAACCAAACGGAAGAGTTGCAATCTCTGACATGGCTCTGTTAAAATTGCTTCCTCCACAGGTTAAATCAATCGTAAACGCACTGTGCGGCTGCGTTACTGGAGCCGTTTTACTCGAAGAAACTTAGAAACTGGTTGAAAAAGTTGGTTTAATTAATGTCGTTTTGAAGCAAAAACCAGAATATGTTGCTGCAATGACCAGTTTCAAAGACCCGCTTTACAAAGAAGTCATAAACTACCTTCCAAAAGACGCTTAAGCATCGGACTACCTCACCAGTGTCGAGGTACAAGCCACTAAGCCGAAGTGAGTTCGAATTTAATTATATGTAAATAATCAGAAGTTAACATAATTAATGATAAGAAGTGAATGCAAATATTAGTTATGGCAAATTATTTATGAACTCTACGAATAATTTCAAATGTTAACATCAAAAACGATTAACTAATAATCAGGCTTGAACCCACTTTGATTTGGGTGTAATATACTTAGTGGTATACTTTAACAAAGTAAGAACCGTCTGTATTATATTGTCTATATTAGTTGCTAAGGATTTGTATATTATTTATGTGTATACATAATACGTGTATACTTAAACAGATATTATCTATTTATTTGAATAAGCATTCATCTCCAAAAGAAAATATAAGTTATCTTCCAAAAGATGTTAAACAATCAAATTTACTCATTGATATCGAGATTAATGCTACTAAGCAGAAGTAATTTTGAACCTGTATTATAATATAGGTTAAGCAATATACAGGTAAAATAAATGTAATCAGTCTAATGTTCAAATGGTTAAACTATTATTGATATTTTATTTGACTTGTGTATTCTTTTCATTTTTTACTTATTGTTGTATTTTATACTCATATTTTTAGATTTCTCTGTGTAATCTACTCTTTGAGATTTAAAAGATATCTGCCACTTTTCTTAGTGACAAATTATTAGAATTCATACATGATATAATGAGTTATATGTTTAGTTCTGATAAACTACATTACTACTACATCAAGATATTTTGATGTGGTATTTATAAATAATATCATATTATCTAAATATGCAAACCTTTTTCTTGATTTACTATTTATCTTTAGAACTGAAACTAGTGTGAATTTAATACTAGTTGTAAATTTTATCCAATACAAATTATAGCAATTAAAATTCATGTACTTTTGCTTATTCAGTTCATTTATGATAACACAGATAATGACACAGAATAGCGGTTTCTAAATAGAATAATGGCTTCTATTTATGTATATTTCTCTAATTACAAGTGATTATTCCACTTATCGTTGATATTTCAGATTCATAAGAATCTCTAAGAATTGTTATATAATAATTCAGTTTATTAGTTTTGATAAAATGTACGTCTACGAGTGAGTTATTGAAAAGAGAATGCATCTTTCTTTTCTGCAATGTCATACTTTATTAAAATATATTCAAACCACTCTAAATTAAATTTAACAAGTTATCTACTTTATTATTAAGATTGAGTATACGTTTTAGTTTTTAACTATTTACAGTTATTAAACCCAAGAAAAGCTATTCAATGTGAAAATAATTATTCATAAATGGTATCATAGAGAGACTACAAATTATTTAAATACTACATTACCTTGCTTGTAAGGGAGGTGCTTTTTCGCTTATAAGGGTGTAGGTTAACTCACTTATAAGGGAGTTCCATAATGCAAAACTCCCTTATAAGCAAGTGACAAATACTATAGTATTTAACCACGATTTTTAACCACAAATCATTCAAATTCGACATTTTCCCAAGATACATTTTGGATACATTTTTGCTTATAAGGGAGATGAAATCGGTAACTCCCTTAAAAGCAAGTAAGCACCTCCCTTACAAGCAATGTTATGTACTACAAGTTCTAGTTTATACCACATGTCCCTTTTTACTTATAACACATGTGTGTGACTTTTTTATAACACATGTCATGATTCACATGTGTTATAAAATAGTTAGTCTTTATTGTCAGTTGTGTTGTAATAACCAATATAATAACATGATATGACAAAATTTAAATATAGATTTAAATAATAAAATCGATCTTCTTCAAATGTATAAATAATATAGTAATTATAGTTGCTTTACACAAATAAATACATTTAGAATGAAGATATATGGTATTATAGCCGTACTATTATATTAATTGATAAGCAAAAACATATATTTCATGAATTTTGATGTGGATAACTTGCAATAATCAGTAATATTATTATAATAGAGTTATTTTCATAATTTCTTTGTTTCAAGGGTTGCACCTACGACCTTTCACTTATATTTCAACCGACTATCCAACTCGGCTATGACAGTAGTGTGATTTTTTGATTCACACTAATATACAAAAGATACATGTGCTATAAAATAGTCCGAAGAAAGTTCTCACTTATGGCACATGTCCAAAAGTGCCAAAATGAGTTCATGTGTTATAAACAAAAAGGGACATATGGTATAAAAGAGAACTTGTAGTTGTAATTAAAAAATAAGACGAATTTGTTAGTTTTATTAAGTAATTATATTCTAATATTTTATTGAATCCCGCTTCAATGAGTTAGAATCTTATAACTGCTTTTCTTTCGGATCGTAATTTACCTGTGTAGCTTTTGCGTCGTATTTAGGAGAATTTATTGATTAAGTTCAATACTACCTCAGTTGATGCGCCAGAAATCATCAGTTATTTATAGAACATCACTGATTATCACTAGTTCGTATTTAGTCCGGATATTTTGCAGTTTAACTTCACTTCTACGTCTGAAACGTGTGCTACGTGTACTCGTTTCAGGATGGAGGTTTTGTTTAATTGTGGTCACTCTGCGTGTAACTCCTGTACTCTTCGTTTGCAGAAATGTCCGCAGTGCAGTGAGAAAATCGTGTTCAGGCTCTTGAACATAAGGAAGTTGTCCCTCAGCACGCAAGTTACCTGCCCCTTCTGCTCTTTCTCCGGCCAGATCAGAGTCATGCAGGACCACCTCAATTCCCACAAGCAATCTCAACAGCAATAACAACAGTAAATTCCAACAACAATTCCAGTAAACCCTCAATCACAAACTAAAGAAGACAAGAACGCGTCCAGACAGCAGCGCCTTCTTTAATTGAAGCAGCAAATGGAGGCCGAGCTTGAGAGGGAGCGGAAACTCCTGGACGAGGAGCGCGGGGTGAGCACTGACGAGCAAGTTGCAAACTACCTCAAAGCCGCTGAGAACAACAATCAACAATTAAATAATCAATAAAATATTCAACAACAAAATAACATTCAATAATAATAAATTAATATTTAATAACCAATTAATAATCAATTAAAGAATAATAATAATTTTGTTCCAACAACGAATTAACTGAAAGACTAACTTGAGCTGAAAATAAACAAGTAAATGGAGAAAAATGAATTACTCGCTGAACAGCACCGAATCATTTAGCAAAACGATTAATTAAACAAAATGAACGAATCAATGAAAAACGCAGAAAAGCCCTCGTTCTACAGAAACGACTATTCCATGTAAGAGGAGCAACTCCACGTCTAAAACCAAATCTAAAATGCATATTTGGATTAAATACATGAACCCGCTCCAATGCTCGCGAATCCGTCACCAACCAAACCCGTTCAACCATTTAAAGACAATTTCCACTCCGAACAGACCTATAAGGAGTGGAAACAATAAATTGAGGAGCCGAAAGAAACGAAAACGGTCAGAAATGAAACTCTCAAGAACTCAGAGTTCATGACCCCAAAAACGAATCCAAATAATAATTTGAATTTAACTGAATAATTAGTTAATGAGAACAAAATGCTCAGAGAACTAGTATAGACACAATAAACACTCATTCAAGAACTTCAAGCTCAACTAATGAATCAGAATCAAATTAATTAATAAGTTAATAATAATTTGTAAAATAACAATTTGAATTTGTTAAACTAAAATAATAATAATTTGAACAATAATTCAAAATAAATGGATTAAATGACACCACCACTTTAAAATAATCAAAAGAACGTGAGAGGACAGTTGGACAGATCTACGTCGGCACACCACTTCACCAAGAGCAATAATTTGAACGCATCCAATTTGAGAGCTACACAATTACAACAAACAACTAACTTCCAGAATACGGTCACACTCACTAGTTAGTCAAGCAGTTAACTTTCAAGCACATAGTTGAGACCATCGCAGCTTACACTCAGAGATACTAAATACGTGAAACCAACGAAGCCCACAATGTCAAGATTGTAAACACTTGAAGAAAAAAGAGGGGAACCACACATCCTAGCAGTTCCAACGCCACCTGAAATAAGAATCAACAACAGCAGAGGAAGATCCACCTCAGCCCAAATGAAAAGAGAAACACAAAATCTAATCGAACAAAAACTCAAAGAAATCAACAGATAAAAGAAATAATTCCTTAAAAAGTGATAAATATTTTCTAAATGCAAATAAATATATCTTTTAATTCTCCAATTAATTTCACTATATGTTTTCAAATAAAAGAAACTGAGGTATTTTTTGGTTTTAATAACTAAAGATTTATCAACTTTTTACCTAAAGTCTTAACTTAATCATTTTTTGGGTTGGGGTCAAGTGTATTTGTAATATTTTCTGGAGTTATGTCTTCTTCATTGAACTCATATGAAGATTCGCTTTGTTGTTCTTTTTATTATTATTCTTTTAACTGTTACATCTTGGAAAGTTGTTTCATAACTTACTAATATACTTAAATTCCTATTGTTCCATCACAATTATCAACATACTCTTCAACAACAGAAGAAACTTTATTTTGCACTAAATTCCATTTTAATTTCTTTACAATTTGCTAAACACCATATTTATCTATGCAACCAGAAAATTCTGAATCAACTTGGTAAAATAAAATAGACTCTTAGCTTTTGCTATCTGCGTATTAACAAATATATAAGAATTGACAAAATTAATCCAAAGAAAAGTCTCCCTCTTAATTTTCAGTTATTTTAATCATTTATCGTAAAGTATCTTTATCTATAACTTTATTAAAACGAGCATTTACTACTTCGTATATGTGATCAATTTTTATGCACCCATACGACTTTTCATCTAATTCATCAAATATCTCTTCATATTTTTAGATATTCAAATTCATTTGAAGTGGTTTGAAATTTGAACATTTTAAATGTAAAATATGGAAAAGTGCAATATCTTATAAAAAATGAAACATACATTTAAATATCTTAAATTACCATTACAAGATAATCTTAAATTAATATTGTATCCTATCAATCACGATTCTTTTCATTTAAATCACTCGTTCATGTTCCAAATCTTCAGTTGTTGGTTTACTTTGAGCCGATCCAGCGTTACCTTATTCTCTTGCTCTCACATCTGAGGCCTGACGGCGCCTCAGTATAATTATTAATATTATTGACTTAGATAAAATAAAATTAATAATTTAATATTTCACGTCAGATTAACAAAGTTTTAATGTTAATAGAAATAATATGAAACAACTATACACAATAATTGCTGCAACAAAGTAGGTTGGATTATATAATACCTAATTTATAAAATAGAAGGTAATAATTTAGCCGGGAGGTAATAATTAAAAACTTAAAGAATATATTACTTATTGAGAAGTACTTTGTTAATAATTAAATTAACTCATTTAATTAGAGCTGGCTGACATTCTGATATTATCTAATTTAAATGTGTGTAAACTTTACTTACTTCAAATTAGAGAATTTAATAATTTAATAATTAAGTGATTATCAAACAATTAATTCAAATTATACATAATTACAGATATCTTTGTGTAATCAGTTATCCACTCCAATTGAATGTTGTCTTCTTATCTAAACCCCTAATATTCGATGGCGAATAAGTACATAACAATTTTCAAGTTCTCGCCCGCAAAAATGATTAAAGCTCAAGAGCACTGCAAAATGATTCAGAAGAAACAAACGGAGCCCGAACTAAAGGAACGAATTTTGTTCGTGCCCAGTATGAAGTACTACGTTTAACGGATCAAAAAGGATGTTTTGTGATGCGATAATATGCGAACTGTTTTGCTGATTGTTTTACAACAAATTTGTTCTGCAAAGAGATGTAAATGATTTACATAAAGTCATTTGAACTGAGGTCATAAGTTGATCAGAGAAAAAATGCTCATAATTCGGGTAATAGTGAGAATTAAAAAATTTCCTTCTGTAACTATAAATATTAGATCTTCAATCATGTCGTGTTAAATTTTGATGCTGTAAACTTCTCACTTCAAATTGCTATTGCGTGCTGTTCCAATTATTTTTTGCTTTACATAATAGTATTATCATGAAATATCGAATATACATTTTTGTGCGCCAACTGTTATAGTGATTTATGCATCCATTATGTGGCAACCGACATAGAATCTAAAGTACTTATCTAATAAAAATGAAACGTAAATATCTTAAATGTGCATTTTAGGATAGCTTTAAGTTATTATTGTGCCCAACCAGCTCACTCTTACATTTTTCTACTTTATTCGAGGACTCACATAGTGTTACAAAATAGAAAGATTGTTGATCATAAATTTAAAATTCGTTCAGCAAATTTACATATAACAAATATAGCAAAGTTGTGGCGGTATTAGAAATATACGAGCCAACCAGTTAGTTTTATCTGGAATACAGTCATATTTCCCGGGTTTCATTCGTGTGTCACTTTCCTACATTTCACTATATTTCGGTTCAAATTGCTCTTGCGCGCTGATTTCCTTCGGATAAAGCAGAGCGCAAGTTGCGTCAGTCCATGTTTCGATGTACAAGTTATATTCAAGCTAACTCATGATATTATTGTGTCAATCTGCGTTATGTTTATGATGAGCTTTTGCCACTACGCTGTTGTGAGTTATTTTGAATTACCTCGCTTTCCAGCTCCTTTAGATACTTTTCTAAGTTTTATATAAACACGTTTGCAACTTCGTCCAATATCTTCGGCCCTCGGTTAATGATATTTCAAAGTATTTCGGCTGCTGTTAGACTTCACGGGATCCTTTTTCAATTAAAATCACATTATATTTGTTATAGTTGCGTTCATATTTGTATAACGATATATTCTTAATGGTACATGCATTTTGAGTGCTATTACTGTAAAAAGTAGTCTAGCCAAAACTCGGGTTTCAACCTAGATGCGATTGAATATTTCATTATCGAAGTTCGTAAATTTTTAGACATTGGTGACCTTGAATAGTTAAGTGAATGCGCCACTATCTATGATTCAGTTTTTCAAAATTTGTCAAACACGTTCAATATACTATTACGTATACTATCCAATATACTAAAGTAACATGTTCTAATTATATTTTTTGCTTTACATAATAGTATTATCATGAAATATCGAATATACATTTTTGTGCGCCAACTGTTATAGTGATTTATGCATCCATTATGTGGCAACCGACATAGAATCTAAAGTACTTATCTAATAAAAATGAAACGTAAATATCTTAAATGTGCATTTTAGGATAGCTTTAAGTTATTATTGTGCCCAACCAGCTCACTCTTACATTTTTCTACTTTATTCGAGGACTCACATAGTGTTACAAAATAGAAAGATTGTTGATCATAAATTTAGAATTCGTTCAGCAAATTTACATATAACAAATATAGCAAAGTTGTGGCGGTATTAGAAATATGCGAGCCAACCAGTTAGTTTTATCTGGAATACAGTCATATTTCCCGGGTTTCATTCGTGTGTCACTTTCCTACATTTCACCATATTTCGGAAATTAAACTGCTCTTTGCGCGCTGATTTCCTTCGGATAAAGCAGAGCGCGTTGCGTCAGTCCATGTTTCTGATGTACAAGTTATATTCGCCAACTCATGATATTATTGTGTCAATCTGCGTTATGTTTATGATGAGCTTTTGCCACTACGCTGTTGTGAGTTATTTTGAATTACCTCGCTTTCCAGCTCCTTTAGATACTTTTCTAAGTTTTATATAAACACGTTTGCAACTTCGTCCAATATCTTCGGCCCTCGGTTAATGATATTTCAAAGTATTTCGGCTGCTGTTAGACTTCACGGGATCCTTTTTCAATTAAAATCACATTATATTTGTTATAGTTGCGTTCATATTTGTATAACGATATATTCTTAATGGTACATGCATTTTGAGTGCTATTACTGTAAAAAGTAGTCTAGCCAAAACTCGGGTTTCAACCTAGATGCGATTGAATATTTCATTATCGAAGTTCGTAAATTTTTAGACATTGGTGACCTTGAATAGTTAAGTGAATGCGCCACTATCTATGATTCAGTTTTTCAAAATTTGTCAAACACGTTCAATATACTATTACGTATACTATCCAATATACTAAAGTAACATGTTCTAATTATATTTTTTGCTTTACATAATAGTATTATCATGAAATATCGAATATACATTTTTGTGCGCCAACTGTTATAGTGATTTATGCATCCATTATGTGGCAACCGACATAGAATCTAAAGTACTTATCTAATAAAAATGAAACGTAAATATCTTAAATGTGCATTTTAGGATAGCTTTAAGTTATTATTGTGCCCAACCAGCTCACTCTTACATTTTTCTACTTTATTCGAGGACTCACATAGTGTTACAAAATAGAAAGATTGTTGATCATAAATTTAGAATTCGTTCAGCAAATTTACATATAACAAATATAGCAAAGTTGTGGCGGTATTAGAAATATGCGAGCCAACCAGTTAGTTTTATCTGGAATACAGTCATATTTCCCGGGTTTCATTCGTGTGTCACTTTCCTACATTTCACTATATTTCGGTTCAAATTGCTCTTGCGCGCTGATTTCCTTCGGATAAAGCAGAGCGCAAGTTGCGTCAGTCCATGTTTCGATGTACAAGTTATATTCAAGCTAACTCATGATATTATTGTGTCAATCTGCGTTATGTTTATGATGAGCTTTTGCCACTACGCTGTTGTGAGTTATTTTGAATTACCTCGCTTTCCAGCTCCTTTAGATACTTTTCTAAGTTTTATATAAACACGTTTGCAACTTCGTCCAATATCTTCGGCCCTCGGTTAATGATATTTCAAAGTATTTCGGCTGCTGTTAGACTTCACGGGATCCTTTTTCAATTAAAATCACATTATATTTGTTATAGTTGCGTTCATATTTGTATAACGATATATTCTTAATGGTACATGCATTTTGAGTGCTATTACTGTAAAAAGTAGTCTAGCCAAAACTGGGGTTTCAACCTAGATGCGATTGAATATTTCATTATCGAAGTTCGTAAATTTTTAGACATTGGTGACCTTGAATAGTTAAGTGAATGCGCCACTATCTATGATTCAGTTTTTCAAAATTTGTCAAACACGTTCAATATACTATTACGTATACTATCCAATATACTAAAGTAACATGTTCTAATTATATTTTTTGCTTTACATAATAGTATTATCATGAAATATCGAATATACATTTTTGTGCGCCAACTGTTATAGTGATTTATGCATCCATTATGTGGCAACCGACATAGAATCTAAAGTACTTATCTAATAAAAATGAAACGTAAATATCTTAAATGTGCATTTTAGGATAGCTTTAAGTTATTATTGTGCCCAACCAGCTCACTCTTACATTTTTCTACTTTATTCGAGGACTCACATAGTGTTACAAAATAGAAAGATTGTTGATCATAAATTTAAAATTCGTTCAGCAAATTTACATATAACAAATATAGCAAAGTTGTGGCGGTATTAGAAATATACGAGCCAACCAGTTAGTTTTATCTGGAATACAGTCATATTTCCCGGGTTTCATTCGTGTGTCACTTTCCTACATTTCACTATATTTCGGTTCAAATTGCTCTTGCGCGCTGATTTCCTTCGGATAAAGCAGAGCGCAAGTTGCGTCAGTCCATGTTTCGATGTACAAGTTATATTCAAGCTAACTCATGATATTATTTGGCAATCTGCGTTATGTTTATGATGAGCTTTTGCCACTACGCTG